>CM054123.1:132011653-133211653 GCA_028751855.1 Ambrosia trifida
ACCTCCATAAAATTATTAATAGCAATATCATAATCATATACGTTCATGAAAGACGGTGATGAGAATAAAGAAAAGAACGGCTAAATAACTGTAAAGCTCAACCAACATGACATGCAATGATAATTGATAAGACCAGAGAATAAATATGAACTTGATTAAAATAAAAGCTGCATAGAAGTGTAGAATGGCTGATATTCAAACCAGTATGACCTCCTAGACAAAATAGGTTGCACGTTAAAATCAAACTACTTACCATAGTCACCTAAATTTGCGGTTCGCTCAGGTACGGGAACGCGGATCGGGTATGCGGTTCGCTAGGCTAGACGAATTCGGTACGGAGGGGGTAGGTTCATTTCGGTACGAAACGGTACGGTGTTCCATATAGTCCGGTTCGATGTACCCAATATAACTTTTAAAGATATTCACCACTAAGGGATGTTGCTATATAATTTTGTTTCTGTATATTCACTACAGATACTTTCATTAAAGATATTCACCACTAAGGGATGTTGCTATACCATTGTTTCAATAATTTTGGTTTCTCGAACAAAGTCACAAACAGCAAATGTGTTGGAGAAAAGTCAAATGTTTTAGTTTCTTACAAATAGCCAATGTTACCAAAACAGAATTTCCGCCTATTTTTGGAGCGCCAAAACAGGGGCGTTTCTGATTCCCAGAGAAACCCTCTAATTTCCCTAAATTCGCGATTTTAGGTCTAAATGGACCAATTTCCGTGTCAATTGGATCGCAAATTACACTCTGTTGGATCTGCGTACCGTGTCAATTGGATCATGAATTACACGTTGTTGGTTCACCGTACCAGAGACGATTGGAACGCTTGCGAATTCCGATCTGGTACATTTCATACCAATACGAAAATCATGGTATAAGGAGCGAATTCTGTGACTATGCTACTTACTAGTACGGTAGCATATCACACTGCATACGGCATAGACATTGCAACTCCAACTCTACTTTGAATATTCCTCAAGTAACCTTGCTACATTATCTTTATCTAATCTTTGACTGGCAAGTGGCAAGTGGCAAATGGTAATCATGGTACATTGTTGAAAAATCTTTTAATGGCTTCAACCCAAAATTTAGACTATTATCTTCCAAGGATTGATCAATTAGAACTATATCAGTCTATCCCATTAGCTTTGTTCAAATATAATTACAATATTTTAGAACACACCCTAAATCTATTCCTAAATTCACACCAATGGGACCAGAACCATCAACCACTTGAGGAAGGGAACACCTTTACGGTTTTCGTACGCACCTTGATACCGCTAGGCTACAATCCCTTTGGTAAACATAACTCACATATCACAGAAGACCTTTGTAGTTAAAAATATGGAATGTTTCATCGCTTAACTGAACATTAGATAACTCTATTTCATGTAATTTGCACAAGTTAAATAACAAAAACTCTACAATATGCAAAAGGCAGAAAAAACGGAAAATAGAACATGACATACCTAAAGCGGTTGCTTCTTTTAGCTTTGCAGGTGCAGCGAGATTCAACTTAAGTCTTGAATCGTGATCAACATTGTCATCTCCGAGTTCACACAACAGGGCATCTGAATCAAAAAGATCTTCCGATGTTACACTCCTTGTCATACAGCTTGAATCAGCAGAAGTCGAACGTGACAGTGGAATAGCAAGATCATCCAACGCCAAGTAATCACCACTCAAAACATAATCTCCAAGAAGCCGATCTGGAGATTGATTAGCCAAGGCTGATGGCTGATCTTGAGATTGATTAGCCACTGCTGCAGGCTGAGCAGAAGATTGATTAGCTACGTCTGATAATCCTGCAACGGTATCCAATTTCTTTACCAGAACTTCACTTTCAGATAGTCGTCCACTACTGCCATCTATCAAATATACCCTGTATAGTGCTCTAGGATCCTGCATGTTATCCAACCAAACCAAACCGGCAATTCACTAGCAGGTTGGATTAAAGAAAGAAAACGTAACTATATTACGCGCAATTGATCTAAAAGATAATGTGCACACCTGCTGACTGCTACACGTATCATTTGTCGTGTACTCTTGCATCATCAAGTTAGTCTTTTGTCCATCAGAAGCCGTCCCTTCATAGAACTGATGAGTTTTTCTCAAACACGTAATCAAAGAAGAGCATGTCTCACAAGTCTCCCCTGTTGGCCTCCAGAACCCCGTTTTCAGTATCCGTTTTCGACCCAGACCAAAGGTACCACACACCACCTGCTAGAAGTTTAACATCTTAAAAACCATACATTTTATGTGCATCAACTAAACGACTAATAAATATTAACGACATAACGTGGATGCTAACCAGGGAGATTTGAGGGTGTGAATTGGTACGGATCCGCATCGGAAAGTACATTCAAAGGCAGAGAGCGTCCACTTTTTATTTGCATCAATGATTTAAACACAGCATCATCTGTTGAACACTCATTGAGCTCAACCGCAGGAGGAATGGATTCCGGAGGACACATTGCAAAGTTTGACTTGACTAGATTATGATCTCTACATAATTAATGAAGCATTAGATACACCGGCATTAATGATAAGTACAAAATCACCATTTCTATACCCATGGTTTAAAAAAGGGTGAGGCGTGCGCCTCGAGGTGCACCTCAAGGCGATTCGGGTGGAAAACGACTCTAAGGAGTCGCCTCAGGGTGTTCGTTTGTACTTGCGCCTCAAAGGGCTGAGGCGGTAACAAAAATTGCGCCTCAGGGGTTTTAGATGTTTATTTTTGATCTTTTAGACTTAAAGTGTCGATTTCAACCCTTCCCTATCTTTTTAATGTGTGTTTTTGATGTTTTTGATGAATCTTATGATGAAATTAGTTAGTATTTATTTTTTAATTCCGCCTCAGGCTAACGCCTTGGTTCGCCTTGAGGCGTACGCCTCGTGAGGCGGAGGGAAAACGCCTCGAGGCACGTTTCCGTACTCTTAAACCTTGTCTATACCTAATAAATAAGTATCTTGCTGCGCGTGAGCCCAAATTTTTTTTCCCAACTCTTAATTAAAAAAAAAAAACAATAGTAATAACTAATAAAACATAATGTATTAACTATTAAATAATTAGTAACTTAAATACTTACTTATACGTAATTTTAATCATATCTTATCTCAAAATATCGTCTTTTAAATTCCTAAATCTTCATTACTAACTACTTAATCTTTGTTTTAAAGTTTATAACCTAATTTCCTATATATATACACAATCAAAGGCATATAAACATAAACCCAACTGTAAATCACAATAAACATAAATACTAATAATCAAAGAAGGGTTGACAAAGTCAAAGGTGGGTTTTGGATGTGGATACAGTGTTAGACGGAGGATCATCGGAGATTAATAATACCTGTGGAGTCAACGACTCCAGCGTCTGCTCCTTTGACTCTGGTCGGGCTATCTATGTATGTGTTGTTTCTTTCCTTAACGAGGTAATGAAGTTGAGATTGAAAGTGGGTTTATATAGAGGGAGTGAATACTTTTTATATTTTTTATTTGCTTTTTTTTTTTTAAGTTTACTAAAAAAAAGAGTAAATTACATTTTCAACTTGAATAATTACATTTGGTGTTAATGTTTGAGAACATGTTTTCGTTTTCACGTAAATTTGTTTAGTCGGGTTAAATATGATTGTTTTTATGTTTATTTTTCTGTATTTTTTAATTAGTCGTCGGGTTGATTTAAATTTTGTTTGAAAAAGGAGTCGGGTAAAACATAATACATTTTTATTCGACGGTGTAAATTCGAGTCGATGCGGGTTTTGTCACCGCCCGCAGTGAGTTAAATACTAGTTATTATAATTGTTACTAGAAGTTAAATACCTTTTACATCTAACAGTATAAAGAAAATTTTAGAATATGTATATAAATTATCACTCATCGCCCTTCTCTAGATGTGAAGCACATGCAAATGAAACAACGAAAAGTTGCATGGAACAAGGAAAACAAGGCTTCAACTTAGCGTAAACATTTTTACATGAAGGATGGATTGATAAGGCGTGTTATACATGTCAGAGAGGTTGGGGGTTCTTCAGTTGAACTGAATGATGGATGGGAACACCGTGATGTGCCGTCTCATCTTATAAGTTCGAATGTTTCGTGTGTAACCCCCCCCCCCCCCCCCCCCCCAAACACCCTCTCCATATCTACTATTTATTTCTATTAAACAATATATGAAAAAACAGGGTGAAGTGATGGGTATATCATAGGTTGAGTGATGAGGGTGGGAAATAGGAGGAGATGATAATGTGACACAAAGTTGACAATGTAGAATGAAGGAGGGGGATAACACACAACCTAATAAGTGGAGTCACATAGTGACTTGAGGTGGCGGGAGTCCATCTTGTGACTCCCCTCACATTCCTAGCAAAGTTGCCATTCATAGCTTGCGACCTTATTTCTTCCTTGGTGTTTTCTAGACTTATTTTTAAACAATTGTTTAATCAAATAAGAGTAATTTATTTAAAATTAAAGAGGTGACACGATTTGATTAGCCATATAGCCCATGATGCTTGATGACCTGAGCAAGATATCACTTGTTTGCGGAGATTTGTGGGACTTCACTAAGCATGAGGCGATGTTCCCAAATTCCCTGCTAGCCCCTAAAGTATCCCCCTCCCAATTTGTCCATACTTATTTTTGAATAAGTCTTTTCCATTAGGGATGTTCTCAAGAGTCGCTGAAAATTTAGGGAGCCTTGGGCGAGTATGAAAATGAGCCCCCAAAAAAATATAAACCCGATTGTCGCTCTTTTCATGTCACCACTCGCCAATATTAGGGCTGCAAACAAACCGAACGAACACGAACAAGGCCTTGTTCGTGTTCGTTTGTTAAGAAAACTGCGTGTTCACGTACAGTTCATGAACACTTACCGAACGAGATTTTTTGTTCGTGTTCGTTTGTTAAGAAAACACTCGTGTTCGTGTTCGTTTGTGTTCGTTTGTTAATTTTGTTCATGAATGCACACGAACACAAACGAACATTAATGAATACAAATGTTAAAAATATGGTCACTTTTATTTTTACCTTCTTTAGTTTTACCATTTTACTCATTATTATTTTTAGTCATACACTTTTATTTGTGTTTGTCTTATAAAAACATCTGGAGTCCAAGATTGATAGCTGGCCCAAGTCCATTTGTCCAAGATTGAAGTGTTGATAGCTGGTCCAAGTCTGTCAGGAATAGCCCATCTCGTAGCCCATCTCGAAGCCCATCTCGTGTCCAGCTGATTAAATGTTAAAGTGGATTGCCAACGTGGCAATCCACATGCCTGCTTCCATTCCTATATACGGCTGAGATTAGATGGCTTTGTGTTTTCTCCAGCTTGATCCAACGGTCTCTGTAGGCTCGATTGTGCTTCATTCCAAGCCTCCTGCTCCCTTATAAATAACTTCCTTGGTTCTCTCGTTACTAGTTTTTGACGAGTTTCTTTTTCTTGTTTTCATTGTTCTCTCTGATTTAGGGTTTTATAGTGTTCATCTGTTAATGATCACTTGTAGCTTTTGTGTTTGAGATCATCTGTTAATGATCTCAGGTTTAGAGAGTATTAGTTAAGATTATATGTTAATGATCTGAGTTGTTATTAGGGTTTGATTCAGTTGATCAAATCTTTTGTTATTGTTCTTCTGTTTAAACAGTCATTCCAGTAATAAAGTTTTTCCGTTCTTTGTTGTGATTACCATATTTTGTCATGGTATCAGAGCTATAGGCTCAGATCTGTCTCTGTTCCGTGTTTCTAGGGTTTCTGTGTCATCTTCTTGGGGTTTCTTGTGTCTGATCGCTCTATTGGGACTGGATAAGAAGATCTTCTGGATTTTGCCTTAAATCTGTAGTTCATCGACAGATCTAGGGTTTTGGAAATAAAGTCTTGTAGCTAATTGGACGTTGGTCGTTTCTGAATTCTTGCTCTCTGACTCGTAACCCTAAGTGAAGGTTACGAGTTACGAGTTTTATTGGCGAAACCCTAACTTGGGTCTTTCCCGGTGAGATTGTTCCTTTACCTTTACTTTCTTGTCTTGTGTGTCTAGGAGTAGTGACCGGGTTAGGGGGACCGATATAGGCTCAATAAGTGTTCTTGATTAATCTAGTTGATCAAATATTGTGGTGATTGTCATACTTTGTGTTTACCTGTATTCAGACTCCCCTGTTAAGACATGTCCAGGCACCCTTGAGTGATGAACCTGGAATCTTGATCACTGGCAGGGTTTCGTCTGGCTATTGGTTAAGTGTGACATTGCTGCTTATTTTTCTCAACTGATTAATTGTTGTTTGCCTGTTCTTTGTTTGTTCTCACTGTTTGGTAATCATGTCTGATACTAGTAGTGATTCAGGTGAAGGTGGTCGTACACTGGTTAGTAAACTTGATGCTAGTGATCCATTATACCTTCACCTGAATGATTCTGCTAATTTGACTATCATTAGTATTAAATTGAAGGGAACTAAAAACTATTCTGTTTGGTCTAATGCCATGATTTTAGCCCTGCAAGTTAAAAATAAACTAGGGTTTGTCAATGGGGACTGTATTAAACCTAATGATGATCTTGTGTTAGCTAGACAATGGGATAGGTGTAATTATGTTGTGCTTACTTGGATCTTGAACTCTGTGTCTGAAGAGTTGTATATGGGACAAGTTTATTCTAAGCTTGCCTCTGATGTGTGGATAGACTTAAAGGAAACTTATAATAAAATTGATGGGTCTGTAATTTTTGACACTTATCAAAAGATAAATCATTTTAATCAAAATGGTATGCCTGTTGTTGAATATTATCATAAACTGTATGTTATGTGGCAACATCTTGATCAAATGTTATATCTTCCTGCTTGCACATGTAATGCTGCTAGACAGTTCAATGACTCTAGTCACTCAATAAATTTGATGCAATTCTTGATGGGTCTTGATGTTGTTTATAGTTCTGTTAGGACTAATTTGTTGAAAAGGGATCCTTTACCTTCTGTAAAGGAAGCCTTCTCTATTGTTTCAAGGGAAGAATCACATAGGAACTCAAATGTTACTATGACAAAAGAACAAGATCCAAATGCAGGGTTCTTTTCTAAAACTAATCAGAGTTTTGAAACCAGGAAAAAAATGCTAGGATTAACAATCAGAACCCCAATCTTAAATGTACTCACTGTGATAAATTGGGTCATACTGTTGACAAGTGTTTTGAAATTGTTGGATATCCTGCATGAATGAAAAATAAATCTGGTTTTAATAAAAGGAATGTTACTAGTAACAATGCTACTAGTGGTACTTCTCTTGAAACAAATAATGGTTCTATGAATACTTTGAATGTTGATCAGGTTTCTCAATTGCTAAGTTTGTTGAACAAGAAACAAGAAGAAGGTACAACTAGCTGCAATTCTGCAGGTAGGTCATGTAACTTTTTCTGTTATGCTAGCTTATCTAAACCTGTTTTTTCCTTTTCCAATGTGCATACTTTGTTTAGAAAACTAGGTTGGATAACTGATTCTGGGGCAAATCAGCACATGGTTATGAATGTTGATTGTGTCATCAATAAAATTGATGTTAGTGACTTAAATATAAAAGTTAACCATCCTAATGGAACTAGTGCTAAAGTCACATTTATAGGAGATGTTAAACTTACTGATGAAGTCACTCTATATGATGTCTTTGTGATATCTAGTTACAGTGTGAACTTGTTTTCTGTCCACAAACTTGCCAAAGTTAGTAAGTTGGAAGTTTTGTTTAATGAATCCAACTGCTATATACAGGATTCTTTAACCAAGAGAGTCCTGGTGACTGGTAGTCAAGTTGATGGGTTGTATTTCTGTGGTGAGTCATCTGTGTTCTCTGGTATTGTAAGACCCTCAAATCCGACGGGACAAACAGTTGGCATTCAAAGACTAAAACCATAATTAATACTTAAGAAGTCTTATTTTATTATCAGAAAACACGCAGCGGAAAGTAAATGTTTAAATTATTCAAACATGAAATTCCCCACAACGGGTCAAACCATATTTGTAAAACAAAAACAATAAGTTTAGAAAAGAGTTTTCTAGCAATAAAGTAGTCTCTTCTTATTCGAAATGTCAACCGCCTCTGAGTAGTCCTGCATCATGCCAAGGCATCCCTTTTATTCTTCAATACCTGAAATGAATCTAACGTGTATGCAAAAGTCAGCTACGCTGAGTGAGTTCAAGTTTTATAAATTTATATAAACAAGTAGTTTGTCAATTTAAGAATTAACAAAATACCACAACCTCAGAGTTAACAATAAGCGCAAACCGCCAATTTGTTCCCTAAGCAAAAATGTAAAGTCTAGAATAAGCGAAATCCGCCTACTTAACATAAGACTTTACCTTAAATCTACAATAAGCGCATTCCGCCTATTTGTTACAAAACTACAAGTCTACATAAGCGCATATCGCCTACTAAGACTCAAACCATAACTATAAATCAGAGCAGACATACTGTAAAACTATCATAGCTCAATTTATAATACCTGGTAACCATCATAAACAGTTTATATATATAATATATATATATATAAATATATAGTAACACATTTAACCCAACAAGTATAACTCAAGGCAAGTCCCGATCTAACAAGCAAGGTTTCTAATACGTGGCTAAGACATTAAGCGCATTCCGCTTATTAAATAAAAACTTAAGCCACACTCTAATCAAGACAAACCGTCTATTCATATATATAATAACATATATAACTCAAGCCATATAATGACACATTAGGCGCATTCCGCCTACTTACGTTTCATGCCAAAATAATATATATATATATATATGAGTTCACAAAAATATTTATAACTTTATAAAAAAAATATTTTGTGACTTCATAAAAAATAATCTTGCTAGTTTAGCATGCACGTCAGCCCAAAAATATTTAGAACAATAACTAAAAGAGTGGGCACAAGAACTCACCGGTTGCCAAGCTTCCAAATCTACAAGCTAAATCGCCTCGTAGCACGTCCTCAAGTGGAACTTCCAAAGTCGAGTCACTTCTGAACTGATTACCCGAACCAGATCTGAATGAATTTCCATGCATAGTGACCATCATCCCATGCAAGACACTTTACACACTTTCATCCTTATGCAACACATACACACACCTTTATATTTATGCAACCACCAAATACATTCCTATGCTAACATCACTAAGACGTCACTCACCAAAACCCATGCAACATCCTCATTTTCTTTCACCCCAAAATGAACACCACCATGAAAAAACATGTATCATTATAAGTCCAGCACCTATAATGCTATCTACTATACTATATCGATGCATCCACAACATTAAATGTCGCTTCCCCCCACATCCATATTTTGGAAGCATTAGCAAAAAGGAAGTGTTCTCCATCTCAACAGAGCCTAACCTCAACCAACTATATGATCATACTCCACGATGTGGTCTCGAAGGTGCTAGCACGGTTTGGTTTCTAACACGAAGACCCGACCAAGAACGCATCTAAATCCAATAGGAACGAGGATGTACCAAGGATCTATGTTGAGATGATCATGAGGCCGAGAGCGAACCAATTCCACCTTGTCATCTTGATTATCAAACCTTGATGATCAATGGCGACAAGTTCAGTCATCACCGGATCCATTTTCCCTCTCGGATCACCACCCTCACCGTACACAAGCTTTCCACATCCGTAGCCGTTGCCACCTCAGCCGCTACCGGATACCATCATTTATGAACCCAAAACGATCATCGAACTCCGCCAACAAACCAAAACTTTAACGGGTTCAGTATCCGACACGCGTTTCCTGGGTAATGACACCGAACCAACAAAGCCTACAAAACCTTGTGCTTCGGGAAGGTGGCGTACTTGTGTACGGCCGAGCATCAAAATCGCTTCTTCTTTGGCGTATGAGGCATTAGGGTTTTTGTAAGGTTAAAGATCATGTTTTGTTCTTCTTTTTTTTTACACTGCCGTCAACACTTATGGGCTTGCAAGGCGCTAGGGTTTGTTTTTAAAGCAATTCAAATGCCTACAAGTTACATTTAGGGTCCTCCATTTCGTTTGTTGACATCTTGTTCCCAAGGTAACTAAAATTGCCTTTTAACATTGCCAACCGAGTCCCTTTAATCCTTTAGATCCACATTTAGATGTCAGACTCGTTTATCGATCCGTACGATTAAGTATTGATAAATGTGCCCGTCAAAATAAATATTTGGATAAATCTTGGGCTGTTACAGGTATGTGTTGTAATAGCTTTGAAATAACAAATTTGTGGCATGCTAGATTAGGTCATCCATCTAATGTTGTTCTAAAAGTGTTAAAGGATTATATAAAACTTAACATAATAGACAATGAATCTAGTAACGCATGTGATGTTTGTCATAAAGCTAAGCAACATAGAGAACCATTTCCCATAAGTGATCATAAGACCACTTGTTTAGGAGAATTGATTCATCTTGATGTTTGGGGCCCTTATAAAGTTAAAAGCAGCGAAGGTTTTAGGTACTTCTTGACCATTGTAGATGATTTCACTGGGACTGTGTGGGTGTATCTGATGAGGTTTAAAGATGAAGTCTTTGAAAACATTGTTCATTTTCATATAACACTTAAAAATCATTTAAGAAAAATATTAAAATGTTTAGAAGTGACAATGGAACTGAATTCATTAACTCTAACATGAAAGATTTCACAAATAAAAATGGTATAATACATCAGACATCCTGTCCTTACACCCCACAACAAAATGGCATTGTTGAGAGGAAACATAGACATCTACTGAATGTTGCCAGATCTTTGTTATTTCAAAGTAGTTTACCTTTAAGTATGTGGTCAGCATGTATACTTACTGCTGCATATTTGATTAACAGGACTCCATTATCTGTGCTTAATGGTAGGACTCCTTATGAGTGTGTTTATGGTTTTAAGCCCTCTTACAGTCAGCTTAAGGTCTTTGGGTGTCACACCACGCCAATGGCGAAAACACGTGGCGCGACGGTTCGAATGGCATAGAGTCAAGATTAACACAAACTACAAGTAATTAAGAAAAGAGATCATTTATTTATCACGTAGAAACATGTTTTTAAGTTTACATCAAATATATCCCATCCCTATGGGAAATAAAAGTAAAACCCCACAAAAATATACGATGTGTGAGAGATCCCCGCCCCGACTAGCCATGCAACCATCCATCGATCAATTACCTGAAAGATATGTTAAAAATCGTCAATATATAAATATTGGTGAGTTCACAGGTTTTAGTTTACAAAACATTACTTTTGGGAAATAAACACATGTTGTGACCATTATAGGAGTTGCAAGTTCCTACAATCTACTTGAGCCCATAACCAAACTAAGACTAGCAATGCCCCGCTCCAAGTTGTTTCTCGGAAAATAACAACTTAATTCAGAATACGTGCACCCCAGGCATACGCCGATGCATAATCGACGCTATCGATTAGGGGTGGGCCTTGTCAGGCACCAATAGTACTATCCAAATATTCCTTCGGTTTCATTTCCATGAGTTAATGGTTACAGTAGCGAGGGCTCAACCCCGAGTGGCGAACAACTACTCAAGTAATTTATCATGTCACACATTTCCCTAACATATCTTTCCCCCAAAACTTAAAACAGTTTAAAATGGGGCCGTGAAACTCACCTCAAACAAGTGCGCAAGTCCAAATAGAGAATAGTCCGTCCAAGGTCAACACCTACAAAACGTCCTAGACATATAAATCGCTAAGCCTATAGTGCGTGTGTTTCGGCAAGTTGTACGTCCAACTCCCAAACCACTATTTAGTCCAATTCCCCATTTAATTAAACGTGTATCCTAGGTCCGTTGGTGATGGATTACCCTTTTTACAAGTTACACTTATATATCCATGAGTATTAATTAACTTGTATAATATTATTCTCGACTCAACTCACTTGACGTATAATTATTTTCCCATTAAATAATTATACTAAGATCTTGTCGTTCGATATAATATTTTTAACACTCGACTCGACTCACTTTACCGTATATTTATTTTCCCATTAAATAAATATACTAGGATCTTGTCGACTAATCATAACGTTTTCCATACTCGACTCGACTCACTTTACCGTATATTTACTTTCCCATTAAATAAATATACTAGGATCTCGTCGATTCAATATATATATATATATATATTTTTTCCTCACTCGACTCGACTCACTTTACCGTATATTTACTTTCCCATTAAATAAATATACTAGGATCTCGTCGATTCGATAATATATATTTTTATTGTCAAGTCCATGCGCTTGTTTTTAAATGTTTAATCGTTAGATTATTTACGTTATTTTTCTCCCACGAATAAATTTCCAACACTTAGGAAAGTGTTATGTATTTTTCACCCGAATTGTATATTTTAAGTCCTTTAAAATATATATACTCATTTTCTCATTAGACGTAATAATAATTTACTCGTTCGTCCGTTTTTACGTCTTAGTCCGTTAACAGGTCCATATCCGATTACTTAACTTATACTTATATATTGTTAATTTTTCCAAGTTCCACAATATATGAATTCTTGAAATTACTCACCTTTTAATTTCTACATATTTTACTTGGAGGTTTGTAAATACATTTGTATTTTTATTACCAAGACTTGGTTACTTATATATAAAAATGCTCTAACACTTTTATATTCCTGTTGATATAAAAGTGTTCATTCTTATATAAGTTTCTACCAAGTTTTTAATTTATCTAACATTTTTATAAAAACCTTTGTTTTTATACTTTTCCAACTTGTTAGAAAATCTATATTTTTATAAAACTTCATTTTATAAAAATACTTTCTTATACAAGAGATATATATATATATATATATATATAGGCCAATTATAAAATGAAAACCCTCTTGAGTTGAGAAAACCTTGAAAACCCATGTAAAAAATTGTTATTTTTTTTTTGAAAAAAATAACCAATGTAAAATATATGTTTTTAAGTGTTTTGGGCCAAAAAAATAAAAAAAAGTGCCGAAGGGATTTTTTTTAAAAAAAATAAACAAAGCTGCGAAAACACATGTTTACACCTGATAAAAAACAGCAAATAGCTGAAAACATATGTTTTTTTAGCAACTTTGTTTATTTTTTTAAAAAAAATCCCTTCGGCGCTTTTTTTATTTTTTTGGCCCAAAATGCTTAAAAACATGTATTTTACATTGGTTATTTTTTTCAAAAAAAATGATTTTTTACATGGGTTTCCAAGGTTTTCTCAACTCAAGAGGGTTTTCAATTTATCCTTCCCCTATATATATATATATATATATATATATATATATATATATATATATATATATATATATATATATATATATATGGGAAAGTTAATTTGAGAACACCTATATTTCGTGCGAACCGTGAGAACGACATCTAAAACCATTCAAATTCAAAATTTCTTTTTACACTTATCTTTATTACTAAAATACAATCCCAAAAACACAATTTACGCGTAAAAATTCAAACGTATACGAAAATAAATTGTTTTTACACATGTGTAAATTTACTGTTTATACATGTGTAAACTGTTTCATTTACACATGTGTAAAAAGTTAATTTGAAAGTGTTTTTGCAGGAAAAGATGTATTATTTGGAAAGAAAATTCATTTATTAATGTTGTATTTTGATTATAATGAGGTTTGTATTAAAAAAATTGATTTTGATTGATTTTTTTACTTGTTCTCACGGTTCTCACGATATTTAGCATTCTCAAGATAACCCTCCCCTATATATATATATATATATGTAAATTTGCTATTATTTACAAAATCAACCTTGGAAAGTTATCATTTTACACTTTTGACACCAAACTTTCCAAAGTTACATTTTTAGATACAAGTTTCTAAAAATATTATTTTATGTCCCTCAACTTTTAAAGTTACTAAAATAGTCCTTTAAATTCCAAAACTTACATTTTCTTCTCAATCTTTCAAAAATGACAATTTCCTACTAAACTAGTAAACTTTATTTTTCCATCTTTGTCATGTTAGATTATTTTTAAGATCCAACACTTTTAATAGTTTATTATCATCTTATTAAGGATAATATTAAGTGTTTCTAGTGTATAAGTCCAATATGTCCAACATTACATCTTTCAAGTGTGTAGACTTTGAAGATGTAAAATTTGTGTAACTTATCTTCTAACAAAATCAACACTATAACAAGTCTTAGATGATTATTTTATGAAGATTTAAACCACATTTATGGTTATTCAAGTTCCATTAACAAATCTTGTTTAGATCATCATCTTATTTAAGTTTTTGTGAACCTTATGAAACTACAAGAATACTACATATATCCATCACCATTTTTGGCCCATATACACCATTATAACACCATTTTAGTCTTAAAAAGTATATATTTTATCATGAAAAATTCTATCAAGTTAACCCATTGTACAACTTGCTTCTAGATAATAAACATAAACTTTTAAAGACAAGAACAAGATCAAGAATACTTACAACTAGCACAAGGCTAGGGAAGCTAAAAATACTTGATTTTGATGGGGTTTAGTGTGTTCTTCCCAAATGGTTAAGCTCCAAGCTTGAAACACACAATTGGGGTTTTGAAAATGGATGTTTATGAAGGAATTTGGAGTGTTAAAACTTGAAGAAAGTGTGTGTGTGGTTGATGGTAGTTCACGGCTCAAGAGGAGAAGAAGAAGAGAATTTTCTTTTGTGTTTTGATCAAGTGTTGTGCCTTATGATATTTTATAACCTTTTCATACTTTCAAATGATCTTTCAAGATCACAAAGATCTAATATTAGATCTCAATCCCATATATCATGGATATGTTTGTACTAGGGTGATATCATGGATATGTTTGTACTAGGGTGATCTTTGATGGATTATAAGAGGGTGTTTTGGCCGAAAGTTTACAAGGAATGGAGGATTTTTTTGTGATCTTTCAAGTACTTAAATCTTATATAATTTGATCATCCAAATCCATCCCATGCTTCTCATGATCCTTTGTAGATTGTTTGTACAAAAAAGGAGGATTGAGTATGGTGAGGGGATAGGGCCGGTTGGGTTGGGGTGGTTTAGTGGGGTCCACAACATAAAACACTTGCTAATTCATTAGTTATGCTTCACACTTAACGTTCTGTTTTAATCGGATTTTATTTACGCGTTACTTGGACATTATAATAACCTCAAATAACTCTTAAACATAGCCTAGTTTAAGTGTTGGTTGGTTAATTAGGCTCTTGTTGGATGAATTTATAAGTTATACGCGTACCGGGTGCGGTACGCGCACTTTATTCGTTACCGGGAGATTTGTATGTAAAGTTTTCACTTATGGTTTTGGAGTTCCAAAACACATTATATTTCGTGAAAATACCCTTTATTTTATATCCTGGGTGTCCGGGATCCTTTTTGTTTATTTAATTTTTACCGGGTAATCACCAACGTCCATACCGGACAAGTTTATTCGCACATGATTCCATCATGCTTCATTATTAAACATGTGCATTCCTATGCATCTTATAGGGAATTTACTATTCTCTAAGGCATCAGTTAAACAATTAACACGAATTTGCACTTAATTACGTTAATTACACTTAATTAATTAGTACGGATTTACCTTAATTTTGCCGGTTGTCACATTGGGTGTCTTTGCTTTAGTACTGTCTTGAATAACTCTGATAAGTTTGATAGTCATGCTAATAGGTGTGTGTTAATTGGTTACTCAAATGAAAAAAAAAAGTGTATAAATTGTGGTGTCTTGAGTCAAAACAGATTTTATACTCTAGGAATGTAAGGTTCTATGAGTCCATCTTTCCCTTTAAAGAGTCTAAAATAGTTAAAGAAACTGGTCCACAAGTTTTTGAAAATATTAATCATTCAAACTTTTTTGATTTATTTGAGTCACCTAATGGCAGTCACCCAAATGATCTAGATGGTTCCGATGATGAACAGAGGGTAAACCAGGATACTGTTCCTCATGGGTCTCAACAACCAATGAGTAGTACTGAACCCACTTCTGGTAGGGCTGCTCAGCAGCAACCAAGTGGGTCAACTGGTCAAAGAGGTAGGGCTGAGGATGATGGTCCAGTAGAGGAGGAAAATCTCAACTCTGAGGAACAACCATAATCTAGTTGTCATCCCACTGCCATTAGAAAATCCACTAGACAATCTAATCTTCCTAGGAAATTTAGTGATTTTATAGTTGAAGGAAAGGTTAAGTATGGGTTGGAAAAAGTGGTCAACTACTCTAATCTTTCTGCTGATAATTTGTGTTTTACTTCTGTATTAAACAAAAGTTATGAACCTAACTCATTTCATGAGGCTAGTAAAGACCCTAATTGGGTAACTGCCATGAATGAGGAAATTGAGGCACTTAATTGAAATAATACATGGGACTTGGTTGAGGGTGGATTTATAAAATTAAGTATAAATCCACTGGTGAGATTGATAGATATAAGGCTAGGCTTGTTGCTAAAGGGTATAGTCAAAGAGAAGGCTTAGACTTTGATGAAACCTTCTCCCTGTGGTAAAAATGATTACTATAAGGTGTGTTTTGACTATAGCTGTTCAAAATGATTGGCCTTTATATCAATTAGATATCAATAATGCATTTCTTTATGGTGATCTTTTTGAAGATGTATATATAAAAGTGCCTAAAGGTTATTATTCTAAAAATGAGAATAAAGTGTGTAAATTAAAGAAGTCCTTGTATGGACTGAAGCAAGCTCCACGAATGTGGAATGCTAAACTTGTCAGTGTTATGCTTGAATTAGGTTTTGTGCAAAGCCAGTGTGATCATTCTATGTTTGTCATGAAACAAGATTCTATGTTTGCTGTGTTACTTGTTTATGTAGATGATATTATACTAACTGGAAACAGTCTTGAGTTTATAGAACATGTTAAGTCATTCTTTAAAACCAAGTTTTAATTAAAGATCTAGGTTCCTTAAAGTATTTCTTAGGCATAGAAGTTTTAAAGACTAGTGATGGTTTATGTTTAAGTCAAAGAAAGTACTGTTTAGAGCTTTTGGCTGAGTATGGCATGACTGGATGCAAACCAGTTAAATGTCCTATAGAACCAAACCATGTTTTAACTAACTTGTGTAAACAAGAAAGTGAAAACTTGGTTGATATTACTGGATATCAAAGGCTGACAGGTAAACTAATCTATCTATCTCACACAAGGCCTGATATTGCTTATTCAGTACATGTTCTAAGTCAGTTTATGTATAAACCCACTAAGGCTCACTTGTTAATTGCCATGAGAGTTTTAAGATACTTAAAACAGTCTCCTGGTAAAGGTATTATCTTTACCAAAAGCACTTAGCTTGGTCTATCAGCTTATGCTGATTTAGATTGGGCTAAGTGTGTGGAGACTAGAAAGTCTGTTACTGGATATTGTATCTTTTTAGGGAATTCTACAATAACTTGGAAAAGCAAAAAAACAGTCCACCATATCACGATCTACAGCTGAAGCTGAGTATCGTGCCATGTATATGCAACATGTGAGATTATGTGGTTAATCAATTTGCTTAATGAATTAAACATCAAGGTATGTCTTCCTGTTTCTCTACATTGTGATAACTCAGCAGCAATGGCCATTGCTGCTAATCCTGTGTTTTATGACAAAACGAAACATTTTGAAATTGACCTTTTCTTTTTAAGAGATCAAATTTCTAAAGGATGTATTCAAACTGTCAAAATTTAGACTGAAAAACAAATTGCAGACATCTTTACAAAAGGTTTGAATATTACACAACATGAACAAATATGTGAATGGTTAAAATGTATGTTGTATTTGGTAATAAAAGTAAGGGGGTGTTAAAAATATGGTCACTTTTATTTTTACCTTCTTTAGTTTTACCATTTTACTCATTATTATTTTTACTCATACACTTTTATTTGTGTTTGTCTTATAAAAACATCTGGAGTCCAAGATTGATAGCTGGCCCAAGTCCATTTGTCCAAGATTAAAGTGTTGATAGCTGGTCCAAGTCTGTCAGGAATAGCCTATCTCGAAGCCCATCTCGTGTCCAGCTGATTAAATGTTAAAGTGGATTGCCAACGTGGCAATCCACATGCCTGCTTCCATTCCTATCTACGGCTGAGATTAGATGACTTTGTGTTTTCTCCAACTTGATCCAACGGTCTCTGTAGGCTCGGTTGTGCTTCTTTCCAAGCCTCCTGCTCCCTTATAAATAACTTCCTTGGTTCTCTAGTTACTAGTTTTTGACGATTTTCTTTTTCTTGTTTTCATTGTTCTCTCTGATTTAGGGTTTTCTAGTGTTCATCTGTTAATGATCACTTATAGCTTTTGTGTTTGAGATCATCTGTTAATGATCTCAGGTTTAGAGAGTATTAGTTAAGATCATATGTTAATGATCTGAGTTGTTATTAGGGTTTGATTCAGTTGATCAAATCTTTTGTTATTGTTCTTCTGTTTAAACAGTCATTCCAGTAATAAAGTTTTTCAGTTCTTTGTTGTGATTACCATATTTTGTCAACAAACAAGTATTCATGAACACAAAGAAGTGTTCATGAATGGAACCAAACACAAACGGACTTATATTAACTTTTGAATAACATCGAATTCACAAACATTAAGATAAATAAAAATATATAAAAAGTATAAAAATTAAAAACCTTACTAAACTATCGAACACAAACGAACATAAATGAACACGTTACCGAACGTTCACGAACATAAACGAACGAACACGACCTCTGTTCATGTTCGTTCGTTTAACTAAACAAACATAATTTTTTGTTCGTGTTCGTTCATTTATTAAACGAATGAACACGAACGAACTTCCCGCCGAACGGTTCATGAACTGTTCGTTGAAAGTTCAGTTCGTTTGCAGCCCTAGCCAATATTATTTAATTAGGCATAGAAGAGTTGTTTTGAATAATACCGGGCTAATGGTTAGGTAAAGGATTTTAATTGTTTAATGGACTTAAAATAAAAGTTAATGTGTACAAGAAATAAATTTGGTTTTTTAAATTGAATATAGTTTTTAATTATGAAATTATATAATCTTTAAAAAAGCCAGGTGCCGTAAACAGTGGGTACTGAACAGTCATCCGTTTTGCCCCTCCCTACCGTTTGACTACTTACCGTTTATGGTAGCAATCTATATGTGTATCGATAGATCAAATTACTTGAAGTAACAACCAATTTACAATTACATAGAGTTTGACCAATATTGGGGATTTAACATGTTTGGTTATTATGTGTGTTTCATGTTTATGCATCATGTTTAACATACTTTGTTATTTAATTTAGGTTCTTAGTTAGGCCTCTTGTTAACAATAAGCTTTAAACACTTTATTCATCAACACGTAATTTATAGTAACTCGAGGACGATTGATTTCAGTAAGCGGGGCTAGATGGGGTGGATATGACATTTATTGGGATACAATTTTTAGATGATAGCTTAAAAAGTTATTTCATGTTTAACTGATATTTGATTTTAGTAACATGTGAATATCATGTGTTATAGTAGTTTTGGTTCTGACTGGATTACTTGTGATAAGATTTTATATTAGAGTTTGTTGTTATGTCAAGTATATATGTTGTAATTTTTTATTGGGTACTTTTTAATATGAGGGTGTTAAGTTACAAATTAAACATGTGAAAATGGTTAGAATAGTTTTACAATCTAGCAAAAACCTTATTTTTTTTTAATTTATTATGTGAGTCGTGTTAACATCCGGCAAAAAGTCTATGATATTTTTTTCGAGAAACTACTTTTAACTAATGTGTTAGTGTGCTACGGTTTATTCAAGTTTATACATATTTTTATTACATATTTACCTTTTTATTCCTTGAAATTCGTTTTTTTAGACTTTAACTGCTGGGCATGGGATTGGAAGAAGGCACCAATGCAACAAGAATGGGACCAATTTGGACAGTTATCAAAATTTTGGTGTAACTTTAAGGTTGTTGAAATTTGTTGATAAATGGTGCTGAAAATCTGACCTAGGAGGAAACATTTCGATGGGAGTGATGAGGAAGCCTTTGTTGGAAGATGGTGTTGACTATGGGGGCAACCTCAGTGAAATCTTTAGGCTCCACCCAAAGTAAATTATTGGGGAAAAGCCATCATAAACATGACCCTACTATGAAAGCCATATCTAAATGTGTTGTTATGATTCCTAATGTGAATTTTTGTTGGTGTAGAATTTCGAAGGAAGACTTAGACCATCTTCTATTCTCGTGCTACTTGGTGGAATATTTTTGCTTGGCTTAATTTACCATTTCCATATTATGTAACATTGTGCCCAAGGCTCGAGAAATGTTGGATTATTTTCTCAAGCTACAAGGATCGAAAAGTGGAAAAAAGCGATTTGCATGATATGCTTGCTTGTCTACCTTTTGGGAGTTTCGCAAAGTCAAAAACGAGAAAGTGTAATAATGGATCTTTGTCTATAACTAGCAGAGTAGTCAGAGTCAAATAAGTCTCTTTTCTCTGGCTTAGTACTAGATGTTGCTACAACAAGGAAAATGGCCGGGATTAGGTTATGAGATGTTTAGGTTTATATGTTAAAGGTGTATTAGGTTAAGGTTATGATCTAGGGGATCCTCTGGCTCCTGGAATGGACCTGCACAAGGTAACAGACACCGTTAGCCTTAACGCAGGAGGGGGTCTCCTGCGTTTGGACTCCGGCGTGAGAATAAGTATGTATTCTTTGGGAGTGATAAAGTAGAGAGTATGAGAGTAAAAGGAGTAGTGAGAAGTGAGAAGTGTGTGTGGAATGTATACCCAAGGGTCTCCTTATATAGGCAATGGAAATCTGCCCAGGAGCTCCCTTATGGTAGCATCCTTACTATACCTGGTCATGGTTGACTCTCTTTATGCTGCCAGCAGTGAGACTTTGCCCTTTTAGTGCATTTTCAGCTTTTACTATTTCCTAGGCAGGCTTGGAGCTGTGTGATGTTTTGTTTTATGCCAATAGTAATAAGCCAAAGCACCTTTTTATATTTCCAATGTTTTTAGTGTTCACTTTCTGCTGCATAGCTACCGTATGGCAGCCATGCTGCCTTATGTTAGCTGTTCAGCTCCAAGAAGTCCAGCAAACCTTAACACTTTTTACTTTGCTTTATTTTCTTGACAAGGGTTTAGACGTGGTCGTTTTAGGACCCACGTCATCAGCCCCCTAGTCATAAGCATTTGTAAAGAAGTTATAAGTGCTTGTGACTTGTAAGTCGTTTCTTGCCTCGGTAACAGCGTTAGTGAAGCTGACCTGGGTACCGAGGAATTATCAGATCCCAAGCTCCCTCATGGGGGCTGTATATTTGTGTCATGTCCTTGCCAATATTTTATCTTAACTCTTGTCCCTTCACTTCTCATGATGAGTTTTATAATTAATTATCGCTGGCCATCATTACTTTTGGGGGCAGACTTATGTCCCATCAGCTGTTGCTTCGGCTGCTGATTTGATGTGCGGCCTAGGCTGACGTCATCCTATAGGGCAGATGGATGAGTTTCTTCCTTTTCTTTCACTCTTGTTTTTGGGGGCAGGCTTATGTCCCATCAGCTGCTGCTTCGGCCACGATCCCCTCTTTCGCCGGCGTCTCTATTTTCTTCTATAAAAACTGGTAAGTTTCTTCCTTTTCTTTCACTCTTGTTTTTTCGTTATGGCTAAAAGTGATCTTGTTTCTCAATTTACCCGGTTATCCAAGTCCGATGCTGAACAGTTTTGCTCGGAAATTGGTATTCCATTGTCTTTTGAACCCTCTGTTCCAAAGGGTAAGACTCCGGTAACCTCTGTTTCCTCCGGCAAAGTGGCTGTGTACACCCGTCAGTTTGATCAAGGTAATCTCCGATACCCTTTTTCTAGGTTTTTCTTAACGTTTTGGAGTACCACCAACTTGGTCTTGATCAGTTGTGTCCTTCCGGTGTAGCCCGTATTATTCATTTTGAAATAGTGTGTCAGTGTCTTGGTTATGAGCCTTCTTTGGCTATGTACCGTCGATTTTTTAGGTTAGCCAAAAATGGGAACTGGTTTACTATTGAGAAGACTCGGTGTGAACCAGCCCTAACTTCCAGCGTCATTGGTCTCGTATCCACTTAGAAAGATAAATTTTTCTTCTTGAACTCTGATTTCCTACCCTTCAATGCTCCGAGGAGGTCTCCTGATACTCCTCTAAATGAGAAGGAGCCTGATCCTGACACCCTTGATCAGGAGTTATTGGAGAAGCTTCGAATTTGTCCTACCCGTCTCCGCACCTTTCCTGAAGATTTTTTGGTCATGATGGGTCTCAGTGTTAATTGGGATGATCCGGAGACTGAGCCTGTGATTTATCATGATGGGGAGGGTATGTGTTGTTGAGGCTCATTTCTTTTTGTCCTCTTTTGTTCATTTGTGGCATCTGATGTCTTTTTCTTTTTTGCAGAAATGAGTACCCTTGATTTCCTTGCTTTGGATGATATTGCCGATGTCAAGTTCAAGGTCCGGGCCTCGGCTGAGGGGAAGAATGTGGTTGTTAGGACTGAGCATGTCCATTTCCAAGGGGAGTACATTAGCATTACTTCGTCTCCCTCTACTGCTGCTGAGCCTTCAGTGAAGAAATCTATTAGTGTTCGTCGCTCCAGCAAGCGGCTTCAAGGTGTTTCCTCCGGCCCAGGGAACATACCTGCTGTTCCCCTGGTCATTGAGGTGGAGGATGAAGACTCTTCACTGATAGCATCCGCCATGGGAGGTGTGCCTGCCTCTGGGAAGGGTAAGTTGACCTTGTCCTCTCCCAAGAAGGATGATGCTTTGTTCAAAAAGCCTAGGGATGTGGTAATCAAGAGTGGGTATCAGAAGCTGTTGTTGTCGAGGGCTGAAGGAGGCGAGAGTTCGAGGCCAGCTACCAGTGTTGGTGTTGATACCCCTGTTCAGTAGGGTCAAAATGAAGAGGTATATGTACCAAAGTGGGACATCAAAAGTTCTGACGTGTTGAAGAGGGCTTCTGTTTGTCGAGATTTGATTGATCATTGCATCCCTGATGCCGAAAGGGCTATGCACCGGGAGTGGGCGGACAAAGATTTGATGAAGAAGATGTACTTTCATTTTGGTCAGTTTCTGTCATTGTTTCCAGATGGTATGGCTAGGTGGGGTGGTTTATTAGTTCGGAGTGAGCAGGTGGAAGGAGCTTATGCGAAACAAGAGGTGGAGTTGCTGAAGGCGAAGGAGGAGTTAGCTAAGTATGTTGCACGGGAGAAGGATTTGGTGCATGAGTTGGCCGTGTCTAGGACTCAGCTAGGTTTGGAGAAGGAGAAGTTCGACAAGATGTTTAAGGGTTTGAATGATGAGAAAGCGAAGGTGGCTGAGGAGAGGGAAGGTCTGGCTTGGGCCAGGGAGGCGGTTAAGCAGGAGCTGGTTGCTGTGGAGAAGGTCGGTGTGGAGCTAAGGGCTCAGGTGGATCATCTGACCGGAGAGAAGGATTGGCTGATTTCAAAGGGGGTTGCTTGTTTCGTTACCAACTTGCTTCATTCCCAGGATTTTAATGCTCCGTTGGCTGACATTTATGCCAAAGCCATAGCCTTTGGTCGTCATGGGGGAATACAAGCTGGTTTTAAGGCAGCCACGGAGGGTCAGAAGATCGAGGAGCTCCCTTCTTTTAAGCCTTCCTCTGGGGATGAGTTTGTGAGTGCAGTGAAGGTGATGGAGGTTTCCACCTATCCTTATATTGCAAATATTGCCAAGGCCTCCCAGCAACCTATCTCTTTCCTGCAAGGTCTGGAGCCGGAAGGTTTGAAGAAGGAGGTGGTCGACGAAGTCTTCAATGCTTATGTGTCAAAGAGGCCCCTTAGGATCATGCTGGAGGGTGCTGATGGTGGGAAGGGTAGCTCAAAGCGTTTAAAACCTGCCGATTCGTCTAATGTTTCTGGTTTAGAGCAGGTATTTGAAAATCCCTCCCCCCTTCAAGCTTTGAAGACTGACTCCGTCCCTCCTGTTGGTGAGGATGACCCGTTTGCTGGTCTTGACACTGAGGAGCTTTATGGAGATGTTGGAAACCGAGCTCTGACTTTCACCGGTGAAGGTGACACTACCGATGAAGCTGAAGATTCCATTACCCCGTGATTCCATCATGTTTTAGTTTTTTGTGTTATATTTTGGGCAGCCTTTGTAATGAAACTCTAATGTATTTAGCCTTAGGGCTTTTAAATTAATGGAAATGCTCCCCCTGTAGGGGTGATGACTTTTATGTTTAATGTTTGGTTGTGTTGAATATTTGTGCTTGCCGTTTATAGTGTTTGCAATGTCTTTAACCTTTTGCCATGAGGTGGATGCTGCAGTCACCCATCCTAGGCTACTAAGCTAGAGAACCGATGCAATGCTTATCCTATCAGCTTGTTTTTAACCTTTCTCAATGATTATGAAATGTTCGTTTTGATCCCAGGCTACTAAGCTAGAGAACTGATGCAATGCTTATCCTATCAGCTTGCTTGTAACCTCTTTCATGGGTTTAGGTATTCCGTATAAAGGACTTGTCCCATGGAGTTGTGGATTGTATTAGGAACTCACCCTGTATACAGGAAGATCATTATCCTTGTTACCTGTTGAGCAGTTGTGGCCTAGGAGCTCATCCCCGTTTCATGGGTAGGTATAGCGCCGGATCCCATGGAGCCTGGTTAGGAAGGGCTCACACTTTGATAAGATAAGTGACAAGTGAACTATGGTTTTTAAAAGAAAGTTCATTCATTCATTAGCTGTTTCATGTGGGATACATAGTAGCATTACAACCGTTAAACATAGAATCGTTTCAAATGTTTGTCGTTCCAGTGCCTCGGGACCATGTTGCCGTTTGGATCAGCTAGCTTGTAGGATCCCCCTTTGTGGGCTTCCTTGATGACATAAGGACCCTCCCATCGGGGACCTAGCTTCCCTACGCTTTGCTGCCTGCTAGCTTCATTACATCTCAACACGAGGTCTCTTGGCCTGAAGACTTCCTTTCTAACCCTCGTATTGTAGTAGGCTTCGAGTTTCTTTTTGTATCTAGCTTCTCTGATGGAGGCTTGATCTCTTGATTCTTCGAGGAGGTCCAGGATGAGCAGGACCTCCCTACCATTGTGCTGTGCATCTCATCGTGTGCTTCTTCCTGAGCTTACCCCAATTTCAGCTGGTATGACGGCTTCGCTTCCAAAGACGAGGCTGTAGGGTGTCTTGTGATGACTTGTTTTCTCCATGGTTCGGATAGCCCAGAGAACACTTGGGAGCTCGTCAACCCATTTTTTTCCATACCTTCCCAGCCTCGCTTTGATACCTTCTACAATGCTCCTTTTCATACGTTCAACCTGTCCATTGGACTGGGGGTAAGCTACTGAGCTGAAGACTTGCTTGATGCCCAGCTCGGTGCACCAGCTGCTGAAGGGCTTATTGGCAAACTGTTTCCCATTGTCGGTTACGATTTCTCCTGGTAGTCCATATCTGCAGACTATCTGCTCCCATATGAAATTCACCACATGCTTTCCCGAAGAATTTCCTTGATTTCTTGAGGGGCCGCCTTGGTTGTAACCTCGTTGGTAATTATTGTTGTACCCTTGGTTACCACCTTGATTGTAGTTGTTTCTTTGGTAACCGCCTTGATTACCACCTTGGCGACCTTGATATTGTCCACCACCGCTTTGATTACCCGATTGGAAATTCGGGTTCATTTGATTGGAAGGATTACCATACCTAAAGTTAGGATGGTTTCTCAAGCCTACATGATAAGTGTTGGAGTTCATGTCATACTTCCTTTCTCCATACACTTGATTTACTTCTTCGGTTGTTTGACCCATATCACCGGAGCACTCACTAGCTTTATGCCCCAAATCTCCACAATTATCACAGACAGGGTATTGTACCGATGACACCTCTCGTTTCTTCATCCTTGCCAACTCTCTCTCCAACTGAGCAATCCGGTCTTTAGAACTTGAATCTGCATCGAGAAGAGATTTAGAGACCGGGTGTTTAGTTCTTCGATCAGCTGCCTCTTCCGATTTTGAATTCTTTGCCATTAGCTCCAAAAAATCCCAATCTTCTTGCTCTGGATTAGATAACAAGGTTCCATTGCTGGTAGACTTGAGATATTTTCTTTCTTCTTTACTCAGTCCATTCACAAAACTACTAACCAATTCCCAAAGGTTGATGTTGTGGTGTGGGCATTTCCGAATTAACTCCTTGAAGCGAGTGAAAGCTTCATGAAGTGGTTCCCCTTGTAACTGTTGGAATGAACGAATCTCTAACCGCACCCCATCTGTTTTAAAACTGGGGAAATATTCATCCAAAAATACCTGTTGCATTTCTCTCCAGGTATAGATGTTGTGTGCGGGTAGAGTAAGGAACCAAGTCTTCGCTTTATCCTTGAGAGAAAACCGGAATAACCTCAACTGAACTTCATCTAAAGAGAATTTATGACCTCCCATAGTACCGCACATTGCCTTGAATTCAGACAGGTGATCATATGGGTCTTCAGTAGCCATTCCATGGAAATGAGGAAGAATGTTGATGTAATTTGGCTTGCAATCAAAAGATCTTCTTCCTGGAGGTGGTGGTACAATTGGTGATTCATTCTCAGATGCAAGTGGTCTAAACCGACCATTGACTCCTTGCATTGGAACTGGGGGCCTTCTTCGTGGAGCATTAACTTCTTCACCTCTAGGTTGTCTTCCCCCATTAGGTCTTCTTTCTGCTCGACCCACAAAATTTTCACCCTGGTTTTGGTGAATGTTGGGAATTTGATGCCTTCTTGGGTTTTGTCTCGGTTGATGATTATTGACGACATGATTGTAATAACCGTCATTACCCCCGTTTCGATTTGCACCCATATTAGAACTATTGTCACTTTGATACTCTTCCTCGTCCCCATGATCATCACTAACATTTCGGTAACCCCAATCCTCATCTTCCTCAGTGTAATCCCTTTCGGAATATTCGTCTTCCCCCGAATGGTAAGAATGAACACTAACTCTATCTGATGATTGGTAACTTGGTACCCTGAACGGATCATCATCATTAATGTTCGCCCTTAATTCTTCAATATTCTCAACATAATCATTATATCCGGCTTCATTGTATCGATTGACCGGATCAAATGTGGGATTGCCACGGTTAGATATGGAAGAACCTTGGTTTACATTTCGGTTGTTGGGATTTCGGTTATGAAGTGGTTGGTGAGGTGGGTGTTGTTGTGAATTTTGGGCTTGGTTTTGATGAGGTGGAGTAGGTGGTCTTCGATTTTCACCTGAACGGCGATTTGGGTTTGAGCTTGCCATTTGAACGGTTCCAAAAGACAAAGGTTGAATTGTGGGTGGTGATTGGGAGTTAGAAGGAATCGGCTCCTCTAACCGGTGTTGTCGGTTTCTTCTAGCTACTCTCTCGATTTCCGGTTCAAACACTAAAGGAGATGTTCTCCCCGAATGTCGTGTACACATGCACTACCTGTAAACTGCACAAATAACACACCCCGCGTAACAAGGAAAAGTAGAGAATAAACCAAACAAACAATTAAACAGATTATCACAATATTAACTACTCAATAAGCACTAAGCGCACTAGCTCCCCGGCAACGGCGCCATTTGATGAGCCGGTCGTTACGGGTCATGCAAAACCTAATTAACCTAGGTAGATAGGGTAAATAGGGTATCAATCCAAGGAGCGTGTGGTTAGTGAATATCGCTTAGTTAACTTTGAAAATGTTGCTTATGAAGATGCTAATTAATTATGCAATATGCAAATTATCATTTAAGAATTGGTTGAAGAGTTGTTGTTGATTAATATGAAACTTTAATTGAATTTGCAAGAAGTAAATAATGATACTTGTAAACAATTAGATAAAAATGATTACACTAAGGATTTGGTAATTGAACACTAGGGCTTTCAACAATTGGGTACAATTGGATGAACAAGTATAATGCAATTGGTACTAACGGGTTGATTGCTCAATAAATTTAGGTATCAAGTTTTGTCAACATTCAACAATGGACTAAACTATACTTTATCATCTAGAACATACAATCCTATGGTAGTGTTGATGCAAGGAACCATGCTTATCTCACTAGAAATTGGCACACGATCAATTAACTAAAAATGAGTCTAGCATAAGATTAATCACTACTCAACACAATTAATTCAATACACAAGAACATCAATCAAAAGATTAAACAATACCCAAATGTTTCAGCCCTAGCTATCAAGAACTTACATCCCCAGTGTAATACAAATGTTTTTAGCCAAGCATGGCTATGGTGTTCATCTTCAAAATAGGGTCTTTAATCTTCAAGAAAATGGTACTAGACTTTGGAGAATGATATGTGATCCTTTGTCTTCAATGGCGGTGAATTATATATTGAAGAAGGAGATCAAAACAGCCAAAACCCGGGCCTCCCCTCATAAATTCGCCATTAACATGTATTTCAATAGCATTGGCTTGAAAAAAGGAAACTTTTGACCAGTTTTGACTTTTAGCGTATCCTGCGCCACTTTTGGCGTAGGCTACGCTAACTCATTTTTGCCTTAGGTAACTTCTGCTGCCCTACGCAAGCTTAATTCTCATTGCCTACGCCACTGGCGTAGGGTACGCCAGTTTTGGCGTATCCTACGCCAAAAATCTTGTCCTCTCCGTTTTTGCTTTTCCAGCTCACGTAAGCTTCCGTTTCTTGCCCGAGCAGCTCCAAAACGTCATATTTGCCTCCTTTAATCATCGAATCCTGAAATAACATAATACATCAAAGCAACACCATTTTGACAACTTATCACTCTTTAAAATTCATTTAAAGGCGCTTTTATTCACATCTTTTAGCTAACCCATCACTCAACCAGAACTTTCTTTGTCAAGTGAGCAAACGTTAAGGAAGCTAGCTTGTTCAAGGCATCTGCTTGCTTGTTCTTGTTTCTCGATACTTGCTCTAGTGTAAAGGTTTTGAACTCCTTGACGAGTTCTTTGACCTTGTCCTTGTACTTGATCATTGAAGGTTCCTTAGCGGTGTATCCTCCATTCACTTGCTTGACTACCAGGTTTGAGTCAACAAACACCTTCAACTCTTGCACTTTCATGTGTCTTGCCAACCTTAAATCGGCCAGCAGGGCTTCATATTCAGCAACATTATTGGTGCAGGGGAACTCTAAACGGAGGGCATAAGTGTATTCAGTTCCGTGGGGGTCTCTAATGAGGAGACCAGCCCCGGAACCTTCTACACTTGAGGCTCCGTCAGTGAAAAGGCACCACTTCCCTTGGAGGTCAGGTTGTTCTTCCTCGACCTCATTCATCTCTTCTTCCGTCTGCAGGACGGGTAGCTCGGTTAAAAAATCAGCAAACACCTGTCCTTTGTAAGCCCTCCTATGTACGTATTCTATCTTGTGCTCCCCAAGGCCAACAGCCCATTTGGCCAGCCTCCCCGAATCTTCCGGCTTTTCAAGGATGGAACGTAGGGGTTGGTCAGTGATTACCTTCATTGGGTGAGCTTGGAAGTATCGTCTTAGCCTCTTAGCAGTGTGCACAAGTGCTAGTACAAGCTTCTCCATGGGAGCATAATTGATTTCAGCATCTTTGAGGGCCCTGCTGACGAAATAGACGGGTATTTGCTCCTTTCCTCTATTAACAAGGAGGACTAAGCTAACTGCTTCAGATCCTGCAGACAAGTAAACTGTTATTACTTCCCCCTTTTCAGGAGCTGCCATCTCTGGCAGGGAAGCTATGTGTTTTTTAAGCTCAAGGAAGGCAGCCTCTGCCTCTTTAGTCCAACGGAAGTCCTTCTTGTCAATACAATTCTTGAGTGTTTTAAAGAAAGGTAAGAACTTTTCCGTGGACTTAGGTAAGAAACGTTTCAAGGCCGTGATTTTACCGTTGAGGCTTTGCACTTCCTTCTTCGTGGAGGGTGACTTCATCTCTAGGACAGCGTGGATCTTGCTTGGGTTTGCTTTGATGCTTTGTTTCCCGACTATGTGACCAAGGAACTTTCCTTCCTCGAACCCAAAGGAGCACTTGACTGGATTGAGTTTCATGTTTATGCCCCGGAGGTTATCAAAGGTCTCACGGATGTCTTTTATCATTGCTCTCCCTGACTTGCTTTTTATGACCAGATCATCTACATAGGCTTCCATATTCCTCCCAATTTGTTTCGAGAAGGCCTGATCAACTAACCTTTGGTAGGTAGCTCCTGCGTTTTTCAGGCCAAAGGGCATCTTTCGGTAGCAAAAGATCCATTTATCCGTGTGGAAGGCTGTTTTCTCCTCGTCTTCCTGCTTCATTTGAATCTGGTGATACCCCTTGTAGGCGTCCAGAAAGTACTTGTATTGGAAGTCAGTGAGGGAGTCGACCTTCCAATCGATCTCGGGCAGTGGGTAGCAGTCTTTGGGACAAGCTTTGTTGAGATCCTTAAAATCTACGCACATCCTCCAGGAACCATCTTGTTTGGCCACCATGACCGGGTTAGCCACACACAAGTGGTACTGTACCTCCCTTAAAATCCCTGCCTCTACCAATTTTTCTACCTCCTGGCAAGCAGCCTGGCTCCGGGCAGGTGCCAGACTCCTCTTCTTCTGAACGACAGGTTTGTAGGAGGGAGCTATGTTAAGGGAGTGTTCTGCCAAGCTTCTTGGGACCCCAGTCATGTCTCCGGGACACCAAGAAAAAACATCTCGGCTATCCTGCAAAAGATTGGTTAGTTCAAACATAACCTCATCAGGGAGCAGATTATTTACTTTTATGGTCTGCTCCGGATAGGCAGGGTTTATGCTGACTTCCTTGACGGGACCACTGGCTGGTGCTTTCATCTCTCTAGGAGCTTATGTCTCTTCTACAGAAGCTATTAAAAGGGCTTCAGCTGATGGCTTCAGGGTTGCGATCTCATTGGGCGTTGGGAGCTTTATAAGGTCGTGCGTTGTCGAAACCACCGCATCAAAGTTTGCAATACCCATTCTGCCAATTAGAACATTGTAGCTTGACGGGTACCTGATTACAGAAAAGGTCAGCTCCTCCGTCCTGGATAGGTCCCCATCTCTAAAACAGACGTTTAGGGTGAGCTTCCCCAGGGGATGTACACGTTCCCCTGAGAAACCCACGAAGAAAGCATCTGACGGCTTGAGTTTGGACTTGATTTCTGGGCTTAGTGACTCGAAACATCGTTCGTACATTACTTCTGATGAGGCACCTCCATCCATATACACTCTGTTTATTGGGAAAACATCCAGTTCGGCTTCCACTATTACAGGGGTAACGATCAATTCATCTGGAGCAGGAGGGAGGCAGATGTATTGCTTGTTCCAGGGCTCGGTCCGAGCTCTCTTGACCTGCTGGGCTCCCTCGTATCTGATCATGTTGACCTCCTTGTCCTTCCTCCCCTCATCTTTCCTTCCCTTGATGTCCTTGATTAAGTGAGCCAATTCTCCAGACTTAACGGCTTCTTCTATCCTCTTTTTCAGCTGGTAACAGTCGTTTGTGTGGTGTCCGGTGTCGTTGTGGAAAGCACAGTGCTTGCTGGCGTCCCTCTTATTGGCGGGCTTGGACAAGGGTCTGGGAGGTCGGAACGTATACTTGACCTCCTCATTGGAGAGTATATCCTGAGGGGTCTTAGTTAGGACTGTGAATACGTGCCTTTCTTTTTCTTGATATCTTCCAGGTCATGGAGACCGTTGTCTTTCCTCGTTCCTTCTTGATTCGAGTGGTCTTCAAGATCGTCTCTCTTTGTAGGGTTGGAAGTTGGCTCTTCGGGAGCTTGTCGAGCTGTCTCTCCAACTTCCCCGATCCCGTTTTCTGGTATCCTGCCGAGTGAGAGCTTCTTCTCCCCGAAGGAAGGCTTCCGCTCTCTCAAAGGCTTCTTCCATGGTTTGGGGAACGCCTTCATGAAACCTTCTCAATAACTTTTTAGGGCGGATGGCCCCCATGAATCCCGACACTCGAATCTTTTCTGTGGCTCCACTATATTGCAAACCTTCCCTCTTGTATCTCTCGATGAAACTGCGGAGATCCTCATGTTCCCCCTGTTGGATTTGGTACAGTATAGCAGCATCTTTAGTGCATTTTCTCAGGGGATTAAAGTTCGAGGTGAAACTTCTCCTTAGATCATCAAAGGAGGAGATGCTACGGGCAGGGAGGCCGCAAAACCATAAGCGGGCCGGACCTACCATTGTTTGCATGAACATGTGGCAACACTCGGCGTTGTTCCATTTCTCCACAGTGGCTGTTCCAGAAAAAACGTTCAGATGGTCGTCGGGATCCTCGGTCCCGTCGTACGTCTTCACGTTAGCTGGCATTTTGATCTTGTTGGGGAAGTCAAAATGTGCTATGTGTTCGGCGAAACATTCTAACGACTTGGGACGGTATGGCTCAGAGGGGGTAGCCTTAGTTCGGGTTTCTGTCGTGGAGGTTTGAACCAGGGGTTGGGGAATACCTGTCCCGTGACCTCCGGGAAGAGCGTTGTTGGTACTTGGTTTAATGGAAGTGGGTACTGCCATGGGTACCCTCCGTGCCATGTAGGGAAATATGGCGGTATATAAGGTGCGTGCTGAGGTTGGGAGTAGTTGAGGTACATTGCTGCTGAGAAGTAACTGGTCCCCCAACGTAACATCCGGCTCCCGCCAAAGAGGTGGCAACTGCGCTACTTGCCAAGGGCAGGGACCTCAGAGCTTCCGCAAAGCAGAGAGGTGTTGAGGACGACAAGGACACCTGTGTGGCTTCCAACAACTGTCTTGTCGTGTGTTCCTGGACCCCGGGAGAGAGTATGGTTCTGCTAGGACCTTCCCCTGAAAGAATACCTCCCTGACTATTCAAATAGGGGTGAGGATTCGTGTCAATACGTTGGGTTATTGGGGAGGTAGTGGTACCCCATAACGGAGGAGATGGTGAGAGGGTAACGGTAGGTTCTTCGTCATAAGACAACCTGACTTTCACACCCCTGGACCTTTCCTCCCGCACATAATCATTTAAGAGGTCTCGGAGTTGCAAGAAGTTTCTTCGTACTCCCTCCAGGGTGATGTCCATTCGTTCAATAGGTAACAACACGTCATCTCTAGGAGATGAATAAACAGCCATTGAGGCTGGCGGAGTTTGATAATTGAGCATATCTCCTAGAGACGGTTCGACGTGTGGTTCGTCCGTTCCAGGTGTTTCATGGCCTGCAGCGTCACCAGAGGTGTGACTGCTGGCCGGAGTTTCTTGAAGACCCCCGTCTTGGTGGTTATCTCCACCGGTCATCACAAAAGAAGGTTACTTAGGAACAAATGGGACTGAAGAACTTTCAACAGCTTTGTTCAAAGTAGCGACAACCCCACGGTGGGCGCCACTTGTGTGACAACCTGCACCCTTCACTTTTCATAAATGTGCATAATTGGTTCCTCAACTATTTTAAAATTTTCATTTTTAACCCTCGTATTTTAATAGGGCCAAAATTCACAATTTAATAAAACTTATAATTTTTATAAGTAAAAGTATGCATGTTTTATACTCACATCTACACCCGAGCACGTATGTTTCAGACCTTGATACTCAAAGCCCTTAATTTTCGGTCCTAAAACAACTTAGAAACAGAAGGAAACAAGTCTAGAACTTAAAATTGATTAAATTAGAAATATATATATATATATATATATATATATTTTTGCTTTCGCGGTCCGCGGAGACAGTCAAACAGTCAAAGTCCTAGTCAAAAGTCCTAGTCAAAGTCTCAGTCAAAATCCTAGTCAAAAGTCATAGTCAAAGTCTAAGTCAAAATCCTAGTCAAAGTCCTAGTCAAATAGTCAATTCATCTTTAAACCTTACTTTATTGTGTTGACCAATTTTAAAGTCTAATTGAATCCAAAACTAGTATAAAAACCCACCTATGACCCATTACACTTTGCACCTCTAAATCAATTGTTTCAATTCGATTAAACTCTCCCTCATACCTTTCTTCTAGAGTATATTACTTCTACATTTGAAGCTTTGATTATAAGCTCTTGTAATTGGCGAATTGGAAGCTTGATATTTTTTCCTATTCGGTTTCTTTTCTTCTAAATTGGACTAGTTTCGTTGTTGAATCTTTGGATTGCTCGCATTTTCACGCTCGCTTAGTCATCTAGTCATTTGGCGAAAGTGAGTATTTCCTATCCCCTTTTTGCTTTTATTCACTTTTGGGGTGTTATATGTACACTTATACAAATTACAAATGCAAGTTCACATTTTTACAATACAATTCTAGTACTATGTGCATTTGCTTACAAACGTGCTTTATGCTTAGACATTTCATGTAGAATACATTTGGACTTAGTGAAATCATTAACATTGTACAAGCCGACCTTAACATTGGATAGCGCTATTGGATTGACAACCCGCCTAGGTTGATTCTCCCCCTTTTTCATCGGAGAATCCGTGGTCATTGTTAAGTTATTATCCATTTAGTGGATAAGTACATCGCCGTTCATTTAGTACATTTATACAGTCACAGGATTGATTTCGCTCATTTGTATGATACATAGTTTACATAATTGCACTGTAGCTTTGCACTTGAATTGTACAACATTTTCCAACTTACTATATATATTAAAACTAGGAATGATCACCAACATTTCATATGTTGACAAAACTTATTTTGTACATGTTTCAGGTGCAGTTTGATCTTAGTTCCATAGCATTGGATTTTAGTGCTTGCTTTTAATAATTTATTTCAAATTTCATGTTTTGTTCAGACTTATGTATTTTTCCCATTTCATCCGTGTAAGACAATTTAAATTATTCAATAATATATTTACATTTTAGTACCATGTGCTTTTGAACAATTGTCACTACGTGACACCTCGATGATTCCGCCATCGGTTGGGGTGTTACAGATTGGTATCAGAGCCATGGTTATAGGGAATTAGGTTATTAGAATGCCTTTTAGCCTAGTCTATAACCAAGCTTACATTCACGAGTCCTCTCGTGTTTATTTCTCTTAATCCTATTATTTTCTTTCAAGATATTTTCGCTATGATTCTTTCTCGTCATTCTTTCGGTGTGTTGTTTAAAGAAGAAGATACTCGTATTTCACAAACGAAACGATATCACCAAGTTAGGAGTGACATCCATACCTTGGTGATTAGTTTCACTCCTCTATATGTTATTTATCTTAGGAATATATCTTTGAGATAGGAGTGACATCCACACCTCAAAGAGTATTTCTTTCAAAAAGGAACTTAATGTAACACCCCAACCGATGGCGGAAACATCGGGATGTCACGTAGTGATGATTGTTCAGTAGCTCATGGTGAATAATAAATTTCATTAAATGATTTAAATAAATTACATACAATTGTTCTACAAGAATTCGTACATCAAATTGAATAAAACTATGCACATATCTTCAAGCAAGTAGAACCTGAAACATGTTAAGTTGAAAATATTTTGGGTCAACAAAAGTTGGTGAGAATTACATAGGTTTTGATAATCGAATGAAATTGTTGTGCAATTCATGTGTCATGGCAATCTAGTCCATATGTGAAAACATAGTAGAAGTAAATCGAGTGCATAATCAACCATTGTGACTGTTGTATTGTGGTACATCCCATACGCTCATGGTTCACTCGTTTATATTGCAGTAACAAACACCCACGCAACCTTTGTAGGAGGCACGTATCCGGGTGGGATTGTCAGTCCAATAGATCTATCAATGTATACCGTTTGGCTGATGAATGTTTATGCTAGAATTGTGCTTACCCTAGTCATGTTCAAGACATAATGCAACATAGAAAAACACATAGACACATTGATGTTTGAATTGCATAAATGATGTTGTAACATGTTTCACCCCAAAAATGGTGATAAATAGAAAAGGAGCTATGTAAAACTCACCTTAGCAAAATGTTATGTCTCGTAAAAAAAATAGAATAATGTGTTGTGAATGTATGCGAGGCGAATCCCAAAGACTCAACAACGTAGCTAGTCCAAATTGAAGAAAATGAAAAAGAAAGAATATCAAGCTTCCAATTCGCCAATTACAAGAGCTTATAATCAAAGCTTCAATTGTAGAAGTAATAGACTGTAGAAGAAAGGTATGAGGGAAAGTTTAATCGGATTGAAACAATCGATTTAGAGGTGCAAAGTATAATGGGTCATAGGTGGGTTTTTATACTAGTTTTGGAGTCAATTAGCCATTAAAATTGGTCAACACTATAAAGTAAGGTTTTATGAAGAATTGACTATTTGACTAAGACTTTGACTGTTTGACTAAGACTTTGACTAGGACTTTGACTATTTGACTCAAGACTTTATTTAAAAAAAAAAATATTGTATGTGAAAAAAAAAGAATTTAGAATCATATTATTATTATTATTATTTATATACATTTATGTACGTATATAAGTTGTGAGTTAGGATAAATAAAGACTTAGGCACATTTGTATAATATTAATGATAAAGGTGTAATAAAAAAAATATATATATATAAGGGCTTTTTATGTATTAAAATTTTGGGGAAAATTTTGCGATGTTACACTTAACCACTAAGCTGGGAGTGATATCCTTAACTTAGTGATTGGTTTCATTCCACAATCGTTTTCAATTTTGAAATACATCTTTGAGTTAGGAGTGAAATCCAAATCTCAAGGATCTATTTTTTCATCTCGTTTTTAATCTCGCTAAACTTTTGGAATTCACTATTGATGGGGCACGTGCAATCTGGAAGGGTGAGCGCCTGTATCCTGAGTTTTCTGTCTAGGCCTGGTATTTCGTATAAATCCCAATCAGACGAGGGACCCGTATACCTACCTGGGAACTGTTGGGATGAGCATTCACTTATAGGTTAAAGTACGCCCCCACAAGTCACTAGAAATTTCAAATACTTGAGTTGGTCAAAGTTTCCTATAGAAACAATTCCAATGTTTTATATCATTGATATTTATGTTTGTTTATCATTTGAAGATTCCATTTAATCACTTGATGTTTCATATGCCATTATTCATTGATCATTCGCTTTTGAATCCCTTATCATCATTACTAAAACTTTTGTTCGCTATATTATCGCATTAAAGCTTACACTATTTCATTTATGCTCATGATTCTTACACTATAAGGTATTACTCGTTTTGCGTTAAAACATTTTTACCCACGACTTAAGTTTTAAACTCTGTGTTTAACTTTGATCACATCCTGAGTTTAGGAATGTTGTGTCATCATACAGTTAAAAATGAACATGGTTTTTCCAAACTTATTATTTCAACCTGTTTTATACCTTCATGTTTACAAACTTACTTGATCGAAGTCACAGTATATCCTCATATACCTAATACTAATATTGTTGCACCCAGTCTCCTAAGCCATAGCCAACTACCATTAGTTAGAACTTTTTAGTCAGACTAAACTCATACATAAATGCCTACCTACACGATACGCACTAGTACACTACTCTCTAAAACGATTAATTTGACAACTTATTCTATAAGTCTTTTCACAAAGCCTATTCGCCAAATTAGAACACACTTTTCATACACCTTGTGCCTTGAAACAAATAGCCCGCTATGAGCCCAAAGAGATGCCTTAACGATCCTGCAAATAAATGATCTTTCAATGTATAAATTTCGTAAAAGTTTGAAAATTTAAAAGGTTTCAAGTTTACCCAGTCTTAACGGGTAACACTTCGATTTTCTCAACATTTCATAACAATTAAAAATTTCCGACTTTTCAACCCACAAGTTAAAGAAGTGTTTAAATACAGAAAATTTTATTTTCCAAATTCGTCAAGGCATCTGGGATCATTCACAGCCTTCACATCATTTTAAATCTTGGTCTTTCGAAACACATTAGATTTACACACACTTCATGAAATGGTTTCATCTTGCATTTTATAAACTTGCATTGCATATTTTACAAAAATAAAATGTAAATCTACATGTTTTCATATAACGTATCCAATATATGTTTTCGGGAGGAATTTGCAACTAAAAATATACCTTATAACACTTTTCAAACTCGACTTCTCGTAAACACATGAAAATGTGTACCTACGAAATCTTTTCAAGTGAACTTGTTTTGAACTTAAAACATTCTTCGGTTTCCAAAAAGTTATCCTCATACCAGTAGACTATACGTCTGTTCTGCGCACCTTCATTTACAGTAAATTTCATTATTTTTTTACACCATTCTATTTATAGTTACGTTCGTACATTGTCTTATTATTTTTGTATTATTCTTTTGTTGGTAATTATTTTCACGCGTTATTCACAACTATTCTCACACTAGTTATTAGTAGTTATTCTTACAACACTAGTTTTGAGCATTAATTTAACTCGTTTACTTTCATTTTGTGCAAATTGTGCGATTTACTCGATTTACGTTATGCTATTCTTTCAATCGAAATTTTATGCTATACTTATATACTTACATGAACGCATATTTGGTATGCATATTTTTTTTTTGTTGTGAGCAAAACCCTGCTATACTTTACATTATTTTGTTCATCATCATGACCAACAAACACACTAATTGATAGCTCGTATGAGATCAAAGCCAGTTCCCATGTACGACTCGGTTAAAAGTATTCCTCTAACCCAAGGGGAACGGTGTAATCCTCAGAGTTTATCAATATGGTTGTTTAGAACCCAATGATATGAACAAAAATTTACCGGTTAAGGGTGAACCCGAAAGGTGAAGAACCCCTAATCATGTCTTATACTTACACATTAATCTCATTACGGTTAAAAGGTGAACCTGAAAGGGGAGAACCTCTAACCGCATCTTATACTTGAGCAGTATCTACTACTTAACACATTTTGGTTGCACGCATTGTTTCTTGTATTACTTATGTTAGTGTTATGGAAAAGCATAGCACCCTAGTGTAAGGTAAATTGATGATTACGGTCCGGAACGCAATCATGGATTTACAGGTACATGGGGGTGGTGTGTGATTCTACTTAGGCTATTGGTAGACAATCAGTACGAGTCCAAAGTATCGGTAGTGTGGTGGGTTAGCTGCGGTACACCCTATATATAAGCACGAGCGATACTGCGGGATCGGACTAGGAGTCTGACCAAGAACCTACCCATTACTATCTCTTTATTAGATCGTTGACTAATAGCTAGCATTTTCGATAAGAATGTTCTTACACGAGCTTCAATTCGACTTCCTAGAGTCTTTCTCTGGTCCATCCACACAGAAAACACAAACTTTGTATAATCTTACACTCTCTATTAGTCGAAATCATGTTGCACGTCCTTAATAAAAGTTCGGTCAGAAACTTCTCTAAAGTAAGAGAAGCTACTATAACACTGCCCTGCCCTAACCAGTTACTTACTTTTCCCAAACCTTGCACATTATAAACTTTTAATTCTTTAACCTTGGGTCAAACTTTAAGGATTTTCAAACTCTTATTTTGGGTATTAAACAACTACTTCAAACTTTGTCAAATCATGGCTGATGCATTTCTTAAAAGCTACTTGCCTTTTTACAAATGCCTTTTGTTTCATGAAAACCTTCACTTGAAAGTAATTTCGGGACGAAATTTTCTAAAGTAGGGGAGACTGTGACAACCTGCACCCTTCACTTTTCATAAATGTGCATAATTGGTTCCTCAACTATTTTAAAATTTTCATTTTTAACCCTCGTATTTTAATAGGACCAAAATTCACAATTTAATAAAACTTATAATTTTTATAAGTAAAAGTATGCATGTTTTATACTCACATCTACACCCGAGCACGTATGTTTCAGACCTTGATACTCAAAACCCTTAATTTTCGGTCCTAAAACAACTTAGAAACAGAAGGAAACAAGTCTAGAACTTAAAATTGATTAAATTAGAAAAATATATATATATTTTTTTTTTTTGCTCTCGCGGTCCGCGGAGACAGTCAAACAGTCAAAGTCCTAGTCAAATTCCTAGTCAAAGTCCTAGTCAAAAGTCCTAGTCAAAGTCTCAGTCAAAATCCTAGTCAAAAGTCATAGTCAAAGTCTAAGTCAAAATCCTAGTCAAAGTCCTAGTCAAATAGTCAATTCATCTTTAAACCTTACTTTATTGTGTTGACCAATTTTAAAGTCTAATTGAATCCAAAACTAGTATAAAAACCCACCTATGACCCATTACACTTTGCACCTCTAAATCAATTGTTTCAATTCGATTAAACTCTCCCTCATACCTTTCTTCTAGAGTATATTACTTCTACATTTGAAGCTTTGATTATAAGCTCTTGTAATTGGCGAATTGGAAGCTTGATATTTTTTCCTATTCGGTTTCTTTTCTTCTAAATTGGACTAGTTTCGTTGTTGAATCTTTGGATTGCTCGCATTTTCACGCTCGCTTAGTCATCTAGTCATTTGGCGAAAGTGAGTATTTCCTATCCCCTTTTTGCTTTTATTCACTTTTGGGGTGTTACATGTACACTTATACAAATTACAAATGCAAGTTCACATTTTTACAATACAATTCTAGTACTATGTGCATTTGCTTACAAACGTGCTTTATGCTTAGACATTTCATGTAGAATACATTTGTACTTAGTGAAATCATTAACATTGTACAAGCCGACCTTAACATTGGATAGCGCTATTGGATTGACAACCCGCCTAGGTTGATTCTCCCCCTTTTTCATCGGAGAATCCGTGGTCATTGTTAAGTTATTATCCATTTAGTGGATAAGTACATCGCCGTTCATTTAGTACATTTATACAGTCACAGGATTGATTTCGCTCATTTGTATGATACATAGTTTACATAATTGCACTGTAGCTTTGCACTTGAATTGTACAATATTTTCCAACTTACTATATATATTAAAACTAGGAATGATCACCAACATTTCATATGTTGACAAAACTTATTTTGTACATGTTTCAGGTGCAGTTTGATCTTAGTTCCATAGCATTGGATTTTAGTGCTTGCTTTTAATAATTTATTTCAAATTTCATGTTTTGTTCAGACTTATGTATTTTTCTCATTTCATCCGTGTAAGACAATTTAAATTATTCAATAATATATTTACATTTTAGTACCATGTGCTTTTGAACAATTGTCACTACGTGACACCTCGATGATTCCGCCATCGGTTGGGGTGTTACAACTTGTTGCTACAACAAGGAAAATGACCGGGATTAGGTTATGAGATGTTTAGGTTTATATGTTAAAGGTGTATTAGGTTAAGGTTATGATCTAGGGGATCCTCTGGCTCCTGGAATGGACCTGCACAAGGTAACAGACACCGTTAGCCTTAACGCATGAGAGGGTCTCCTGCGTTTGGACTCCGGCATGAGAATAAGTATGTATTCTTTGGGAGTGATAAAGTAGAGAGTATGAGAGTAAAAGGAGTAGTGAGAAGTGTGTGTGGAATGCATACCCAAGGGTCTCCTTATATAGGCAATGGAAATCTGCCCAGGAGCTCCCTTATGGTAGCATCCTTACTATACCTGGTCATGGTTGACTCTCTTTATGCTGCCAGCAGTGAGACTTTGCCCTTTTAGTGCATTTTCAGCTTTTACTATTTCCTAGGTAGGCTTGAAGCTGTGTGATGTTTTGTTTTATGCCAATAGTAATAAGCCAAAGCACCTTTTTATATTTCCAATGTTTTTACTGTTCACTTTCTGTTGCATAGCTACAGTATGGCAGCCATGCTGCCTTATGTTAGCTGTTCAGCTCCAAGAAGTCCAGCAAACTTTAACACTTTTTACTTTGCTTTATTTTCTTGACAAGGGTTTAGACGTGGTCGTTTTAGGACCCACGTCATCACTAGCCTACTAGACCTAAATTTCATTGTTTAAACTTTAAGCTAGAAGATATGATATGATTTTAACCTTCGGGGTTTAATCTTGTAAGCCTGTTTCTTTTACTAGGCGTTTCAGATTCTTGCTAGCCCGTTTTTATATTTATACAGAAGTTTCGCCGTTAAAAAAATAACATATTTACATTTTTAGCTATAAAAAAATAAGTAATTTAGGAAGGAATATACATGATTTGAGTAGAAGAATACATATGGGGGAATCAATGAAGCCAAGACTTTCATTCACCTTTGATTTCATTTAGATTAGATTCTCTCACCATCTCATAATAACTAACAAGAACCCTAAATATCTTCCATCAATCACTCAGGTTATCTTCCTATCAATCACTTGTATAGTATATGCATACAATTATCCATTCAAGATTCATAATTTCCATCTTCTTTAATCAGATCACAATACCTTAGCTTCTTATTTTCACTAATCTTTAGCTGATTTCGTTTGATCCAACTGTTTTTTGGATACCCTTTTCATAGTACTTGTTGTTTGACTCAATTGATATTTTTTTTTTAATTTGCTTGTTCTGCTTACTGATTTGGTGCCCTAATTTAAAAAAAAAAAAAAAAAAAAAAAAAAAAAAAAAAAAAAAAAAAACTGAATTTTGTGGTGAAATTAGCAATCTTTTATGGTTTATTGTTATTAAGATTACATGGTTATCTTGCATCAAGTGTCTTTTTTATAGCTGTGATTCTTTGTTACCTTTTGCTCTAGTTTTTAGGTGTTTGTTTGTTATAAGTTAATGTTTTTTACTTGGTTTTAAAAAGCGCGAAGCGCACAAATCGACGAGGTCTGAAACCGAGGCGCAAAGCGCAAAAGCGGTGGGCTTTTCATACGCAAGGCGCAACCGCGCGAGACGATTATATAATTTTTTTATATATCCTATAGGTTTTTAGCATCCTTTACCCAAAATATAGATATAAGTAAGCTTTATATATGATTTAACTTAAATGTACAACCTTTTTAGCTACATGTATAACACTTTGAAGCACAAAAACACCCGTGTACGAAAAAAGCGCCCTTTTTGCGCTTTTCTTGCGCTTTTTGTACACTGCGCGCCTAGAGTGACATAAGGCGCATGGGTCTAAGCCTCAGGTTGCCTCGCACATAAGGCGCGCTTTTTTAAAACCTAGGTTTTTTAAGGTGACTACATGGTTTAAAAAAACGCTTGAGGCGTGCGCCTCGAGGCGCGCCTCAAGGCGATTTGGTCTGAAAACGCTTCTGAGGCGGCGCCTCAGGTGTTTAAACAGTGGTATGCGCCTCACAGGACTGAGGCGTTATAAAAAGTTGCGCCTCAGATGCGCCTCAGGGGGTTTTTAGGTATATTTTTTATGTTTTCGACTTTTTGTGGCATTTTATGTCTTTTTTATGTGTGTTTTTGATGTTTTTGATGAATTTGATGATGAAATTAGTTAGCATTTTATTTTTTGAAAGATATATAATTATTTATTTAATTTTTTAATTCCGCCTCGGGCTTACGCCTCGGTTCGCCTCGAGGCTTACGCCTCGTGAGGCGAAAGGAAAACGCCTCGAGGCGCGTTTCCGTTCTTTTAAACTTTGGGTGACTATATATGAATGTTGATGTGTTTTGAATGTGAATTTATTTTTTGGTTTCTTGTTTTTAGAGTAGGTATAATGATTAAGTTGTTTAAAGTCAAGGAGAAACAGCGGGAACTTGCGGAAAATTCTAATGGGAAGCCTCCGGTTAAGAAGCAAAGTGCAGGCGAATTGCGCCTTCACAAAGGTAGATTATGTTCTTTAGCTACTTAAGTTAAGAGTATTAGAACCTCAAATCGTAGCTTTTTCGTTGAACGGCATAAACTGATAAAAGTTAATTGTTGGTGCTATGAAGTTTTCATCCTTTGATATTCAACGTTTTTATATTTTATAACGGTTTTGTTAAGAGTGAGAACCTGAGCCTTGTGTGTCGTTGACTCGTTGTGACAATGTCTTGCAGTTTCTTATATTCATTCAATCTGTGGTATTGAATTTGATTATCGTGACTTCTCGGCACAATAATCAAACAATTCCATATCATAACTCCTAATATTTGATTTTTTTTAACTTATTTTGTGATGTAGTGTTATAAAGTAAGTTATTTCGCTTTGTTCCTTGATGTTTTTACCTGTAGATATAAGCGAACTGAATCTACCCAAGACATGTAACATATCGTTCCCAAATGGGAAAGATGATCTCATGAACTTTGAAGTAACTATTCGGCCTGATGACGGATACTATTTGTAAGTTTATCTTTTCAGTTTTCTTTGTTTTACGAAAGCCTCAACCGCTGCTTGCTGTGTTTCTTTTATTTATTTATTTTTACATTTTTCTCATTTGACCCGTTAGAAACTGTTTTTATTTATTTATTTAACATATTATGATTATTATCTACTTCCAGAGGGGGCACCTTTACATTTACCTTCCAGATTTCATCCATCTATCCTCATGAGGCGCCAAAGGTCAAATGCAAAACAAAGGTAAAAAAAGATACTTCTAACCATCGATTTACTTGATCTTTTTCGGTAGTTTATAGTTCCAACTTTAAATATAATCAATCATGTTATTATAGGTCTACCATCCCAACATCGATTTGGATGGAAACGTGTGCCTTAACATTCTTCGTGAAGACTGGAAACCCGTTCTAAACATAAACACTATAATTTACGGCTTGTATCATCTATTCACGGTATACTCTATGCAATCAATAAAATTCTCTTTTATGTCTTTGCGGATTTGTTCTGGTTATTAATTGTGTTTTTTTTTTTTTTTTTTTTTTGCAGGAGCCGAACCATGAGGATCCACTCAACCGAGAAGCAGCTGCAGTGTTAAGAGACAACCCAAAAATGTTTGAGTCGAATGTGAGGAGAGCAATGGCGGGTGGGTATGTGGGTCAGACATTCTTCACCAGGTGCATATAAAGGCAGCACAGGTAACAATAACGTCGGAGGATGGTTTGATTGTGGTTGGCATAAACGTGTGAAAAATGTCTTGATCCAAAACTGTATCCCCAAAGGTCCTTTGCAAATTAGGGACAAAGTGATGTGTTTTGTTGGATCCCATTATTTTGGGTGACTTGTCTTGTAATGCTATATGTTGTTGGAAGATAAAGAATCTGCTGCTATTCGTCCTCTCGTGCTGCTAATTCAAGTAAAACCACAAGAATTGTCGATAACAATCCGTTTATGGGGAGCGGGGCGCTACCAGATTTAGTCACGGGTACCCCACTACCAGCATAGTAACACTACTGCCATCGATGCTGGTAGTGGATCCGTGAACCAAATCCTGGTTTTGTTATAAAGATATTGTAAAATAATACCTTTAATAATACCTACCCTATGGAAATTGAACACCTCGCTATCAAATTCTATTAGACTAAACTTATAATTAGGGATGAGAGGTACTCAGTACTAGTACCGAAATGTACCAAGTTATTTTCTGTATCAATTCGGTATCCACTTTTTACATATTTTTTTATCGATACTTTTACTTTCTGTACGATATGGTATTGTATTTTGGGTTGATGTACCATGAATACCGGCACACCAAATGTACCATGTCGATCACTTTTGATACCGGTACCTACTTTTTACGTTTTTCGAGGTCGGTACTTGTAGTACCGTACGGTTTGATATCGATAAAGTATCAAGCTCATCCCTATTGATAATATGTGAGATTGAATCGGCATACATGGCCTTGCTCCAAAAGAACCAACTTTAAGAATATAAAGAAGAGTCAACTGCCAATTTCGTCTTGGAGGTTTGGTTCAGTTTGCTACTTCAATCTAACTTTTTTTTTTTTTTTTGCAATGGAACCCCTGAGGTTTGGATTTTCTTGTTATTTTCGTCCATTTCACTAACTCAGTTAAAAACTGACGTTAAGTCAAATGTAGGCTTGTCATTTTGCCTACTTAAAATGAGGGACAATTTGGTCATCGGGTTATTTGGTCATAGCTATAAGATTCTTTTTTTCGGTTTCTGTATAAAAAGAGAGTAAAAAATAAAAAACAAAAATAAATAGGTAAAATGACTATAATATCTTTGACTTAACTGGAAAAAAAAAAATAAACCAAGTTAGTGAAATGGACAAAAATAGCAAGAAAATTCAAACCTCAGGGATTCTATTGCATAAAATTTTATTTTTTTAAACTGGACCAAACTTCAGAAACAAAATTAGCAGTTATCTCTACAAAGAACAAGCCAAATTAAGCCAAATTAATTATTGATAAAAAGGCTGAAAAGAATTGATTTACGATTGAACACTTGAACCACAACAAAGTGTGTCAGAGGAGGCATTATTGGTTCATTACTTTTCACAATCTTGTGTCCCCACGTCGCACCAAACAATTATTTCACAAATAATCAAATCTGATAATAAACTACAAGAAGAATTATACACGTCGGATTATATGGTAATATTGTGTTATTTAATATATAGTATGTAGTAAGACCGTGCGTAGTGGAGCGTGGAAATGGATGTGAAATGAGAGGAAAACGCCTCAAAACACCAGGCATACCGCCTCTCTGAACGTTTTGGGCAGGTGCTTGTAATATTTAACGGCGTGGAATAACCTATTTTTTGCTAGGCCAATCAAGCATATACATTTAGTAGGGACACGGAATTCTTCATACCACTACATTTTTGGTCTACGAATGAGTATATAATCATTCTAAAATAGTTTTTGGTTAATAGGTGGTGTTTGATCGAGACAATGATGTTTGGAGCCCAACCATGACTTTATGATGTTTGAAAATTAAATTTCTTTAGAATTATTTCTTAGATAGAAAATATATATTCTATGTATTGTGTTTTTTTAAACGCAATATCATGTTTAAATAATGTAAACACTTCATGAGATACACTACATCTATAATCTATAACTTATAATAAAATAATTGAGTTTTTATGAGGTAACATTTAATGGTAGCCTCAACCCCTCCTTAAATGTGCCACGTGACATCATGTGAAACTCGCTTTTAAATTTATTTATTTTGTTTTTTAAATAAAATCTATATCTATATTATCTTAAAATTTCAAATATGTTAATAAATATCTTTTCCTTATTTTCCTCTCACATTTTTAAATGTTAGTGAACTATTAATTATTATTTTAAAATTTCAAATATGTTAATTAATATCTTTATTTTTTTCTTATTTTCCGCTCACAAATTTTAAACGTTAGTAACTTTTATGTATGACATTTTTTTGAATTTTTTTGTACCAAATTAACGATCGCTTTATTATCTTTCCAACAAGCACCATAGTGCTATACAAAAAAACAGAAAAAAAATGTTTTTTTAGTGAGTTTTTGTTCATGCAGAAAAAACACAATGTGTTTAGGTAATCTATGATAAGTGTTAGTATTAGAGTTATACATTCTTTTAGGTTAGGTCCAATATTAGTATTGTGAGACTTGGTATATATTAGATGTGATAAGTTTTTTAATGGTTACAACTTCTAACTTAAGTGATTGTTTAGTTGATTAGGTTAGGAATTATAGGAGCGATTAGAATCAATCAATCAATCATACCCAGATATCCCACGAATAGTAGAAACTATTGGTAGGGTCAGGGGAGGGTGAGATGTAGGCATACCTTACCTCTACCCATAAGGATAGAGAGGCTGCTTCCAGAGAGACCCCCGGCTCAAAAAGAGAGAACAGAAGACAGGCAAGCATACAAGTAAGGAGACAAGCACCACAGGGATATATCGCTATCGGCTAACGGACCAAGTGCAGGAATAAGCTAGTAAGATAGTGCATAAAAATATAATACATTGAACATCCTACAAACATGTAAACGAGACTACAACCACATGAAAGTTTCACACTACTTAAGCAAACAGGATAAATAGACACATGAATCAAAATAGGTTTAGAAAACCTATAGTTAAGGTCTCATAAATCATAATACCCGGTTATGCTACCTAAGTGTCAAATCCTAAAAGTCACTTACTTTAATCCTACTTCTCCACGAACTCCTTTCTTGGACCATGTCCTCAGAGAGGTGCAACTCTATGAGATCCTGTCTAATTCGCTCATCCCAGGTCAATTTAGGTCTGCCCCTATTCCTTCTCCCCTCTACAACGCATGCTTCTACTGCTCTAACTGGCCATTAGAATGTGAGAGATTAAAGAGATGTGATGAGTTTTTGAATAGTTGCAGCTTACATAAGTGATTCTTTAGATGATTACTGATTAGGTTTTAGGTTAGGGAATATGAGTTATTACTGATTAGAATACTATGGACATGCAATGATTGAGAGATTTTGTGGTTAGTTAACTTGAGCCAGTTGTAATAGGTTATCACGTAAAATTAGATTTTTCAACCCCGGAACCCTCCCAGAGTAATCAGCTAGTACATATAATAAACAATAAGTGGTGACATCTTGATATTTTCACCATTTAGATTTGGCTATCATCACTGTGCTCCCTCTGTTATTTCGTATTACAAATTGATATATTTAGTGATCGTTATTATTGGGTCATCTGAGTTGGTTGTAGTTTTAAGATAATTTTAATGTATTTTGAATAGTGTATGTATTAGGTGTGACTTCAACACAAGCTATAATCATTAGCTTCTTTAGACAATATTTCATTCAGATTTGTAAGTTGAAATATATCTTTCAGTAAATTCTTTTTTTGTTTCAAATATAAACCTCATTATTGAATTGGAAGTTAAGATCACACAACTTTATGGCATTTGTATCTATACTATATTATAAAGCATTTCCTAAGGACTTCTTAAATTTTAAGAGGTATAAGTTTAGATGCTTGTGATACAACACACAATGCATAAAATAACTACTTTTAAGGGGTAAATATGTCTTTAGAACATCATATTTAATCAAAAGAAAGTCGTCAAGAGATGTTTATGAAACCTCACTACATTCAATTTTATAATTACATTAAACATATTAAATAGAAAACATATAACAAACAATTCATAATGTTACATCTTTTATTATAATATTTTATATATAGATACTTTATAAAAGTTAAAGTTTTATAAACTTGATCATACTATATAGAAATCGAGAAATCAATACTGGAAGTTGTGTTTTCAATCATGAGGTAACGGTTTGAATTATGAAAGTATTACGTGTATGAATATTCATACACGTAAACATGCCTAATCTGATCTAAACTATATGATCGCCGGATTCAACGACCGAAGAAGAAAGCTTTTGTTTAATTTAGCCATCTCTAATTATCTATATTCATACACGTAAACATGCCTAATCTGATCTAAACTATGTGATCACCGGATTCAACGACCGAAGAAGAAAGCTTCTGTTTAATTTAGCCATCTCTAATTATGTCTATGCAGGTTAGGGGATTAAGTTTCCTAAACCCTATATTAGAATTTATATATTGACGTATTGTACTTGTAACTCCTTATAGCACCCAAATAATAAGAATCGTTATACATTTTACACATTTTTTGTAGGTTGCGATTTTAGTAAAGTCTGGCTCACAGTGCATCCTACTATCTTACTAATCATTTTCAAAAAATGAGAATCTACAGAGAAAATTAATGAATATATATAGTTTGATACAATTATTCTTTACTTGAGATGAGAATACTTATGTCATGTTGTTACAAGTATTTTTTAACTTAATATAGCATTTAAACAAAAAGTCTTGGATGTATTTTACATCACAATGAATTGATACATTTTGATGCAATTTTTACTTTCACCGCAACGCGCATTATAAAGCATTTGACAAGGACTTCTTAAATTTTAAAAAGTATAAGTTTAGTTGCTTATGATACAACACACAATGCATAAAATAATTACTTTTGGAGGGCAAATATGTCTTTAAAACATCATATTTAATCAAAAGAAAGTCAAGGGTCAAGAAATGTTTATGAAACCTCATTACATTCAATTTTATAATTCCTTTATACATATTAAATAGAAAACATATAAAACAATTCATAATGCTAAATCTTTTATATAGAATTAGGTATTTATAAAAGATAAACCTTTATAAACTTGATCATATTATAAAGAAATTAAGAAATCAATAGTGAAAGTTGTGTTTTTAATCATGAAGTAACTAGGTTAGAGCCCCGCGTGTACACGCGGTACATATCTATGTCAAATGAAAAAAATTCTATAAAGATTGTAGTATGCAAATTTATTTATTGAAAATTATGTAATACAATTCGTGTGAATTTTGGTTGATTGTATATTATCATAAAAAAGTTTAATGTTACCCAATAACATATATATGAATCAACAAATGTTTGAGTTGACGTGATTTAAAAACAAATAATGAAATGAATAAACATATATTTATTGTACCGACATACAAATGAAGATTAAATTCAAAGTAAATAAATGTAGTTTAACAAATCATACAACCCAAAAATTATAAAAAAAAAATTAAACAATTTATGCAAAATATGATCGCATACTTATTCACAAACTTCAAAATATTTTTTTATAGACAACATTTGCTATTTATTATTAACGCTGTCATCTTTGCTCAATATTAGTATCTTCAAGCCATCTCTACTTTTGTCACTTGGCAGCAACATAAAACTGCCCATGTGTAAAAACAGGATCTTTCAAATACAGACCTACCCTAAATAGGGTTTGTCCTTGACTCTTATTTATTGTCATTGCGAAACATAAAGTAAGAGGGAATTGTCTTATGTTAAATTTGAAAGGAATCTTCTTATCAGATGGGGACAGCCTAATTCTTTGGAAAAAAGTTCGCATTCCAATGTTACTCCCTGAATTATTTTAGCTTCTATAACACGATTTGACATGGCAAGACGATTTGAAACTTGTGGCTTTGAAAAGAATTTACGTCCACTTATAGGATTCCTGAACCATTTGAATAACAAAACAGCGAAATTTGTCAAAAACAACTCTGGTGAGGAAAAGAAAGACATTTGGCATTATAATTGTATTATCATCAAGAATTTAAGGTAAATATATCCAGAAGACCCTAAACTGTTTTGACGGTTTGACTCATAACCAATGACCTAAAAATCAAGCTAAAACCACGGTGAAAATCAATACTAAATGAGATTAAAAATGTTAATAAGTAACCTCAAAAAATGTAATCAATAATTCAAATCAATTAAATTGGGTCAATAATATTAAAAATAATAGAAAAATTAAATTGGGTCAGTAATATTAAAAATAAATTTGTAAAAATAGTAATATAAATAAATGAGATTAAAAATGTTAATAAGTAACCTCAAAATTGTAATCAATAATTCAAAACAATTACATTAAAAACATTCGCATTTGAAATTAACTTACCAATTATCGACAAATTATTATTGACATCTTAAAATTAGCATATTACTATTAAAATGATTTTGATGATTATGTTTTAATGAAAACTGATTACAGAAAGTCATAATATAAAAAATTAATTTCGGTCAATAATATTAAACATAAATTCATAAAATTAATAATATATAAATGAGATTAAATTTTTTTACTAAATAACATTAAATTCTTGCAATTATTATTAATGTCAATAAATAACATTAAAACTCTTAATAAATAACATTAAAAATGAATAAATCTTTTTAATTGCAATCAAGACCAATCAGAATTCGTAAAAATAGTAATATAAATAAATGAGTTTAAAAATCTTAATAAATAACTTTAAAATCGTAATCAATAATTCAAATCAGTTACATAAAAACATCCGCGTTTCAAATTGACTTACCAATTATCGACAAATTATTATAGACATCTTAAAATTAGCATATTACTATTGAAATGATTTTGATGATTATCTTTTAATAAGAATTGATTAAACGAAAGTCATAATATAAAAAATTAAATTTGGTCAATAATTTTAAACATAAATTCGTAAAATTAAAAATATACATAAATGAGATTATTTTTTTTTTACTAAATAACATTAAATTCGGTCAACTATTATTAATGTCAATAAATAACATTAAAACTCTTAATAAATAACATTAAAAATGAATAAATATTATTAATTGCAATGGAGATCAATCAGAATTCATAAAAATAGTAATATAAATAAATGAGATTAAAAATCTTAATAAATAACCTTAAAATCGTAATCAGTAATTCAAATCAATTATATTAAAAACATTCGCATTTCAAATTGAATAAATCTTATTAATTGCAATGAACACCAATCAGAATTCGTAAAAATATGAGATTAAATAACTATTGAAGTTAATGGTTGCGAAAATTTGGGTAAAGATTGGTTTATCAATCAATCAGTCAATCAATCTTCACTACATTTAGAAATCTAATTTACTCTATAAATTGATGACCAATTATGCCATAATTGTGTAAAATTCATTCAATTTTAGAAATCTAATTTCAAAACACAAAACCTTCTTTCGCAAGTTACACTCTATACTTAGTTAAGTATCAATTCATAACAATTAGAAAACTACACATTCATAATATACTTTTTTAGAATAAAAGATTTGTATAATAAGTGTTAAAATTAAAAAAAAAAAAAACTTTAGTTGTTAATCGATTCTTAAAATTTGTATACATAGATATATGTTTAAAATGGTTGTCTAGAATATTTATTGAGTTAATATTTCTACTCCTAATCGATTCTATATTTTGAATAATATACAACTGAATGCTTTATTGTATTTAAATTATGGATTAAATTGATTCATAATGAATCATTAATACAAAAAAAATGGTAAAATTGATTCATAATCAATCATACATAAATTCGATAAATAAATTATGGTAAGTCGAAATTACAGATTTAATTGATTTATAATCAATCATACATAATAAAAAATTGATTAAAATTATATATAATTATGGATTAAATTGATGTTCCATCTTACGGATTAAATTGATTACTAATTACCAAAAATAATTTCGTATTAAAATTAAATTCGTTTCATTAAGTTATGGTAAGTCTAACTTATTGATTATAAATTGATTTATAATCAATCATACATAATAAAAGATTGATTAAATTGATTCATAAATAGGAATTAAATTGATTCATAATTACGAATTAAATTAATTCATAATTACCAACAATAATTTCGTATTAAACTTAATTTTGTCTCATTAAATTATGGTAAGCTGAAATTAGAGTTAAATTTAATAAATTTAATGAGACATAATTTCGTAAAATAATTTAATGAGACAAAAAAATGGTAATAAATTTAATGAGAGTTATTATAGTAAAGCAAATATAGTAAACCTAAATTTATTACCATTTTTTGTCTCATTAAATTATTTATATTTCAAATTGACTTACCAATTCAAATTCAATTTCATTAATTTCATTAGTATTAGTAATTATTAGTAATTAGTAATATATTCGTAAAATAGTAATAGAAAAATTCAATTCGGTCAATAAGATATAAATGGGTTTAAAAACCGTAATATTAGTTTTAGTATTAGTTGGAATGTTGTTGCACAATCAAGTAATTCTGTGTAGAGCAACTGAGATGGATTTGATAAAACTATCTATATAGATGAAGTGCAAAAATGGAAGGCATGTATTAAGACGTCAATCAATGAAAATTGATTGAAATTAGCGAAGTTATTATCATCATATTTTAAATAGCATTTATGACTAATTAGAACAGTATAATATACAAAATTAACTGATAAATTAGTATTGATTAATTATTAAAGTCGTATAAGTAAAATTGGTAAGTTTCCATTATGTGTTTAGTATTTTGGTGTAAAAGATTTATAAGTTTTGAAATTCAAAAATAAGATATACTAAATGTGGTTTTTTTGTTTAAACATTTTTACAAGTAATAATTATGACTTACGAAATTCAAACGTATTATAAAAATGATTGGTTTGTTAGTTGTTTACATATTATAAATACGTCTTTTACATCTAAATATATATGGATTGATGTTATATATCAAGCATGGTAGTTTATAAAATGTAAACTAAATATATAAATTAACATACTTTTCTGTAACAAAATCTATTTAATTTAGTATACAATTATAATATAAGTGATTTTTTTCCTTATATATTTGTATTATGGAAAGTTTAAAGTTTAGTATGAATATAGAAAGCGTAAATTATGATAAAGCATTAATTATGTAGTGCAAATTAGTATTTGAAATTTAAATATTGTCCTAAATTACTCCACCTATTATGGTTAACCTAAATTACATAAATTATTTTAATTGATTGACAGTCAATATAATTAATACAAAAGAATAAATGTGAATTAATATTCAAATCTTAACAAATCACATTAAACGCTTAATATAGTTTTCAGGATCAAATCTTGATTGATTATTAAAGTCGTATAAGTAAAATTGGTAAGTTTCCATTATGTGTTTAGTATTTTTGTGTAAAAGATTTATAAGTTTTGAAATTCAAAAATAAAATATACCAAATGTGGCTTTTTTTTGTTTTTTCATTTCTACGAGTAATAATTATGCCTTACGAAATTCAAACGTATTATAAAAATGATTGGTTTGTTAGTTGTTTACATATTATAAATACGTCTTTTACATCTAAATATACATGTATTGATGTTATATATCAAACATGGTAGTTTATAAAATGTAAACTAAATATATAAATTAACATATTTTTTTGTAACAAAATCTATTTAATTTAGTATACACTTATAATATAAGTGTTTTTTCCTTATATATTTGTATTATGGAAAGTTTAAATTTTAGTATGAATATAGAAAGCGTAAATTATGATAAAGCATTAATTATGTAGTGCAAATTAGTATTTGAAATTTAAATTTTGTCCTAAAATTACTCCACCTATTATGGTTAACCTAAATCACATTAATTATTTTAATTGATTGACAGTCAATATAATTAATACAAAAGAATAAACTCTTGGGTACATATCATTACCCCATATTATTGACGACATAGCTTCAACAACTTTTTTATTAAAAGTCCGCCCTGCTCCTGATGATCCAAAATTCGGTTTATAAATCGAAACCCTAATACACGAATGCATATAATCAGTCAATAAGCTGGTAAACAAAAACACGAATAAACAATTTACAAAATCAATTTAAAGATAAAGAAAACACTGAATTATAAAAATTTAAAGATTTAAAAAACATGTACCTAAGCAATTACAACATTACATTTGACATTGGTGTGCCCCAAAACAATAGCATTTGTCTCATTTGCATTTTCATATTCAAAGAGTATATACAATGCAGTAGAAAAAGCTTATCGAGTAGTCTTAAAAAACGTAAATATTAAATACGCTAACTTAAAAATAAATATGACAAAAAGAAGTAATAAAAGAAACATGAATTATTATAAACCCGACTCCTTTATAATTTTTGAAAAAATTATGCTTGGCGCCTAAGTTTCTTGGTCAACCAATAATTAATGCATTCAAGGATATTTACTACCTTTCCAAATATGTGGCACAAACTTAGGAAACTAATAATCCAAAATTAAATGTTCCATAACTATTTCAGATCCATATCCAGAATCCGAACTGAGAATTGGCTCCTTACTCGATCAAATCATATTAACATAACAATCCACTCTTTAACACCAAACCATATGAGATCTTTAAGAACAATTATGAACAATATATGAACATCATATATCGACCTTAAAAGTCATGCATCCTATCCAACATAATAGTTAACATCACTAATCGCAAACACATAATAATAAAAGATATAAACAATGACATTCTGCTTTTAGAAAAATAGCTACTTCGCATTAATAAACACACACACAAAAAAAAAAAAAGATCTACCACATACCTTTTAGTTGCAGCGGTGGATGGTATTCTAGTATTAAAATGAAAAAACATCTAAACATTCAATATATTTCTTCACAACGGTTTGAAGATCGTTTGCACTTTCAGAAGTGAGTCCATATTATAACTAACTGATTCCTTTACAAAAAAGAGTGGTTCCATATTAATCAAATGAAAAAACATCAAAAAAGAGTCAATATATACCATCCGATTACTTTACAAAACGATGACATAAAGAAAACGAATCTGGAATCTTTATAAACCACGATTTCTTCATAAAGGTTTGAATATTGTTTCCACATTCTGAAGTGATTCCATATTATTACTAACCTTTATAAAACACGATTTCCTCTTTGAATATTAAACCGGTTTATGTCAAAGTAATTGATTGATGTTACGATAACATAAAAGTTTTCCTGGTTTGAGGATCATATGATATGCCTATTTTTAACGTTTATGAATCGGAACACGTTACAATGGATGAACTTCCTTCAATCTACGTGAAAAAGAGACATACCTAGAAGGAACAATGAATAAAAAGAAGAGTGATGAATGTGGTTTGGAAGATTTGTTAGTGAGGATTTGAGAGTGTAATGGAAGAATGTAGGAAATTAAAATGTAGAAAAGACTATTTATAGGGAGCAAGTTGGAGCTCCATATTCAATATGGATACCTTAAACTCTCTCCTAAGCCTTCATTCAACCCAAGTGACCTCAATTATTATATAGATAGATGATTTGGATTCTGAAAGTATTACGTGTATGAATATTTATACATATAAACATGCCTAATTTGATCTAAGCTATATGCTCACCGACTTCAACGAGCAAAGAAAAAAAATTATGTTTAATTTAGCCATCTCTAATTATCTATTTTTATGTGGGTTTAAGTTTCCTAATCCCTAGATTAGACGCTATATATTGATGCATTGTACTTGTAACTTCTTATAGCACACAAATAATAAAAGAATCATTATACAATTTACACATTTTTTGTAGGTTACCGTTTTAGCAAAGCCTGGCCCAAAGTGCATCCCACTATCTTACTAATTTTTTTAAAAGATGAGAATGCAGAGAGGAAATTAATGAATACATATAGTTTGATGCAATTATTCTTTACTTGAGATGATAATACTTATATCATATTATTACAAGTATTCTTTATTTTATATATCATTTAAATAAAAAGTTTTGGATGTATTTTACATCACAACGAATTGATACATTTTGATGCAATTTTTAGTTCCGCCGCAACGCGCGGGTTTCCCACTAGTTTTAACTAATAATAGTTATTTTCTAAGTTATGTGTATTAACATGAGAAAAGTTGGAACATGCCTTATTTTTTTTGACAACCATGAAACAAATAGCATCGTGTTTTTCATGTCTTTACTCTTTGTGCACTTAATGGAAATAAATACTCATACTCTTTTTCAATATATTAAATGGAAAACCTTAAATATCTTCAATGTACTCTTGATACATTTATTACAGTATAAAAATAAAATATTCTCAATAATTTGATTTGTTGTATCAGAATTTAGTTATTATTAGAATCTTTTGATTGTTATAAAACTTGTTTAATACTAATCATTTTAAACTGTGCATCTACTATTTAATCATAAACTGTTTTTCATGTAACAATTTTTATAACCCTTAATTATATTTTAGAATTGTAGCTTAGAATAAAAAAAAAGCATGTGTTACATGGTTAATCAGCAGCTGGTTGGTGCATCTTTTAACATAGCTTAGATTACAAAACTCATGTTTAAAGTTTTCACAAAAGTGAGTTTATTTTAAAGACCTTAAAGCTCCCTTTTTTTTAACGGCCAACAAACATTTCTGCCTGACTATCTAGGGGAGTCCCCACACTATGGACAGACTCCCACGACCAACCCAATGGAAGGCCCATACGTACCTCGGGCAGCTGGCGTAGTCAGGCCCGCTCATGTAGTTTCTGAAACCAGGGAAAACTCAACCCTTCACCCGCCCGTAGGCACAACGGTGAAAGGATTGGTAAAACCCGAGCGATATCACGACTCGAACTCGTGACCATAGGCCAGGAGTCATCCATCATTTCTCATTATGTCCCTCGTGGGAATCGAACCTGGGACCCCCAAGAGAGATCCCCTGTACATTCACCAACTGAGCTACCCGTAAAGGTCGCCTTATAAGCTCCATTTAAACACACATTATTTATCTTTATTTTGATGCGTCTTATGCAACCAATGATGTGTACACTGGCCCTGATGACTTGCGAGATCTCATTTCCACGTATTTGATTTGCAAATTTATTTTCCGATATATAGCTTTGAGATTCAAAAGGGAGATTGCGGCGTAATTTGTTACCCATTTACCCACTATCCAAATATAATTTAGCTTGAAATGAATATATTTTAAGGCGTTGGAAAAAAATGATTCATGTTCAAAGCGTGCCATTGATTATGGTTCTCTTGTTCTCAAGTTTCTTCAACTTTGTCACTTTGATCTATAGTCGGATCATGCATATATCATGCATCTTTTAGCCATTTCAAAAAAGAAAAGTCACTAGTTAAATATTTGGACGTTTTTGGCAATAATCGAAAAAAATGTAAGATCTTAACATAAAAATTATATTCAACACTTGTATCACATTATCATACAAAGAATGTATTTCACAATATATAACCATGTATCCATCAACAAATGATACTTTTATACTCCAATTGGCTAGAATAAAAACTGACACATTGATTAACAAACAATATGTGAAACACAAATCTTAGAGAGGACGGGGCGTCACATGTGTTGTCCACAGGTACCTCAGTACCTACACGGTAACACGGCTGTCGTGGTTACTGATAGGGGTCCCGTGGACCGTTTCCTGGCTGTAAGCAACGGGTAGTGAAGTGATTTTTTAAATGCAACGGTCAAATTTTGACCGTTTATAATTTTTTTTGACCGTTTAGAATAAAAAAATTACCACTATATATAAACACCATACTTTATTTCGCACACACAAAAAATTATATGACTACATACATTTAATATCAAAATGGGCGGTGACAATTTGTACTGTCTAGTCGATTGAATTCTACCAATACATTGCACCAAAACGAATTTCTCCTCAAAGTGGGAGGACAAAGTCGGGTTTTGACATCTTTGTACACATTCACTAACACGATCTCCTCATCTACATTCTATTGGGCCATTTTTACGAGATAATTAAAAGATGATTTTCATTTTAGTATTAGAATTATTGGGTTTTATACGGTAAAAATTTATAGCCGTTAGGAAACGGTAACATTACCGTTGAGAAATTTAAATAACGGTTATTTTTATTAAATTTAAATGAAAATAAATAAAAAAATAAGTGAAATGTTGTCTTAAAAACTAAAATTGTGTTTCAATAAAGTGAATCAGTCAAATGATCTAGCAGTGTACAAGATTGATTAAAATTTCACTAAAAAAAACTATGGCAGTGCTAATCTTAATGCCTATGGTCACAAATAGGGATGTGCAACGGTTCAGAACCGGACCGAACTGAACCGAACCGGACCGAACCGCAAACCGTTTATTCCAAAATATGAGAACCGGAACCGGAACCGATAATTACTAAACGGTTCGGTTCCAGAACCGGGTGAAACGGTTCTCATGAAATGGATCTAGGCTGGAACCGGTTGTCAATAAAATCCTAAAATTTACATTAACAATTAAATAAAAAAATAAAAAAAAATAATATTTTTTCTTAAAAAAATTATCAACAGTTTGTGTTAACTATGGTTACTAAAAGTATAGCAGTTTACGTATCAAAATATGTTTTGTTCGGATCAGATCATTCTTTTTTATACAGATTAAACGAGTCAGAACAAGCTATGCTGACTGTTGACCATCACATAAGGCAACAATCTACATTCCTACCAAGTTAAACAATTTAAAAGTGTTAAGAACTGTAAAGAAGGAAACAACATATTATATTTCAAACTAATAATAGAATATTTAAATATTTAATTTAATTCTAAACGGTTCTAACGGTTCTTAACCGGACCCGTCGGTTCTAACCGGAACCGAACCGGGAACCGATTATGCCAAAATATGATAACCGGAACCGGAACCTATAATATTAATTCGGTTCGGTTCTAGCGGTTCCAGGTCGGTTTCACGGTTTTCGCGGTTTGGAACCGTTTATTGCTCACCCCTAGTCACAAACTAAATTAAATAGAAGTATGTTTATTTGAAACATCGGTTATAGAGCATACAAACTTTTTAAATACAAAATCAATACATATTTAGGGTAGTGCTAATAATAAAAAAAACAAAGAAATAAAAATAATTGTTTTACAGTATTTTATACGATCCCGTAATTGAATTATTAGTGCATATCCCTCGTGTATTTGAAGAAAAACATGAAAAAACAGAAACCGGGAAATAATAATAAATAGTAAATAATAATATTATTAATCCAAGGGCCAGCCTTGTTTTAAAATGATTGCAGACACATGCTACTCTTCATGTTTCCTATACACATGAGTCCTCCCCTCTTTATTATTATTATTATTATTATACTTTTACAATTCTACCCCTCCCTCTCTCTCTCTCTCTCTCTCTCTCTAAAAAACACAGAGATTCTTCCAGACACAGAAGCAGCAGCAGCAGCAAATAACCTGTGACTACTCTGTATATTGCACACACTTTGCAACGTACCCATCTCACCTTCTTCATCCCCTCCATCACATACAACACATACCCATCTCCCTCTCTCTCTCTATATATATCTATCTATCTCTAGAGAGAGAGAAAGAGGTGTGTTTTTTAGAGAGAGAGAGAGAGTTTAATGGAAATGATGCCAGAAGGAGGAGGATCAGCAGGTGCAGGGGAAGGAGGAGGGAGAAGGAAACCATCATGGAGAGAGAAAGAGAATAATAGGAGGAGAGAGAGACGAAGGAGAGCCATTGCTGCTAATATTTATAATGGGTTAAGAGCTCAAGGGAATTATAATCTTCCTAAGCATTGTGATAATAATGAGGTCTTGAAAGCACTCTGCAAAGAAGCTGGTTGGGTTGTTCTTCCTGATGGTACCACCTTTCGTAAGGTATTATTCATTTGATTTATTAATATTAATCTTTGCTGTTTTCTTAGATCTTTATGCTTATCAACTCTTAGATCAAACCATTGGTTCAAAGTTTTGGATTTTTTATTTTATTTTATTTTTTTTTATAATTTTGTAAAGTTTTGTTGGGGTTTCAAGATTTAGATCTAGGGTTTAAAGATTTAAGTTTTGTGATCAAGATTGTGACTTTTTGAGTATTGGGTTGAATTTGTATATAATTTAGGGTTTAAAGATTTATGTTTTGTTATAAAGTTTGTAACTTTTTTGAGTATTGGGTTTAAAGATTTATGTTTTGTGATCAAGTTTGTAACTTTTTTAGTATTGATTTGAATGACAGGGTTCTAGACCACCATTGCCCACTATTGATACAGGCATGACATCAACTACCACAACACCATCTTCTTCACAAAGGCCGAGCCCGATTCCATCGTATCAATGCAGCCCGTCATCCTCGTCTTTCCCTAGCCCGTCGAATCTTGACATGAACAGCAGTCCGTTTGCGTATCTGCATAACGCTGTTCCATCGCCATCGTCACTCCCGCCTTTGCGTATCTCAAACAGTGCTCCGGTGACACCACCACTTTCGTCACCTACTTCAAAGTGCCCCAAGCCGAACAACTTTAACTGGGAGTCGTTTGCTAAACAGTCAATTTCTTCGTTTAATTTGCCATTTTTGGCGTCGTCTGCGCCTACAAGTCCTACCAAGTACCAAAGGTTTACGCCTGCGACTATACCTGAGTGTGATGAATCTGATTGCTCCACTATTGACTCATGCCAGTGGGTGAGGTTTAAGAACTATGAGCCCATGATGACAAGCCCCAACTCGCCGACGTTTAACCTGGTGAAACCCATGGCTGCAGTGACTGTGACCAAAGATTCAGGTTCTGATAAGGGGAAAGGAATGGAGTTTGAGTTTGAGAATGGAGGAGTGAAGGCGTGGGAAGGCGAGCGGATTCATGATGTTGGTTTGGATGATCTTGAGCTCACTCTTGGAAGTGGGAATGCTAAAATATAAGGATGTGTGTTTTATAAGTTATTGTCATCTACCATTTTTATAAAGATTTTAGAGGTGTTAGCATACCAGTGAATGAATATGCACATTAAACTAGTATGAGAATTCATTGGATGTTTGATCCAGACCCATTTTACATCTTGTGAGAAAGATGGTATCTTTTGGACAGTTTGATCCAAAAGTATCAATGGATGTTGTGTTCTTGCTTTATTGTCAAAGTTTATTCTTTTTGTGGTCAAGCTTTGAATAGTTGATAATTTGTTTGTGTCCCCTTTGTTAATTTGCCTAGTTATTTGTATATATAAAACTTCTATACAAACCGCCGAAACCAACCCACAAACCGGTTAAACCAACTGGCCTGGCCTGTTTGGTTTGTCGTTCCCACAAGCCGCCGTATCTAGCTGTTATGGTCAAACTATACTGCAAACAAATTGCAAGCTCAAATACAATTAAGTTGCAGTTTGATAATCTTTCTGCATAACAATGTATTATTGCAACTTAAATTTAGTTAAAGCAAATCAAAGAACTAATATGAATTGAGAGCCAAATCCCTCTTTCAGCTTTTGATTCAACTGTTAGCTTGTAGTTTTGCTAAAATTTCCAAAAGAATAAGACTAACTGTTAATACAGGCTCAACGCTACGCCTGCCTATACAGCCTGACTTTGTCTAGCTCATTGACAAGTCAACAAGACTTGCCGACGACCTTCAAGAAATAAGTATCCTAATACGATCTCATTGTAGTTTGCCTTTCAGTGTATGATCGCGGCTTGTTGCTATACAACTCAATGTATCATAATTTTTGTATTTTATTCATTAAATAGTATAATACTACACTACACTTGTATGCATTTACCAAAAGTAACATGGTATGTTTCTGGGACCAAAACATTCCCTATATAGGGGAGGGTTATCTTGAGAACGCTAAATATTGTGAGAACCGTGAGAACAAGTAAAAAAATCAATCAAGATCAATTTTTTTTAATACAACCCTCATTATAATCAAAATACAACATTAATAAATGAATTTTCTTTCCAAATAATTCATCTTTTCTTGCAAAAACACTTTCAAATTAACTTTTTACACATGTGTAAATGAAACAGTTTATACATGTATAAACAGCAAATTTACACATGTGTAAAAACAATTTATTTTCGTATACATTTGAATTTTTACGCGTAAATTGTGTTTTTGAGATTGTATTTTAGTAATAAAGATAAATGTAAAAAGAAATTTTGAATTTGAATGGTTTTAGATACCGTTCTCACGGTTCGCACGAAATATAGGTGTTCTCAAATTAACTTTCCCCTATATATATATATATATATATATATATATATATATTTATATTGTGTGTGAGACCCTAATGTCCACATAACATGAGACATAAACATGTTGCCTAATCAAGCAAAACAGCTGAGCATTGTCTTGTATGTCCAACAACAAATAATGCAATAAACCAAAGAACCATATTAACAACTCAAAACATTAACACAAGCCAAAATAATACATTGTGAAGAATATAATTAAACAAGAAAACCAACAAAACACAACACACTCAATTTCGCTAATATTAACATTCTTAATCTCAATCATGTCAAATGGCACACAATACAACAAGAATTACCCACAGTTAGATAAGCTATGTTAGCCCATGCTACTCTTGAATCAAAGCAATATGTTCACTTGTCGGAAAGTTTAGTGTCATCTATATTGCCGGTTTCTTGTTTTGTTTCTTTAGACACCGGTTTTATAACCTTTTTAGCAATGCTATTGCACTCGGCGTGTCTAAAGCATGATATAAGATGATCATTAACCATACCCGAGATTTGCATGAATGAATAGATGACAGTGGGACCTACACAACGGAAGCCTCTTTTCATCAAATCTTTGCTTATGAGTTCCGACTTTGGAGTTTTAGTTGGAACTTGACGCGCATAGCGAAAGCTGTTATTTATTGGCTTCTTGTTTAGGAAACGCCAGCAGTAACTACTGAAAGAACCAAACTCTTGCTGTATCTGCAAAATATGACAACATTTAGTCAAACTTGTTGCTAAGGTGACTTGGTCAGTTTGATCTGTAACATAAATCTATGCAACTAAAAAGTTTAATATGAAGTTTGATCTGTAACATAGGCCTATGCAACCCATAAAGTAGATAGAAAGCAGCCCGTCTAGGCGTCTATGGGCAAAAATGGCCCAATCCATATACTTCCACAGTAAATTGGGTCGATTTTGAACCAACTGAATCGAGCCCATGCCAAAGTCTATTAACAGACAATTTCCATACAACTAGTACCTTGATAAACCCAATAGCATTCGCCATGATGGCCCGCATTTTTTGTTCCGAAAGTAACAGGCTACCATTCTGCTTGGCTGACAATAACCTGTCCTCCGAAAACTTAGCAATCAAAGCTGGATCAAAATTTTCAAGAAGTTTTCTGCAAGAAAAAGCAATTAGTTAGGTGTTGACCCTTGGTTGCAGGATGTAATTCGAATCTGATCGAGATAAATGTATGATTTTTTTTTTACCTAAATTTATCTCTTTTATACAGTAATTCTGGCCAAGTGAGTTCAGCAGAAGCTAGTGACAAAACAAGCAACTCAAACAACTTACAATCTTCATAAACCGGAACTCCCCATTCTTCATCATGGAACGAAACATGTAGCGGATCTACAAACAATAACATAATTAAAACCATAGTTAAAAGTCATCGCCTCTTGCGCCTAGGCCCAACCCATTTTCAGGCTTTAATTCTCTAGGTAATGGTCTAGGCGCAGATTCTGAAAAGATTCCTAAATTCCGGAGAGTTTTCACTTTCCAGCCAAATTCTCTAAATTCCAGTCAGATTTCTAATTTTATTCAAAGAAAACTACTTTTAAACACAGATATACACTAATATTTTAAAACTTTTGATACTGATATTAAATGTTATATAAAGGGTGATACTATCTACACAACCAACAAAAAACCCTAAACAACCTTAGGACGGGTCGTCGAGGCCTAGATGGGCCGTTAAGAAAAATTAGGGTTTAAGGACGGGGCGTCCAGGCCTTGACGGGCCGTTTGTTTACAGAAAAGACAAAACTGACGGGCCGTCGAGGCCCAGACGGCCCGTAAAAGTACGAGGTACGAGGTGATCAGTCTGAACTCCTGCAAAAGCAGGCAGTTCAGACTGAAAAGTCTGAAAAAGGTACTTATGGACGGGCCGTCCAGGCCCCGACGGCCCGTTGAAACGTGTTAGGTTAGGGCATTTAATCCCTAGACGGCCCATCGAGGCCTCGACGGCCCGTCGACATTTCCTGATATAACCATTACACGATCAGCTTCTTCCCCATTTGAACCAAACTTTAAAACATCACCACCACCAAAAACCCTCGACCCATTTCGACTTCCCGGTCTCACGATGACATATTTACACAGCTTTTCAACCGTTGACCTGTCTGAGAACGAGTCTTACGTCTCTGAAAGCGTAGGGTATGAACCCGAGGTTCAAGTTGGTGAAGATGAGGTTAAATCCGGGGTTCGTGGTAATGACGGGAACATGCTGCCCGATCTCAACGAGGAATATGTAGAGGAACAGGAGTCTTTTTTCGTGCCACCAAGCTACCCGCAGTACACGTACGGGAGTTACCATTCGCGCGGGAATCGTGCTAATGATGACAACCAGGAAGATGCTAACATAAAAGTTGAACCTAACCCGGATGTTTCGTATGAAACCGAGCAGGTGCGTTTATTTATTTACACTAGTATATCTTTACAGTAGTATATATTTTCATGTATTTAGACTAGTATGAATTTAGACTAGTATATCTTTACAGTAGTATATATTTTCAGGTATTTAGAGTAGTATGAATTTAGACTAGACTGTTGTGTAAATTTTCAGGTATTCGGGTCTGTTGAAGAGATGAAACAATGGGCTTACGATAGAGCCCTTGCTAGCGGTTACGTCCTAGTGACAGGACGTTCTGTTTCAAAAGGCAGTGGAAATAATGCAAGAAAAATTAGGATAGACCTGAGATGCGACCGTGCTGGCGAATACCATACTACAGCCACAGTAAGGTCTACGGGTAGCAAAAAGATTAACTGTCCATTTATGTTAATAGGGAGGCTACGCAAAGAGGGTTGGAAGTTGGAGGTTAAACACGCGAATCATAACCACGACCCTTTTGTACATGTTGAGGGTCACGCTTTTGCTAGGCGGCTGACACCACAGGAAGAAGAAATGGTGGAAACACTTTATTTTCAAGGCCTGGAACCGGCAAACATACATTTGGCCATCAGAGCACAAAACCCGAATAATAAATGTATTCTAAGAGACATACACAATACAGTGAGCAAGATTAAACATAGAATTTACGGCGATAAAACCCCAATGCAGGTATTATTATTAATTACTATTATTGTCATAGACTATTATTAATTTTGTTGTTAAATATTAAATATTGTTATTATTATTGTTATGCAGATACTCGAGAGTATCCTGGTTGAAAAGAAATTTACTTATTTCACCAAGCAGAATCCAGAGACAGATGCTGTTGAGAATATTTTCTTTTCACACCGGGTCTCGTACAATCTCTGGCGTGCCTTTCCACATGTGATGCTGATCGACGCCACCTACAAAACGAACGAGTACAGAATCCCGTTTGTTCAAATTGTGGGTATGACGTCGACAAACCAGTCGTTTTGTATCGCCCATGCATTTATCGTTAAAGAGAAAACGAGTAACTACACATGGGTGCTTGAGAGGCTCAGAGATTTGCTGGAGGGGAGTATGGAGCCACGTGTAATTGTTACAGATAGAGATCTGGCTCTGATGAGTGCATGTGCTTCAGTTTTCCCGGATGCTACGAAATTGCTTTGCAGGTGTCATATTCAACGAAATATTATTATTATTATTATTATTATTATTATTATTATTATTAATATTATTGTTGTTGTTTTGCAGGTATCATATTCAACGAAATATTGCAAAATATCATAAAGCAGGATTTCCAAAAGAAGAATGGGAAATATTTTTGCAGTATTTTGGTCGACTGTGTAAATCTCCTGACAAAGAGGCTTACGAATTCAATCTTGAAGCGCTCTACAGACGACTTTGGGGGCAGGATCGAACGGGTATATATTTTATTTTTTATTTTGCTTTACAAGCGTACATATTTTCTGTATTGACATCACTATTCTGTTTTTTACAGAGGTTTATGACTACATGGAGTCAGTTTGGCTCCGAGATTATAAAGAAATGTTTGTGGAAGCATGGGCAAATGAAAACCTTACGTTCAGTCAGACTACGACCAACAGGGTCGAGAGTCAGCATGCTCTTATTAAAAGGTACATAAAAGGCCCGAACAGCTCGCTCCACGCGCTTGTGATGCAAATAGACAAAGTTATGGAATCACGGCGCGTAGCGATAAAGCACTCCTTCGAACAAAGCCGATCAACAAGAATGTGGAAACATGATCTACCGTTGTTTCAAGACGTAATCGGTAGGGTTTCCCATCTAGCGCTTACTTTGATGCTCGGAGGGGTCAACAAGATAAATTATTATATGGAACAAAAGAGGTCTTGTGAACACCGACTCAATAAGACTTATGGATTGCCTTGTTCCTGTCAATTGCAATTGTTTGATACGAAAGGTAACAACATTTTTTAGACTTATTATAAATGTTTGAAGCGTTTTTGTAGACGACTTGTGTTGTCTGGTTCGTACAAAAACAGAGGAAACTCTGCCAAATTTTTATAAAATTATTGATTTGTTGTTGTTGTGATTGAATATATATATCAGATACACGAGTGTCACTGGCTGATATCGACGTCTTCTGGACACGACTTGACTTTATGCCAGAAGTAGCTGAGAATCCCGAGTTTGACTTTCAGCACCAAATGAATGCATTCGCTGAGCAGCTAAGGTCGCAACCGGTGCAAGTGAAAAAAAGCATGTTGCAGAAGATGAAGGAGGTGTTGAATCCGATTATGACTAAACATAAACCTCCTGAGGTACAAACCGATACTCGGGGTCGGCCAACAACAAGTGAAAAGGAAAAAAAGGAAGATAAGGTTGCGGTTCGTATTATTATTATTATTATTATTATTATTATTATTATTATTGTTGTTGTTGTTGTTGTTGTTGTTGTTGTTATATAATTTTTTGCACGTAGGGCAAAAAGCCTTCTAGAAGAGGTAAACAATCAAGGGACAAACCGATTGTTTACGATGAAGATTTTCCACTGTTGGAAAGGGAGAGGTACAAACTACTAATATATAAATTCACACATGCATACATATTTATACACATATTATATCTCACTTTTTGATGGGTACAGGTACAAACTGGAGATCGAAAGGTTTAAGAAATGGCTTCCACCTGCATATCATAGATACATTACAGACATTCGGGATGTCCATGGAGACGGTCACTGTGGCTTTCGATCCGTAGCTGTGTGCTTAGGGTGGCAACAGGATATGTGGTACTTCATCCGCAAACAGCTTAAGGAGGAGATCGTCGAGAATGAAGACCGGTGGAGGCTAATTTTAAACGACGTGGATTACGATACTTACGACAGAGTCTCCAACTCATTCGATCACACTGGAGTGGGACCAGCCACGCACGACCAATGGATGGAGATGCCCGCCTCAGGATTACTGATTGCTCAGAAATTTAAGGTGGTTGTTCAATTTCTCTCTCAGTATGATCAAAGTGAGACGTACTTCCCTATGTTCGATGGTCCACACACCGTTGAAGAACATGCGTTCGTATCGTTTGCTTTTGTTAACAAAAATCATTTCATCAAGATTGAGTTGGCAGAAGGCGCCCCAATGCCAAAACTGAATCCAGCATGGCGTAAGTGGCGATATGAAGAGGCAAGTGAGTGGGAGACGGTATATGACGACCGTATACAAAGGGTTGATGTTCGATCACCTCAATACTTCGACTTAACTTAGCTTATCGTATGTAACCGGACCGGACGAACGGAAAAATTTGTTGTATGTGTTCATTTATACTTATTATAAAAATATACTCCCTTTTTTTTTATAAAAAATACAAATACCAAGCTTAAAATATACAAAATACACTAAAAATTTAAAAAAAAATAAAAAACATTAGGGTCGTCTAGGCCTAGATGGGCCGTCTATGGCAAAAATTGGTTTTTAGACGGCCCGTCTAGGCCTAGACTGCCCGTCCTCTGGTTTTTAGACGGCCCGTCTAGGCCTAGACTGACCGTCCCAACACAAAGCTTCCATGAGAAGCTTCTGTTTTTTAAATTAAAAAAAAATAAAAAAATTAGGACCGTCCAGGCCTCAACGACCCGTCCCAAGACAAAAATTGGCCTTAGACGGTCCGTCAAGGCCTCGACGGCCCGTTGCAAAAAATTTAAATCAGATTAAAACAGATCAGATCTCCCCCTCGTCCCCATTACTTCCCTCTCGTCTCTCTTCTCCCTCTCTCTCTAAACCTTCTCCTCCTCCCAACCACCACCATCCACCGTCTCCTCCACCACAACCACCATCCACCGTCTCCTCCACCACACCACAACCACCATCCAACCCTTTGCCCCCTTTCTCTCGAACCCTCTGCTCTCGAACCCTCTGCCACAGTGACCTACCACCACCACCACCGTCTCCCTCTCTCTCTAACCCTCTATCTCTCTCCTACAAGGTATATTATTATTATTGTTATTATTATTGTTATTATTATTGTTATTATTAGTTTTAGGGTTTTTTTTTTTTTTTTTTTTTTTTTAAGGTTGTGGTTGGGTGGTTGGGGCAGGGGATAGGGCAGTGGTGGTGGTGGTTGGGGCAGGGGATAGGGCAGTGGTGGTGGGGCAGTGGTGGTTGGTGGTGGGGCAGTGGTGGTGGGGCAGTGGTGGTGGTGGTTGGGGCAGGGGATAGGGCAGTGGTGGTGGGGCAGTGGTGGTTGGTGGTTGGGGCAGGGGATAGGGCAGTGGTGGTGGTGGTTGGGGCAGGGGATAGGGCAGTGGTGGTGGGGCAGTGGTGGTTGGTGGTGGGGCAGTGGTGGTGGGGCAGTGGTGGTGGTGGTTGGGGCAGGGGATAGGGCAGTGGTGGTGGGGCAGTGGTGGTTGGTGGTGGGGCAGTGGTGGTTGGTGGTTGGTAGGGGATAGGGCAGTGGTGGTTGGTGGTTGGTAGGGGATAGGGCAGTGGTGGTGGGGCAGTGGTTGGGTGGTGGTTGGGCAGTGGTGGTTGGTGGTTGGTAGGGGATAGGGCAGTGGTGGTGGGGCAGTGGTTGGGTGGTGGTTGGGCAGTGGGGCAGTTTGCATTTGTGCGCGTTAGGCGCCTAAACCTAAACGCGCGCCGCGTTTGTGTTTAGGCGCCTAAACCTAAACGCGCGCCTTTATGTTTAGGCGCGCGTTTAGGTTTAGGCGCCTAAACATAAACGCGCGCCTTTATGTTTAGGCGCGCGTTTGTGTTTAGGCGCCTAAACCTAAACGCGCGCCTTTATGTTTAGGCGCGCGTTTAGGTTTAGGCGCCTTAACATAAACGCGCGCCTTTATGTTTAGGCGCGCGTTTATCTATTTAGGCGTTTTACTGTTTAAGCGATTTATTATTTAGGCGTTTTAATGTTTTGTTTTTGTTTTGCAGATATGGCAAACAGAAACAACCGAAGACGCCGTAACCAGCCTGCGGACGGGAATCCTCTTGCAGGTGGCGACTTGAGAGAGTGGCCCTTCAGGCACGATAACGACGACTACGAGATCGCGCGCTGGGGTCAGATGGAGCTGCGTCCGATACACGGATCGCGCAGTGTTGACTGGTCCGCATTACTTGCGATCGGTGGATCGGAGAGGTTTGAGGAGTGGATCCCAGACGACAGCCCTTGGGGGCGGATGTTAGCTGACCTCGACCATGAGTCGTATCGGCCACTGACGATCGAGTTCATCTCGACATTCCGCTACACGCCGCATCCAGCAGGTGTTGAGCCTCCAGTAGGTCCTGACGGCGAGCCTGAGCCGGAGGTACAGTTCCGATTATTCGGACAGCTCTACGCATATACGATGGACCAGTGGGCTACTACTTGCTGCTGGTACAGAGAGGAGGAGCTTGTCCAGGATATGTACACCACGGCCTTGACGACCTTGCCAGACGACATGCTGATGGCCTGGTGGCCCACTATTGGTGGTCGAAAGTATGGGGAGGACACCGGCGACAGGTATTATTATTGTTATTCTTTTAATTTAGTTCAGTTCGTTATTATTATTGTTATTTAGTTCGCTTAGTTAATTAATATTGTTATTTAGTTAGTTTAGGTTGTTTGTTTTTGGATTTTTGTAGACGACTTGTGTTGTCTGGTTCGTCAAAAACAGAGGAAACTCTGCCGAAATTTTTTTAATGTTATTATTATTCTGTGCAGGATGGATAGGTCCAGCAACATCCGGGACCCTCTGATCCGTTACATACACCGTTTGGTTAGCTGGTCGATTGCCGGACGGTGTAACTGTAACGAGAGGGTCCAGCAGATTGACCTTTTCTACCTCTACTGCATCTTGAGGGTAGGCCGGTTGCGCTACACAGGTGCTTTGCCGAGTACATCGCGACCTACCCTCATAGGCACCCGGCGGGGGAGATTCCGATTGGTGGGATAGTCACCGCCATCGCGTTGCGTCTTTGCCCGGGCGAATTGTGGACGCATGCTGAGGAGAACACGTTACCTCGTCCGATGTTGGCCAGGTAATAATATTATTATTATTATTATTATTATTATTATTATTATTATTATTATTATTTATTATTATTATTATTATTTATTATAATTTAATATTATAATTTAATAATAATAAATAATAATAATAATAATAATATTAAATTATTATATATTATAATTTAATATTATTATTATTATTATTATTTATTATTATTATTATTATTATTATTATTATTTATTATTATTATTATTATTTATTATTATTATTTATTATTATTATTTTTATTTATTATTATTATAATTTAATATTATAATTTAATAATAATAAATAATAATAATAATAATAATAATATTAAATTATTATATATTATAATTTAATTATTATTATTATTATTATTATTATTATTATTATTTATTATTATTATTATTATTTATTATTTATTATAATTTAATATTATAATTTAATAATAATAAATAATAATAATAATAATAATATTAAATTATTATATATTATAATTTAATATTATTATTATTATTATTATTTATTATTATTATTATTATTATTATTATTATTATTATTTAATATTATTATTGTTGTTTTGCATTTCAGGCCGTTAAATATTAGGACTATGACGTAGATGAAGGTGGCAGCACGGGTCCCTCGCAGCAACCCACACGCTTACTACCAGCGTGCCTTCGGACCTCCTGGCGACCGTGGCGAGCATTTTGTGCCAGAGCCGCTCAGACATCTCGATGGGCCGATTGCCCCTGAGGTCCAGATGCCACACGTTGCCGACGGCGACCCACCGGTGGATGTAGAGATGCCAGACCCCCCCATTGAGGAGCTACAGCGTCCTGCCCGCGTTTATCATGCTGTCAGGTTGCATGATAGCACGACCCAGGTACTTCAGCAGATCCTGGATCAGTTGGGGTCGATGCGGGGTGACATGGCGTCGATGCGGGGTGACATGCGGTGGCTGCTAGAGAGCGAGAATGAGAGACGACGAGCAGCTGGTTTGGAGCCGCGTCCACTTCCAGATTGGGCGTCTAGCAGTCAGCATGGTGGGGCGTCCACCAGTCAGCCGGGTGGGTCGGATCAGCCGGGTGGGTCGGATCAGCCGGGTGGGTCGGGTTAGACGGGTGGGTTATATTTCTTGGGAATCGTACATTTTGAACTCATAGTTTATGTAAATTTTTGGAATATTTATGTTTATTTATGCTTTATTGTTCGTTTTGAATGTTATTGAATTCATAGTTTATGTAAATTTTTGGAATATTTTATGCTTATTTATGGTTTATTGTTCGTATTTTGGTTTCGTTTAGTTCGGCAACATAAACGACATTCGTTCATATTCATATACACAATTATATTAAAAAGATCATATTATACAAATAAAAAAAAAACATTTATAAAAAACCAAACATTTATAAAAACCAAATATCTATAAAAACCAAACATTCAAACCCATTTTAAACATCCACACTACACTTACACTTATAAAAAAACAAAATAATCATCACCTAATCATTGCCAATGATTACCAATGATTGGATTGGATTTAAACCATTAGACGGGCCGTCTGGGCCTGGACAGCCCGTCCTTTTGCCTTTAGACGGGCCGTCTGGGCCTCGACAGCCCGTCCGTTTGCCTTTTTGGCCCTCCACGGGCTGTCCAGGCCTCGACGACCCGTGGAGGGGTTGTGCAAATAAAAACCCTAGTTGTGCAAATAACCGGACCCTATATAAAAGCTTTTGTTTATTTTATTCGTGGAATAATATTATATTATTTTTCTAATACATTATATATTTGTACTTTTTTTCTTTGTTGGTATTTTTTTAAATCTCAAACCCTCATTTTTTTTTTTTTTTGCGTCTTGCACCTATGCGCAAGGCGCCTTTGATGCCTATGATTAAAAAAACTTCCATAAGAGAATCCCATACCTGAAAAGCGAGTAATCCAATCACACCGCTTAAACGGCATATTCAACACCATTACCGGAGCTTCATCCAACCTCCTATTACCATCATCTTTCTTGACCCTTGCAGTCTTACTCTTCACAGAACTACTACCATTAGAAGAGCACGATTTCAACGAACACGAACTATCAACCGACTCATCATTCTTTCTAACAACAGTTGTTGGAGACCGAGATCGAGACCCTTTAGCTAATTTAACACAACTCTTTGCCTTTGTTTCCACAATAATCTTTTTCTTCAAGTTGTCATCTTTATGAATCTTTTCTGTATTTCCAGCCGGCCCGAGTATCTTACGAGACGCTGAATCGGTCTTAAGTGATGGTGGGATTGATAGAAGGTCAGGTGATGCAGACATTTGTTAATAGAAGAAACAATGCAATGCAATGCAATGGGGATGAAATTAAGCACTAATTATGGTGTAAATAGTTATGATTTAAGGGAAGAGTATGGTGTAATCAATTAGGGTTTTGTTTTAAAGAAAGAAATTCAAGGGGGGAGAGAAAGAGGGTTTGGTTTGTTGTTGAAACAGAATTTTGAAAATGACTTCAAATCCGAAAGGTGTGTTATAGGGCGGGCTTTTCTATTTTTCTTTTTATATTTCTTTTTCTTTTACTATAATAATAATAAAGTACTTTATTATAATTTTTTTTTTTAAAAGACAGTAGTCTAAGACCATGTATAGTGGGATGAAAAACTGATTGGTCTACATGGCAGCTGAGACAGCATGTGGCGTTAATTTAAAATGGGGTGTGGTGGGGGAGAAAAAATTAGGGCGCCAATTTAAAAAAAAAAAAAAAAAAAAACTGAATATCACCACCACCTTCTACCCTTCTTCTTCATCACCACCACCATTCACATACCTCTTTCACACACCCACCACCACCACCACTACCTTCTTCCCTTCATCATCATCATCATCATCATCATCACCATCACCTTCTTCCCTTCTCCTCCTCTCTCTACTCTTTTTTTCACCTGCACCACCACCACTACCACATCAGACCACACTATCACCACCACACCATCACTGTTGTCGCTAGAGAATAATGCTAGAGAAAGAGAGATCAGACCAAGGGGTGACGTGGAGGAATTCTATTGGTCAGCCAAGTTTCAATCGAGCGTTAAGTTGAAAACGCCCCGGGCCAATTTTAAGCCATAGCGCCCCACCGTTATGGTGTTACCGGCGCAAAAATCAAATTGGCGCTGCACATCACGCTCGACTACACATGGTCTAAGAACGTGTGTATTGGGGGCTTTAAATTTAAGACTCTCTTTAATGATTGGTCCACGTGGCATTCTGGTCAACAAGGGACCTTATTTAAAATGGGGTGTGGTGGGGACCTTAAATTTAAGGCCCCATCAAATAATTAGGTAGTTATTATTATTTTTTTTAAATTAATCAAGTACTCCATTTTTTATATAAAACAACCTTTCATTTTTTAGCGCCCATAAGTTTTGGTTTTGGGGGCGCGAAAATGGGTTTAGCGCCCGACTACGGTCAGTCTAATCAATATTTATCTTGTGGTTACATGTACGGATAAACAGGAACATTTGTTATTGAGTATATTTGGTACGTTATTTGACACATACTTTTTTAATTATTTGGTATTGGTACTTTGAATACATGTATAATATCGATTATATTAATTACATGCATAATGAACATTCACTAAAAACAAAATTTAGAACTGCTTTTTTAAGTAATCTGTATTTGTATATATTAATACTAGGTTAGATTCCCGTGTGCTACACGGGTTAAATAACTTACATCCGATAAGAAATTAGAGATAATAAAAAAAAACTACAAAGAATGAAATTGCATATTCCATTTAACAATGTTATACATAGAAGCGGAGTTAGAAACATAACATAGCACACATTAAATTCAATAAGCTTACAAATTATTAATATAATTATGGTAAAACTCATATTTGAATCTTGTCAATCTCTGTTAAGGTTCATGAAAACTCCATATGAAGATCAAAGTAAAACCCGATAATATAAGTAGTCCATAAAGGACCACTTTGACCAAGAGATTTGAAATATGTTATAAACCTTAAAATATAATCTGCTACTAATCTTCACATTTTAAAGAATTAAGATTAGATAAGAATATTAATATCATACTGTTGCTTGCAGATAGGAAACATTACAAAGAAGAATATATAAACTAAGAGACTGCTACAATCAAACCGTGAAAATCTAAAGCTCTAAGACCAAAGGGTGTGGAGCCGGCATAGGGCCGGCAATGCCACGCCGGACCGCGTACACCGCCCCCTATGCCGGCAACGGCATGGGCGTCACAATCTTGGCGGGTATGACGGGCCAAAATGAACGTTGGGAGCAGGGACTTGACCGTTGGGAAACTTAATAATAATATGGATGATGGGCCTCTTACCACATCCTTGGACCATCATCACCATGATACTCCTACCCCAAGGTGATGTGGCATCTGAGGTGGAGGACCATCATGGATGATGGGTCTCCTCCACACCCTTTAGTCTGATGTCACATGAGCTACTCATTTAAATCAAGAAAAAAAAAGACTAATTAATGATAAAGGAAAAAAAAAGGTTAAGTCGTTAGGAGCCAAACTAACATACACCCCTATTCAATATGTTGACAAAAACTAAACCCTTTAACCGTATTAACTGCTAATCAAAGATTGAAAATCCATACCCAATTGTCGAAGAAAAAAAAAGGTTAAGTCGTTAGGAGCCAAACTAACATACACCCCTATTCAATATGTTGACAAAAACTAAACCCTTTAACCGATTAACTGCTAATCAAAGATTAAAAATCCATACCCAATTGCCGAAGAAAATGTGTTCACCCTAAAATATATAGACCATTGTTTACTTATTAAGAGTTGTACCTTTTGTTCTAGTGAATCAATTTTAATGCATACTTTCATATGATCCTGCACAAAATTGAGCCTATAGTCAATTTATATTTTTATACACAACAAAAGTTTATATGACCCTATAAGTCTCTAAGAAAGTATGACTCGCCACTGTTGGATATATAGTATGTCCGATGTAATTAAAAGTCGAGGTCAACGTAACCCGACCCGGTACGATCCGAAGAGTTACACGTTGGTATACGAATCTGATAAGTTCATGTGTTGGTGGATTATTATTTCTGAAATAATAATAGTTTTGAACTCGAGGGACTAAATAGTAAAGTTTACACTTTGACTAGTCAAATGGTCAAGTGTATGACTTTGACTAATTAAGTGGTCAAGTCTTTGACTAGTCAAATGGTCAAGTGTATGACTTTGACTAATTAATTGGTCAAGTCCTTGACTAGTCAAATGGTCAAGTGAATGACTTTGACTAATTAAGTGGTCAAGTGCCTTTTATCTTTATAAATAGGTGTGATAGATCAAACTCTAATCACACATGTTTTTGAAAAGATAAAACAACATAACCGTTGTCTCCTCTTCAAGATTTGCGGCCACCCTTAGGAGCCACCGCCCCTTTGTCCGCCGCAAACCACCATCATCGCTGCCTCCGTCTTGCAAAGTGTTGCTTTCGGTTGGCCAGTGCTCGGGTGTGAACTTCCTACTAGCGAGGATTCGTTGTAACCCGCGTGTTACAATTCCGGTGTAGTCGTCAAAGGTTGATTACTAAACCCCCTATGGTTGTTCATTATTTATTTGTTTATACGCGTTTAACCGAGATCCTGATTGGGAATATTTTGTTAATTGGATTAATAAAATTAAACATATATTTTATATATATAAATCGGCTCATATTATATATTGTATATAATCAATTTTATTAATAAATAAAACTGCTTCCGCTGTGTATTTGATACCATGATTCCCAACAGTGGTATCAGAGCCACGGTTACGCGCGTATAGATGGTAAAGTTATAATTTTGATCTATGTTTTATTTGTCAAAAAATTATTATTTTTTTTTGACAAAAGATCAAAAGCTTTTTGTTGTTCATGGATTGTGATGTGAATCGAGCCCTAGGTATTTTGACCCTTGTCATGGTTGTGTTTGTGATGTTATATTTTTTTTATTGATTTGTATTTTTTATTACGGATATTGGATCCGGTGTAATAGATAGGATTATAATAGATTTGTTTTATTTGTATTTCAAATTTATTTGTAATCCTACAAGTACAAGATCAAGACGAAGATAAAAAGGCGAACAGGTTCCATGAAGATAGAGATCTCGGGTCAAGTGGGAGCTATATCAAAAATAGTTTTGAAATCCTTTTGACTAGTTCGTTTCGTTTCTGGCTAAAACGAAACGGACAACCTATTAGGGGCTCGATTCGTTTAATTTTATTATCATGTTTTGTGGTTGTGGTTTATTTATTGTAAATAATTTAGATAACCCAAAATAAATAAACTTTTCACAATCATGGCAACGGTTTTATTAAAACAAGTTTTATAAAAACCGAAAAGCATATTTAATAAAAGGAGTTTTATTAATATTAAAACAAGTCCATTCGCGATAATACGACCACCATAGTTTAAATAGGGTATTTAAAACTATACCGTGTCGAGTGTTGAAAGTTGTTTCAATTATCACGAACAATATAAAATTGGATTTTATAAACTATTGTGTGACTCACATCATGCTAACGAGTCATTCAAAATATTTATGGTAAATATTAAAATTAAATCCCAATTTTAAATTGATGTTTTATGCCACCCTTAACGAGTTAACACTTTGTTTTAAATCGAACCCAAATGTTAGTGCTGACCCTGCATCTGGGCGTTGATTATGTGTAACGACCCTGGCTGACGTGGCCGGGTCGTCGGGTCGGGTGATCGGAGTTACGTAGCGGAATTCGGTAATAACAGTCTTTAGTCTTTCAGGATCCACGTCATCATATCTGTTGGGTTACCTGAACACATGTCAAAAATAGTTTCTGTCAACATAAAGTTGGTGAGGTCGTGTATTTATAAAGTGAATGGCCAGTTCTTTTATTGATAATTCTTTTATAAACATTCTTTCGTAAACATTCTTTCATAAACATGCTTTACATTTATAATTCTGAAGGGGAAGTTATATTCTATATAGCCAACTCTATTATACATCCATTCAATCATATCCCAATTCTATCATGTGCCATTCCTATTGGTACCACTCTGATTGTGATATATACTTGTATCGACTGGTTCCTGCCCTCTAGTTGGTGCAAGAAAGGAAATGGCGGATACCGTCCAGTACTGTCCTCGTTGTTTCTATGTCCCCATCATACTTCTTTAATAATCGTTTTATGTAAAGCAATTCTGGTTTTAATAAATGACATGTATTCCCCCAAAAACATTTAATAAAATAGTAAAAGTGGGGAGTTCACGATACTCACCGATTTGCATTATAATCTTCAGCAAATCTTCTTATTACAATTATATGTTCTATATATATGGATACGTTTTACGCGTAAGACTTGTTAGATTGTAATACTTAGGATATATATCATATATATAATTTATATATATATAGAATCTGATATATATTAGATAGTCCTAAACTCGGGGTTTGGTCTTCCTAGGCAAAAAGAAATAAAGCTGGCCATTACAGCTTGGCACGCGAACCTAAAAGAACTCTAGACACTTCTAAACCCGAGTCTAGTATATCGTTTTATATATCAAATCTTGTATATATAAACATATATATTTTATATATGTTTATTATTCTCTTATTATTATTATCAAGTCCGTACGTTACTCGTATTATATATATAATTCTTATAATTATAATAATCCTCGTCTAGTCCTTGGAATCGGGTTCTATTCCGGGTAGTTGACCGAGTCACTGAGTCGACTCGGTAACGACTCTAATTCCTCGATACGGTTAACGGTACCTCGCAATCACATACAATCCGTATATTAGTCAATGGATTATTAGATTATAACCAATCAACTATTAAGATATACTAGTAACCGAATCTTACCGTTTTCGTTACGGAACATGACCGGAAGTTATATCGAACCGGGTATTGGACCCGTTTTCCATATTTGGTACCTATAACAACAATCACCAAGACCGGTTAATAATCAAGAGATTATACCCAATACTTCAATGATAATTGTACCAAATAACCTACAGCTTATATATACGAACGGGAATATAACCGGACTATTTATAACTGACTAGAACCGGGCTCGATTCATGCTCGAAACAATAATAAAACTAAGGTTCGGTTGATGGTTATAAGAAGGTTCACGACACAGAGGGTTGGTTCAGGTTTGATAACTGGAACAATTGGATATTATCGTGTGACTTCGGACATAGCCGGAACTCTGACCGGAAACTAACCGGACCATCAACAAACAGAGGAGAACATGGTTTCGGGTTTAATCAGTGTGTTCTAGGGGCTGTGAAGGAAACACTTGATGACAGTCACCGGATCTTGGTGACTGTCCGCTTATCATAACCGAGGGACATGAGGGTAGGTTTCAGGGTTCATATTACAATATACATAAAGGGTTATGGTTTCCGGTGGCCATGGCATCTGGTGGCTACCCACTTGAAACAAGGTATCGCGTCGAGTCCAAACAAATGAAAAGGGCCGGTTATCCCAATCAGAAGAGATATATGGTACTGATTATTGAAAAGCTTACCAAAGCAAGGAGAAGAAAAGGGATGACGGCGTCCGGAGGTTGGTGGCCGGAGACGAGGGCAGCGGCAGGGTGACTGGAGCTCAGAGGCAGCAGCGCTGCCATGGCTCTCAGCCCCTTGCGGCTATCGTGCAGGTTGTAATTTATCCGGAGAAGAGGAAAAGGGGTGGCCCGGCGGCGGTGGTTCCGGCGGTGGCTCAGGCGGCCGGAGAGGGTAGTGGTTTGGCTGGGTTCATCTCACACACCTATGTGTGTATATATAATCTGTATAACTAGAGAGAGAGTAGCGAGAATGGAGAGACAGAGACAAGAGAGAAGAGGGGTATAAATAGGTATTAAAAATAGAGGGGTGTTTGGCCATAGGGATAATTACTGGAACGCGGGTATTTGGTAACGAGTATAAAAACGTCTGACGGCGTTTTAATTAGCAGGAAAAGAGCGTTTAACCGGGATAATAATAGTCCAATAATTATTATTTTTATATCCGGTTGAAACGGTTAGCCGCGAGAGTCGAACTTGACTATTTTATTCCATAAACGGGTGGTTGGGTCCGACCCGACCCGTTTAGAAGATCCGTAACACATCGGGGTGTTACATTATGAGTGAAGGTAATCATCGCGTTTCCTGTGTAACATAGGCCGGTGTTACAGTTAACAGTAAAGGACCAAACATCGCTTGTTTGACAAGTGGGCATAGTTGGGGTTAAACATACATCGCTCTTAGCGATAACCCCAAAAAGGAGAGTTGTGTAGTGGACACAATTAACAATTGTTGTTTACCTACCTAATCATGTCAGTGGACAGTGCTAAGCCAGTTCATTGTGTATTGATGAATCGGAATCTCATCCTAATTAATTTTGCTTTTTGGGTCATAAAATAATTAGGATACTTAAAACATGAAATACTAATAAATTAGATTTTGAACTTTGTAGATGTCAACTGAAAACAATTTCGCCTCCCAATTCTCTCTCAAGTCCATCTTAGAGAAGGACAAACTTAACTACTCCAACTTCATGGACTGGCACCGCAACTTGAAAATTGTTCTCAAGGCGGAGAACAAGTTGTATGTTCTAGAAACGCCAGTTAGCACTTGCGTGCTAAAAATGAAGACATATGTTGATCACTTGGCTCGTCTGGAATCCCCTTGAGCGATGAGTTAGTTGGGGATATTATCCTAAACTCATTGCCCAAGTCATATGACCAGTTCATTATGAACTACAATATGAACGGGATGGAAAAGACACTTGCAGAACTGCATCAGATGCTCAAAACTGCTGAGGTGAACATACCTAGCAAGACTACACCAGTGCTAGTGATCAAAGAGGGTCAAGTTAAGAAACCTAACACCAAGAAAATGGGCAATCAGGGCAAAGGGAAGGGCAAAGGCAAATCTGTTGCCAATAAGAAACCTCGGAAAGATGCCAAGTGTTTTCATTGTGATGAAACTGGGCACTGGAAGAGGAACTGTGCTAAGTATTTAGCTGAGCTGAAGTGTAACATTACGCAATAAATACTTGTACGTTACGCTTTGACATTAATAAAACGTCAAGTTTTCATAATTATCTTCGCATTTATTATTTTTGTCGCTATTATGGAACCCTAATACTATATATAATATTATATATATGTGTGTGAGTGTATAATTAAATCAAAAAAATATTTTGCCTTGGCCGGGGTTCGAACCCGCGCCAAAGGCCGGTCTGATCCAAACACACTCATGTGCACAACCAACTGGGCTAGCCAGTTCCTTGTGATAAACCCGGATAAATATTAATCTTATACGCGTGTTTAATCCCCACAGTTGACAAGGAAAGTCAACTGTGGGATTCCTTGTTGATCAATCCGTCTAATTAACGCGTAATTGTGCTATTTTTGGCAAATTAGGGCAATAACCGGCCCAATACAACACAATTACACAATCAATTACACGGCATCGTTGACCCATTTGATTATTGGACGCGTATACATTCTATGGAAAGTCAACCTTCTAATTAACCCTAACCCTAATCCTCTAGTATATATAGATGATCTGCGAGCCTTGTAAAATCGCTCACAACTCTCTCTCAATCTCAATATCTCTCTAATTCACTCTGTAATTGATTAAATTGCTCGTGGTTTGACTTTCTCTTTGACCCGACCATCAACATCAATCCTACACTGTGAGTCTATTATTTTTGGTGGGTTTCATTCATCGGCATTCAAGCAACTATAGCCCTAACATTAATCGGGCTATAGTTGCCTGAATCGTTCAATTGTAAATCTAGGGTTCATCACGATTTAAATTGGGGATAAAACTGGGTTAGCGTATTGTATTTATTTATTTTAAATCAGAGGATAACACAACCACCGGCCTAGGCCAAGTGGTTGTGACTCTGGTCCTCTACAGGGGTCACCCGGGTTCGAGTCCCGGCTCTGACCGGGTTTTTGTATTCTTCTCTTTTCTTTTCTTTTTAACAATATAATTAATTATATATATATATTAATCCTTTTAATCATCTAAATTCTTTTTAAAATACCTAAACTATTTTATAAATTCTAAAAAAATTATAATTGTTTAATCTGTAATAAAAGTTTTATTTGTAATTTTTATTTTTCAGAAATTCATTTATTTAATAATTATAATAATTAAATCATTTTTATACTATTATATTTATAAAAATCCATTATTATATCAAAACAGTTTTAATAAATTTCCCAAAATTTATCCTGACTTTTTTATAAAGTCAACCTTTACTGAAATAATTTTTAAATCAGTAAAATCATTTATTTTATATTTTTAATCAATTTTTGTTAAATTTAATCATAATTAATTCATAATAAATCCAATTTTCATCATTTTTGCACCAAAATTTTATACAAATTATTTTTAATCATTTAGAACAGAAATATGATTTTTAAAATAAGATTTCTTTAATTTTAGTATTTTTGAATATTAAAGTTAATAATTGGCTATTTATAAATAAATAGATTTAAAAATCTATTTTAAATGAAATAATTTTATAAAAATTATTTTATTGCTTCAAACACTTTAATGTGCTCACTCAAAAATTCAAATTTTATAAAAAGACTATTTTTCATTAATTATCCAATTTTCTTTATTTAATTAACATTTTTTTAAATTAAATTTAACAATTGATTGTCCCCAAATTGAAACCCTAGGATACACATATTAGTTATATAGACTTAGACTTATTATATATTACCTCATTATAGGGTAATATTTGGAATCACTTTGGGCAACACAATTATCATATCTTTTCAACAAGTTAACATTTGCTAAGGTGAGTTTACATAGCCCCTTTTATCACCATTTTTGGGGTGAAACATGTTATAACATTTTCATTGCAATTCAATCATCAATGTGTTTTCTATGTTGCATATTGTCTTGAGCATGATTAGAGTAAGCACCATTCTAGCATAATCATTAACATTGATCAGCCGACGGTATACATTGATAGATCTATTGGACTGACAATCCCACCCGGATACGTGCCTCCTACAAAGGTTACGTGGGTGTTTGTTATCGCATAACATATTCATTGGGACCATAAGTGTATGGTATGTATCATTTTATAACAGTCAGCAGGGTTGATTATGCACTCGATTTATTTCTAATATGTTCTCACATATGGGCTAGATTAACATGACACATGAATTGCATAACATTTTATTCATTTATCATCAAAAACCTATGTAATTCTCACCAACTTATGTTGACCCAAAATACTTTCAAAATTAACATGTTTCAGGTAACAATGAAGCTGAGGCTTGAGTTAGCATGAGGATTTATCTTGAAGTTTATTTGAAGTTTTTGAAGTTATTATTTGATGTTATGTATTTGAATTCTTAGACATTAGTTCACATTTTGGATATTATGTTTGAATAAATTATTTAAAATTTATATTATACCATGTGCTACTGAAAACAATCATCAATACGTGGCACCCCGATGTTTCCGCCATCGGTTGGGGTGTTACAGATTGGTATCAGAGCCTTGGTTATAGGGAATTAGGTTATTAGAAATAATCTAGACTATAACCTTAGGGACTTAAACAGTACTTGCTTCTCCTACTTGTAACCCTAATTGCTTCCCTAATCCTATCCTTATCCTATGCCTTATAACCCTAAACCTACATGTAACTACTCTTAATTGTCTGCTGCAATCCTGATCCACCATTAGATTTATAGGACAAAATCCTCAGGTTTAACCTGAACCCCCTTGAGATCTCGTCGAAGTTCTAGATTTTAATAACGAACACGTGCAATCTGGAAGGGTGAACGCCTGTATTCTGAGTCTTCTGTCTAGGCTGGCATTGCGCATATATCCCAATCAGACGAGGGACCCGGATGCCTACCTGGGAATTCTCGGGATGAGTGTTCACTTATAGGCTAAAGCATGTCTTCATATGTTATTAGAATTTAGAATCTTTGATAAGTCGACGTTTTCGTTTATTCGTTTTAATTAATGAATAAATGATTACATTCCTTATATAAACTCTCATTCATTTCATTGTGTCTATTACAGATCATGCCTCCTCGTCGCAGCACTCGCAACAACAATGGTGAGAACCACGAAGAAGGTGGTGATAACCATAACCACAACCATGACCAAGCTCCTAACCACAACAACAATGGGGTCGATGCTCAACTGGCTGCGATCATTTCTCAACAAATGGCGCAGCAAATCGCAACTCTGGTTCCCAATTTACTTGCTCAGGTCATCCAATTGAATGGGAATGGTCACAACAACGGGAACGGGAATGGCAATGGCAATGGCAATGGACCCCAAGCTTGCACCCTCAAGCATTTCAACTCTTGTAACCCTCCAAAGTTCAGCGGTGAAGAAGGAGCTACTGGACTTCTCCAATGGTTTGAGGGTATTGAAAATACCTTCATCAACAGTGAGTGCCCCAACAATTTCAAGGTTCGTTACGCCATGAGTGTTCTCCATAAACGAGCACTCACATGGTGGAATGAAGAAAAGCGTACTCGTGGGGCCGAGGTTGCTCTTGCTATGACTTGGGACCAGGTCAAAGAGATCATGAAGGAGGAGTTCTGTCCTCGCAATGAGGTTAAAAAGCTTGAGGATGAGTTCCACACCTTGGCTCAAGATAGTGGGGAAAACCTCGCCTACAACACCCGCTTTCATGAGCTTAGCTTATTGTTGCCACACAAGGTTACTCCTCTGCCGGTAGCCATCGAGAAGTACATCGGTGGTCTGCCCATGCAAATCCAGGACACTGTTTGGGGTAGAAATCCTGCAACGCTGGAAGAGGCCAAACGTCTTGCGGCCACTCTTACTGATAATCATGTGAAGAACGGTACTCTAGTTCGCAAGGGCACTAAGAAGACTGTTGCCAAAGATACTCCACAGCCTGCAATTGAAGTCAAGCCTGAGACCTCCAGCAACAAGAAGCGTAAGGCTAGAAACTATATGGTTGCTGCTACTCCACCTGCTGCCCAAAACCCAGCCAAGAAACCATACACCGGACCTCACCCTCTGTGCAACACCTGCAAGTATCACCATCCCACACAGGTGCCATGTCGATTTTGTACTAAGTGTCAAAGATATGGTCACCTGGTAAACGTCTGCCGATCTCCTGCTGCCCAAGACAACAACAACCCAGCTCCCAACCAACAAAACAACAGGCCTACTCGTGGTCAATGCTACGAGTGTGGTAACCCTAATCACTACATCAACAACTGCCCTAACCGTAACCGTAATCAAAACCAAAATCAGAACCAAAACCAGGACCGCAACCAGAACCAAGGTGCTCGAGGTCGCGCCTACAATCTCAACGCTAATCAGGCCCGTGACAACAATGAAGTGGTGAATGGTACGTTTCTCATTAATAATCACTATGCATCCATATTATTTGATTCAGGAGCTGATAGGTCATTCGTGTCACTGAAGTTTGAACCTTTACTTAACTTACCCCACACTAATCTAGAAGATCCTTTCGTGGTAGAGGTAGCTAACGGGAAGTCTATTTCGATCGGTTCTATTATTCGTAACTGCTTGTTGAATCTCGATGATCATACCTTCCCTATCGATCTCATCCCCATGCATCTTGGTAGTTTTGATGTTATAGTAGGCATGGACTGGTTGTCAACTCATCGTGCCGAAATTCTGTGCTTCGAGAAAGTCATACGCATTCCTCTCGAATCTGGTGAGATTTTGAAGATCTATGGTGAGAAACCCTGTGGTGAGCTTAAGCTTATGTCTTGTACTACTGCCCAAAAGTATTTACGAAAGGGGTATACAGCCTTCTTAGCTAACGTGATAGAGAAGAAGGACAAAGGCAAAAGTATCCAAGACATTCCTATTATTCGAGACTATCCTGAAGTCTTTCCAGAGGATTTACCTGGTTTGCCTCCTGCTCGACAAGTGGAGTTTCGTATTGATCTTGTTCCTGGTGCTAATCCTATCGCTAAAGCTCCTTATCGTCTTGCACCCTCTGAGATGCAAGAACTTGCTAGTCAATTACAGGAACTTTCTGATAAAGGGTTCATTCGCCCTAGTTCTTCTCCATGGGGAGCCCCTGTCTTATTCGTTAAAAAGAAGGATGGTTCTCTTCGGATGTGTATTGACTACCGTGAACTCAACAAACTCACCATCAAGAATCGTTATCCACTTCCTAGGATTGACGATCTCTTCGATCAACTTCAAGGAGCAACCCACTTCTCAAAGATTGATCTCCGTTCTGGTTATCATCAGCTTAGAGTCCACGGTGAAGATATTCCCAAGACAGCTTTTCGCACTCGCTACGGTCACTATGAATTCATGGTTATGCCTTTCGGTTTGACCAATGCTCCCGCAGTATTTATGGATTTGATGAATCGGGTTTGTAGACCCTATCTCGACAAATTCGTGATCGTTTTCATCGATGATATTTTGATTTACTCTAAGTCAAAATCCGATCACGAGCAACATCTTCACTCTATCTTGAGTCTCCTAAAGAAAGAACAACTGTACGCCAAGTTCTCCAAATGTGAATTTTGGCTTAAGGAAGTTCAATTTTTGGGACATGTCATTGATATGAACGGAATTCATGTTGATCCTGCGAAGATCGAAGCTGTGAAAAATTGGAGTGTTCCTACCACTCCAACAGAAGTCCGTTCTTTCCTTGGGTTGGCTGGTTATTATCGTCGATTCATCGCCAATTTCTCCAAGATCGCTGTTCCTCTCACTACCTTAACTCACAAGGGTAAACCCTATGAGTGGGGACCTAAGCAAGAGGAAGCATTTGAAACTCTTAAGCTGAAACTCTGTGAAGCTCCTGTCTTATCTCTACCTGATGGTAATGATGATTTCGTGGTCTACTGTGATGCATCGAACCAAGGTCTCGGTTGTGTTCTTATGCAACGAGGAAAGGTTATCGCTTATGCGTCTCGACAACTCAAGATTCACGAGAAAAATTATACCACCCATGATCTTGAATTGGGCGCTGTTGTCTTTGCACTCAAGATTTGGAGACATTATCTCTATGGGACCAAATGTGTGGTGTTCACGGACCACAAAAGTCTCCAACATGTCTTCGATCAAAAGAATCTTAACATGAGGCAACGACGTTGGGTTGAATTACTTAACGACTACGATTGCGAAATTCGCTACCATCCTGGCAAGGCGAATGTTGTGGCTGACGCACTTAGTCGTAAAGAGCGTATCAAACTCCAATGTGCTAGAGTTCGTACCGATCTCCAAGATCGCATTCTCCAGGCTCAACACACATCAGTCACCCAAGGCAACATGTACGATGAAATGTCTTGTGGTGCTGAGACTCAACTTGAAACCAAACCCGATGGTCTCCTTTATTTTCTTAATCGACTGTGGATTCCCGACCGTGATGATCTTCGTACTTTTCTCATGAACGAGGCTCATAAGTCTCGTTATTCTATTCATCCTGGAGCTGACAAGATGTACCAAGATCTTCGTTACTCTTATTGGTGGCCTGGTATGAAGAAAGACATTGCTCTATTCGTCGCAAAATGCCTCACTTGTTCCAAGGTTAAGGCTGAACATCAACGGCCATCTGGTATGCTTGAACAACCAGAGATTCCTGTCTGGAAATGGGAGAGCATAGCTATGGATTTCATCACCAAACTCCCTCGCACACCCAAAGGTTTTGACAGTATTTGGGTAATCGTCGATCGTTTGACCAAGTCAGCTCACTTTCTACCTATTCGTGAGAAGTATTCTGTGGAAAGGTTGGCACAGATGTACGTAAGTGAAATCGTATGTCGTCACGGTATACCTTTGGACATTATTTCTGATCGCGATGGTCGTTTCACCTCTCACTTTTGGGGATCTCTACAAGATGCTTTGGGTACCAAGTTGAACCTGAGCACTGCTTATCACCCTCAAACGGATGGTCAGACTGAACGAACCATCCAGACACTTGAGGACATGCTCAGGGCATGTGTCATCGATTTTGGTGGCGCATGGGATTCTCATCTTCCTTTGGTTGAGTTTTCATACAACAACAGTTATCACGCCAGCATTAACATGGCTCCTTTTGAGGCACTCTATGGTCGGAAATGTCGTTCTCCTGTCTGTTGGACCGAGGTTGGTGAAGCTCGTATTACTGGACCCGAACTAATCCAGGAAACCACAGACAAAATCCAGCTTATTCAGGATAATCTTCTCAAGGCTAGAAGTCGCCAAAAGAGTTATGCTGATAAACGTCGTAAACCCTTGGAATTTCAAGTTGGGGACCTTGTGCTACTTAAGGTATCCCCTTGGAAAGGAGTTATTCGTTTCGGTAGAAAGGGAAAACTAGCTCCTCGATACGTAGGCCCCTTCAAAATTCTTGACAGAGTTGGAAAAGTGGCTTACAGACTTGAGCTTCCACCCGAGCTAAGCAATGTTCACCCGACCTTCCATGTTTCGAACCTCAAGAAATGCTTAGCAGATGAGAACCTTCATGTTCCTCTTGAGGATGTGCAAATCGATGAAAGCATGCACATTATCGAGAAACCCGTCGAGATTGTTGACACTGGAGTCAAGAAACTCAAGCGCAGTCGTATTCCGATCGTTAAGGTTCGTTGGGAATCTAAACGAGGCCCAGAGTTCACTTGGGAGCGTAGAGACCAGATGAAGTCAAAGTATCCGCATCTTTTTCCACCAGACTCTCCAACTCCAACTTCGGCACGAAGTTCCTAAAAGTAGGGGAGACTGTAACATTACGCAATAAATACTTGTACGTTACGCTTTGACATTAATAAAACGTCAAGTTTTCATAATTATCTTCGCATTTATTATTTTTGTCGCTATTATGGAACCCTAATACTATATATAATATTATATATATGTGTGTGAGTGTATAATTAAATCAAAAAAATATTTTGCCTTGGCCGGGGTTCGAACCCGCGCCAAAGGCCGGTCTGATCCAAACACACTCATGTGCACAACCAACTGGGCTAGCCAGTTCCTTGTGATAAACCCGGATAAATATTAATCTTATACGCGTGTTTAATCCCCACAGTTGACAAGGAAAGTCAACTGTGGGATTCCTTGTTGATCAATCCGTCTAATTAACGCGTAATTGTGCTATTTTTGGCAAATTAGGGCAATAACCGGCCCAATACAACACAATTACACAATCAATTACACGGCATCGTTGACCCATTTGATTATTGGACGCGTATACATTCTATGGAAAGTCAACCTTCTAATTAACCCTAACCCTAATCCTCTAGTATATATAGATGATCTGCGAGCCTTGTAAAATCGCTCACAACTCTCTCTCAATCTCAATATCTCTCTAATTCACTCTGTAATTGATTAAATTGCTCGTGGTTTGACTTTCTCTTTGACCCGACCATCAACATCAATCCTACACTGTGAGTCTATTATTTTTGGTGGGTTTCATTCATCGGCATTCAAGCAACTATAGCCCTAACATTAATCGGGCTATAGTTGCCTGAATCGTTCAATTGTAAATCTAGGGTTCATCACGATTTAAATTGGGGATAAAACTGGGTTAGCGTATTGTATTTATTTATTTTAAATCAGAGGATAACACAACCACCGGCCTAGGCCAAGTGGTTGTGACTCTGGTCCTCTACAGGGGTCACCCGGGTTCGAGTCCCGGCTCTGACCGGGTTTTTGTATTCTTCTCTTTTCTTTTCTTTTTAACAATATAATTAATTATATATATATATTAATCCTTTTAATCATCTAAATTCTTTTTAAAATACCTAAACTATTTTATAAATTCTAAAAAAATTATAATTGTTTAATCTGTAATAAAAGTTTTATTTGTAATTTTTATTTTTATTTTTCAGAAATTCATTTATTTAATAATTATAATAATTAAATCATTTTTATACTATTATATTTATAAAAATCCATTATTATATCAAAACAGTTTTAATAAATTTCCCAAAATTTATCCTGACTTTTTTATAAAGTCAACCTTTACTGAAATAATTTTTAAATCAGTAAAATCATTTATTTTATATTTTTAATCAATTTTTGTTAAATTTAATCATAATTAATTCATAATAAATCCAATTTTCATCATTTTTGCACCAAAATTTTATACAAATTATTTTTAATCATTTAGAACAGAAATATGATTTTTAAAATAAGATTTCTTTAATTTTAGTATTTTTGAATATTAAAGTTAATAATTGGCTATTTATAAATAAATAGATTTAAAAATCTATTTTAAATGAAATAATTTTATAAAAATTATTTTATTGCTTCAAACACTTTAATGTGCTCACTCAAAAATTCAAATTTTATAAAAAGACTATTTTTCATTAATTATCCAATTTTCTTTATTTAATTAACATTTTTTTAAATTAAATTTAACAATTGATTGTCCCCAAATTGAAACCCTAGGATACACATATTAGTTATATAGACTTAGACTTATTATATATTACCTCATTATAGGGTAATATTTGGAATCACTTTGGGCAACACAATTATCATATCTTTTCAACAAGTTAACATTTGCTAAGGTGAGTTTACATAGCCCCTTTTATCACCATTTTTGGGGTGAAACATGTTATAACATTTTCATTGCAATTCAATCATCAATGTGTTTTCTATGTTGCATATTGTCTTGAGCATGATTAGAGTAAGCACCATTCTAGCATAATCATTAACATTGATCAGCCGACGGTATACATTGATAGATCTATTGGACTGACAATCCCACCCGGATACGTGCCTCCTACAAAGGTTACGTGGGTGTTTGTTATCGCATAACATATTCATTGGGACCATAAGTGTATGGTATGTATCATTTTATAACAGTCAGCAGGGTTGATTATGCACTCGATTTATTTCTAATATGTTCTCACATATGGGCTAGATTAACATGACACATGAATTGCATAACATTTTATTCATTTATCATCAAAAACCTATGTAATTCTCACCAACTTATGTTGACCCAAAATACTTTCAAAATTAACATGTTTCAGGTAACAATGAAGCTGAGGCTTGAGTTAGCATGAGGATTTATCTTGAAGTTTATTTGAAGTTTTTGAAGTTATTATTTGATGTTATGTATTTGAATTCTTAGACATTAGTTCACATTTTGGATATTATGTTTGAATAAATTATTTAAAATTTATATTATACCATGTGCTACTGAAAACAATCATCAATACGTGGCACCCCGATGTTTCCGCCATCGGTTGGGGTGTTACATGAAGCAAGCTAAGGCTTCAGGAGGAGAGTCCTCAAGTATATATGTTATTGAAATCTTTGCTTTTCCTATCAAAACATGGGTGTTTGACACAGGATATGTTTTCCACATTTGTAATGTTTTGCAAGGACTAAGAAAGATTAGAAAGCTGAAACAAAGCGACTTGGAGGTCCATGTTGGCAATGGACAAAGAGTTGCAGTGAAGGCGATAGGAGAATGTATTCTCTTACTTCCTTCTGGTTTAAAACTTGTTTTGAACAAAGTTTATTACATTCCTAGTGTGACTAGAAATATTGTTTCAGTTTCGGCTTTGCATGGACAAGGTTTTAATTATCGTTTCAATGGCGAATTTATTTCTGCTTATTTTAACGATGTATTTTACTTTGATGCAAAACCCAACAATGGGATCTATGAGATAGAAATCCAAAACGATAACATATTATGCAATATCTCCCATAAACGTAATAAGTTGGACTTTAATGATACGTATATGTGGCATTGTAGACTTGGTCACATAAGTGAGAATCGTGTTAAACAACTCCAAACCGCAGGAATCCTGGATTCCAAAGGTTCGGAGTCGTTTGGAAAATGCGAATCATGCTTAAGTGGAAAGTTAACAAAAGCACCTTTTTCAAATGTTGGAGAAAGAGCCAATGATCTGTTAGGACTTGTACATACAGATGTATGTGGTCCATTCAGAACAATGTCAAGACATGGAGAAAGATACTTTGTTACATTTATTGATGATTTCAGTATATATGGTTATGTTTATCTTATGAAGCATAAACATGAAACTCTTGAAAAGTTCAAGGAGTACCAAAACGAAGTAGAAAATCAGCTAAATAGAACTATTAAAATGCTTTGATCAGATCGAGGCGGTGAATATCTTAGTCAGGAATTCATCGACCATCTAAAGGATTGTGGAATAGTTTCACAATTCACTCCACCTGGAACACCGCAACATAATGGTGTGTCTGAGCAGAGAAATCGAACTCTATTAGATATGATTCGATCAATGATGTGTCGAACAAACCTTCCAAAATCCTTTTGGAGTTATGCTTTGGAAAGTGCCGCAAGACTTGTGAATATAGCTCCAACGAAAAAGGTTGATAAAACGCCCTATGAGATATGGCATGGAAAGAAACCTCATGTATCCTACCTTAAAGTCTGGGGATGTAATGCTTATGTCACTCTAGAATCTTCGGATAAACTAGATCCCAGAGGCGAAAAGTGGTTTTCGTTGGATACGGTAAAAAGATCGGTTACCTGTTCTACCACCCCACTAAAAATAAGATTTTCACCAAACGCAGAGGCACTTTCTTAGAGGAAGAGCTCCTGGCGCGAGGGATTGGAGATAACCATGTGGATCTTGAAGAAATTCGAGAATCACAAGTGACTGAACCAGCTGTTCAGACATAACCAGATGTAACTGATCCAGTTGTTGAAGTTGAGCCTGAGAGGACTCAAGAAACAACAGAAACACCAAGTGTTCGGAAAAGTATTAGGGATCGTCGTGCACCAGTAAGGTATGATGATATCTTCATGATTGATGAAGCTGAGCCTACTACTTACAAAGCTGCAATCTTGGATTCAGAATCCAAGAAATGGCAAGAAGCCATGAATGTAGAGATGCAATCCATGTATGATAACCAAGTCTGGGATTTGGTTGATCTTCCTACCGAATGTCGGACTGTGGGAAACAAATGGATCTTCAAGAAGAAGACTGACATGGATGGGAATGTGCAAACCTACAAAGCAAGGCTTGTAGCGAAAGGTTTTACTCAGACTCAAGGAATTGATTATGAGGAAACTTTCTCGCCAGTAGCCATGCTTAAGTCTATTAGAATTCTACTTGCCATTGCTGCATATTATGACTATGAGATATGGCAGATGGATGTCAAAACCGCGTTCCTTAATGGACACTTACTGGAAGATGTCTATATGGTTCAACCTGAAGGTTTTGTCGATCCAAAGAATCCTAATAAGGTGTGCAAGCTGAATAAATCCATCTATGGATTAAAGCAAGCATCTCGCAGCTGGAATCTCCATTTTGATCAGAAAATCAAAGAGTTTGGTTTTATCAAGAACGAAGATGAACCGTGTGTTTACAAGAAATCTAGTGGGAGCTATATCACTTTTCTTATATTGTATGTAGATGACATACTAATCATTGGAAACAATATCCCTATGCTTAAAGATGTTAAGACCTGGTTGGGTAAATGTTTCGCAATGAAAGATCTTGGTGAAGCTGCTTATATTCTGGGAATAAAGATTTATAGAGATAGATCAAAGCGGTTATTGGGTTTGAGTCAAAGTACATATATTGATAAGGTCTTACGACGCTTCTCAATGCAAGACTCAAAAAGGGGGCTCTTGCCCATGGCACATGGAACCATTATTAATAACAAGCAGTGTGCAAACACTGAAGAGGAAAGGAAGAAAATGGAAAGAGTTCCATATGCTTCTGCTATTGGTTCCATCATGTATGCCATGTTGTGTACTAGACCTGATGTCTCGTATGTTCTTAGCATGACGAGTAGATATCAACAGAACCCAGGAGAGAGTCACTGGGCTGCAGTGAAGAACATTCTTAAGTACTTGAGAAGGACTAATGACATGTTCTTAATATATGGAGGACTGGATGAGGAACTGTCAGTTAAGTGTTATACTGATGCAAGCTTCCAGACTGATCGTGATGATTCAAGGTCACAAATGGGATATGTTTTCATTCTGAATGGTGGGGCTGTAACTTGGAACAGCTTTAAGCAAAGTGTGGTTGCTTAATCCACCTGTGAATCAGAATACAATGCTGCATCGGATGCTGCAAAGGATGCTGCCTAGATGAAGAAGTTCATTGGTGATCTCGATGTTATGCCTAGCATAAAGAAACCAATCGAGATACTGTGTGACAACACTGGTGCCATTGCTCTTGCAAAGGAACCAAGGTCACACCAGACCACAAGGCATATACTCAGGAAATTCCACTATATTAGAGAGATAGTAGAACGTGGAGACATCATGATAAACAAAGTTCATACAGATCTAAATCTGGCTGACCCTTTTACTAAGCCTTTACCTCAAGCTAAACATGAGGAGCATGCTGAAAGATAGGGCTTAGAGTTGCTAGACAGTGGGCATGATCTGTAATTAGTATTGGTGTTTTATTTTGAACTATAATAGTTACATTGAATATTTATTTGATTTAATGGGTTAAATGCAAATTTAAATATTTTGTGACCGTGTTCATTATTTGTATGTTTAAATCCTTGAATAAGAGTATTCTAAATATCCGTAGTCGATCAAATTACATGGGAATGAATTTGAATGTAAGACTATTGTGAATTGAGATGATTTTATTCATGAGATGAATAACTCAATGGTTTGAGAATCATAATTCACAGATATCATTAGGGAATGATATTGGATGTAACTCGCTTCAAAACGATCTCCATGGATCTGTGTCATGATGTTTTGATATTGATATGTTCAATCTGTCCTTTTTCCTAAGGCACATATTAAACTACATTGATCAAGGACTATCCTTGATGTTATCTAACACTGTCCTGAAACATGGGTAGCAATAAGGGTAGCGTTGGGAGAAATCCAAGATTAAGTGGGAGTTGTATGACGCTGATGGAATTCTGTACTTCTATAGGATTAGAAGTCTAGATATTTTGGCGCCCTCGTTAATTCAAACTGGTATAAACGCGTGGCCACGCTCGGACTAAGGTAGTTCGTTAGACCACTTTGAATTAGAGACGAGAATAGAGAATGGTTGATCACTATATAAGAATGAATGATCCATGTCTTATGATCAACGGATGTCTATACAGAAGGGACTTATTGATAGAATTATCAGGGCTATAGTATTTGGTTAAGTAAAGCGTTACTTGAACTCAAAGAACTAGTTGACGACTGTAAAGTGTCATACTGGTTTGGGTGCAATGCGATGTAGCTAGGCGTCCAACTCTGCGCACGTTGACTCATTTAATTAAAATCGTCCAAGTGGGAGATTGTTGGATATATAGTATGTCCGATGTAATTAAAAGTCGAGGTCAACGTAACCCGACCCGGTACGATCCGAAGAGTTACACGTTGGTACACGAATCTGATAAGTTCATGTGTTGGTGGATTATTATTTCTGAAATAATAATAGTTTTGAACTCGAGGGACTAAATAGTAAAGTTTACACTTTGACTAGTCAAATGGTCAAGTGTATGACTTTGACTAATTAAGTGGTCAAGTCTTTGACTAGTCAAATGGTCAAGTGTATGACTTTGACTAATTAATTGGTCAAGTCCTTGACTAGTCAAATGGTCAAGTGAATGACTTTGACTAATTAAGTGGTCAAGTGCCTTTTATCTTTATAAATAGGTGTGATAGATCAAACTCTAATCACACATGTTTTTGAAAAGATAAAACAACATAACCGTTGTCTCCTCTTCAAGATTTGCGGCCACCCTTAGGAGCCACCACCCCTTTGTCCGCCGCAAACCACCATCATCGCTGCCTCCGTCTTGCAAAGTGTTGCTTTCGGTTGGCCAGTGCTCGGGTGTGAACTTCCTACTAGCGAGGATTCGTTGTAACCCGCGTGTTACAATTCCGGTGTAGTCGTCAAAGGTTGATTACTAAACCCCCTATGGTTGTTCATTAATTATTTGTTTATACGCGTTTAACCGAGATCCTGATTGGGAATATTTTGTTAATTGGATTATTAAAATTAAACATATATTTTATATATATAAATCGGCTCATATTATATATTGTATATAATCAATTTTATTAATAAATAAAACTGCTTCCGCTGTGTATTTGATACCATGATTCCCAACAGCCACAAATACACAAATACAATTTCAGATTAAGTTTTCATTTTTTTTTCACAACACCATCATACAATCTCAAGGTCTAAAATTCAATTAAAAATGTAATAAATTCATGTTATCAAAATATTCCATAAATAATTGGTAACAAATATATATAAGGTGCATATGCTTGCAGTCAAGTCAATCATTTGCTTAGAAACGCATGATTGTGTTACTAATCAGTCCACTAATTCCATCATTGTTTGTTTGTTTTCTTTTGTTTTTTTCTTGTTAGGATTTGTGAGAATATATAGGAAATAAAAAAAGTAGCTTACAAAGGATGAATATGCAAATGAGCGGGAAAAAACTCAAGAGGCCCTCAAAATGTGCCATGTGTCCCACATAAGCTTTTATTTATATATTATAGTAGATAGTAGATTCCAAAGGCTTACATCCTACATGACACTCAAATAGGCCATTCTCTTCCTTGAGAGTGACATGTAGGATTCCATGTGACACTTATGTGGACTAATTAAAAAACAAAAGTCATCGAGTTATTTTAGGAAAAGAAAAAGAATTTAAAACAAAATTAAATTTTATCTCATGTTTTCTCCATAACTTTTAAACGTTAATACCTTTTATATACGAGATTTTTTAAAGAAAAAAATTACACCAAATTAAGTAGTGTTTTATTATCTTTCCAACGAGTACCATAGTGCTATATAAGAACCTGGTTTAAAAGAAAAAACATGACTAATGAATAACCTAAACACTTTGTTTTTTTTTTTCTGTATGAACGAAGCCCCACAAAAAATAGTCGTTTTTTTCTCCGTTTTTTATATAGCACTATGGTACTCGTTGGAAAGATAATAAAACGCTCGTTAATTTGGTGTAATTTTGTTCTTTAAAATATCCCGTATATAAAAGATATTAACGTTTAAAAATTATGGGAGAAAACATAAGAGAGAAAATTTTAAATTTATTTTTAAATTCTTTTTTTTTACTAAAATAACTCAATTTAAATTTAGTAGATTAGGTTTTATATTATTATTATTATTATTATTTTAATTTGCCACATGGCATGACACATGGCACACTCAAAGGGAAGAATGCCTCCTTGAATGTCATGTCATTAAAATGACTTTCTTTTATAATATACTAGCTGATTACCCCGGGAGTGTCCCGGGGTTAAAAAATCTAATATGACTTAATAAAAAAAAAGATAAAAGAAGTAAACAGTCTCAACCACTTTTAATGCTAAAGAAAGTTGTTCTAATGTTTATACTACGGAAAGGGGCTCCCATGCTGCGTTTCCAGCAGATTAAAAAAATCTCAACCTCTTTTAATACTAAGCATGTCGTTATAGCACATGAACATGGGCAATTCATATATGTAATAGTAGGTTTAAAAACATATATACTATCATAACACGATTAGTACTTGCCTATATATGATTAATAAATCACCTAAACACATGTGTTTTTTTTCGTTTTTTGTATAGTACTATGGTGCTCGTCGGAAAGATAATAAAGCGATCGTTAATTTGGTGTAATTTTTTTTTTCAAAAAAAATGTCATACATAAAAGTTACTAACGTTTAAAAATTGTGAGTCGAAAATAAGGAAAAAATAAAGATAAAAATATTAATTAAAATATTTGAAAATTTAAAATAATAATTAACATTTAAAAATGTGAGAGGAAAATAAGGAAAAGATATTAATTAACATATTTGAAATTTTAAGATAATATAGATATATATTTTATTTAAAAAAAAGAAAATAAAATTTTAAAAAATTTATCTTTTATTTAAAATAATAAATTCAATACTATCACCTCAAAGTGCCACATGGCACATTCCATTGAATGACACCTCATAGAAATTCAATTCTTTTATTATAAGTTATAGATTATAGATATATACTAGCTAATTACCTCAGGAGTGTCCCGGGGTTGAAAAATATAATATTACTTAATAAAAAAAATGATAAAAGAAGTAAACAGTCTCAACCTATTTTAATGTTAAAGAAAGTTGTTCTAATGTTTATACTATCAAAAGGGGTTCTCATGCTGCGTTCCTAGCAGATTAAAAAATCTCAACATCTTTTAATGCTAAACATATCGTTATAGCACATGAACATAGGCAATTCATATATGTAATAGTAGGTTCAAAAACATATATAATATCATAACATGATTAGTGACTTGCCTATATATGATTAAGAAATTACCTAAATACATTGTGTTTTTTTCTGCATGAACAAAAACTCACTAAAAAACATTTTTTTCGTTTTTGTATAGCACTATATACGGTGCTCGTTGGAAAGATAATAAAGCGATCGTTAATTTGGTGTAATTTTTTTTTTCAAAAAAATGTCATACATAAAAGTTACTAACGTTTAAAAATTGTGAGCGGAAAATAAGAAAAAATAAAGATAAAAATATTAATTAACATATTTGAAATTTTAAAATAATTAATAGTTCATTAACATTTAAAAAATGTGAGAGGAAAACAAGGAAAAGATATTAATTAACATATTCAAAATTTTAAGATAATATAGATATATAGATTTTATTTAAAAATACAAAATAAAGAAATTTAAAAGAAAGCTTCACATAATGTCACATGGCATATTCAATTGGGAGGGGGGGGGGGGGTTGAGGCCCCCATTGAATGTCACCTTATACAAACTCAATTCTTTTATTATAAACTAGTTTTTATCCCGGGAGCGTCCCGGGTTAAAATATCTAATATGACATAATAAAATATATTATTATTATTATTATTATTATTATTTTAAACAAATCTCCACCATAAGTTATCATATTTAAATATAAAAAAAACGAATCTCTGTGTCAGGGTATAAATCTAGTGCCATTACAAATAAATTCGGAAGTTTGTAATCGATCATTCTAAAAAGAACTAACATGAAATAAGAAAAAAAAAGTTAATTATTGAAATATCGAAAGCATTAATCTAAGGGTTATGTGATGGGTTAAAAAATTCATGGGTATATGATCGGGTATATAGTTCGGGTATTTGGGTATGTTGTTTCGGGTAATCGGGTCGGGTATCACCTAATCATAGACCCGACCCAAACCCACAATTTTTTTAAACTAATCCCAAACCCGACATAATACCTGTCGGGTTACAAAAAATAATAGTCATTTTTTTTCTCCGTTTTTTATATAGCACTATGGTACTCGTTGGAAAGATTATAAAACGCTCGTTAATTTTGTGTAATTTTTTTCTTTAAAAAATCTCGTATATAAAAGATATTAATGTTTAAAAGTTATGGAAAGAAACATGAGAGAAAAAATAGTAAAGTATTAATATTTAGATTTAGTAGATTAGGTATTTAATAGATTAGGTTAAATCATATTTATTTCTTTTTTTTAATTGGTTTACACTTGCCACATCACATCCTATGTGTCATGTCTCAAATGTGAGATTGCATAAGAGTATGACATGTAGGATTAATCTTTTTGCAATATATATATATATATACTAGCTTTTATCCCGGGAGTGTCCCGGGGTTGAAAAATATAACCATTCTAATAATACTAATACTAATACTAATAGTAATAATTATTACTCTTGTAATTAAATAAATAAAAAATAACCTTGCTATAAGGTGACACCATGTGTTGCAGTGTTGCGCGATTCTTTCTCCTAGCTTCTCTGGATGAAGTACACATATCCATCTTTAGAAGAGTAAAATTTCAATTATAGCATGGCGATTGGGCTGAATTTCAACATCGTATATAAGAACCTGGTTTAAAAGAAAAAACATGATTAATGAATAACCTGAACACTTTGTGTTTTTTTCTTGTATGAACAAAACCCCACAAAAATAGTCGTTTTTTTCTCCGTTTTTATATAGCACTATGGTACTCGTTGGAAAGATAATGAAACGCTCGTTAATTTGGTGTAATTTTTTTATTTAAAAAATCTCGAATATAAAAAATATTAACGTTTAAAAATTATGGGAGGAAACATAAGAGAGAAAAATTTAAATTTGTTTTTAAATTCTTTTTTCTCTAAAATAACTCAAATTAATTTTAGTAATTGAGAATTAAGAGATAGAGAGATAAATTTAGGGTTTTATGTTTATCTTTTTTTAATTAAAAAAAGAAAATAATTCAAAAACACTAAAATCTTTCAATGATGATGCCACGTGGCAGTTTCATGAAGAGGTTGAAGACACCATTGCACGCCACGTCAGCAATGTTCAATTCTTTTATATATATTAATAGATATATATAGATATAGATATAGATTATAGATTATAGATTATAGATTATAGATATGTGAGTTGTTTTTTTTATAAGAATTAAAATAGGTTTATCTTATCTATCTATTAATCTATTAATCTATTATTAATATATATAAAAGAATTGAACATTGCTGACGTGGCGTGCAATAGTGCCTTCAACCTCTTCATGATACTGCCACATGGCATTATAATTGAAAAATTTTAGTGTTTTTGAATTATTTCCTTTTTTAATTAAAAAAAAGATAAACATAAAATTTATCTCTCTATCTCTCAATTCTCAATTACTAAATTTAAATTGAGTTATTTTAGGAAAAAAAATTAAAAACAAATTAAAATTTTTCTCTCTTATGTTCCTCCCATGATTTTTAAACGTTAATATCTTTTATATTCGAGATTTTTTAAATAAAAAAATTACACCAAATTAACGAGCGTTTTATTATCTTTCCAACGAGTACCATAGTGCTATATAAGAAACGGAGAAAAAAACGACTATTTTTTGTAGGGTTATGTTCATACAGAAAAAAAAACACAAAGTGTTCAGGTTATTCATTAATCATGTTTTTTTCTTTAAAATCAGGTTCTTATCTACGATGTTGAAATTCAGGCCAATCGCCATGCTATCATTAGAATTTTACTCTTCTAACGATGGATAGGTATACTTCATCTAGAGAAGCTAGGAGAAAGAATCGCGCAACACTGCAACACATGGTGTCACCTTATAGCAAGGTTATTTTTTTATTTATTTAATTACAAGAGTAATAATTATTACCTATTAGTATTAGTATTATTAGAATGGTTATATTTTTCAACCCCATCATGAATTCTACATCTATATAAGTCAAAGTCAAATTGTAACATATTTTAAATTACGTTAAGATAATTATATGTTGAAGGTTATCCTTTTAATGCCGTATTATGTTTAATATGGTTTATGCTTTTTATTTTTTTTAACTTTTTAAATAAATTTTTTTTTAACTAAGATTGATTATGTTTAAGTTATTTACTCTTGTCGTGATTTGAGTTTTCTTCTTTCATCATTTTTTATTAAATCATATTAAAATTTTCAACCCCGGGACCTTCCCAGGGTAATCAGCTAGTATCTAATGTTTGTAAACAAATACAATCTAAAACAATAGTTTTGGATTTATTATCGTTTTTTTAATATCTTTATGGTATTACTAAAAGTGGTGATACTAATTTATGAAATTTATACAAACAACTTTTTTGATATCATTTGATTCACATGTTAATATAATGTCTTAAAAAGATGGGTGCAAATGTGCAATTAAATAAAATAAAGGTGCACATTCATTACAACTTTTTTAAAATAAATAAATCATTTATACGTAATATTTGACATATATATATTTTTTAAAGATTTGTCATTGAAAATAAACCGGCAAATTACATAACGATAGCAGGTATGAGAGCAACAAGCTGGTCCCTTTCTAAAGTGAGAATCCTAGTTTACTGAAAAGAAAACCTCACCCCTAGAGAGTCGAGAAGTTGCTATGGACTCTAGTAAAAGTTAGAAGAAGTAGTTCTTGTAGTTGCCCAATTAATAATTCGAAGTACAAATTTGTATATTACCAAAAATTATGATATAAAGTGACACACAAATACACATATTTTCAAAATAAAAATAAAAATGAAGAATATAAAAGGTTATTGGTGGAGTTTTTGAAGTTTGGCAATGCGTAGCATTCCAAATTTGTAGCGAGTGGTAGTGGAGGTAGAGGGGTATCCTTTTACCGTTACGATAAAGTATCCAAACAAAGCCCACCAAATAAAGTAAAAAACAACGGCTATACAAATTTAATTGCCTCCTTTCTCATCTAACTCTTACGGCCCAACTAACCTTCTAAACTTTACATCACATGGGCCCATTAACAAACTTTCCTACAATTTAATGAAACTTATTTGTAGGTGTTTTTTTTTTTTTTTTTTTTTTTTTTTTTTAAATCTTATTCATAACTCAACCCATTTAGAGGACAAAATTGAATGAAAAAGGTTAAGTAATGCTCCTAATTTTATCATGTCATTGTCATGCACCCACTTAATTAATTTTAGGTTTAAACAACTTTAGTTGCTAATGTTTAAAGGAATCATGATGGTGTTTGGGATGGGATTTGTAGGTCGTGTGGTGAGAGATAGAGACAAACATGGGTGTTTATTTTCGAATTTTGTATAATTAATTGAATTGAATTGGTTACACTGACTTGACAATTTTTTTTTATAAGTAAATTTTTTAAAATATAATACGTAAAATGTTCTCTAATTCAATTACTTGTATTGGGCCAATTATTGTTATTATTATAGGCTATTAATATAGTTGTTGTGGGCCGTCCAGGTTTATACTTAGCCCATTGGACAAATGGTCTGGGTTGTTAGAGAAGTGAACCGGGTCTTTAGACTGGTTCGTATTATTATTATTATTATTATTATTATTATTATTATTATTGTGTTTGTTTGTGTGTTTGTTCACACAGATCGCTGACATGGCTTCTTCTGGATCATTGGATTGTTTCTATCTTGGCCGTTGGATCTTGGGCAGCTCTCTATATAAGGAGCTCTGATATTCGAGCTCCAGTTTAGTCTCTCTCTGTTTTTCTTTATATTGTTCAGTCTTTTAGGGTTTCATATAGGGTTTCTTAATCGTTGTAAGTCTGTCTATTTCATTTGTATTTTTGTCTCGTTTATGATCTGCTGATCTAATCTATCATCAGATCTTGCTGTATCAAACTTCTTATTTTGTCGCACCCTCAAATTTCCACTGCGGGGTTTATACTGCGAGGCGCATGACAAACCAGGATCCCATAGCCATAAGTCAAATGAACGAACTCTAAATGCCCAAACCATTTAGTTCGTTTTCAAAAACCAAGTTTAGTTAAGCCGCGAAAGCGTAAACCAAATTTAAACCTTTTGAAAACCATGCGCAAAACAACGCGCCCAAATTAAAACCATATGAAAGAAAATGTAAAAGCATAATATGTAATTTAGGTGTATGCCCAAGACCCCAAATGCAGTGAAGTGTGTAGTGCTTTCTAATCCTGGCACCGGAAGCTAACTACCCGCAAAAGCATGTAAATCGTGGGTCAACAAACAATGTTGGTGAGTTCACTAAGTAAAGTAAATGAGTATGTAACTGCGCTGGTTTCCAAAACCACGTAAACAAGTAATTGAGTTGGTTCCAAGAACCGTGTAAACACTAGTTCATCGCATGTCAAGGGTAGATAACCCATTCATGATAACTAACACCGATATACCGAACTGCTGATGTACGTGTAGCCACAAATTTGAGCCGCATGCCTTACATCATTGTCTATCAACAATGATAAATCTGTTAAGTTATAGTTCACTCCCGCACTCCCCGAGCCGGTGTGAGGTTTGTAAGACCTAATAGCGCTATCAACTAATAACCCGCTTGCCATAACCCGGCAACTCATTCGGTATGTGAAGGACTTACAGATGATAGAGTTGGTTTAGTTCATCAAGGACACAGTTTGCGAACTAGCAAAAACCGACCCACACAAGGATCCATAGCATCCCAACCCGGGATGTGTAAGTAGTCCCAAACCGGACTAGAAAATAGTAGTCCCAACCCGGACTAGAAAAAGTTAAGTACGTTGTCTCAACCCGAGACGCATGCTTTTGAGAAAAGAGTAGTGAAACTCACCTTGGGTTGCACGTGAATAATCCAAATTCCTCAAACAGAAATGAGCTACCGACTCCCTATTACAAATGTCACTAGGTGAGTATATGTGCATAACCAACACACCATACAACTCGTTTGTCCAAGACTTTTAAAGTTCAAACCGTGTAGTGACACCTAATGACTCTACATGCTCAAGTAAGTCCTACGTATCCCGTTGGTGATCATATTGATTATTATCAGTTTTATACCTCATAAACATCTCGTATAAGTATTCATGCAAGTTCATGTCAAATACATACCATATAAGACTCCAAATAGTCACGTAAACATCCCTTACACAATCTGTGTTTTCAGGGCAGATTGTACGCTGTGAAAAACGAATTATTTAAAATACTTAACGAATAAATTAAACTCCCAAATTTTTAATGAATATTCATTGGGATTCATTTGATAACCCATATTTTTGTTTTGTCTCAAAACCAAACACAAATATTAATAAAATTCGTACAACACAGCTATGTCCAGAAAATTTCCAAAGTAGGTCAGTTTAGTAGAAAAATTTCCAAAAATTGTGTATTCACCCAAACGAGGTGAATCCAATTGGAAAAGCCAAGTTTTTCCAATTTTGACCTACTTTTCAAATTTCATAACTTAACCCTTTGTAAATCTCGAGTTATGGCCGTTTAAAGTTGACCTAATTTATAATTCCGAAAATCTGATATGACCTTTAATCAAACAAAATTCCAAAAACCACTCAAGAGATGTCCAAATCTGATGGTTTTGCCCATTACGAAAACCTAAGACCACGTAAAATACAATCATGCAAAGAAATCATCAAAACAATCACTTTAACATCACGATACAGACTCTACAAAACACCCTAACGAATCTGTCAGAAATCAGAATTCTAATAACATGCTTCTCATGAACCCTAATCATTCTTATTAACTCATAATCATAAAATAACTCATGTTAACAGTATTCAATCCATATTATCACGTTTAAATCTATGTATTTTCGTACTAATAACCCTAGTTTCGATTACTAACAACAATACCCATCAACATGCACAACAAACATCAAAACTCCTTACAAACTCATTATTTGCGATTTTTGTATAGATAGTTTTTAAGGTTTTTACAACTTTTCAAGCATCAATATTCATCAAATAACACATAAAACATGTACCTCGAAATGCTAGAATCTTTAAAACCTCAAGATAGCACCCGAAATAACTTGGATTAGTGATGAAAATGGATGAAGGATTGAAAGTGAAGGTGATGGTGGGTGTCTCGGGGGTTCACGGCGCAAGGAGCCTCTAGGGTTTCTTATTTTTTTTGAACAATAATATAATAGGAATTGGATCATGGGCCTAGGTTACGGGTTTATGGGCCTTTTCTTGATAAACGGACTCGTTACAAGGTTTTAATCCCGAGAATGGTCCCGATAATATTAATCATACTAACTTATATGAAAACTATTGTTTTTATCATCTCATATCATATTAATCATGGGGTGCACATATTTCGCAGGGTTTACGTACTGATTATCTATTACTCAGTAATTCACATAAACATGTAATTCACATACATATGTTAGTTCACATTCATCATCACTCAATTGCTCATATAATCATGCATGCTTGACAAATTGCCAACGTTCGGGATACAGGACTCGTATGTGTCAAGACAAAGACTTTCCTAATTATAACGTACGTTAATACCATCTAACATATGTTATTGTTCCATAACACATTCAAATGCCCTATTAACTAACCCTAGTTAAGTGTTTAGCCACATACGAACATGCAAGTTAACTAGAGTTCAGTTAAAGTAGGAACCTGAAAATGCGGGGTGTCACATATTTGATCTCAGTGATTTGCTGAGATCTATTGGGCATTGGGGGGCACTATTTTGGTTTGGGTTAATAAGAGCTTTGTCACCTTGTTTTGTCGCCTACATCCTTTGTTTATGGTTGTGAGTTTGTGTTGGCTCCTGTGTTGTTGATTATTTTGTTGTGTTTGTGTTTGAAACCCTAAAACTTTACATGGTATCAAAGCCTCAGGCTCTTGATCTTGGGTATTTTGTATTTTCCGCTGTCTTTTCTTGTTTTTTTTTTTTTTTTTGTCAAGGATCTGGTCTGAGTTGTATATCTAGTTCTTGGAGTGTATGCAAAATAGTAGACCTGATCTTTATACTATAGATTTGGTCTATTATTTCTTGTGTCCTTCATATTGATTGAACAGGTTGTTGAAGTCAACCATTGTTGGCTACGGATCTGTGGTGCTGTTGGATTGGATATTATTGCTTCAATTGCACCTACAACTCAGCACCCTAAGTGAAGGTGTTGGTTTTAGGTTTGGCGAAACCCTAACTTGGGTTCCCCCATCTATGTGAGATCTTTCCTTTCTTTTGTCGTATTGTTGTGTCTAGAGGCTATTGACCGGGTCAGGGTGGACCGGTATTGTGCCGACTACTTGGTGTCTTGTGTGTTTAGCTGTGTTCTTTGTCTTTGGTTATTGTCTGTTTGGTTTATATACATTCTATATATATAATATATAGTTAATAAAAGGGCTCCTGAGTTAAGAACTGGGTGGACACCTTGAGTGACGAATCCACTATCTGTATCACTGGCTCATCTTCGTCCTTCTAGGATATTCTGTATTGGTTATTAATTTGTGTGTGTCCTTTTGTGTATTATGGGAGATGTGGTTAATCCAGCAGGAGGTGGGGTTGCCAACCCTGGTGGTGGGGGCCCCAACCTTGGTGCTGGTGAAGGAACTCTTGTTAGTAGATTGGATATCAGTGATCCATTGTTTTTACATCCTAGTGATACATCTAGTCTATCTATTATAAGCATAAAGTTAAAAGGTACATAAAACTATTCTATGTGGTCTAAATCTATGAAACTTGCTTTACAAGCTAAAAACAAGTTAGGATTTATTGATGGAAGTTGTGTTAAGTCTGCTGATAATGATGTCTTAGCTAAGCAATGGGATAGATGCAATTCTGTTGTTCTTTCTTGGTTGATTAATTCTGTGAGTGAGGAATTGTATCTTGGACAGATGTTTTCTGAAAATGCTAGAGATGTTTGGTTAGATCTTAGGGAAACCTATGATAGAATTGATGGGTGTGTTATGTTTAACCTACATCAAAAAATAAATGGTATAACACAAAGTGGTAGTTTTGTTGCTGAATATTATAACAAACTGAATACAATGTGGAAACAATTTGATTCTATGGTTCAGTTGCCTGCTTGTACTTGTCAGGCCTCTAAAGAGTTCAATGATTTTAATAGCCTTATTAAACCCATGCAATTCTTGATGGGGCTTGATGAGGTATAACAACCTGTTAGGACTACTCTTTTGACTAGTGATCCACTACCTTCAGTAAAAGCTGCTTTTGCTGTTGTCTCTAGAGAGGAATCTCATAGAGGAACTAGTAGTGGATCAAAAGCAACAAATGTATCATTTGTTGCCAAGTCTAATCAAGGTTCAGATAATAGGAAAGGTTTCAATAGGGGACCTAATCCTAATCTAAAGTGCACACATTGTAATAGAATTGGTCGCACCAAAGAAAGGTGTTTTGAAATTGTTGGTTATCCAAATGGGGTTCAAAGGAGGGCTGGTAACAATACAAACTGGTCAAACAATAATAATAACAGTAACTCTAATAGAACTCAGGGTAACTGGAATAGTGGTATGACCAATACTAGTAACAATGTGAGTAATAATGTTGCTGCTAGCTCACCTTTTACACCTGAGCAGATCTCTAGGTTAATGAATCTTTTAAATGACAAGTCTGGTGGAGATCCTCAAAGCTCCAATGTTGGAGGTGAGTCTGTTGTTGTGAGTGGGTTCTCTAGTATGTCTGTTTTGTCCAAATTGTCTAAAATGTTTAAAAACTTTTCAAGTTGTTCCAACTTGGTTAACTTTGCTTTATTCTTTGGTTGGATCATGGACTCTGGTGCCAACCAACACATGGTTGGCAGTGACAAGTACATGATAAACTGTGTTGATGTGTCTAAATACAACTTAGAAGTCAAACATTCCAATGGTACAAATGCTAAAGTTACTAAAATTGGTGATATAAAACTTGCTGATGGAGTTGTCTTAACTGATGTGTTCTTTATACTTGATTACTGTGTTAATCATGTATCTATACATAAGCTAGCCAAAGATAATAAACTAGATGTCCTCTTTAATGAACATGAATGTTTTGTCCAGGATTCCAAGTCAAGGAAAGTCCTGGTGACTGGTAGACAACAGGATGGTTTGTACTTTGTTGGTAAAGATGTGAGTTTCAGTAGTGTATGTTTCAATAGCATAACTGAACATAGTCTTTGGCATAATAGGTTAGGACACCCCTCAAGTCAAGTTTTAGCTGTTTTAAAAGATAGGTTAAATGTTGGAGATCCTGACTCTATGCCATGTGAAATCTGTCATAAGGCAAAGCAGGTCAGGGTTCCCTTTCCTCTTAGTGATCACAAGTCAAAAGCTGTAGGGGACCTTCTACACCTTGATATATGGGGACCCTATAGGGTTACAAGTAAAGAGGGATTTAGGTATTTTCTTACTATTGTTGATGAGTTCTCTAGATCTGTTTGGGTTTATTTGCTAAAGTCTAAAGTTAAAGTGTTTGAAAATCTTGTCTGATTTTATGAGTTAGTAAAAACTCAGTTTTCAAAAAACATTAAAATGTTTAGAAGTGATAATGGAACCGAGTTTATAAATAAACAAGTTATTGATTTCTGTAATCAAAGAGGAATTCTTCATCAAACCTCTTGTGCTTACACTCCACAACAGAATGGTGTTGTGGAGAGAAAGCACAAACATCTTTTGAATACAACTAGAGCTCTTTTGTTTCAAAGTAGTGTTCCTTTGAATTTTTGGTCTGATTATGTGCTTACTGCTGCTTACTTGATTAACAGGATCCCCTCGTCTGTTCTGAATGGAAAGAGTCCCTATGAATTAGTTTATGGGTTCCCCCCCCCCCCCGAACTTAGTCACTTAAGAAATTATGGGTGTTTATGTTTTAAAACTGTTTTAGATGACCCTGATAAACTATGTAGCAGGGCTAATAAATGTGTACTAATTGGTTACTCTTTTGTGAAGAAAGGTTATAAATTGTATGATTTAGAAACAAAAAAGGAGGAGTTTTCTAGGGATGTAAAATTTTACGAAAACATTTATCCCTTTAAAACTGAACATAAACAAGCTGTTTTAGAAAAAATTAATCACTTAAACTTTTTTGATGTTTTTGAAAATGAAATTTCTGATAGTGACAAAACAAAACAAAAATTTTCAAATCTTCCCGATGATGAAGGGGAACCTAATGGGTCTCATGATCACTCACCTAGTGAGCAGTCAGAGGACTCACCTAGGCAGTCTAGTGAGGTAGATCATGATCTTAGTCATGATCAGCAACCTAGTTGTTCTATAGGAAGAGGGAATGACTGTATTGGGTTAGAGGGATCAAATGAAGAGACAAGGACTCTTGAGGGAAGTAGACCAGTTAGACAGTCCAGTAGAGAGTCTGTTTTGCCTAAGAGGTTTAATGATTTTATATTAGAGGGTAAAGTTAAGTATCCTATTGAGAAAGTTGTTAACTACTCTAACTTGTCTGTTGAGAATATGTGTTTTGTGTCTAATGTGAATAAAATTATTGAACCTGCATCTTATTCTCAAGCCTCTAAAGATCCACATTGGATTAAGGCTATGAATGATGAGATGGAGGCACTTTATAGAAACAATACATGGATTGTCACTGATCTACCACCTGGTAGAAAGGCAATTGGGTGTAAATGGGTCTATAAAGTGAAATATAAGTCTGATGGTTAAGTTGATAGATATAAAGCCAGGTTAGTGGCTAAAGGTTACAATCAAAGAGAGGGTTTGGATTTTGGAGAAACCTTTTCTCCGGTTGTTAAGATGGTTACTGTTAGAAGTGTTATTAGTTTAGTTGTCCAGAATAACTGGACATTGTTTCAGCTTGATATTAATAATGCTTTCTTATATGGGTCAATCATTGAGGATGTCTATATGCACTTACCAGAAGGATACTCTTCTTGAAATGGGTCAAAAGTGTGTAAATTGGTAAAGTCATTATATGGTTTAAAACAAGCATCGAGAAAATGGAATGAAAAACTTGTTGATGTCTTAAAAAGTATAGGATTTGTTCAAAGTGTGTGTGATTATTTCATGTTTGTTAAGTCTGTTGGTGAGATTTTTGTTGTTTTACTTGCATATGTAGATGATATAGTTATCACTGGTAACTGTGAATCAGAGATTAATAATGTTAAAACATTGTTAAAAGAAAATTTTCAAATCAAAGATCTAGGAAAATTTAAGTATTTCCTTGGTATTGAGGTGTTATACTCTAATGAGGGTATATGTCTCAATCAAAGGAAGTATTGTCTTGATCTTTTGAGTGAGTATGGGTACCTTGGGTGTAAACCTGTTAGTGTTCCAATAGAACAGAATTATAATCTCACTGTTAAGAATAGTAAAGATGAAAAGTTCTTAGAGGACATAACAGGTTATCAAAAACTCATAGGTAAGTTAATTTATCTTTCACTTACACGTCCTGATATAAGCTATGCAGTGCAGTTCTTGAGTCAGTTTATGCACAAATCGACTCAAAAAGTGCAGGAGATAGCTTTGAGATTGCTTAGATATCTAAAGCAATCTCCAGGAAAAGGAATTGTTTTTAAAAAAGGTAAAGACTTAACCTTGTCAGCATATTCAGATGCTGACTAGGCTAAGTGTCCTATTACACGTAAATATGTAACTGGATTTTGTGTCTTCATTGGTGAGTGTCTTGTTTCTTGGAAAAGCAAGAAGCAAAACACTGTTGCTCGGTCTTCAGCCGAAGCTGAATATAGAGCTATGTGTTCAACTGTTTGTGAAATGGTTTGGATATCTAATCTTTAGAAAGAGTTAGGTATTAGTTGTCAGTTACCTATAAGTTTGTTTTGTGATAGTAAGTCTGCCATTTCCATAGCAGAAAATCCTGTCTTTCATGACAGGGCCAAACATTTTGAATTGGATTGGCATTTTTTGAGGGAAAAATTAGTTCTGGGTTCGTTAAGGCTTTGAAGGTGAGATCAGATCAGCAGGTAGCTGATATCTTCACCAAGGGATTGCTTAGCAGTCAGCATGAAGTTCTATGTGGAAAACTGGGATTGTCCAATATGTTTGGTAATTGAATTAAAGGGGGGTGTTAAAATATAATACGTAAAACGTTCTCTAATTCAATTACTTGTATTGGGCCAATTATTGTTATTATTATGGGCTATTAATATAGTTGTTGTGGGCCGTCCAGGTTTATACTTAGCCCATTGGACAAATGTTCTGGGTTGTTAGAGAAGTGAACCGGGTCTTTGGACTGGTTCGTATTATTATTATTATTATTGTGTTTGTTTGTGTGTTTGTTCACACAGATCGCTGACATGGCTTCTTCTGGATCATTGGATTGTTTCTATCTTGGCCGTTGGATCTTGGGCAGCTCTCTATATAAGGATCTCTGATATTCGAGCTCCAGTTCAGTGTCTCTCTGTTTTTCTTTATATTGTTCAGTTTTTTAGGGTTTCATCTAGGGTTTCTTAATCGTTGTAAGTCTGTGTATTTCATTTGTATTTTTGTCTCGTTTATGATCTGTTGATCTAATCTATCAGCAGATCTTGCTGCATCAAACTTCTTATTTGATCTCAGTGATTTGCTGAGATCAATTGGGCATTGGGGGGCACTATTTTGGTTTGGGTTAATAAGAGCTTTGTCACCTTGTTTTGTCGCCTACATCCTTTGTTTATGGTTGTGAGTTTGTGTTTGCTCCTGTGTTGTTGATTATTTTGTTGTGTTTGTGTTTGAAACCCTAAAACTTTACAAAATTTGATTCGAATCGAACTAGAAGTAGAGTTTTAAAAGTTGTTCTAAATTCAGATTGATTTGAAATTTTGAACAAACTAAAATATGAGGAAACAACATTAATTGCATCAACGACACTTAAGATAACAGTTAGGGTCTGTTAGGTACGTGGTAATTGTAACATCACACAAATTTTCTTTATATATTTATATAGAACTCCCTCGTTTATTCATCCGATTCATGTTTACAGTATCTTTACCATCCATTTTGTTAATTTTTTTGTTTAAATAATGACGTATAATCAATATTAAATTGGATTGTATTAAATTTTGATTTAAAAACGTTAAAAAAAATGTTTGCTGTGCAAGGTTCAAACCCGAGTCCCTGGCGGGCTAAACCTTAACCACACCACACAAACCACTACACCATTTGGTGTTTTGTGATGTTAATTAAAACCAATTAAACTTAAACCCTTTCAAGGTCCCTTAGTCAAACCTGAAAAGTCAAACGTAGTCTCCTAGTCAAATCAAGTCAAAGTGTTAGTAAATATGGTCTCCTAGTCAAGTCAAAGTGTTAGTAAATATGGTCTTCTAGTCAAGTCAAAGTTGTTCCTAAATTCTAGCCTAGTCAAAGTAGTCCCTAATTACAACTCCAAATTTTACACTATAAATACACTAGTGTACCATTCAACTCTTGATACCATTCAAAAAAAAAAAAAAACATTATTATCCCATCTCCCATATACTAAAGTTTTCATCCGTCATTATCTCCTCTAGCTAGTTTCGAGTTTTCCAAGGCATTATTACTAAGTGTTTGCATGCTCAATAAAACGCACGAACTCATTATGCACCTAAGGTGAGTTTACATAGCCCCTTTTTCTGTTTTACATTTTGGGGTGAAACATGTTTAAACATTTTATATACTATCAATTACTCATTCTTACATTGTTGAAACTTATGATTCAATTACACTATCATTTACTCATTCTATCATTTGACTGTAACAAAAAGACACAGTACAATCATTAACATTGATCAAGCCGCCTGTTTAGATTATAGCGCTATAGGTCTGACAAACCCATCCCCCCGCATAAATTCAGGGATGATCGATAACAGTTACACTTTTACTAACTTGCGAGTTAGGTCTCAGTCGACACAAGGTTTGATTGTACAAAAGACGCATTGTTACATGTCAGACTCATATTCTATCATTACTCATTATTATACTTCAACAATGATTACTGTACAACATATTGTTTTCAACTATATGCAAAACCTATGTATTCTCACCAACTATTTATAGTTGACCCCCCATCTTTCCAACTTAACATGTTTCAGGTTTATTTGCTATTGGAAGTTGTACAAGTCTTGGAACACTTAGGAGCTTTGGACCTAGTTTATATTAATCTATTTTTGAAATCTTTTACTTGTAAGATGAATTGTAAATTGTTTAATATTATTCAACTTTCATTTAGTACCATGAGCTATTGAACAATCATCCATACGTGACACCTCGATGTTTCCGCCATCGGTTGGGGTGTTACAGTAATGGAATGGAATGGGGAATGGAATGGACGAGGTAATAGAATGGACAAGGTAATGGAATGGATCATTACCATTCCATGTCTTGTTTGGTTGCCATGTAAGATTGAAACAAAACATTATTTTGTGCTGTTGGATAGGCAGGAAAAAACGAAGGAATAAAATCGGTGGTGAGTGGTTGTGGTGTTTGGTGGCAGTAATGGTGGGTGGTGATATGTGGCAATAGTGGCGGTGGCGGTGGGGGTGGGTGGTGGTTGGTGGTGATGGTAGGTGGTGGTGTGTGGCGGTAGCGTGGTGGTGGATGGTGACGGCGATGATAGGTGGTAGCGACGACGATGGTGGGTAGCGGCAACGGTGGAGGTGGATGACGGTGATGGTGGGTGGGTGACGATGGTGAGTAGTGGCAGTGGTGGGTGGAGGAGACGGCGGTGATGGGTGGCGGCGGTAGTGGCGGGTAAAGGAAATTGTGGTGAGTGACGGTGGTAGGTGGTGGTGGAGGCGGCGGCGGTGGGTGGATGATGGTGGTGGGTGGTGTTGGATGGCGGCGGTGGTGGGTGGGTGACGGTGATTGGTGGTGGCGGTGGCAGTGGCGGGTGGGTGGTGGGTGAAGGTAGTGGTTGGTGGCGGCGGCGGTGGTGGTGGTGGTGGGTGGTGACAGCGGTGATGGGTGGTGGTGGCGGCGGTGGTGCGTGGTGACGGTGGTGGCGATAGCGGTGGTGGGTGGTGACGATGGTGGTGGGTGGTGGTGGTGGGTTATGGTTTTGTTAGTAAAGGGTGAATGAGGGATGAAATGAAAAAAAAAAACATGGGGGTGAATGGAATGGTTTTGAGGGAATGAAATACCTTGTGGAATTGGTGATTCCATTCCTTTAACCAATCAAACACACTATTTTTCATTACCTCGTAATGGTCCATTTCATTCCCCCTTCCATTCCATCATACCAAACGCAACCTTAAGATTTTCTAATTCAATTGAATATTTCATGGATTGATGAAAACTGAAAAATGTGCGCCCCATGGAGGGGTTGGTGCAGGTACAAGACCTGGGTGAGACTGGTTTTTTGCCTTTTTTTTATGAGGTTTTTGTTGGCCCGATAACATGGTTGAGATTGGTTGTTACTTATGTTGGGCTTTTTGTTAATTATTTTTTTTTTCCTCATTGGGCTCGGAGACCTATACTAGCATTCACTTTTAACTTCACAAACCAAACACATATCGATCGGTACCGATACTGTATTAGTTTTCATAGTTTTCTAGACTTGACAGTATAAATTTCTTTGAACACGAAGTTAAATTAGCAATAAACCCTTTTTTTGGTATCGTAAGATATATCCAGTGCATGTACAATACCACCGTAATGAACTGAACTGATATTGTTCGAACAACATCGGTACCAGTATATGTATTTCTTTTATGATTCCCAATCGATGTAAAACACGTGTCGATTGTTATGCCGGGGTAGCACTATGCACTAATACTATAATGAACCAAATCAATAATGACTAAAAACCCGCGTCAAAGCGCACAGGAATCCCACTAGTTCCAATCAAGAATAAATCTAAACTACTGCAATGTTTCGACATAGCCACAATCAAGTAGTATTTTAATCAGTCGCACACTATCATAATCATTTAAAAACATTCAACTACAAATAAAATAATATTCACCACCCAAGTCAAGGTCAATAAACAATCCTAAATCTAAAAATATCAACTTCAAGATTGTCGACTACCCATGTTTGATGATAATGTTGAACATGTATGTGTAAGAAACAACATATGACATTGTTGCCATTGACATATCACTACCGTCAAAACTAAACCAAGCAATCAAGCTTTCATTTGTAACAATATTATGATATCACTACCTTCTCATGAAACATTGTAACTACTTTCGATACTTTTGGCTCGCATCGGAACTTATCCGTTTCCTGATAAGGGTCTAACGGGTTATTCATAGCAATGTTTCGACTCCAGGGGCAGGAGTTTGTGTTTAGTAGATTGGGTTTTGCGATTCAGAAAGGTGTGGTGGCGCAACTTGTTGCCCGTCTGTCTGTTTTAATGTAATTTGACAGTCATAAAATCGAAAAATATATTTTGAAAAAAAAAAAAAAATTCTCAAAGTTTTTCCAACATAAAAAACTTTTGTATGTAACTAGATATCTTCTTTATTCAAACCTTTTACAATAGTTTACAATAGCTACATTTTAAGCACTAACTATTCTAACGAAACTATACTAACTTAACTTTTTAACTAAATAAATAAACGAACCGCCACGTCAGTTCAAATGATCCCAGGCCTCCTGTATCACAAAAAATAAAACATTAATTCATGATCATATCATATTTTCAATATTAAAAATCACCAAAAATCCAACTGTGACAAGTACCTGAAGTATGTCTAACACCTTCTGGGCTATGTATTTTTTATGTGAATCAATGCCTTTTTGCTGTAACTTATCGGGATGTAAACACAGCATTGCTCGATTATAAGATTTTTTCAAGGCGTTTGGTTCTATTATATCAACGAGTGCAACGGCCTTCCAACCACTCTCAGCCCAAAGAACCTGTATATGAACCCTGAATTATTAGATTAAGTTTGTATATTTTATTTATGCTGCACGCATAATATTGTGTTGGGGCTTACAAAGTGTAACGTGGAGAGCAGCGAGCGAATGTTTCCTGTTCTTCCGCTTGACCACATATGGATCTTTGAGTCCAACGCCTGCGTTTTTACATAATTAATTTGTGTGAACATAACATTCGATAAAAATGATCTTAATTAATGACAATATTTTAGTTACCATAGTGGCCTCAGAGGCTACAGGAGCCAGTTCTTCTACCTGTTCAAGAGCCCGTTTATTAAATAAAACAAGCGTGTGATAACGATTATCAAATCAAATAAAAACTAAAACTATACTATACCTGGAAGTTATCGAAAGAGAGATCATCTTCTATAGTTTCAGCTCTAGCTTGAGAACCGTTGTTACGAATACATTCTGAGACATCATAAGTAAATTATATTAACCCAAAAGATTTAACTTGAAGGTTACAATGCTTCGCTACAATTTAACTAACTTACCAGAAGCCGGCGAGGCATCCTTCTGAATGTTAATATCCTCCTCAAGTTTTCTAATACTACGGTTCTGTGCAAATTTCTGCTTCTTGGACCTCTTAATTTCTTCCGTCCCCTTGGAAACAATAATATTAATATCAGTGAGTGTAAGAATAACAAGTTAATAACTACAAAGTATACCATGAACGAAGCAGCGTCCAACATCATATTTACATTGTCTGCAGGCACTCTACTATCCAAAGGTATTGTAACTGGGGCCATTTTTACGCTTTCTGCAGGCCAATCACAGCTCAAATTTGCTGTTTTTAACGCGTCTGTCATCATTTCTACATATGTATCCAGATTTGAAATACTACTATCAGTGACTTGTTCCTGAATTCGTTTTTTACCTCCAGTTTTCCATATAGAGCTCACACCGGTTTTTGGACTTTCTTGGTTAGACATCTTGAATAGATCTTTAATCATAACCTTAACTCGGTTTTTTAGGCTTATTTGCTTCCGCTTTGTTACTGGAACTCATCTTTTTCGCCTTGAGTTTTTTCTTACCGCTCACTGTTTCCATGTTGTTAGTTCCAGCCTCTTCGTAACCTAGACTCGCAACAAATTTTATTATTATCGACTTTAATAAATTTAAATTCATTTCATCATATCCTCTATCGTAAAGCCACAAATTACCTTTTCTTTCAAACTCATCGCGTAATAATGAACTTAGAGTTGTAAGCCCATGGCTGTGCTCGTTAACTTGTTGTTTCATCGCTAACGTATCTTGTTTTTCGTCATTTGGAAAGACAGAATCATGCATATTGTCAATTGATAGTCCATTAACTTTACTACTACTAGGAGACTTGCCCTCATGAAGAGACATCAGTGATGGTACTCCTACATTGGCCCATTTGTGCATAGAAAAGTGAAATTCAATGCTTGAAGATCCTGTTTTAGCCTTTGACTTGAGGTGAACATCTTTTTCTGTGGATCGTGTCGAGTATAGTGAATCCTTACTAGATGATTCACGGGTTAATAACGTTTGACCCGCGAATTGTCCTGAATTATGTCTGAGAGTTTGTGTTGCTGGGGTTGAGAGTCTAGATAGATGGTTATTCTGTGTATGCACATTTGAAACAAATACAGGAGTTTCTGCAGCTTTGGTCATCTTGGCAGGCAAGCTGATGAATCCAAAACAAAGTGTTAGTTTGAATAAACAACAATATGCAAGAAGCCTAAAACTTCATGGCAGATTAAACTATTAGAGTGTCCGGAGTGGGGCGGTGATGGGCTTCAAGGGCTTAAACACCGCCACACCTTGGCGTTGAAGGGGGGGGGGGGGGGGGGGGGGGGAGGGGAAGCCCCAAGGGCGGGGAGATCTTCCTTGGCGTGGTGGGGGCGGGAGGTGGATCCAGGTGGCAGTGTTTGATTGGTTTGTCTTTTTTTTAAATCTTACACACAATAATATTATTCCCCCCCCTCCCCCCCCCCCCCCCCCCCCAATTTCCCCCGTTCCACTCCTCACAATTTTCACCCTTTAAACACGGGCCCCACAAGTGTCACATGACGCTTCATCCCCTCTTTCCCCCCCCTCCACTCCTTATAGTCTTAAAGAAACAATTAACTGCAACTTACTTGTAAGAGAGTAAACAAGTCAAGCAGAGCTTGAGCTCAGCTCATTTTTTGCTTTATTTCTAGACGGCTCTGAGACGCCTGACAAGTTGGCTGGACACGTGTCGGTTTTGTATTGGTCCTCACGGGAAATCTCACCGGATACGCTTGAGGTGTCTTGAAACTTGTGAGGCGTCTCTCCAAAGAGACGGGAGTGGGGTATTTTGGTAAGGGGGTTGGTCAAGGGGCAAAACCGTGATTTTCTCTTGAAAGATTTAATTTCAAAAAAAGATTTAAACGTAAAAAAGATTTAATTTCAAAATTCAAATTTACTTCACTTTACTTGGGGCTGTTTGACAACCTCTGCGTCAGTAAATCCTAAGCCGCTAGAGCTCAACAAGTAAAGCCCATGTTTGGCCTCGTTTATTAAACAGACTTATTTTAAGCCTTAAGTTCGGGCTTTTAGCAAGCCAATCTCGAGTAACTCACGAGCGGCTTGACTCATTCACACAAACTAGCAATTTAGATTTTAGACAACAAATCTAGAGATTTTATGATTAACAGAAGTAGTGGGAACCTTGTAGGCGTAGGAGACCTCCATCGGACAGACTGGTCACCTCTCCTGAAAGTATAATCACTTGTACGCCTTCTAGGCGACCTACACGCCTCCCCGAAAACCGGCCTCTCAGTCATCTCATCCCATGACCTCATTCTTGATCCACCATAACTGTATCTTGTCCACATCGGAGGCCCGCCAAACACATCGTCAAATTCAATCTCGCTGTCCGAGTTTCTAACAGCCGACACTCGCTGCTCCATAACAATCTTTATGAATAATATTATTTAAGTAAGCAATGGAAAGATGAAGTTTCTGGTAGGGAAAAGGTGCAACGAACAAACGAGTGTGCATGGGGCAATAGAAGCCACATATTTGGCGGGACCAGGTGGCTTAAAAGCCCTGATCGACAGCAGCCTGTCGTTCGTTTGTTTGTTTGTTGTGTTAAGTATTTAATGTTAAGATATCTTTTGCCGCCAATTTATTGCAACGGACATTTAATGCATTCAACCATAAACCAGTCAATGCGGACCCAATTTTTTTTTATGGGGTGCGGAATCTCTAAGCCTCTAGGTCGTTTATCCATTAGGTGGTCCAGGTAGGGTCGGGTTAGGTCGACTCGTATACCAAAAATAATAATACTAAATGTTAAAAATAATAATATTAAGTGATTCAAACCTTTGGGCTTTGTATATTGGGCCAGATGTTTTAAAGTGTTTCAGGTTGGTATTGGGCTCGTTATAATACTCAGGTTGGAATATGGGCTTATGGAAGTCTGGAGCCCAGTTGCATTTACATTCATTTGGAGCCGTTGGAATGTGATCCGTGTGACTTATCATTGATGGCTCAGATTAAAGGATTTTGTGTTTGTTTGTAGAAGCTTCGAGTGGCTCTATAAAAGAGTTCTCTCTCTGTATTTCGAGAGTTTAGCTCAGTCTATATTCTTTCGTCTTGTTTAGTCTTCTCTGTATCCTTTAGGGTTTCCTCTGTTATTTCGTAAGAATCTTGTATTGTATTTTCCTTACTAGGTGATCAGCTGATCTAATCAATCAGCTGTTCACTAAACTTTGTATTACGTTTATTTTTTTTTTATCTCTATCATTGTAGAGATCTAGGGTTTTGGTTGGGTACGTTTTGGGTTGGATAAATAAGATTTTTGTCACCGTTTTTGTCGCTATTCTTCTGTCTTTGTATTATTGTTCATGTTTGTGTTGTGGTTGAGTTTGTATTAGTTTAGATCTTGTATTTTTAACATGGTATCAGAGCTATTAAGCTTTGTTATCGAGTCTTCTTCTTGATTCTGGAGTCTTCCGCTGAGCGTCTGTCTTGTCTTGTTGTTGTTTGTGTCTTGGATCTGATCTAGGTCATAGATCTGGTTCTGTTCTTGGTATAAATAATAGATCTGATCTTTTTAATAGATCTTGTCTATCATTGTGTCTTTTGTCTTTGGTTGGTTGATTCAGGTTGATTGTTGTCAACCTTGGTTGGCTGGATCTGGATTATTGCTGGAGTTGGAGTATTAAAGCTACAGTTGCTCTCACAACTCTATGCCCTAAGTGAAGGTATAGGTTGTGAGTTTGGAGAACCCTAACTTGGGTCCCCCTCTTGGTGAGATCGTTCCTGCTTTTGTTATTTTACATTGTGTGTCTAGGTGTCATTGGCCGGGTTAGGGTGGACCGGCATTGATTGTGTCTGTGATTGTTGATTGTTTGTCTTATTTGGTTGTTGATATGTGTTGTTTGGTTTGCCTTCTATATATATATATACATATATATATATAGATAATAAAAGGCTCCTGTGTAAGGATCTGCAAGGGCACCTTTTGAGTGATGAACCCTTGATCTGAACGCCTACACAGCTTCGCCTTCTAGGTTGTTCTTGTGTATTGGTTGTTATTCATTGTTTTGGTATTTGTCTGGTTGTGATTGTTAGCTTGTTTCTAACCTGTGTTTGTTACTTGATTCTTTTGTTGTGTTATTTGTGATTGATCATGAGTGGTACTGCTGATCCAGCTCGTCCTGCTGGTGGTCCCACCAGTGGTGGATTAGGAGATGACCCTAATTCTGGGGCTCTACTGGTTGGGACCTTGATTAGCAAGTTAGACATAAGTGATCCTCTGTACCTACATCCTAGTGACACTAGCAGTCTGTCTATTATAACAATAAAACTAAAAAGAACTGAGAATTATTCTGTGTGGTCTAACTCTATGAAACTTGCATTACAAGCTAAAAACAAGTTAGGGTTCATAGATGGGTCAACTGCTAGGCCATTAGAAGATGAGGTTCTTATGAAACAATGGGATACATGCAATTTTGTTGTGTTGTCTTGGTTACTTAATTCTGTTAGTGAGGAACTCTTTCTTTGACAAGTTTTCTCAAAACTAGCCACTGAAGTGTGGACAGATTTAAAGGAAACTTATGACAAAGTGGATGGATTAGTTGTATACAATCTGTATCAAAAGATCAATTCACTTAGTCAAAATGGGATTTTTGTGTCTGAGTATTACCACAAGTTTAATACAATGTGGAAACAGTTTGATTCAATTGTGCAATTACCTTCATGTAATTGCCAAGCTGCTAAGGAATTTAATTCCTTTAGTAGTTTGATAAAACTGTTTCAATTTCTTATGGGTCTGGATGAGATATACCAACCAGTTAGAACTAATATGTTAACTAGGGATCCTTTACCTGACATTAAAACTGCTTACTCTGTGTTTTCAAGGGAAGAGTCACATAGAGGCAGTGGAAATGTTAAGGGAAATAATGTTGCTTTTGTGTCTAAATCAAATCAAAGTTTTGAAAATAGAAGGAAAGCTGTTAATAGAGGACCTAATCCAAATCTAAAATGTTCTCACTGTAATATGCTAGGTCATACTGTTGACAGATGTTATGAACTGGTTAGTTATCCACCAGGTTTTAAGAAGAAAAATGTTAGCCAAGGTGGTAAGGCTAACATGTCTGCTAGTGTTTCAACTAATAAACAATTTGTGTCTAGTTCTACTGGTTTGCCTTTTTCACCTGAACAGATATAAAAGCTCTTGAATCTGATCAGTGATAAAGGAGGAAATGAGTCTCAAAACATCTATAAGTCTTGGTTGGATTACTGATTCAGGTGCCAACCAACACATGACTAGCAGTGAAAAGGAAATGTATAATTGTGTTGATGTTTCTGATTATGATATCCAAGTTAAACACCCTAATGGTACTAGTGCCAAAGTGTCTAAAATAGGAGACATAAAACTGGCTGATGGTGTTATTTTGTATGATGTGTTTCTTGTCCCTGAGTATTGTGTCAATCTTATGTCAGTACATAAGCTTGCCAGGGACAATAGGTTAAGTGTCTTATTTGATGAGGAAAACTGTTTTGTCCAGGATTTCAAGTCCAAGAGAATCCTGGTGACTGGTAAACAAAGTGATGGGCTGTACTTTGTAGGAAAGAATGTGAGTGTTAATAATACTTGTTTTAATAGTTTAAGTGATGCCAATTTATGGCATAGCAGACTTGGTCATCCTTTTGATCAAGTTCTTGTTGTGCTAAGAAAAGACTTGCAGATAGGACTTAGAGACTCTCAACCTTGTGAAATTTGCCACAAGGCTAAACAAGTGAGAGATCCTTTTCCTATTAGTGATCATAAAACCAAACATATTGGTGATCTCATTCATCTTGATGTTTGGGGTCCTTATAGGGTCACTAGTAGGGAAGGATATAAGTACTTTCTAACAGTTGTTGATGATTATTCCAGAACAGTCTGGTGCTATATGTTGAAAAATAAAGGAGAAGTGTTTGAAAATCTAAAAGTGTTTTATGAATTAATTAAAACACAGTTTAAAGTTAGAATTAAAACACTAAGGAGTGATAATGGCACCGAGTTTATAAACCATCAAATGAAGGTTTTTTGTGAGAATAATGGAATAATTCATCAAACAACTTGTGCCTATACTCCTCAGCAAAATGGTCTTGATGAAAGAAAGCATAGGCATCTTCTTTATATGGCAAGATCTTTATTGTTTCAAAGTGGTTTGCCACTTAGATTTTGGTCTGATTGTGTCTTGACTTCTACTTATTTGATTAACATGATCCCCTCTTCATACTGTTAGGTAAGAGTCCCTATGAGTTGGTCTATGGGTTTCCCCCCACTCTCAGTCACATTAAAAACTTTGGCTGTCTATGTTTTAACACAGTTCTAAATAATTCTGATAAGTTGTCTGTTAGGTCTGAAAAATGTGTTTTGATAGGGTACTCAAACTTTAAAAAAAGGGTATAAACTGTGGAATCTTGAGTCTAAATCTGTTGAGTACTCTAGGGATGTAAAGTTTTATGAATAAAATTTTCCTTTCAAACAGTTACCTGAAACAGTTGTTTCAGGAAATGATGTAAATCACCCAAATTTTTTTGATAGCTTTGAGTCTGTTCAAACTGAGGTTTTAAATGTGACTGAAAAAGAAAAGTTTCCCAATGATGAAGGGGGAAACAATGATACTCAGGAAAGTCCAACTAGTTTGCAACCACGAAATCCTCCCAGGACTGCCGGGGGGGAGGGGGGGTAGACCCTGGTCAGCAGCCTAACAGTCCTGGTTGTAGGACTCCTGGTAGGGCAGACCAGGATGTTGGACTTCCAAAATGAAGAATACAACCCATCTGAGGGAACAAGTGTTGTTAGAAGGTCTGAAAGGGTGTCTAATATACCTAGAAAGTTTAATGACTATATTGTTGAGGGAAAAGTCAAATATGGTGTTGAGAGAGTTGTTAACTACTCTAACTTGTCTGTTGATAGTTTGTGTTTTGTGCCAAGTCTTAATAAGACTTCTGAACCCACTTCATATTCAGAAGCCTCTAAAGACCCAAAATGGGTTGAGGCTATGAATCTTGAAATGGAAGCTTTGTATAGGAATAAAACTTGGGAACTTACTGAGTTGCCCAAGGGTAGAAAACCCATAGGTTGTAAGTGGGTTTACAAAGTAAAATACAAAGCTAATGGTGAGGTTGAGAGATATAAAGCAAGACTTGTTGCTAAGGGTTATAACCAGAGAGAAGGGTTAAATTTTGGTGAAACCTTTTCACCTGTAGTGAAAATGGTTATTGTTAGGTGTGTCTTAAGTCTTGCTGTCCAAAATAACTGGGAGTTATTTCAGTTGGACATCAATAATGCTTTTCTCTATGGAACTATAACTGAGGATGTTTATATGGTTCCTCCTGAAGGTTATTGTTCACCTAATGACAATAAAGTTGGTAAGTTAGTAAAATCATTGTATGGGCTAAAACAAGCACCTAGAAAATGGAATGAAAAACTTACAAAAGTGTTACTTGATGTTGGTGTTAGTCAAAGTGTTTGTGATCATTCTCTGTTTGTTAAGTCCGTTGATGATGTGTTTATAGTTTTGTTAGTATATGTTGATGACATTGTTATAACAGGGAACAATGTTAAAGAAATTGAGAAAATCAAACAATTTCTAAGTAAAAGTTTTCAAATAAAAGATTTAGGAAAACTCAAGTATTTCTTGGGAATAGAAGTCTTGTATGAAAATAATTCTATTTGTCTTTCTCAAAGAAAATATTGTCTTGAATTATTAAGTGAGTTTGGATACTTCGGGTGTAAACAAGTTAATACACCAATAGAGTTAAGTCATATTGTTTCCAGCAAGTCTGGAAAAAATGGAACAGTTCTTGAAAACATTAATGGTTAAAAAACTAATAGGGAAGTTGATTTATTTGTCTATTACTAGACCTGATATAAGTTATGCAGTTCAGTTTTTAAGTCAGTTTATGCATAAACCTACTAAGGGTCATTTGCAAATTGCTCTCAGATTACTTATGTCACACCCTCAAAATCCACTTGCGGAGTTTTACCGCGAGGCGCATGACAAACCAGGATCCAAACCAACGATCACAATAAACAAGTCTAAATGAATTAAAATGCAATTTCAAAACACAGTTTAAAATCCCGTTTACAGCGAAAGCTTATTCAAAACATTATCCAAAATAATAAACCAATGTTCAATGTTGTAAGACCATGCAACCCTAACATAGACGCCGTGCAGACGCGTGCGCCCTAGTCCAGTCGTGCTACCTTAGCGACCTGAGAAAACATGTAAAAGTTTACGTCAGCACAAAAATGCTGGTGAGTTTACAGGTTTTGTATCCAAGTACCAAGTCCACCTGTCCATACTATAACAAATAGAAAACCAGTATACGCTAGCTAGGCGTACGTTTTGTTACTACCACGATTGGAAAACCATTACTAACGCGAATACCAAAAGTATGCCCGATGTATGTTCCTGTTGTTCCTGTTGTTCCTGTTTGAGACAATATGCACCCGCCGACCCTCCAAGTCGACGAGCGGGGTTGGTCACTCCCAATAGCGCTATTCACATTTCCCCGTTGTGCAAACCCGCACATTCATGGTTCCCCCCGGGACTTCCAAAGATCGTGTAGTACACAGTGTAAACCCATAGTATGACAGTAATTACCAAATAATCGTTTTAACACATGTTTTCTCCCCCGAAAAGTGTAAACCAGTTTAAAAGAGGGGCCGTAAACTCACCTTAAGTTCCGTTACTCCTTAACCCGAGTAAACTCAGCTGCTATGCTAGTCCCGTAAAGCGGCGACCTAACATACGACAGTTACAAGTACTTAGACTAATAACCCGCAGGCTAATTAGTCCCTAGATGTCCAGACCATAACCAAGTTCGTTTGAAAACATCGTGACTGTTTAACCGACCCAAAGTACAAGACTCGACATCCCATTGGTGACCCGAGACTCCCCGTGTTATGTTTACGCTCCAAAACGTACAATAACGCAAGTACACTTAACATACGTTAACACACAACAAGTTATAACACATAGTTCACGTATCACCGAAATACATCCAAATATATGTTACCAAGTTATTAGACATGTTACGGGGTTCCTAGCATGTTACTACATGTTAAATCGGGTCTCGGAATGCTAATTTACACTTACAGCAGCAGTACACGCGATTAGGAAAAGTCAACTAGTGATTAGGAAAGTCAACTAGTGATTAGGAGTCCTAATCGCCCCTACTATAGGCGATTAGGGGCTACTCCCCTTTATTTCATGCGATTAGGGGCTACTCCCCTGAACTTACTAGTGATTAGGGCTACTCGCCTGAACTTACTAGTGATTAGGGCTACTCGCCTGAACTTACTAGTGATTAGGGCTACTCACCTGAACTTACTAGTGATTAGCCTTCTACTCGCCACTTTATAGGCGATTAGCACCTCTATTCGCATGACTATGGGCGATTAGCATTGCTACTCGCCTGTAGTCATGCTGTTCCGATTTTTCGCGCGTTTAACGCTCCAAATCAGGTCCAGAGCGTGTGTAACTACCCAATATCATCCCAAACACTATCCTAAACATGTTTAACCCAAAACCCTTCGTTCAACCTCGTAAAATCAGTCCTGCATGCAACCAAAGCAATCCAAACACCATTCACATAGCATGCAACATTCAATTAACGCATGTAATCATAACCCTATTATCCAATTACTGAGATGTCTATCATCATACTAACAATATTAATTCTGACCTAGCATGATAACACATCAAAACATCATCAAGATTCATAAAAATCCTATCTTTCTAATCATACATACCCATAACGCATGTTTATTAGTTATAATCCGATTAACAACCCTTATTGACGATTTTCAGAAAGCTTTTTCGTTTATGAACAAGTCTGGACCATTAGGGATTGATTAAAAACGTTTACAAAGTGTTATGGATGAGAATCAAACCTTGGAATTGTAAAAGAATGATGGTTAGACCTTGAAACCTTGTGTTTTTGATCAAAATCGCCTTCCAGAGGTTGTTTAAGTGTTTGGGGCGGTTATGGGACGACTAGGGTTGATATTAGGGAGTTTAGGAGGTTAAGTATTGTATTTATAGGCGTTTCTAGTCGTTCCAGCACGTTACTAGCGAGTATGCAGCAGTTCAGGCGATTAGGGCTTGTAATCGCCTGAAAGTTCTAGTGATTAGGGCCTACTCGCCCTTATGTATACACGAGTAGGGCCTACTCGCCCTTAAGGGCTCCCTACTCGCCTCCCCTATAGGGGAGTAGACCTCCTACTCGCCTATAGGGTTTGGTCTTGTGTGTTTTGCGCGTTAAACCCCGTTTTAACATATGTTAATGCATATTCATGTACCGACAAGTCACATAATGATTGTAAACACATAACACAAGTAAATACACATATTTACACTCGTTCACCAATTCCCGGGACTCGAGACTCGTATGTTCCGTATGCCCTGACGATCCCACCGATCGTCACCGTTTGTACACTTGGTTAAGGACCGACATCTAATGAACCTCTAGACCAACATCCAATGATCTTCTAGACTAACTAATAGTTCCCGAACCATAACCCGACTTAACTAACCCAGTTAAGTACAATATACGCGTGACTCGCTAAGGTAGACTTTCATCTAGACAACGTTGTTAACCCGAATTTGCCAGGTGTCACATCATCCCCACGTTAAAAGAATTTTCGTCCCGAAAATTTGTACAAGTACAGAAAGAACAAAAGAAGTAACGAAGGAAACAAGCAAAAGGTAGAAAACAAAAGAGAGAGATTTACCCGAGTTGTCCGAAAATTTGTACAAGTACAGAAAGAACAAAAGAAGTAACGAAGGAAACAAGCAAAAGGTAGAAACCAAAAGAGAGAGATTTACCCGAGTTGTCACATCATCCCCACGTTAAAAGGAATCTCGACCCGAGATTCATTCAGCTGCCGAAGAGACATGTCTCGACTCGAACGCTTCCTTAGGAAAGAGATGAGGATACTTAGACTTCATCTGATCCTCCCGTTCCCACGTATATTCCGGTCCCCGGTTCGAGTTCCACCGAACCTTAACGATACGAATCTTGCTGTGACGTAGGCTACGAATCTTGTAATCAAGGATCTCTACAGGTTCTTCCACAATCCGAAGACGATCATCAACCTTGATCTCTTCCAGTGGAACGATGAGAGACTCGTCAGCCAGACACTTCTTCAAGTTTGACACGTGAAAGACGTTATGTACGTTACCGAGCTCCGTCGGTAGATCAAGTCGATATGCCACCGGCCCAATCCGTTCCAGGATCGTAAATGGGCCGACATATCGCGGATTGAGTTTGCCACGCTTCCCAAAGCGTATGACGCCCTTCCACGGTGAGACTTTTAGAAGTACCTTGTCATTGACTTGGAACTCCAGTGGTTTGCGACGCTGATCAGCATAACTCTTTTGCCGGTCCCGTGCCGCCGCCAACCGATTTCGAATCTGTACGATCTTTTCCGAAGTTTCGTACACTAGTTCAGGCCCAGTGAGTTGACTCTCACCCACTTCAGCCCAACAAAGAGGAGAACGGCATTTCCGTCCGTACAGTGCTTCGAACGGAGCAGCCTTGATGCTCGTGTGATAACTGTTGTTGTACGAGAATTCTACCAACGGCAGATGAGCTTCCCAACCCTTGCCAAAATCGATCACACATGCCCGCAGCATGTCTTCTAAAGTTTGAATCGTACGCTCACTCTGACCGTCAGTCTGTGGATGGTAAGCCGTACTCATGTCTAGTTGGGTACCCAAAGCCTTGTGCAAAGACTTCCAGAAGTGAGAAGTAAAATGGGAGTCACGATCCGAGATAATAGAAACTGGTACCCCGTGCTTAGAAACAACTTCTTTCAAGTAGAGACGAGCCAAACGATCCATGGTGTCGGTCTCCTTAATAGCAAGAAAATGGGCTGATTTCGTCAACCGATCGACAATCACCCATATCTTGTCGTTCCCGCTTGGTGATTTAGGAAGTTGTGTGACAAAATCCATAGTAATCCGTTCCCATTTCCATTCCGGAATTTCAGGTTGTTGCAGGAGACCCGACGGTTTCTGGTATTCCACCTTGACCTTAGCACAGGTCAAGCATTTGCTCACGTATGAGGCTATGTCCGACCTCATGTTTGGCCACCAGTAAAGCACCTTCAGATCTTGGTACATCTTATCCAAACCAGGATGAATAGAATACCGGGACTTATGAGCCTCATCAAGAACAAGCTCCCGTAGTCCCCCGAATAAAGGAACCCATATGCGTTCTGCGAAATAGTGCAGGCCATCAGGCCTTCGCTCTAGGTGCTTGTCGGCACCGTGCATAGTTTCAGCTTTAAGGTTTTTCTCCTTCAAAGCTTCTAACTGGGCAGAACGGAGTTGATCAGGTAACGACGAATGGATAGTGAGCTGCAACGCCCGAACGCGTCGAGGTTTAGTAGATTCCTTCCTGCTCAAGGCGTCTGCTACAACATTCGCCTTGCCAGGATGGTACTTAATAGCACAATCATAGTCGTTCAAAAGTTCGATCCAACGGCGCTGCCGTATGTTCAAGTGTTGTTGGTCGAAAATGTGTTGGAGACTCTTGTGATCGGTGTAGATGGTGCATTTGGTACCGTACAAGTAATGTCTCCAAATTTTCAACGCGAATACCACGGCACCCAACTCCAAGTCATGAGTTGTGTAGTTCTTCTCGTGCACTTTGAGTTGACGAGAAGCATACGCAATCACTTTCTCGCGTTGCATCAACACGCAACCGAGTCCATGAATGGAAGCGTCACAGTAAACAACAAAATCATCAGGACCCTCAGGTAAAGACAAAATAGGAGCAGAACACAGTTTAGACTTCAGTTCTTCAAACGCTGACTCTTGTGATTCACCCCAGTCGAACTTCCTATCCTTCTGAGTGAGAGTGGTGAGGGGTTGAACAATCTTCGAGAACCCCTGAATGAAACGACGATAATAGCCCGCAAGGCCTAGGAATTGCCGCACCTCAGTTGGTGTCTTTGGTGCTCCCCAGTCCTTGATCGCTTCGATTTTAGCTGGATCGACATGAATTCCTAGTTCATTAACCACATGTCCTAGGAATTGAACTTCGCGTAACCAAAAGTCACACTTTGAGAACTTGGCGTAAAGTTGTTCCCGTCGCAAGAGTTCCAAAACTAACCGCAGATGTTCCCCGTGTTCGGTCTCGTTCTTGGAGTAGATCAGAATGTCATCAATAAACACAATGACAAACTTGTCCAGATACGGTTTACAGACGCGGTTCATCAAGTCCATGAAAACCGCCGGTGCGTTCGTGAGACCGAAAGGCATGACCAAGAATTCGAAATGGCCATAACGTGTTCGAAAAGCAGTCTTTGCAACGTCAGCCTCCCTGACGCGCAGCTGGTGATAACCGGACCTCAAGTCGATCTTGGAATAATAACTAGAACCCTGAAGCTGGTCGAACAGATCATCAATACGTGGAAGAGGATAACGGTTCTTGATGGTCAATTTGTTCAGTTCTCTGTAGTCTACGCACAATCGGAAACTCCCATCCTTCTTCTTAACAAATAAAATCGGGGCTCCCCAAGGGGAAGAACTTGGCCGGATGAAACCCTTGTCCAAGAGTTCCTGTAACTGACTAGACAACTCCTGCATCTCGGGAGGTGCAAGACGATAGGGGGCCCGAGCAATAGGAGCAGCCCCTGGTACAAGATCAATACCGAACTCGACTTGACGATGAGGAGGAAGACCAGATAAATCATCGGGAAAAACATCAGAAAACTCGCGTACCACCGGAATGGCGTCAATCTTCTTCTCATCAACAGAGGAAACAGATAAGAGTGCCAAAACAGCTGGATAACCCTTTCGAAGACACTTAAGGGCTTTCATGCTAGAGATGATGTTTAGCGGAACACCACCCTTGATACCGTACACAGAAAGGAATTCTCCATCAGGGAGAGGAACCCGAATAACCTTATCGTAACAGACAATCTCCGCGCGATACAAAGATAACCAATCCATTCCTACCACAACGTCAAAACTACCCAAAGGTACCGGCATAAGATCGATGGGGAACGATAAACCCGACAACTCTAACTGACACTCCCGAAGAACACTAGTAGCTTCAATCGTTTTACCGTCAGCTAACTCAATAATATACTTGGTCTCTAATGGTACAGGTACTACATCTAGCAGTCGACTAACATCCATGGATACAAAACTCTTGTCGGCACCAGAATCAAATAACACGCTAACAGAATGATTATTGAGAAGAAACGTACCGGTGACTGTATCAGGGTCCTGCCTAGCCTCAGCAGCTCCAATGACGAAGGCACGTGCATTTCTGCCGCCGCCCCCGTTGTTACCATTCCCGTTGTTTCCACCCTGTTTCGGTTTTGGGCAATCCTTCTTGTAATGCCCAGTGTCACCGCAGCTGTAGCACCCTTGTTTCCCCGTAGTCCCTTGAGTAGTCGGTGTTGAACTGTTTGTCGGAGCCTGAGTCGATGGAAGTGTAACCCGACAATCTTTAGCATAGTGGCCTGTTCGCTGGCAGCGGTGACAACGGTTACTGTCGCAGTTCCCTTGGTGATGGCGTCCACACTTGTTGCATTTGGGCAGTTTTCCCGCATAACCACCCTGCTTGTTACCCGAAGACGATGAACCCCCATTATCAAACCTTTTACCCTGCTGTGTAGACCCAGATCCTTTCCCGTCATTCTCCCACTTGCGCTTATTGTTCTCTGGAGCCTTAGCAGTCGAACCTTTCGCAGGCAAAATCCCCTCATTCACCTTTAAGTTAGTCATCCTATGTGCCGATCGAACTACCTCCGCATAAGTAGGATGATTTCCAGCAGCTACCAACCCTGCAATTTCCGGCACTAACCCTGAGACATAATGTTCAATCTTACGATACTCTGGCACGTGCAGATCGGGACACAGCACTGCCAACTCATTCCTCCTCACAGTATACTTTTCGATTTCCGATCCAGTCATCTTGAGGTTCCACACCTCATGCTCCAGCTTCTGTACCTCTTCCCTCGGGCAATACTCCCGCTTCAGCAACTGCACAAAGTTCTCCCATGGCATAGCATATGCCTCCCCAATCCCCATGTTCTGGGTGATACCATTCCACCAAGTCAATGCCACGTCCTGAAACAACGCAGCAGAATACTTCACCCGATCTTCTGGGAGACAGTTACACATCAGAAATACCGACTCCACTTTCTCCAACCACCTAAGCAAGCTAACCGCATCCTCGGTGCCAGAGAATTCCTGGGGCTTGCAGTCCCGGAACATCTTGAAGGTGCACATGGGTGGGGGTGGGTCAACAGGACCACCTGAAATGAAACGTATGAGGAACCACGAATAACGTAAACAAGGTTCACCAATAAGGCAAAGAAAACGGATAAAACAACTTACCACCACCGTTGTGCCCTAACTGAAAGGCAGCCTGGAGCAAGTTGTTCAGATCAGCCTGCGATAGGTTAATACCTCCACCACGACCACCAGCACCACCGCGACCACCACCGCGTCCACCATTGCGACCACCTCCACGTCCTCCACGCACTCCAGACATGATTCTGGCAGAAAGAACGAGAAAATTTAGTTTCGCAGTTAAAGATAACCACTAATGTTCACAAGATCAAAGCCAGATCCAATCCAGGACTATCCCCTCAAACCCAGAGCTCACTAGGGCTTCCATGCATTTCGTTTTATAATTTTGTGTGCACCCAAAATGATAAAACGCTCTACATGGTCCTCCAAGTGTTCTCCTAGTTCAAAGATCAATTCACCGAACATAGACTCTTAGCTACACACCGTAATACTACGGTAGTTTATGACAAGTGTTTCTATTGGAGTGCGAAAGGGAGATGTCCGAGCTTTGGACAAATCTCAAGAGCACACGAGTTACCCCAATAGACCACACTGCCTAGAAAACAAGTAACCCAACCTAAGATAGAACGGATGATGTAACGTAGAAAGACCAACGATTTAGAGACACCCCGACAAGACCATACGTAAACCACTATAACGTTTAGTACCATGTGATCGTCTAGTGTGTGCGACTCGGCTATAGACTAGACTCTACATGCAGTCCTAGTTCACTATAACCATTGGCTCTGATACCAATCTGTCACACCCTCAAAATCCACTTGCGGAGTTTTACCGCGAGGCGCATGACAAACCAGGATCCAAACCAACGATCACAATAAACAAGTCTAAATGAATTAAAATGCAATTTCAAAACACAGTTTAAAATCCCGTTTACAGCGGAAGCTTATTCAAAACATTATCCAAAATAATAAACCAATGTTCAATGTTGTAAGACCATGCAACCCTAACATAGACGCCGTGCAGACGCGTGCGCCCTAGTCCAGTCGTGCTACCTTAGCGACCTGAGAAAACATGTAAAAGTTTACGTCAGCACAAAAATGCTGGTGAGTTTACAGGTTTTGTATCCAAGTACCAAGTCCACCTGTCCATACTATAACAAATAGAAAACCAGTATACGCTAGCTAGGCGTACGTTTTGTTACTACCACGATTGGAAAACCATTACTAACGCGAATACCAAAAGTATGCCCGATGTATGTTCCTGTTGTTCCTGTTGTTCCTGTTTGAGACAATATGCACCCGCCGACCCTCCAAGTCGACGAGCGGGGTTGGTCACTCCCAATAGCGCTATTCACATTTCCCCGTTGTGCAAACCCGCACATTCATGGTTCCCCCCGGGACTTCCAAAGATCGTGTAGTACACAGTGTAAACCCATAGTATGACAGTAATTACCAAATAATCGTTTTAACACATGTTTTCTCCCCCGAAAAGTGTAAACCAGTTTAAAAGAGGGGCCGTAAACTCACCTTAAGTTCCGTTACTCCTTAACCCGAGTAAACTCAGCTGCTATGCTAGTCCCGTAAAGCGGCGACCTAACATACGACAGTTACAAGTACTTAGACTAATAACCCGCAGGCTAATTAGTCCCTAGATGTCCAGACCATAACCAAGTTCGTTTGAAAACATCGTGACTGTTTAACCGACCCAAAGTACAAGACTCGACATCCCATTGGTGACCCGAGACTCCCCGTGTTATGTTTACGCTCCAAAACGTACAATAACGCAAGTACACTTAACATACGTTAACACACAACAAGTTATAACACATAGTTCACGTATCACCGAAATACATCCAAATATATGTTACCAAGTTATTAGACATGTTACGGGGTTCCTAGCATGTTACTACATGTTAAATCGGGTCTCGGAATGCTAATTTACACTTACAGCAGCAGTACACGCGATTAGGAAAAGTCAACTAGTGATTAGGAAAGTCAACTAGTGATTAGGAGTCCTAATCGCCCCTACTATAGGCGATTAGGGGCTACTCCCCTTTATTTCATGCGATTAGGGGCTACTCCCCTGAACTTACTAGTGATTAGGGCTACTCGCCTGAACTTACTAGTGATTAGGGCTACTCGCCTGAACTTACTAGTGATTAGCCTTCTACTCGCCACTTTATAGGCGATTAGCACCTCTATTCGCATGACTATGGGCGATTAGCATTGCTACTCGCCTGTAGTCATGCTGTTCCGATTTTTCGCGCGTTTAACGCTCCAAATCAGGTCCAGAGCGTGTGTAACTACCCAATATCATCCCAAACACTATCCTAAACATGTTTAACCCAAAACCCTTCGTTCAACCTCGTAAAATCAGTCCTGCATGCAACCAAAGCAATCCAAACACCATTCACATAGCATGCAACATTCAATTAACGCATGTAATCATAACCCTATTATCCAATTACTGAGATGTCTATCATCATACTAACAATATTAATTCTGACCTAGCATGATAACACATCAAAACATCATCAAGATTCATAAAAATCCTATCTTTCTAATCATACATACCCATAACGCATGTTTATTAGTTATAATCCGATTAACAACCCTTATTGACGATTTTCAGAAAGCTTTTTCGTTTATGAACAGGTCTGGACCATTAGGGATTGATTAAAAACGTTTACAAAGTGTTATGGATGAGAATCAAACCTTGGAATTGTAAAAGAATGATGGTTAGACCTTGAAACCTTGTGTTTTTGATCAAAATCGCCTTCCAGAGGTTGTTTAAGTGTTTGGGGCGGTTATGGGACGACTAGGGTTGATATTAGGGAGTTTAGGAGGTTAAGTATTGTATTTATAGGCGTTTCTAGTCGTTCCAGCACGTTACTAGCGAGTATGCAGCAGTTCAGGCGATTAGGGCTTGTAATCGCCTGAAAGTTCTAGTGATTAGGGCCTACTCGCCCTTATGTATACACGAGTAGGGCCTACTCGCCCTTAAGGGCTCCCTACTCGCCTCCCCTATAGGGGAGTAGACCTCCTACTCGCCTATAGGGTTTGGTCTTGTGTGTTTTGCGCGTTAAACCCCGTTTTAACATATGTTAATGCATATTCATGTACCGACAAGTCACATAATGATTGTAAACACATAACACAAGTAAATACACATATTTACACTCGTTCACCAATTCCCGGGACTCGAGACTCGTATGTTCCGTATGCCCTGACGATCCCACCGATCGTCACCGTTTGTACACTTGGTTAAGGACCGACATCTAATGAACCTCTAGACCAACATCCAATGATCTTCTAGACTAACTAATAGTTCCCGAACCATAACCCGACTTAACTAACCCAGTTAAGTACAATATACGCGTGACTCGCTAAGGTAGACTTTCATCTAGACAACGTTGTTAACCCGAATTTGCCAGGTGTCACAACTTAGATATCTTAAGTTGTCTCCTGGTAAAGGAATACATTTAAGAAGTCTGAAAAATTTGAGTTAACTGCATATGTTGACTCAGACTGGGCTAAATGTTTAGTGACCAGGAAATCAGTCACTGGTTATTGTATATTTCTTGGTGGGTCTTTGGTTTCATGGAAGAGCAAGAAACAGAGCACTATAGCTAGGTCAACTGCAGAAGCAGAGTACCGAGCAATGTGCTCTGCTACTTGTGAAATCATGTGGATAATAAATGTCTTTAAAAGAGTTACATGTTGAATGTAAACTTCCTGTATGTCTTAACTGTGATAGTAAGGCTGCAATTTCGATTGCAGCAAACCCAGTTTTTCACGAACGAACAAAACATTTTGAAATTGATCTTCATTTTGTTAGAGAATAAATCTCTAATGGTATAAATGATACCATTAAGATAGATTCAGAAGATCAAATTCCAAATGTTTTGACAAAAGGTTTAAGTGGGTCAAAACATGAGCAAATGTGTTTGCAACTTGGTTTGGCTGACTTGTTTCAAAAGGTTTGAATCAAGGGGGCATGTTAAAAGAATAATATTAAGTGATTTAAACCTTTGGGCTTTGTAGATTGGGCCAGATGTTTTAAATTGTTTCAGGTTGGTATTGGGCTCGTTATAATACTCAGGCTGGAATATGGGCTTATGAAAGTCTGGAGCCCAGTTGCATTTACATTCATTTGGAGCCGTTGGATTGTGATCCGTGTGACTTATCATTGATGGCTCAGATTAAAGGATTTTGTGTTTGTTTGTAGAAGCTTCGAGTGGCTCTATAAAAGAGTTCTCTCTCTGTATTTCGAGAGTTTAGCTCAGTCTTTATTCTTGCGTCTTGTTTAGTCTTCTCTATATCTTTAGGGTTTCCTCTGTTATTTCGTAAGAATCTTGTATTGTATTTTCCTTACTAGGTGATCAGCTGATCTAATCAATCAGCTGTTCACTAAACTTTATATTACGTTTATTTTTTATCTCTATGATTGTAGAGATCTAGGGTTTTGGTTGGGTATGTTTTGGGTTGGATAAATAAGATTTTGTCACCGTTTTTGTCGCTATTCTTCTGTCTTTGTATTATTGTTCATGTTTGTGTTGTGGTTGAGTTTGTATTAGTTTAGATCTTGTATTTTTAACACTAAAATTATATAATCAGCAAAATGAAACCAAAAGCCAAAAGTAATTTAAATATTGTTACATATGCATAACAAAATTTTAAAATCTAAACTTGTGGATACATCTCGGCCAATCGTAGTAGTTTTGGCATCAAACGCACCAAAATTATCACAATGCCTTAAGCTATTAATACAAACAAGTAACTCAGATGTTACCTCGTTAAAACACTTTCCAAATTCTTGGATTTAAATATCTAGAATCGAACTGAATAGTTAGATTCGTATGAATTACCTACACTAGACTACAGTCTCACTCATTGTACTTAATCTTATCTACATGGAATCTTATTAAACCTTATAAAAAATAATAGACAATAAACTAAATGAAAGGGCGAGTAAAATAAAGTAAAAAGAAATTAAATAAAAAGAAAAGCATATTAAAAGTTAACGTGATTTTACCTGTCACCATACTTTTACATATTTTAACTTCTTGCTCCTAAAAAAAACAAATACCTCATGTTCTTCACATCAAATTAAGAAAGACCTGCAACCTTTCCACCAGGTCCTTGCTCGCTAAAGAAAAAAATAGGAAAAAAATATATACACACCAACCTTTCTACCAAGCGTAGGGATCGTGGATTTAGCTTCAAGGCTTATAAAGGGGGATAGGAAGGCTTGTTTCCTTGCTTTTCCTCGGTTTCAAAAATTCAATGGGTGCGATAGAAAATTTTTATGGGGTGCGGACGAGATAAACGCCTATATATAAACACTATTTTTTTTCAAGGTGGGTGCCCGCACCCCTTGGGGTGTGTGTGGGTCCGCCCATGCCATAAACAAATGCCGTGCCACTATATAAGAATATCCGTTGTGGCTATGGCTTAAGGTGAGCCAAAATATTATCCTTAACTGGACGCTGATGTAGCATTGGGTAAAGCCTCAATCCTTATCGCTGATGTGAGCGACACTTTTTTTTAAACATTAATAAATAAATAAATAAATAAATAAAAGAATTACACTAAAAAACATTACATTAAAAAAAACATTACAAAAGCCACTACACTACAAAAAATAACACCTAACTTAATGTTGAGCATAACATTTGCCACGCCAAAACATGATGAAAGTCATGCCCAACCTCAGAAAGATACTCGACGTGAGTAAAAGCTAGGAGCACGCCTTCTTTTTAGCCGGGGAGATCCTTAGAGACTTTTTTATATGCTATTTCGAAGTTTTTACACTTTGTTTTGAGATCCCCGTAGTTGTGGGATATTGAATCACAAGTACGTTTGGTTCCCCCGACGAGGTTACCAAACTCGACTAGCACTTTACCCCACTGCGGTCCTCGACTTCGAACACCACGACTCGTCGACGCATCATCGACATGGACTTGATTGTATGAGATTATCAACGCGATTTCCTCCTTTCGCGCTCGGCCCTTTAACTCTCCTTTCGCACCGACGGGGGCGGTGTTTGGGGCGCGAATGGGGCTTGAAATTCCTCTTTAACGCCCTTTCACTATACCACTACATCTAGTCTTAGGATTCATTCAGTTAATTCTTAAATTTCAGTCTCACTTGTTGGATATTCTAATCAAAGATGGTAGAATTTCAAAGAACAACAATGATAGATAATAATGGGTGATATTATCTACACATCCTCCAAACACTCACATACATCTATTTTCATATCTCTAACCCATCTCAAACACCCACACACAGGGGTGTTCAAAATCGGATATCCGAAAATTCGGATATCCGAAATTTTCGGATAGCTGGTTTCACTATCCGAATCCGTATCCGAAATTCGGATATCCGATCGGATAGTGAATCGGATATCCGAATATCCGATTTTATTATAATATATTTTATTTTATATGTTTTATGTATAAATTTTCGGATATTTCGGATATTTTTGGATATTTTTCGGATATTTTCAGATATTTCGGATACTTTCGGATATTCGGATATTTTGGATATTCGATAAAAAAAACTTTTATAAATTTTCGGATATTTTCGGATATCCGAAATATCCGAAATTTTTTAAAATCACTATCCGAATCCAAAATTTCGGATAATCTGGTTTTTTGGATAGTTCGGATATCGGATATTTTGGATCGGATTTTCGGATTCGGATATTTTTGAACACCCTAACCCACACACATCTCTTTTTTACAACTCCCACTTATCCCAAATATTGCCAATCATTGTCAGGGCTTATACACGGCCTGTGCCGAGCTCCATGGCCTATGGAGGGATGTGCAAATAAAATAAAGGGATGTTGAAATAACCATAGCCATAATAAGGCATACAACAACAGTGCATACAACTTTTAAACCGGTCATAAACCAGTACTAGACAAACAAAACAATACCAAAACACAATGTAGAAATCACACAAAGTAGAACATAGTGAAAGCACACAACTACATATATATTCTGAAATCTTAATAACTGATCCGTTGCTCCTTGCTAACTGAAGAAGTTTTTAGCATCACCGATAAGACCCATAGGATTTCCTGTAAACCCGTTAAATAGTGCACTGAGAACAGTTGCTGCCTTCTTTCGTTTCCGTCCATCATTCTTCTTCATTACTAATTTCCTCATGTTATTCATATCGGACGGAAACCTATCCCTAACAGTCTGAAAAGGATCACTTGTTCCTTTCATAAACGCCTCTTTCCAATTTTCATTGATGACATCCATAACACAGGATACATGATAACAGTACACGCCACACTCTGACATATAAGCCCAACCGTTTACCTTAGAGCAAAGATCTTTCTTCCCACAACGCAAACACTCTGCAGTGGCCACCTTCTTTAGGTTCATTGTAAGCCCATCAAAAGCTACCAAGGCTGGTTCATAAGCAAGACAAGATGGGTGCGCGTAACGTTTTACAAAATTGCACGAGCAACGGTAGTGATACCCTTTTATACCCTTCCCACATACGTCACACAAACAGACCTTCCCAGACCTTTTAAAGTAAAATTCTAAGACACACTTTGTGGAAAACGGGTGTTTCACCTTGGATATATGGTTCTCACATTCTTTGTGAGAAAAGATGTTGCACTCGTTTTTTTCGCATGAATAACTCAGTCCGAATCCTAATTGGTCGCATCTCTGGCAGTAATAAGGATGTTTGGCAGATGTTGGCACAAACTTATGGTTATGGCCGCATTGAGACATTTGGATTTATGTATCCTGGTTCATTTAAGCATTGTTATAAGTATATATATACTATATTATATCTCGGAAGCTTTTCGGGATAGATAAATCTAATATGATGTGATAAAATATGTGTTATGATATAACATAGAAATTAATGTACTATAATATGAAAAACTAACAATCTTAATCATGTGAATAAGAATGAAAAATGTATATTTAAAACAAGATGTATGTTTGGATGAGGAGCAGAGCTAGAAACAACCATTGCAGAGCGTGATTGAGGCTGTAGTTTTGAAGGTGTGACCTTTTTTTTTTTTTTGGAAATAGGTGGTTTTAACCTATTTTGCTCTTGATGAAAATATAATTCCTAGTTTGAACATGATTAGTGATTTGCCTAGATATTATTAATGAATTACCTGAACACATTGTGTTTTTTTTCCTATATGAACAAATACCGACAAAAAAATCGTTTCTTTTTTGTTTTTCGCTTTTTGTATAGCACTATGGTACTCGTTGGAAAGATAATAAAACATTCGTTAATTTGGTGTAATTTTTCAAAAAAAAAAAATTTGTATATAAAAGTTATTAACGTTTTAAAATTGTGAGAAAAACATAAGAAAGAAAGAGAATTTTGAATGAAAATAAGGAGGATGTCACATGACACACTTAAAAGAGAATGACCTTTTAAGTGCCATGTAGGATTTTATGCTTTGAAATACAAATATATATTTAGGTAAGATGAAAGTCAGAAATTTAAAGCAATGATCTAAAGTTTAAGCCCATAAAAGAGTACCTTAATCAATAGTATTAGTTTCAGTAGAACAGATGAGGGGGTGGACTGTTTGAATGGCTTCAAAGTTCGAGATTCCATATAATATATATGGATGAGAACCGTGTTTTTATTTGTTTCTTGACATGATAAATAATGTGAGACGACCATGACCCTTTCAAGTCTTTTATTTCTGTCTTGACATGATAAATGATAAATAATCTAAAGGATATAGGTCTTCATTAAAAAACATTTCAAGTCTTTTTGCTAACCAATTAGTTAGTGATATTCTTGTATATGATATTTTGTTATATACCAAGTGGTACCAAGTGGTAATTCATATATGAATGCCATGTTGTCATTTTTTATCATCACTGCAATTTGCGACTTTTCAAATCATCTGTTTTAAAATATATTAGTTTTGCCTTCGGTTCACACACAAAATAACTAGTTTACCATCTGTTCATATATTATTGCGCTGATAGTTAGGAATAAATATATATACTAATATTTGGTTATAAATTTTTTATTTTTTTTAAAACTAATTTCCTCCCTTATTTTTTTTACACCCTTTTTTATTATTTTATCCCCTTTTAAATACACTATTTTTTTCCTCTTATAATACTTGAACTCCCAACCTACCATTTTTACCATCACACCACAAAGGGTGAGACATTTGGTTGTAAATTACTTTTACTTTTATGGTTTGTTGTAATTATTTAAATGCTAGCATCGTGTCCATCAGGCTAGGGGTGTGGAGTAATGCCCAAAGCCAACTCAACTTGGTGACGGCATCTCTAAAACACCCCTCCGGCGCCAGGAGGGGGGCCGTGGGTATCAAGATCTCATCAAGCCCTTAACGGGCACGAGAAGGAAATTAAACGGAGGCCCGCTATCAGTACCTTCATCTCACCAACATCTCAACCATGGTCCACCATCATCTTTGACTTTGTCAACTACCGTCTCACTGTCACTCTCAAAAACCGTCCACCATCATCACCTCGTCGTCCACCATCATCACCTAATCCAACCCATCTCTCTCTAGATTTGTAAGGAAACATGATATTTTAGGTGGTTTACGTTTTGGTGGGTATGGTTTTGACAAAACCATGGCTGATTAAGAATTAAAGTAATAGTATTTGTTTTATTAATTGTATGTGGATATTTCAAACAAAGAATACTAGTTCTGTTTCTATCATAGAATCAGGGTTATTATCGCGTTTAAATTAACGGAATGAATTAAATTTAAAACATTGTTTGAGTAATTGATAAGACTTTATTCCACAGCAGCTTGATTAAGGGTGGAGCTTTAAAGCCTCATCTGTCTACGAGATTCTACGTGACACTAATATGCTATAAAGCCATGTGGTGCTTTATCCCACACCCCTAGCCTCCATGAAAGTACTAGTTATTGACTTGTCTTTTGTTTATTTAAAAGATTTAAAGATTATAACAAGTCAAATAGTCATAAATGTGGTGTGACCTATTTTTTAGAGGTTTACGTTTTTTAGATGGGAGGTTCTAATTTCAAATCTAGATAAAAACATATATGACGTATATAAGGCTATAGGGTATGAAGTCGGTGAGGTGGTTCGGGATGCCTACATGGACCTTTCCCCGTCGGGGAACACCACGCCCCGTCAACAATTTTCGGTGAAGCCGATGAGAAAACCCCATCCTCCCCAATCAAAAGTGCATTATTAATACTATATATTATTAATATTATATTATAATATGTACTAGGGGACAAAACAAATGCATATGATCAAATAGTTGGCACCAAGAGAAAAGAAGAAAAAAGAAAGTGGGAAAGGGGAAGAAGAGGGAATCATTTTCCTTATTTGAGGGAGGAAATAACGTGGTGCTGACGTGGACTTGAGGGAAGAAGGGGAAGTTAGTTTCACAACCCATAACCTAGCGAGAGTAACGTTGCCTGTTAAAAAAATAATAAAAATCACAAATGCTCAATATGTCATTCTGGTTGGCTTAGCTTTTTGTGCTGATTAGCAATAACCTTGACTATACACATATTTTTATATTTTGTTACTAAAAGTAATGTTATTAACTTATTATATTGTTATTGCGTATGATTAAATATGCAATTTGCATACTTGATGACACTATTCAATAATATTCATGTGATGTAGCTTTTCTTAGTTTAGTATATGGTTTTCTATAATCAATAAATCTATATATATATATATAAGAATTGATGTTTGCTGACGTAACACACACTACTCAGCATTAGTATATTTATGCTTTACTTATTTTTTTGGGAAATGGAATCTAATAATCCCAACTTTGGGGGGTTGGAAGGCAGCAGTCCCAACTTGCAACTTGTACCACAGCAGTCCCAACTTGTTAACTATTTAACTTGGTTGGTCCCAGACTAACTGAGGTTAGTTTTTCCAGTTAAGTGCCACGTAGGCATCCCACGTGGCAGTCCTACGTGGCAAAATTTGTCTAGTTGGAAAAAAAAATGTGGGTCCCACAATGTACATGTGTCTTTTTTAATCTTTATACCAAAATATTTATATATATATATATATATACACATATACAGAGAGAGAAAGAGCTGAGAGAGGGAGAGAACGTAGAGAGAGAAAGAGCTGAGAGAGAGAGAACGCAGAGAGAGAGAGAGGAAACCACCGTCATCAACCACCAGCCACCGTCATCAACCACCAGGTCGTCTTCTTCACCTTTCCCCACCAAACCACCGTCATCAACCACCAGCCCCCCTCCCACGTTCAGATCCCCCAAAACCCACCACCATTCAGATCCCCCCAAAACCCCCACGAACCACCGCCTCAAAAACCCACAACCACCACACATCCACCACCACAGCCCCCAACCCACCCCCTCGTCGTCTATGTAAAGGAAGAACAGGTGGGTTCCAGATCTTTAGGGTTTCAGAAAACCGGGTAGAGAGAGAGAGAAGCAGAGAGAGAGAGGAAGAAGAAGCGACGGCGACGTTAGGGTTTCAGAAATTGGAGACGTGGGGATGATTATAATCAAAGGCAGAGGATGATTAGGGTTAGGGTTTCAGAAATTGGAGGGTTTTGGTGGTGTTCAGGTCTCTATGTGTGTTTGAGAAAAGGGTGGGGGTAGAAAGAGGGTTTTGGTGGTGTTTGTGGTGGTGGTGGAAGGTGGTTGTGGTGGCGGAAGGTGGTTGACGGTGGTGGCAGGTGGGTGACGGTGGTGGTGGAAGGTGGTTGTGGTGAAGATGATGATGATATATATGTGTATATATATAATATGTTTATCTAAAGTATATATATATATATATATATATATATATATTATATATAAAAGTTAATAAAACATTATTTAAAAGATTTTTTGAATATTAAAACATGTGGGCCCCACCTCATTTTTTTTAATTGAAAAATAATTATATTTGATTAAAACATGTGGGCCCCACCTCATTTTTTTGACAGGTACAACTTTCTTGCCACGTAGGACTGCCACGTGGGATGCCTACGTGGCACTTAACTGGAAAAACTAACCTCAGTTAGTCTGGGACCAACCAAGTTAAAGAGTTGACAAGTTGGGACTGTTGTGGTACAAGTTGCAAGTTGGGACTGCTGCCTTCCAACCCCTCAAAGTTGGGATTATTAGATTCCATTTCCCCTATTTTTTTTGTTTGATCAGCTGTTCCACACCATTTTTTGTATTAGACTGTATTAACTGTATTTTAATCTCATCACTCGTTTTAGTCACATATTCAGCATCTGTTTGGTCACATGTTTCATGTTTAATTGACTCGCCTTCCATATACATGGTTAACTTGTTTAGTCTTTAGTAAACATGGGGGATATAATTTCGATAATGGCTTTAGTAAACATGGGAATGAAACTTCTGCCGTAAAACGAAAAAACCGAATTGTAAATTGTTTCCGCTGCCGCATCGTGCAGATTTCTTACTATTATATATAGATATAGATTCAAAATTTAAAATATGATACATTACATACATATAACTTTTGTCATAAATAGATAATAACCTTTTAACTTTTATATAGTTTTATGCATATACTTCACAACACACAAAATATAAATAATATTATCAAATTAATATTTCAAATTTTTTTTTTTCACATAACGAACCTACTAAAATAAAGCACGAATAGATAAAGGTTTAAAGACAATAAAAATATAAATAGAATTTTTTTGGGTACATAGTTTGGATAAATGGGTATGTAGAATTTGTAGAACTAATCTCATACCCGTTAACTCAAGTGTTTTTGTCTTACAAGTTTTTTTTTTTTTTTTTGAACGGCAAATTTTTACTTTTTGTGGGAGTTGAACCCATGACTTTCCCCTTAAGTGTTCCTAGAAGCTTTGCTTCTACCATTAGGCCTAGGGGTGAGCAAAATTGGGCCGGACCGAAAATTACCCGAGAACCGAACCGGAAAATCACCAAAACCGAACCGGATCCGACATGTAGGTCCTTAATACGGTTCTGTTTTCCAGCCCACCTCGGGTTTCGGGTCGGGTCGGTCCAGGACCGGCTGTAAATTGTGACAGAACCGAGGAACCGAAATAAATTCCTTATTTAACTAACTTCCAACTATTTTAGGCGCCAAATCTTGGGCTTTATTCAATGTACAGCTACACATGGTATAACTGCATTATAGATGGGTCAAATCTGCCATAAAAAACTGTTAAAGAGTTTCAATCATGATGGGTCAAAACTGCTTAAGACGCAGCAGAGTAGCAGACCTACAGACCTGTTGCAGCCGTAAACGGTAAAACAGCAAGCCAGGCTCTGCAGTCGTAAAACTGCTGGGTCAAAACTGCTGCAGACGCAGCTGACCTGCAGACCTGCTGAGTGCTGACCCAAAGAATGAAAGAAACGCAGCCGTAAAACTGCAGACCTGCAGACAGCAGACCTGCTGAGTGCTGACCTGCAGAATAGATTATCCATGTATAATGCAGTTTTATGTGGTATATGTGTTAAATTTTCTGTTTTGACCCATCTATAATGGCTACTTCCATGATTTTCTCATGTATGTGTGTATATATACATACATACATGTACACACATATATATGGTCTTGTGATGGAAGACGGCAACATAAATCATAGTATACCTGACATCGGCTCCCACAATACCATACAACATGACTAGATGATCATTTCTTTATATTACTTGATGTAAAACACCAATCACATCTTGATTCCCCTAAACTTTTATTTGGTACAGAAACATAAGGTTCTTCACTTAATATAATTTTTCCTGTGGCCATAAATGAACGATTATGATCAATATGTATCTATAATCACAAATTCACAATAACCTGTAGCATATTTCATCAGACGAAACACAAATGCAGACCTATACTAGCACAAGTTCTGGCTACAAATTATTAGATATTACTACGGTTTATCAAATAGTTTAGGCGTTAAAAAAAACGCCTAAACTAATATAGTTTAGGCGTTTAAAAAAAACGCCTAAACTATATTAGTTTAGGCGTTTAAAAAAATCGCCAAAACTATATTCGTTAAGGCGTTTCTTTTGAAACGCCTAAACTATATTAGTTTAGGCGTTTAAAAAAAATCGCCAAAACTATATTCGTTAAGGCGTTTCTTTTGAAACGCCTAAACTAATATAGTTTAGGCGTTTAAAAAAAACGCCTAAACTAATATAGTTTAGGCGTTTAAAAAAAATCGCCAAAACTAGGTGTGCAAACATATTGAACATACCAACTAATCAAACATACCAATCAAACACAATCAAACCAAGTAATTAGCAAACTAAATCCTGATTTAAAGTAACAACATTTAAAAATCGATGAACTACAGAATCCTGATTTAAATACCATTTCTTACACCCCCACATTTCAAAAACAAACATGCAATTAATCGATGAACTATATTTATAAATACAGGATACTCACCTCTGAAAATCGGCCGGAAGAAAGTGAAGTTCACAGAATTAGGAAAGAAGAAGGTCGGGTCGGTTCTTGTACGATGGACCGATTGGAACCGGGCTATAAGGAACCGAAGACCGAACCTATGATTAGGGTCTCATATCGGTTCTGATTTTATGTAGGGTTTGGGTCGGGTCGGGTTTGGGTCGGGTCGGGTCGGGTCGGGTTTGGACCTATGCTCACCCCTAATTGGGCCACCAAGTGTTTTTGTCTTACAAGTTTTTCTTTCTTTCTTTTTTTTGAACGACAAATTTCTACTCCTTATGAGATTTGAACCCATGACCCCCCCTAGGTGTTCGTAGAAGTTTTTGTCTTACAAGTTACAACCAGTTTTTTTTTTAAGTTGTTTTCAAATCGATACTAAAAAACGAGGCTATGAACTGGTGCCAACCCTACGGGTCGGGTCAGGGGTCGGGCTTAAACCAGTTTTTTTGTAACTATCCAACCATACGAACGGACATCTTTGGGCTTTTGGGAGATCTTATCTTAATTGGGCTTTATAAAAGTTTCCTTATTCACATTGGCCCATATTAAGTATTAGAATCAAACCCTAGCTTTGACAAACCCTATTAATATTGTGCAACACAACGATCTCGTATCTGATATCTAAATCCATCGTCTACGTGTTCCATCCAAGGTAAGATCGTACAAATCACAGTAAATTATAGCTAAGTTATATATCGTAAACACGCGATTTGTACGGGTCGAGCGATCTATTCACATAATCATATGTGTTTGAGTTTTACATTTACAAATTTGCATCTGTTTTACCTTCTCCTTGTAACGAATTAATTATTGTTGAAGGAGATATAACTGATGCATATAGTTAGTTATAGGATGGCTTACCAACGCATAGCATTTGTAATTATTGCTTTAGCGTCAAATGGTCCTTCCTATATTCTTTATTTTATTCACTTATTATTATTATTATTATTATTATTATTATTATTATTATTATTATTGGTTGAATTGAATTGGCAGATGATGAAAATTCAGTTTTATGCTTAACACTCTGATTGAATCGTGGTGACTACAAACTCCGCTTATTATCTGATGCCATTTTTTATAGTTTTTTAAATTAATTATTTAAGTGTTCGTTTTTTTATTTTTCGATGATGAGATTTAGCAGACAGGTGGTGGTGGTGGTGGTGGTGGTGATGGGGTGGAGAAGATGAAGTAGGTGGGCCCCACTAAGTATGGATGGAGAAACATAATTGGCTAAAGGGTTAAGTGGGCCCTCTTTGTATTTTATTAATTAATTGATTTTTTTTATTTTTTATTAAAGTAAGGGTAATTTGGTCATTTCACACCCACTTAACTGGATTATTTAACCTTCATCCACCAAAAGGGTAATTTAGTATTTTCACACCCACTCCAGGGACTAGCCGAGTTAAGAAACACCAAAAGTTGGGGACTATACCTGTAATTCTTAAAAGTTAGGGACTAAAGGTGAAATCTGAGCAAACCACAGGGACTATTCGAGCAATTTTCTCTTATTATTATTTTTGTATGTGTAACTTATTTGGATATTGTAGTTGGTGTTAAAGATAGTGGGTATGCTATGATGAGTATGCAATTATATTATGTCTGGACTTATGAGACATACATTGTCTATGAAATGATGCGCATACGTCTGAGCTAATGTTTCTAACAAGCTTGCTAATCGTTTGTGTCTACTGTGAAGGTCTGATAGGGAAAAGAAACACGATAACGGATAGGAATTCAAAAATTCAAATAAAACGGATAGGCAACTATAATTCGAGATACAGTAAACACCACCTAACTAGTCGTTGAGCGAATTCTAAACCTGAATTGAGATACAGATACACCACTCAATCCTAATTTAGATTTCAAAGAACACCATTCAAGTTTGCTAATCTTGAACTACCATTGGAACAGAATTAATTCATCTCAAAAATCCATTTGAGAAAAACTAACACACACTTTTCCATTCATCAAAACTCACTGATTTCTTTTGATAGTTTCATACGTATATATAAGGAAATAGAAACAACTAACCACTAGTCTACTAAGCTATTTTTTAAGAAATTAAATAACTGGCAATTAAAATAAAAGAAGCATAATTTAGAAATAAAAATTGAAAATAAAGAAATACAAGTGTAATGAACGTGGGGCTATCAATTGTCTTTAAAACATTGCATCTTTATTTAAATCACATAGGTGAACAAATTAGTATATCTTTTGGGTTAACTAAAGAGTTTCTAACATTGGTTAAGCCATGTGTTATGGTAGGGCAAATGAAAGAAAAAAAAAGTGTTAGTCACGTGGGTGTGGGTTTAACGTTTCACCTTTACTTACAAGCGTGAGACTAGCCGCGGTAGGGGCCTTCTTGGCTTCTTCCCCTATATGACATATGTGACCTTACGCTATGGAAGTGTGAAAAGTGGTGATGCGAGTAATGAACATTGCCTTTTCAAGTTGTGAGGATTCAAATCAACGATAAAATTTAGGCGGTTAAAAAGAGTAATGAATAATTGAATAAATGAAATATTAAGGTGGAGCAGTAGCGGATCTAAGCCACAAAATCAGTAGTAACGTTTTTCATTTTTTTCATTTTAGTAGCAACGTTTTCCAAATTTCGTAAAAAAAAACCAAATTTTCCGCTACGCGCGCGAAGTTGAGCCACAACGTCCGCAACCGCTGCTTCTTCCCTATGTCAGCCCCTGAGGTGGAGGTAATTAATTGGTTTTACCATGATTTGACAAATTTCAAGATTGGGGTACAGTATAACAAGGACTCAAATTACATTTAACTATAACAATCTTATCTAACTTGCCGTTTCTTGTTCCATGTTATACAAACAACAAACATTCCACCTTCACAAGCCATGTAAAATCTCCAAATTAAAGCATCACACCATTGAGGAAAAGATAACAATCTTATCTAACGCCCTAATGTCGCAAGCCTTTCTAAACATCTCCGAGAAAGCCTCCATCATTATGAGGAAAAGATAAGGATTGCCTTGTCATATATACCTTTGGAGTATTAACAAGCACCGAAGAGCGAGCAGACATCAGGACACCTACCACGTTATCACTATGAACGACCCATCCAGTCATCCAGAATGAGTCTACTATTAAGAAAAGCCGGTTGATTATCCGAAATAACATATTCCAACCCAACCTATTACCAAGGACCTAAAAAATAACTTTGCTAACAACACTGACCAAAGGAATAGGTCTATACTCATTTAAATTCACTAGGACTTTAGCATTAAGGAACAAGGCTATAAATGCAAAGCCATAACCCCAACTAATCTCAAATAAATGAGTTAACAATGTTCATGAATTCAGATTGGAAGATGTACTCAAAATGTTTTAAATAATATGAGCTTAAAGCCATTCGGCCCGGAGCGCGATCATCCCACCAAGCATACACAACATTCTTAATTTCTCCCTGAGAAAAGAGAATAAAAAAAATCAGCATCCAAATCCGAGAGTTTTTTTTTTATATAAGCGTGGGCAGTTGGATGCAACAGGCTGATGGTCCAATTCATATGATCAGTTTAGAATGGTGCAAATGGTTGCCATCAAAGTCTAATATTTTTGTTTGGAGAGCAATTAATGATAAACTCCCAACGAAGGCGGCATTGGCTAGAAGAAACATCTCAATCGACAACATGAACTGTGTTCTGTGTGATGCAACGCATGTTTTTACAGGTTGCAGCCTTTCGAGCATTATTTGGCAGCATATCGCGTCGTAGTTTTACGCCTTCGATACTAAAAACTTGGTGGAATTTCATAATTATTGCAGACGGCCACTGGCATACAAAGAGGCGATTAAAGGAATCATTTTGTTTAGAGGCAAAACAAACTTTGACTTTTTGTAATCAATGATGTAAGTATGTGGATTTCTTGTAAGAATCAATGGTGTTTAAATCATCACTCAATAAACTTTATAGATAAATAAACTTACAGTTACAGAGCAAGGAGGAGCCGAGGAGGAAGATGGAAGCCGGCAGGGAAGGAGGAGGAGGGGCGGCGGGAGCAGAGGTCAGGGGGGGTTCGCTTTGGGCTTATGTGTGTTTTTGTTTGGTAGGGCAAGAGTGCAAGATATTAGATATGTAACCTAGTTTTGAACTAAAAAAAGGTTGGAAACCTAAAATACGCGTGAATCGGGTTTCGAACCTGGAACATCTTCATTGTAAGAGGCGGGTCTTTACCACTAAGACACCAACAATTTTTAGTATTGGGTTCCTTAGATAATTTTCTTATGGGTTCCTTTTTTTTTCCTATATACATTATCACTGAAAATTACAAACCGAGTGGGTTCTCGGGAACCCGGCGGTAAAAGCCTAGATCCGCCCCTGATCACATCTACCGAGAATAAATCATCTCATGGTTTGTAGTCCTTATCTAATAATCATAATGAGCATATATAATGATGTGGGGTATTATCCTCAGCTTTAAGTACTCAAAACAATACCACAGTACATTCTCTTGAAAGTTAATAAGAGTCATATGTTTATAAGCCTAAAAGATTACATCAGAAGATATTATAACCAACAAATAAAAAACATATTTACAACCTACAAACGATATCGTGTTGTGTTTTGATTATGGGATTACATAAATCCATAAGACCGTCCAAACTATATGGTTAAAAACATATCACCACCCAACACAGGCCACCGAGTAGGCCTTACTCACCCAAACCATACCCATTCTCAGACAAAGGCTGGCGTCTCTCTCTCTCTCTCTCTGTCAACCCACTGGTCATCGGAACCACCGTCACCACCCAGCACAGGCCACCAAGTCGGCCTTACACACCCAAGACATATGTTGGCGGCGGTGATAAGCGGTCATGGTGGTATTCTACCGATTTATACATAGAAAAAACAGAGTATATAATAGATACGGGGAGGGGAGGAGACTACCTTAGTGGATATGGAGCAGATTGAAGTTGGATGTCATTGTCATATGGATTGGTTTAAGACTACATGTACTGGGGCTCCATTTTTAACGCCCTTGCAAACGTGGCACCAAAATGGCGCCCCCACACCATTATGGGGGGCTCCATTTTTCAAAATCAAGGTGGGGCTTTATAAATATAGCGCTAGTTTGCTTGTCCCCCCCTCCAATCAGAAGTTGACACATCATCCTCTCTCTTTATTATTATTATTTTATTATTTTCTTAATTTAAAAGATATAATAAAATATTAATAGGGGTTTTATATATAAAGCCCCTACCACTACACCCCTTTTTCAGTTTCTCTCTCCATGCTGACTCAGCTGTCACGTGGACCAATCAGAAAGGGGGGCTTTATATATAAAGCCCCCCACTACGCATGGTCTAAGAGGGTGTTTGGGATTGAGTTTGAAAACAACTTATTGGCTTATTGGCTTTTTCAAAAAGCCAATAAGTCAATAAGCTGTTTGTGTAACCCAAAAGCACTTTCTGTTTTGACTTTTGGCTTTTAAGGGTTGAAAAGCTGTTTTTGAAAAGTTAGAAATCCTGGCTTTTGACTTTTGAAAAAAATTACAAATTTACCACCCATACAACCAATATTCACAATAAGTTAAGCGAAACACTTTAAAAGAGACAATCTATTGACTTTTTGACGTTTCTCATCCCAAAAGCTAATCCAAACACTTTTTTTTAAAACTCCTTTTTAAAAAGTCATAAGTCAATAAGCACTTTTGACCAAAAGCATTTTTACATTTCCAAACTCAATCCCAAACACCCTCTAAGTAATGTTTGTACAGTATGACGGTTTTATGATGAAAAGTCTAGAAGAATGCTTTACGTGTTTGTACTTTAAAGTACAAAAAAGTATGCATAAAGTGGTTGATAATTGTGTGTGTGTGTGTATATATATATATAGGTAAGCGTTCTTGTACAAAGTCCAACATTTGTGAAAATGATAAGAATGACTCTTGTTATGACATGTGGCACTACTTAATTATAAGCATTGGGGCATTTACGTAAAAGACCACACCAATTTTAAATTTAGAAATGATATTTTTCATTAATAATCAATGTGTAGTTATAAGGTTTGGGTGATTATAGGGATTTGATCTCCCTCAATTATGACCTATTCTACTATTTTTTTTATATAATCTTCCTCTACAGATCATTCACACCAAAAAGTTCATTTACATATCTGAATTGTGTTTTACATTCAAAGATCATCCACCACATATAAAACACATTCGAGTTTACAATAAACCTAAACGACGTAAAACACATAGTTACTGTACATCTATACAACACGACTACTTAATGTGTTTTACATTCAAAGAACATCCACCAAATATATTATACATACATTATAATAACCCCAAATGACGTAAAACACATAGATAATATACATCAATAAAACACTTACTTAAAATGGTATTTTATACTCATCAATCACATAAGGCACAAAACGCTTTAAAAATGTGTTTTATATTCCACCAAAAAAAGTAGTGTTTTATATTCATCAATCAACAGACAACAACCATCCAAAAATTAAAAAGTTTTAAACACCGATTAGCGATGGACACTATTGTTTAAACAACTAAGTGAAGAAACAATAAGTGTACCGGAGATTAGGGCTAATCACCGGGGGGTTAACACTTACGTTACCGTCAGATTAATCCTTTACTCAAACCGTGATGGTAACCCGTGTGAGTATTAATGCAAGTGAGTGTGTATGTGAAGTGTGTGAGAACACAAGAGTTAAGTGGTTCGGCCGTTAATGACCTACGTCCACTGTAAGTACACCGGAATATTATTGATAACAAGAGAGATTACAATGAGTGAGTATAGTAGAGATGGTTATTTCTGAATGATCTACAAGGATTGCATGTAATCCTATTTATAGGTGCCGCAGTGGGCTGCATGGAATGGCCCACGGGTGATACCATTGGTCTGGGCCCAACCGAGGCCCAAGCCCATGGTCCTTCTGAAAATGGCGGGAAAAGGCAGAATACTGTTGATGTCGTCACGCCATAGTGTGGTCGTTGTTGTAGCCGGACACGTGGCGGATTTCTGGTGGTGTACAGTAACGTCGTACTTGCTACAGTGTTCAGGCTATCCATGCTGTCTGATGTGACGTCTGACAGTTGGCGAGGTAGTGCCTGCTGGTCACTATTCACGACAGCATGCACAGTGCAGCCGTTCACCTTTTGTACGATCTGCCACATGTCCTTCTCCTGCTGGTGTGTACTCTGACATGGATCTTTATGAATCTTCCTTCTGCCGTTCTTTGTACTTCGTATAAGTGGTGCCAGGGGAAGATTTCGCGCGTGGTAACACGCGCGTATCAGGTGTTGTATGTTGCCTATCGTATGCTTTGGCGCGCGAGACATGTTGATTGCTTGTCCCCGCGCGAGTGTGTTCCCGCGCCATGATCTGGCGTGGGGTTGCTGTTGCACGGGGATAGGGACGCCTTTCAGATTAGGCTCCCTATCCCTTCAAGTCCCCCTAGTCTAGGACTTCTCCTGCTCGCTGATGAGGAGGTGGAGTGCTAGACTCAAAATATGTTAGTCGCAGATGAAAGCTCATTTGCTTGTGTTGTAGCTCTTAGGCGCGGGTTCTTGAAAAGTTCAGCGGGGAACGTCTTTTCCAGTTTTACGTCAAAGTTGCGCCGAGAAGGACGTGCTCCGCCTTACCCTTGCAGGTGTTGAGTGGGGAATGTCTTTTGCAGACTTACGTCAAGTTTGTGCCATGCAGGACGTTCTCCGCCTTGCCCTTGCAGGCGTTGGGCGGGGAACGTCTTTTGCAAACTTACGTCAAGTTTACGCCATGAAGGACGCACTCCGCCTTAACTTTGCAAAATTTTAGGCGGGGAACGTCTTTTGCAAATTTACATCAAGTTTGCGCCAATGAATTAAATGCTGTTGGAGTGATTTAATGCGGGTCCTGAGTTGGTGATAAATTCTAAATCATTGGCATTCAATTTGTCTCTCATGAGCTGGAGTGAATGCCCCTGGAGTTCGAATGATCAGTTACTTCTGATGGAAGTTTAATGGTTGCTGACGTGTTCAGTGACTGTCTGGTTGTGCAGACTGAGGCACGTCACGTCATGGTTGCAGTTACCAACTTCTCGTCTGTGTCAGGAGCGTGGGACGCCACGCGTCTGACGCTTTGTCTTCGTGGTTGAGATTGTGCCACGTGTCAGTGGGCACGTGTTTTCTGTCAGGCGCGTGGGTTATCACGCGCTCACTTTATTTAGATCGTGAGATCTGTTGACACGTGTCGATCATCCAGCTTGTGTGTGGCACACAACTGTCACACACTACCATCTGAGCCGCTCGTTTGTGTTGTTTGACACGTGTCGCCATCTGGTGTCTGGAATTTGAAAAGGTGTGACGTTTGGCGCTTCCCATGTGGGTCCCTCTGTCATTAATGCGATGAGTATATAAACCTTATCGTGGTTCATTTGAACGGTTATTCTCTCAAAATTTTCTTCTTCTACTCTTTGCTTTCAGTTTTCTCCCAAAATTCCGGTCATCTTTCGTTGAAGTTTCCGTTCAATCTTCAAAGACTTTCCTGGTCTTGAAGATTTATTGTTGAAACTTCAAGTGTCTTTGCTTCTTGCTTCCTTTCTGTTTCTTTGTGAATCCTTTGAAATCCGTTCTTCTTTCAGTTTCCGTTGAAGATTCCGGTGGATCTTCATATTTTCCGGCGTCTTTTTTCCAGATTTGTTGAGTTTCTGGTATCATGTCTGAAGTTCCGGTGAGTCCACCATTATCCACCGAGGACGTTGTGATGGAGCCGGCTGTGGAGGAGGTGGTGGAGGAAGAGGTTCTTGTCGAGCATGGCAAGATAAAGGAGAGAAAACTGATGTCCAACACCTACTGTGTTTGGAGTCAGGAAGCCTTCAACCGTTTCTGCATCATGTATGGGATCTTGCCGGAATGGGAGCCCACTCTTCCATCTCCGACCAGCACCGTCCTTTCTGCCGGCAGTGGTCAGTTGGTGCTGTACGAGGCCCACTTTGCTAAGTGTGGATTCCGTCTTCCCTGTACGCGCTTTCAGATTGACACTATGGTGGCCTATGGCGTTGGGCCTACACAACTAACCGCCTTCGGGCTTCTGAGGTTAGTTCATTTTGAGGCTTCGTGCCGCGCTTTGGACATTGAGCCAACCGTTGAGCGGTTCAGTGTCTTCTATTTTATGGCGCGAGACGAGATGTGGTTCTCGTTTAAGCCACACCCGAAGGTGCCGCCTATGGCTACTCACACTCCTAAGTCCTTGCATTGGGCTAAGGAGAAGTTTTTCTTTGTGAAGAGGGGTGTGATCCCCATCAGTCTCCCTTGGAAGGTCATAGGGGATGGGCAACGTGTGGCGGACATGCCTGTGCCCAAGGACTTCAAGAAGCAGGCTTGGTTCCTCACCCTCACCTCTAATGCCACCAAGCTGGAGTTCCATAACTTGACAAAAGGCATATTTTTCCTTCTTGGGATGAGCCGCCATGGCATCCGGGCGGGTAAAGAGCCTTATATTGCGGAGGAGGGTATGTTTCCTTATTATCATTATTATTCCCTGCGCCTTTTCTCTTATTGCGTATTTTTGTAGTGTGGACAAGTTCCAGTTTTATGCTGCCCGCCAGGAGAAGGGTATCAAGTGGAGGCCTTTGGCGGAGGGTCAGACCTCTTGCATAGATGAATTTGCTGACCGCTTCTATTACCCTGATTTCACCACTACGCCCAAGCCTTATTATACAACCGGTGAGTCTTCGGATCCCTTCGGTCCTAGCATATTTGGAGATGATTCTACTGGGTTCTCAGTAGGGGTTGTACCGCCGGTGAGCTCGTCCGCGGGGCGTGGGCGTTGGAAACACGCGCCGCGGAGGCATGGGTACCGAGCAAAAGTTGTTCTTTCTGACTCGGGTTCTTCCGTTTCAGTAGGGGAGGTTGTGAAAGGGCGTCGACGGCGGAAGGATGGCCCGCCCTCCGAAGATGAAGAGGAGGTTGAGTCTTCTCATCTGGAGAAGGGGAAGAGGGCGCATGTTGATAGCGCTGCGACTAGCAGTGCTGCTGCTGCGGAGAATGTGTCTGCTGCCCCGGCAGGTGGGGGCGAGAGTGGGGGTGCCACTCAGATGCCTGAATCAGTAGCGGGTTCGGAGGCTGCTACTGAGGTTGCTGGCACTCAGAAGGCCAGCTCTGCCGGGGAGCAAGGAGGGAGCGCCCCTGTTTTCTCTGTGGGGATTCGCGCTGCCCCGACTAGGCAGCCGCTGTTCCAAAAACTGATAAAGAAGAAGGCGCCTGGTAAGCAGTGTTTACTGTCTTCTTGAATTTTTAACTTTGAATTCCTCTCTTAATATTTTGTTTTGCTTCGACAGTGTCGCCCAAGATAACTCCCACTCCTCCTCATGTGTCTCTATCCGCGGAGGCAGCTCGTGTAGAGGAGGAAAGGCTATGGCAAGAGCAGGAGGTTGCTCGTAAACAGGCGGAAGCCGATGAAGCCTTGCAAAAGGCTGAGGCCGATCGGGCCGCCGCTGCTGCAAAGAAGCGGGCGGAGGCTGATGAAGCCTTGTTAAAGGCTGAGGCCGCTAAGGCAGCTGCTGCCGATGAAGCCAGGCAAAAGGCTGAGGCAGAGAAGAAGGCGGAAGCTGATCGCCTTCGCCTCCAAGAACGGCAGTTCTTGAAGGAGCGGGCCAGGTTGGCCAAAGAGCGCGAGGCGAAGGAGCGTGCTGATGCTGAGGGCCGGGAGGTGGCCCTTGAAGGAGATGGTTTTGAGAGGGCCATGTGTAACGACCCAGCCTGACGTGGCCGGGTCGTCGGGTCGGGTTATCGGAGTTACGCAGCGGACTTCAGGATATTGACAGTCTTGACTCTTCCAGGATCCACGTCATCATATCTGTTGGGTTACCTGAACACATGCCAAAAATAGTTTCTGTCAACATAAAGTTGGTGAGGTCGTGTATTTTATAAAGCGAATGGCCAGTTCGTTTATTTGTAATTCATTTCTATAAAACATGCTTTACTATTCTAATTCTGGAGGGGGAAATATATTCTATTATACCAATTCGATTAAATTGTACCGATTATATGTCAATCTATTATATTCTATTAGTTGCCATTCCTATCGATGGTACCACTCTGTTTGTGGTAAATCTTAATTATTCCTACCCTCTACTCGGGTAAGACTGGTTATTATCCTCTAGTTGGACAATAAAGGAAATGGCGAGATACCGGTCAGTACTGTCCTAGTCGTTTCTATTATCCCCTTTTCTATTATATTTCCTTTATTAATTCTATTATGTAAAGCATTTCTATATTTTTTAATAAATGACATGTGTTTCCCCTAAAACGTTTAATAAAACAATAAAAGAGGGGAGTTCACGATACTCACAGGTTTGCGTATAATCTTCTATAGTCTCTTTTATTACAATTATATGTCAAATATATATATATATATTGATACGTTTTACGCGTGGGACTCGTTAGATTGTATTATTTAGGATATATATCACATATACAATTTATATATATAGATTTCGGTATATATTAGATAGTCCTAAACCCAGGTTTATTATTGACACGACACGGACATCCTAAAATCTAGCTGGCCATTACAGCTTGGCACTCATAAGCTGGCCATTACAGCTTGGCACTCGTAGCTAATAAAAGAATAGAAAATATTATCATTAACCCGAGTCTAGTATATCTTTTATATATCAAATCTTATATATATAAACGTATATATTCTATATATGATTATTATTCTCTTATTATTATTATCAAGTCCGTACGTTATTCGTATTATATATATATAATCGTATAATTCTAATAATCCTCGTCTAGTCAATGGACCGGGTTCTATTCCGGGTGTTGACCGAGTCACCGAGTCGACTCGGTATCAGTTTAACTCTCCGATTGGATTAACGGTACCTCGCAATAATCACAGCAACAGTATTATAATCGGGTATCAACGATTAATACCAACATATTTATAACAACTGTTAAAGATGATACCTTTCGGGTATGTAATCTGAATCGTATCAGATTAAGATGAATCTCTCGGATAACCGTTGGTATGAGACCGGAGGTCAACCGGACCTTACCGGGGACTGACCGGAGAGTGACCGGAAGCTCGACAGAGAACATAACACCAACCAGAATATAACGGGAATCAACCGAAGGCCTCAATCTGCCTGATTTAACTCACGAACACACCTTCATCAATATCTATGGTTCGGGTTTGATTATATAACTGCCCGGTGACACACCGGTTACCAGACTAGAAGGAACAAGGGTCATATCTGGGTGGACTGATGGGTTATGAGGACTCACGACAGTCACCGTAGTTTGGTGACTGTCCGAATAACAATAATAAGAGGTGGTTTATCGGGATATATTTTAGATCGGAGGTCAGTCGGGTTGGTTTTGGTTGAACAGATTAACCGGGTTCAGATCAGAAAGTGACCGGGATATAAACAGACCCGATAATTATGTTTCAAGGGTGATTATTGGTGACAGTCACCATCACCGGTGACTGTCTGGCTTCCTTAACAGAACAGAGGGATGAAAGGGGTGGTTATGGCTTGATATTGGTGGATCCGGGTTCGATTATTTCATATCAGTAACATAAGAATCAAGAGGGTTTATGTCGGGTTAAAGGTTTGGGTGACCAGAGGGTTATCGAGCTTGGTTCAGACAGAACAGAGGAGGAGTTGAAGGGATGGTTTACGGGTTGGGTACCGGGTATGATTTAGAACAGGGAAAGAACATAGCGGGATGTTTGGTGGTTTTTATCGGATAAGAGGAGGGGTGGGTTGGTGACCGGAGAGGAGAAGGAAGACGAACGACGACGGTGGCGGCGGTTTCCGGCGGCCGGGAAGGGAGGTGGTTGTGTGGCTGCTCTCTGCACACACATGTATGTGTGTGTTGTGTGTCTGTCCCGAACAAAGAAGGAGAAACAAGGTTTATAAAAGAATAATAATATAAGGGGTGTTTGGCAATGAGGATAATAACTGAGATGCGGGTGTTTGGTAACAGGTATAGTAATAAAATAAGAAACATTTAAATAGAAGATAAGGAGCGTTTTGTCAAGATAATAAAAATCCAATAATTATTATTTACAAAATCAATTAAAACGGTTAGTCGCGGGATTCGAACTGGAATATTTAAATAAGTAATCGGGTGGTCGGGTACAATCCGACCCGTTTAAGAGACCCGTAACACTTCAGGTCGTTACACCCTGTTTGAGCAGGGCGCTTCTGTGGCTGGTGGCTCGCGCCAGGATAGGCGCGAGTCTTCAAGGGTTGGGGAAGCATCAGGAGCCTATGATGGCTCCTGTTGGGCTGGTGGTGACGCCATTTGGCGCCCTCGCTGGGCAATCAGGGAGAATACATTATTCTCTAACTCCCTGGCTGCTGAGGAGTTTATCAGCGAAGTGGTGCCTCCCTACGAGCGCACTCACCAAGACATGTTGAGTCGTCCGGACCTTATTGCCGCCTTGTGCGTTAATCAGGCGACTCAACTGTCAATGATGGACTCGCTGCGGCGCCGTGATTCGGCGTTGTGGCGAGATATGGAGAGGGTTGAGGCGGAGAAGGCGGACCTTGCGGAGAAGGAGGCTGCCTTCAAGGCGGAAATTGCCAAATACCGCCGCCGTGCTCATGATGCGGAGGCAAAAGTCTCCAAGCTTGAGGAGGAGGCTGTTGCTTCAAAGCGCCGTTGGGCAAAGTCCTGGAAGAAGGCCAACCTTGAAACCATGAGGGTTAAGGACACTCTGGCCGAGGTGCAGGAGGAGAGGCGGACGGCGGTCCGCAAGCTGGAGGAGAAGAGCAAGGCTCTTACTGAGAGGACCGCTAAGTATGTGGAGATGCGTAAGGAGTTGGAGTCTAAGGACTCGGCCCTTGTTGCAGCCACGGAGCGTGTCTCTTTCTTGGAGCAGGAGAAGGTCCGGATCCTTGGCGCAAAGGAGGATCTGGAGAGGGATCTGGACTCTTCTGACCAAGCTCGCCTCGAGGCTGTTAAGGAGTGCGAGGCAGCCAAGGTCCTATTGGAGGAGGCGGTCTCCGCCCAGACCCAGATGCAGAATTCCATCAACTGGCTGATGACAGATGGAATGAATGGGGTGAGTTCTCGCGCTTTTCTTGTTTTTGATAGTTGCCTTTCTTGCCAGCATGCTAACTTTGTTTTCTTTGTAGGTCTTCAAGAGGTTTTGGCAGGAGCCTAAGTTGGGCGATCAAGTTGCCTCTATCGCTGCTGCAGCCCAAGCTTTCGGATATGGCGAGGGCTATGGTGATGGTTTCTTGAGTGCGCAAAGTGACGGGCGGCTTGAGGATGCGGAGCATTATGGCAAGCCGCTGAAGGAGGAGTATGAGGCGGAGCTAGCCAAGTTTGAAGAGATCGATTTTCCCATCCTTCAAGTTATTGCCGACTGCAACAACAACAACGCGGATCCCCTTGCCGCCTTGAAATATTTCATTGACAAATCTGATGAACTGGCAAGGGGTTCTGGCGGAGAAACCTCTGGGGCGGGTAGTGGGTAGGCGTTGTCTTTGTCTTTTGTAATCATTATTGTAAATACAAAAGGGTTTTTAAGTCCCTTCTTTTAATGAAATCTTAAGTTTGTTATATCATGTTGTCTCGTTCTTAACTTACTTATTTAACCAAGTCGTCACCCGGTGTGTAAGTAGGAGTTAAGACGCGCACTCTGTGACACCTGGCAAATTCGGGTTAACAACGTTGTCTAGATGAAAGTCTACCTTAGCGAGTCACGCGTATATTGTACTTAACTGGGTTAGTTAGGTCGGGTTATGCTTACATGCGTTAATTGATGTTGCATGCTATGTGTATAGTGTTTGGATTGATTTGGTTGCATGCGGGACTGATAATACGAGGTTGAACGAAGGGTTTTGGGTTAGACATGTTTAGGATAGTGTTTGGGATGATATTGGGTAGTTACACACGTTCTGGATCTGATCTGGGGTGTTAAACGCGCGAAAAACCGGAACAGCATGGTTACAGGCGATTAGCAAGGCTAATCGCCTATAATTCATGAGATTGGGGAGCTAATCGCCAATAATGGCATGTGATTAGCCCCAATCGCATATAATGTCATGTGATTAGCCCCAATCGCATATAATGTCACGTGATTAGCCCCAATCGCATATAATGTCACGTGATTAGCCCCAATTGCATGTAAGTTCACGTGATTAGCCCTAATTGCTAATAATAACATATGGTATAGCCCCAATCGCCTATAATAGGGGCGATTAGGATTCCTAATTGCTAGTTGACCAACCTAAATGCTAGTTGACTTTTCCTAATCGCGTGTACTGCTGCTGTAAGTATAAATTAGCATTCCGAGACCCGATTTCACATGTAGAAACATGCTAGGAACCCAGTAACATGTCTAATAACTTGGTAACATATATTTGGATGTAATTCGGTGATACGTGAACTATGTGCTATAACTTGTTGAGTGTGTTAACGTATGTTAAGTATAGATGCGTTAATGTATGTTTTGGAGCGTAAACATAACACGGGAGTCTCGGGTCACCAATGGGATGTCGAGTCTTGTACTTTGGGTCAGTTAAACAGTCACGGTATTTTCAAACGAACTTGGTTATGGTCTGGACATCTAGGGACTAATTAACCTGCGGGTTATTAGTCTAAGTACTTGTAACTGTCGTATGTTAGGTCGCCACTTTACGGGACTAGCATAGCAGCTGAGTTTACTCGGGTTAAGGAGTAAAGGAACTTAAGGTGAGTTTACGGCCCCTCTTTTAAACTGGTTTTATACTTTCGGGGGAGAAAACATGTGTTAAAACGATTGTTTGGTAAATTCTGTCATACTATGGGTTCTAACGTATACTACACGATCTTTGGAAGTCCCGGGGGGAACCATGAATGTGCGGGTTTGCACAACGGGGAAATGTGAATAGCGCTATTGGGAGTGACCAACCCCGCTCGTCGGCTTGGAGGGCCGGGCGAGTGCATATTGTCTCAAACAGGAACAACAGGAACATTTGGAACTATTCGGGCACAAAACTGGTATACGTGTTAGTAATGGTTTTCCAATCGTGGTAGTAGCAAAACGTGTGCCTAGCTAGCGTATACTGGTTTTCTATTTATTATAGTATGGACAGGTGGACTTGGTACTTGAACTGCAAACCTGTAAACTCACCAGCATTTTTGTGCTGACGTAAACTTTTACATGTTTTCTCAGGTCGCTAAGGTAGCACAGGGGAACTAGGGCGCACGCGTCTGCACGGCGTCTAGATAGAGTTGCATTATTTCACAAACATTGAACTTGGTTTATTTATGTTGAACTTTGTTTTGAATAAGCTTCCGCTGTAAACGGGATTTTAAAACTATGTTTTGGTATTGCATTAATTACATTTAGACTTGTTTATTGTGATCGTTGGTTTGGATCCTGGTTTGTCATGCGCCTCGCGGTAAAACTCCGCAAGTGGATTTTGAGGGTGTGACACACTCGGCTAGACAGTCCGGCGTTTAAGTGTTAGCACTTTTTTTGCCTTGAAGACCGTAGCGGAGATCGACTTGTGCCATTGAGTCCGACTTAGGCGCGTGATAGCCTTGCCTAGAAGACCTTTTACCGCGTTTTGCGCTGCGCGTTGTTCTCTTGTCCGAGTTGCAACGACTCTAGAAGACAAGAGTTTATGCGCGTGGCGTTGTTATGCGGGGTTGTAGGTCCGGCAAGTAAATCCGTCTTGAAGACCATGCGCTGTGTAATTAGTGTAAGCCTGACGCGCACGTGGCGCGTCTTGAAGGCACACCTTGCTTTATTAGCTAGCGGCTTTGGTCCGACGTGATTTTGCCTGAGTCTTGAAGACTTTGGCGCGGAAAATACAAGTAGAAACACAGATATAGGAAACGTTTTCATTGATAGTATGGCATGTGTAGCCATGTTACATGATTACAAATAACAACGCCGCAGCTGTGCGCCGTTCCATGATCGCGGAATAGGTGTGCCATCTAACCTTTCTAGCGCGTAGGCGCCTTTGCCTAACACTTCTTGTATCTTGTAAGGACCTTCCCAAGTTGGGGCAAGTTTTCCCGGCTTTGCAGCATTGGAAGCTTCGTTGTTGCGGAAGACGTACTCCCCAATCTTGAAGGTTTGTTCTTTGACGCGCTTGTTGTAATATTGTTCCAGTTGAGTTTTGTAGCTGGCTTCCTTTATTGCCGCGAGGTCACGGCGCTCTTCTAGTAGATCGAGGTTCATGCGGAGTTCTTTATCATTGTCGGTTGTATCGGCCATCAACACCCTTGCCGTGGGGCAAGTCATTTCCGCGGGGATCACTGCTTCAGAACCGTATGTTAGGCTGAACGGTGTTTCTCCGTTACTTGTTTTTGTGAGGGTGCGGTAGGCCCACAAAACGTGTGGAAGTTCGTCTACCCACCCTGTTCTTTTGGTTCCTAGCCTTGTCTTGATGCCTTCTACAATTGTGCGGTTGGCCCTTTCTACTTGACCATTGCCTTGCGGGTGTGCGACGGATGTGAAAATTTGTTTGACCCCCATCTGAGCTAACCATTGCTGAAGGGATTGGTCTTCAAATTGTGTTCCGTTGTCGCTGACCAATTGCATTGGTAAGCCGAACCGACAAATGATGAATTCCCAAAGGAACTATTTCACGTGCGCGCCATCGATCTTGGCTAGAGGCTTGGCTTCAACCCATTTAGTGAAGTAGTCGATGGCGACAATCAAGTATTTCACATTGCCCGGCGCCGTCGGGAATGGCCCCACCAGGTCGATGGCCCATTTTTGGAACGGCCAGGCCGCTGTGACCGGCACCAGGTTGTTCTTGGGGCGCAGGGTATTTGGGGCGTGGCGTTGGCAGCTGTCGCATTTGCGTAATTCGTTGACCGCGTCGACATGCATACCAGGCCAGTAATACCCTGCGTTCATCAGCTTTGCTACCACCATCCTTGGGCCTGCGTGTAACCCGCAAGTTCCCTCGTGTATGTCTTTGAGGAGAAATAAGGCTTCTGCGGGGTCTACGCATCGCAACAGCGGCCCTAGGCAAGAGTGGCGGTACAGGATGTCTCCTGTAAGTTGATATTGTAAAGCTTTGTTCTTGATCTTCCGGGCTTCTAACTTGTCATCAGGTAAGGTTCCGGAGGATAGGAAGGCTTTGATTGGCGTCATCCATGACGCGTTGCCTGTTTGGGTGACATTGACTTGGCGCGGGGGAACGGACGGTTTGTCTCGGACCTCGATTCGGACTTCTTTGGCCATGTGCTCGAAGACTGTGGACGCCATTTTACTCAACGCATCGGCTGGTTTGTTCTCGCTGCGCCTGATGTGTTCAACAGTGCATGTGTCGAATTGGCGCATGAGCTTTTTGGCTTGTTCCAGGTACATAGCCATGGTCTCGTCTTTTGCGTCGTAGGTCCCGTTGATCTGCCGCGCTACTAACAGTGAGTCCACGTGCGCCTCCACGTGCATGGCCCCCATTTTTTCCGCTATGCGGAGGCCTGCCAGCAACGCTTCGTATTCCGCCTCATTATTTGTGCTTTTGAACTCTAGGCGGATGGCATATGTGAACTCGTGTTTATCTGGGCAATTAAGGCGCAGTCCGGCGCCAGCGCCATCTCCGTTGGAGGCCCCGTCAGTATATAAGGACCACTTTTGTGACGGGTCGTGCGCTGGTGCGGGCGATTCTTCTTCGAGGCATTCTTGTATTTTGTCGGTCGGAATCTCAGTGACGAAATCTGCTAGTACTTGGCCTTTGATTGCGGGTCGGGGCTTGTAACTGATTGTGTGTTCTCCCAGCTCGATAGCCCATTTCGCAAGTCTTCCTGATAATTCGGGTTTGGCCAGGATGTCGTTTATCCGATAGTCCGTGAGGACGTTTATCGGGTGACCTTGAAAGTACCTGCGTAGTCTGTGGGATGCATGGATGAGGGCGAGGACCAGCTTTTCCATTATTGTGTATCGAGTTTCCGCATCTAACAGCGTACGGCTGATATAGTAGATTGGCGTTTGCACGCCTTTACGATCAACCATCAGCACTGCGCCTATTGCCCGCTCGGTGACTGAGAGATAGAACGTGAGCGGCTCTTTAGGGAGCGGCGCTGTTAGTGTAGGGAGATTCATTAGGCATTGTTTCATTTGCTGGAATGTTGATTCCGCTTCTGGGGTCCAGCGGAAGTTGCTCTTCTTCAGGCAGTTCTTCAAGGTGTCCACGAATGGGAATGACTTTGAAGCGTAATTGGATAGGAAGCGGTTTAGGGCGACTAGACGTCCCATGAGCGTTTGTACCTCCTTGATGGAGGCCGGTGATGGCATCCTTTCGATTGCCTGTACTTTCTCCGGGTTAGCGCGGAAACCATCCCGCGTGACAATGACGCCCAAAAATTTTCCCTCTTCCATCCCGAACGAGCACTTGCTGGGGTTCAACCTCATGCGCACTTTGCGCAATTGATTGAACGTTTGTTCGATATCCCGCAGCATGTCACTTTCTTCCCTGCTTTTAATCACCAGATCATCGACGTATACTTCAAGTCGTACGCCGATTTCATTCACAAAAGCCGTGTCCATCAGACGCTGGTATGTTGCGCCCGCGTTTTTCAGACCGAAAGGCATCTTTGTGTAGCAGAAGATACCTGTTTCTGTGCGAAACGCTGTTTTGTCTTCATCCTCTTTGGCCATCTGTATCTGGTGGTATCCCTTGTAAGCGTCCAAGAAACATTTGAACCGGTAAGGGGCAAGAGAATCCACTTTTAGGTCGATTTCCGGTAGAGGATAACAATCTTTTGGGCACGCCTTGTTGATGTCTTTGTAGTCAACGCACATGCGCCATCTTCCATTCGCCTTGGCGACCATGACAGGATTGGCCACCCAGGTCTGGTATCTGATGGGGCGGAGGATGCCCGCGTTGAGCAGCTCGGTGACTTGTTCATTCATGGCCTTTGTTTTCTCCGGGCCCATACTTCGTTTTTTTGCACTATTGGCTCCGCGGAGCAATAGACATTGAGCTTATGTTCCGCTATTTCCCGGGGAACACCCACCATGTCCGCTGGTTGCCATGCGAAAATATCCATGTTGGTGATCAAGAGTTGTTTCAAGTGACTGCGTATGGTTTCGGAGATTTCATGGCCAATGGTCACCGTTTGCTCCGGAAATTTAGGGTTTAGTACCCATTTTTCCGGCTCTGTGCGGGCATTTGTTTTGACCATTTTTGGCGGTTTGGCTGTATCCGTGACATGGCAATCCTTGTTTCCCCGGATGAAGGCAACGCCTGTTTTGGTGGGGAAGCCTACCATTGTGTGTGCCGTAGAGGCGTTGGCGTTGAAGCGCGTGATGCCTTCTCTTCCCAGGAGTATGTCATGATTTGATGTGGCTGGTAAGACCATGAAATCGCATATTTCTGTGCGCTCATGTGTGCCGTCGGTCCATGTTACGGGCAAGGAGAGCATGCCGCGGGGCATGATGGTTTCATGGATGAAACCGGAGATGGGCTCGTTGACTGGAATGAGCTTTGCTTTGTCTTCCCCGTCAAGCTGTTGAAAGCATTGATCGTACATAATATCCGTGCTGCTGCCGCCATCTAGGAACATATACCGGGTGCGGTAATGTCCGAAGACGGTGGTTATCACGAGTGGAGCTGTGCAAGAGGCGCCGCCTCTGACCCTTGGCATGAGGATGTCAGCCTCTTTCCAAGAGTCGTTCAAAGGTTGTACCCGGGTGCGCTTCCCCTGTTGGGTGTTGTTCCCCCGCCTTGTCATGTTGCATTGGTGACGGGGAATTAGCGTGACTGTGTGCGTATTGAGGTCTCGGATTTTTTTCCGCGACCCTTCGCCCTGAGTCTCTTCATTAGCGTGGCCTTTGCCAGCTCGGTGAACGTTCTTGACCAAGTGGCCCAGCTGGCCTGATTTCAACGCGGCTTCAATCTCCATCTTTTGACTGTAGCAGTTGTCAGTGAGGTGGCCGTAGTCGTTGTGAAATTCACAGAACTTGCTACGGTCCACATTTCGCCGCTTCCCCAAAGGGTTGGGCTCTTTTAGGGAGACCTGCTCGGTTTTCAGAACTTGGGATGGTGTTTTTGTTAGCGGGGTCCAATCGTAGTTTTTCTTGGAGTGTCCACGTTGGTCCCGCGTTTGCTTTGAGCTGATAATTTGGCGGGCATCACCGGCGGATGAATATTTCCCTTCGTCGGTGGTGCCCGTGATGCGGTTCCAAACGGATTTGTTTTTGTGCTTATTATTATTATTATGGTGTTGTGGTTGGAAGCCATGCTGCTGATTGAAAGATTTTTCGGAGGAAGCGTATATTTTTGCTGAGCGGATGAGTTCATCCCAAGACTCTGGGATACCATCCTTGCCAGTCAGGCATTTCATGAGGTCTGGACTGCGCACGTTGTGGATGAACGCAGCCCGTGTAAGCTCCTCTCCGCAGCCTATTTGCAAGGCTTCTTTGTTAAACCGAACGATGTAGTCCTCAATTGTTTCACGGTCATACCGACGACATAGCAGAATGTCTGCTTTGTCCTTCTTGTGTTTGCGTAAGTGCGAGAAGTGGCTGCCGAACTTGTCTGTGAGGTCGTCGAAATCTTTTACGCTTCCCGCCGGGAGGCTGTCGAACCATACCCTGGCGGCACCCGTAAGGGTTTGAGCAAAAAGGTGGCACCATACTTGGACAGGCCAGTCCACAGACATACCTGCGCACTCAAAGTCATGCACATGGTCGTCTGGGTCACGCAGGCCATCGTATCTACCGATGCTGCTTGGGAGTTTGGCCTTTCTTGGGATTTTGGCAGCCGCTATGCGGGTGACAAACTTGGACTTCTCGGCAAAAGCCTTTGGTCGGAATGGTTTGACCAGGTCATCATCCATCTCACTGTCTCGCGACGTGTGAGCGTGTTTCTTTCCTTTGTAGCCTGAGTTGCTACTTGATGATTCATAGCCGTCTGGCTCGTCACGTGATTTGACGTAGCCCCGAGCTCTGACGTTTCCGCCGAGCTCCCCGCTACGACCATCACTGTGATCGGCCGTGTCTTTCTTTTTGTACCTTGCTTTTGACGGTGTGTCAAAAGCAAGGGTCTTGCCCTTCTTCTTAGCTTGCTGCAGGAGCTTCCGTTGGTAGATTGCAGCACTCTTGGCGTTCTGACGGAGGAGCCATTTGTCCGGGTCCTACTCAGAGAGATCTTGGTTGTCGTTGTCTGACTCGACGTTACGGATCTCAACAGCTGACCTGTCGAGTCGTGAAGTCGTTTGTTTGACGACGGTGTTGGGTGTGGTTTGGTCCTCCGGCTGTTGGAGGTCATCTTCTCCGGCTCGGTGCACGCCGGAGGTGTTGGGGTTGGGTTCAGCCATGGGTGGGTTAAAAGATGAGTGAAAAAAGTTGTTCTAACCGTTGGATGGCGCCAATGAAGAAACAATAAGTGTACCGGAGATTAGGGCTAATCACCGGGGGGTTAACACTTACGTTACCGTCAGATTAATCCTTTACCCAAACCGTGATGGTAACCCGTGTGAGTATTAATGCAAGTGAGTGTGTATGTGAAGTGTGTGAGAACACAAGAGTTAAGTGGTTCGGCCGTTAATGACCTACGTCCACTGTAAGTACACCGGAATATTATTGATAACAAGAGAGATTACAATGAGTGAGTATAGTAGAGATGGTTATTTCTGAATGATCTACAAGGATTGCATGTAATCCTATTTATAGGCGCCGCAGTGGGCTGCATGGAATGGCCCACGGGTGATACCATTGGTCTGGGCCCAACCGAGGCCCAAGCCCATGGTCCTTCTGAAAATGGCGGGAAAAAGGCAGATTACTGTTGATGTCGTCACGCCATAGTGTGGTCGTTGTTGTAGCCGGACACGTGGCGGATTTCTGGTGGTGTACAGTAACGTCGTACTTGCTACAGTGTTCAGGCTATCCATGCTGTCTGATGTGACGTCTGACAGTTGGCGAGGTAGTGCCTGTTGGTCACTATTCACGACAGCATGCACAGTGCAGCCGTTCACCTTTTGTACGATCTGCCACATGTCCTTCTCCTGCTGGTGTGTACTCTGACATGGATCTTTATGAATCTTCCTTCTGCCGTTCTTTGTACTTCGTATAAGAGGTGCCAGGGGAAGATTCCGCGCGTGGTAACACGCGCGTATCAGGTGTTGTATGTTGCCTATCGTATGCTTTGGCGCGCGAGACATGTTGATTGCTTGTCCCCGCGCGAGTGTGTTCCCGCGCCATGATCTGGCGTGGGGTTGCTGTTGCACGGGGATAGGGACGCCTTTCAGATTAGGCTCCATATCCCTTAACTAAGACTTAAGTTTGTATGCCAACCCAAATCTTTGACCTGATACCATTGAATGAAAGATTATAGTTAATAGAAATAATTCATGTTTGTTTTGGGAGTTGCACAAATCAAGGAGATGTACAACGGTTAATAATTAAGGCTCATTTAAATGTAGAGTGAGTTTTACTATTATACCCTTAAATGGTCTAATTAATTATTATAATTATAACATTATTTATAGAAATGTCATCAAATTAATCTGCACCTTAGATCTAACACATCCAATGGTCATTAATCCTTTTTAGCCTTCTTACAAAACACTCCCTTTGTGCAAGATCCTTACCCTATATATATATATATATATATATATATATATATATATATATATAGATAAAGGTTCGGGTACAAAAGGTGTTTTTTGTGAGAAGTGTAAGAAGTAATTGTGTCCATTATATTAGATTAATCTAGGGGTGAGATTAAATGAATGGCAAATGTGTAATTATTGTTATAATTAGATAGATTAATTAGATGGTTTAAGGGTATAAATGTAAAATCACCATTTTTTTAAATGTATGGATAAAATTCTTCCACCATATTCTCCTTCTTTCATATTAATTCCTTTTTTTACTCTCTCTCTCTCTCTCTTTCTCTCTCTTTCTCATAAAACGTGCAGTAACTTATCATCTCTCATCAAAACATACAAACATCAAGAATATGATCCTCAAACTTCAAATCAAATGAGGAAACCAAACAAATATTGGGTTTAATCTTCAAATTAATCACGATTTCAAAAGAAACTAGGATGAACTCATGGTGTTTTATCCGATCGCTTCATTCACGCGCCTTCCTAAAACCCAAAACAAGCCCATTTTCTGCAACAAGAATCTCAAATAATCATGGATTCTGATCAACGCTTTGGGTTAGCATACAAACGATGTTTTATAAAGATGTTTTTTGTCTAATTTGTACATTCTAGTGTGTTTTCTGATCATGGGTTACTAATTGTGTTTGAAAATGTGTTTTTTATTCATCATTTATTTTGGTTGTTAGTAAAGATGTGTTTTATTTTGAATGTTCTTACCAATATGGAACTTAAATATAAAACACAATATGTTTTACATTTGTTGCTTAACACGAATATAAAACACAATGAGTTTTGTACTCAGCGTTTCTTTGGGTTGTTAACAATATGTGTTTAAGTATAAAACACAATGTGTTTTATATTTTTTTTTGCTTAACATGAATATATAACACAATGTGTTGAATGTTCTTAATAAAAAATGAATTTAAGTATAGAACATCCGATGGTTCATGGGAGCAGCGTAGAATGTTGTTGAAGACTAGAGTAGGAAGGTGTCAATTGGCAAGAATGGTTGATGTAAACTCTGTACATAGTGATTAGAATATATATAACAGTGATTAGAGAGAAGAAAAAAGAGAATTAGAGATAATGAGACATGGGTTGTTGTCTAAAAATGAGATGTAAAATGAAAGTGAAGAGTATGCATCAGTGGTTTTTGTACGTGGCAATGTGGCATAAACAATGAGTACACATAGCACCACATAGGATAGGTACGCCTGTCACATTCAAGATTGTTAATTATATAGATATATAATATTGATATACATATAAAACACATACATAAGAAAAAGAAAATAAAAACATAGATCTGAATTTTTTTGATTAATGATCATAATACATATGTGATTGGTGATTCCTATAATCTCTCAAAATTAATAACATCATGATATTTCCTGAAAATAAGATTAGTATGTAATTTACCTAAATACCCATGTCATTAAAAATAAGTATTGCCACTTGTCACAACCATAGGCTTTCTTACCCTTCTCACAAAACACACATTTTGTACCCTAACCTTACCCTATATATATATAATGAGGATATGAAATTATCCTATTTGAAAACGTGCAAGATGATTGTGGTTGGGGAAATGGAATTTAATAATCCCAACTTTGGAGGGTTGGAAGGGAACAGTCTAACTTGAAAGTTGTAAGATAACAGTCCCAACTTGTCATGTATTTTATTTTGTTGGTCCCAAACTAACTGAGGTTAACTTTTTCTGTTAAATGTTGACGTGGACTGCCACGTGGCGTCTGACGTGGCCAATCTGTCCCACTTGGCAAAAATAAAACGGGGCCCACATGACTTGTCATTTTGAATTAAAAAAAAATCTTTTAATTATTAAAAAAAATCTTTTAATAATAATAAAAAAGATTTATATATATATATATACACACACACACATACATACATACATACATACCTCTCATACATCTTCACCACCACCACCACAACCACCTGCCACCACCGTCAACCACCATCTCCGACGACACCCACCACTAAAACATGTTTCTTAATGCAGAATGATCATAAGGGTTTGTTAATCGGGATGTTTAGGTTTCAAACATACGAAAATTTTAATCCAAATCATTCAGAATCCAAAATGCCCAAAATTTAAAGGTCTAAGAACCCTAACTATGAGTAACTGATTAAAAGACCTTGAAATGTGATTGTTGATGCAAATTGATTACAAGGTTTTCTTAATCGGTCACTCTAGGTTCTAGAATGACAAAAATTATCATCCAAAACAACACCCACCACAACCACATATTTTAGTGGCTGTTAATCCGTTTTTGTATGTTAGGGTTTCGGTTCTTGGTTTAGTCTTAGTGGGGAAGAAGCCCTAATTGTTTGCTTCGGGTTTAGAGTTTCGAGTGAGATGGAACGATGGTGAAAGCTTGGTGGGGATGAATGGTAGGGGTGAATGGTGGTGGCAGGTGGTTGGTGGTGGTAGCTAAAAATTAGGGTTCTTGGGAGGATGAATGGTAAGGATGAATTTAGATATGTTTGATCTTGGAAAGATATAAGATATGTTTGTGAGCCCCAATTTTTTTTAAAACATTAATAAACCATTTATTTTAATTTCTTTTACACATATGGATAAGGGCCCACCATTTTTTTTTACAGACTGTCACACTTTATGCCACGTCATAAGCCACGTGTGATGCCACGTTGGCACTTAACAGAGAAAACTAACTGGGGTTAGTTTGGGACCAACAAAATAAAATACATGACAAGTTGGGACTGTTATCTTACAACTTTTAAGTTGGGACAGTTCCCTTCCAACCTCCCAAAGTTGGGATTATTAAATTCCATTTCCCCATTGTGGTTTGAGACCATTAAAGGCTACACATATATAAGTACACTCGTCCACCTACAAGTGGCAGCATGACGATTACTCTCATATGTGCTCTAACACAACAAACAAATTTTTCGTTTGACTGGCTCATTACAACAAATGTAATATCTTAAATAGACACTGCCTATACATACTCATAGATAAATCACAGAATTGAAATTATTATTGATTAAGTTGAAATACAAAACATAAAGTCCTATATATAGGACATTACAGAAAAAGGAAACAGATAAATAATAGAGAAAACATAATCAATCTAATTATTTGATTTCCTATAATTGATCCAGTAATTATTTGATTTCCTATAATTGATCCAGTAATTATCACTGTCTATCATCCCCCCGCAAGTTGAGGGCGGGGAACGACCTGTAACTTGGACCGAAGCATTAGAAATTTTTGAGTAGGCAGAGGTTTAGTGAACACATCGGCTAGCTGGTCATGAGTTGAAATGACCTGTAGTTTTCGTTTAGAAACCTTCTCACGAATGAAATGATAATCACACTCAACATGCTTTGTCCGAGCATGAAAAACAGGATTAGTAGACAGGTACGTGGCACCTAAGTTGTCACACCAAAGCGTAGGAGTGACTGTTGAGACGATTCCAAGTTCATGTAAAAGGGCTTCTAGCCATGTTAATTCAGCAACAGTGTCAGCCATGGCTTTATATTCAGACTCAATAGAGGAGCGAGATACTGTGCGTTGCTTCCTAGCATTCCAGGAGATGAGGTTCGATCCCAAGTGTATAGCAAACCCCCCCGTGGAGTGACGATCATCGGGACAGCCAGCCCAATCAGCATCAGAAAAGGCCCGCAAAGTTGAGTTCCAGTTGACTTCACTAAAAGCATGTAGGGTGGAACCCGAGCCATGACGGATAAAAAGGCCAAAGTGAGAAGTACCTTTCAGATAGCGTAATATCCGCTTAACAGCTGACCAATGGTTTTCAGTGGGAGTGTGCAAATACTGACATACTTTGTTCACCGTGAAGAAAAGCATTTTGAACATCTAGTTGGCGAAGCGACCATTGATTCGTTACTGCAAGAGACAGTAAAACCCGTATTGTTGTTGCTTTGACAACAGGGCTGAAAGTTTCTTGATAATCAATACCAGGCTTTTGGTTAAAGCCCTTAGCAACCAGTCTCGCCTTATAGCGTGTAACATTACCATTTGCATCCCTTTTAATCCTGTAAACCCACTTAGAATCAATAACATTAGTATTTTTAGCACAAGGTACAAGTGACCATGTTCTGTTTCGTACAAGAGCATCAAACTCTTCAGCCATGGCTTGGCGCCATTCGGGAGATTTGTTGGCGACAGTAAAGGAAGATGGCTCAACAGAATTAGGAGGATCGGTAGAGACATGATAAGCGGAAGGATTATAGCGAGTGGTAGGTTTGGGATTTCGTCGGAGATTGGGTGGACGAGTACGAGGTGGTGGATGAGTGTGAGCCGAGGGTTGGGAGGCAGCCGAGGATTGAGCAGTGTGGACATGATCACTCGGAGAGCATGGGTTCGGGTTAGGAAGAGGGTAGGTGATAGGGATAGAAGCAGTTTGCTGGATAGATTCGGGTATGGGCTGGTTAACAGGTTCGATGATAGGATGTGGGACAGGGTTGGGTTCATGGTTTAGTGGGGGTGGAGTAGGATAGGAAGAGTAATATGGTGAGGAGTCTTCTGGGAAGGTGGTTGTGTCAGGTTGGTTGAAAGGAAAAAGGTGCTCGTTAAATCGTACATGACGAGCAATGTAGATGTGGTCAGTTTGTAGGTCTAGGCAGCGATATCCATGATGGATCAAACTGTAACCTAGAAAGACACAAGGTGTGGACCGAAAATCCATTTTGTGAGGGTTATATGGTCGTAGGTAAGGAAAGCATTCACACCCAAAAACTCGTAGGAAAGAGTAATCAGGTGGTCGATGAAAAAGACATTCAAAAGGAGATTTATTTGAGTTGGTTCTGGAAGGCATGCGATTGATTAGGTAAACCGCTGTTTCAAATGCAAAATCCCAAAAACGTTGGGGTGTGTGAGAGTGAGCAAGAAGGGTTAAACCGGTTTCGACAACGTGTCTATGCCGGCGTTCGACAATACCATTTTGTTCACTCGTGTGCGGGAAAGAGCGTTGGTGAATGATGCCAAGTGAAGAAAGAAAAGGCGCAAGAGTACGAAATTCACCCCCCAATCAGATTGAACCCGTTTGAGTTTTGTTGGATCAGTTTGCTCTTGTTTGCTAAGTAAGAACTTGCTATCTTGACACTTAAGTGTTTAGCAAGTCCTTGTAAATCAGATTATAAGCACAGCGGAATGTTATAAGTTAAAGCAACACTTTTTATACTAAGGCAGAGTTGTAACTCCCCCTTGATGTTTGAAACTAATAAATGACAAAGTATTTATTATGAATCTAAGTTGTAAATGAGAATTAGATACTTAGAGAGATTCACAATAAATACAGAAATGGAATATAACAATGAGAGTGTTTGAAGGATTTTTCTGTTGAAAATCAATGTCTAAAATAGAAGGTTGAAGCCTCCTATTTATAGACGATTACATGCATGTATCTTGCCTGAAAAAGCAAGCACAGAAACTCCAGTGACAAGTTGCACAAGTTGCAACATTGAAAGAAACAAATAAAGCTAAAAGTAATATTAAACAATAAACTACTGATGCAAAAAGGCGGTGGGAAATATCTTCTGCAAAGTGCTGATGAAGGACAACTACTGAAGAGTAGTTTTGTCTTCAGTACTTCTGAAGTGAACTTGTCTGGTTTGGACTTCAGAACTTCTGCAACTTCAGCACTTCTTCATATCTTCTAATCAGCAGTTTCTTGTCTTCTCTTCAGTACTTCTATACTTAGCCAAAATGACAGAAGTGAATTAGACTAAGGTTTACAAAAGTGGTTTCACCAATCCTCTTTGTCCTAACAATCTCCCCCTGGATTGATGAAGCCAAAACCTTACTAATTCCTTATGTGTTTCTTCTGTCTTGAACAATCTTCCATATCTCTTTGTACATGGTGTTCTTGAGCTGGTTGTACTGACCATCAGATAGAGATCCTCTCTGTGGTTCCAGATGTTGAATTGTGAGCAGGTCTTGTGTTGACAGTTTCTTCAGATCACTGATCTTCTTGTAAGCCCTGCTTGAGAAGTCTCTTCTTGTCAACAGTACTGAGTTGTTATCAGTAAGTGACCATCTGATGATAGGGATCTTTGACTTGTTAAAGTCAGAAGAATAGGGAACTAGACTTGTCCCTTGGGTTGATGGTCCTGAGTGCTGAATGTCTTCAGTTTCAGATAGCCTCAGGTGGGATTCTCTTCCTTGTTGTTGTTGTTGCATACCAGGCATCTGAACAGTTGGGAGATGGTGTTCAGTCACTACTCTGGTATGCATCTTCTCTTTGATGGTCTTTTGTATTTGATAAGCAAAAGTGGAAGGATCCCTGAACTGTGTTAACAGAGGTTTCTCCTCAATGTCAAAATCTGAATGGACTATTGAGCTTCCCTCAAGTAGTACCATTTTGAAATCAGTTTTGACATTGTCCTCTGCCTTCTTCTTCTGAGCAGCAGATCTTCTAGATGCACCAGAAGTTCTAACTACTGATCTTGAAGGATCAGCAGTTTGAAACTTCTCAGGATTTGCAGCCTTGGCAGCCAAGTATTTTCTATATGTATCCATCAGTCTTTCTTCTTTCCATCTGGATACAGAGGCTTTTGAACCATATCCTTCTGCTACTAGCTCTTCTATTATCTGGGCTCTCTTGGCCTTTCCATCTTTGCTTGTGGCCATTTTGTCTGCAAGCAGTTGTGCTCTTCTTGTCAGCTCTTGCATAGAGAGTCCCTTGAGTGTAAAGGCTTTGGTCTTGCTGTTCTTGGTAATATAAGACACCAGTTGTTGTCTTTTATCCTGTTCAGCAATCTCATCAAGGCTAGCCTGCCTTTGTAGTTCAGCTGCATAAGCCTGAAGTTTTTCTTCATGGCTTAAGTCCAAATCATCCCTTTCTTCCAGAGATTTCCAAATCTGATCTTCTCTGGCCTTTTTGTTGGCTGCAATTAAGCTCTTCTCTAATAGTTCAGCTGATTGAGAGATAGGAGAAGGGTTTAATACAGTCATTGTTGTAACAGATGTAGGCCTGATGGGATCAGATGTTGGTTGAATGGGAGCAGTGGTTCTGGAAGGTTCAGTTGTTTGAGGTTGGGAAGTGTTAACTTCTGATGTGCTGACAACTGCTGATGGTTGGTCAGCTACTGAAGGATTGTCTTCAGTACTTTCTGATTCTTCATCAGAAGTTTGGTCATCAGAAGTTTCTTCATTATGCCTTAGGGAATCTTCAGAACTTTGGGTCTCATCTTCTTTCTCAGCAGCTTCAATTTCTTCAATTGAGACACCAAATTGTTTGGCCAATTTTTCTTTCCTGGCCTGATCTTTCTGATCTCTTTCAAGGAGTGCCACTCGTGCCTTTATCCTGGCTTGGAATGACTCCTTAGGTTCCCTGATCTTCTCCCCCTTTTTGGATTCATCAATTTTAACCCTTGAAGCAGAGGGTTGGGAGAAGTGTCCTTGAAGATGAGCAATCTGCTGGCTGTTGTAGTCTATTTTGTTGGACAGATCGTTCATCTTGGTTTTAATCACTCCAAATTGGTTCTTGATGGACAGCTCCAAGTCAGCTGTATATGTTTGGAAGTGATTTCTGATGAGTGTATTCATCATGTGGTACAGGGGACCCTCTGGGCTGCATAGCTGGTTCAGGTCTATGCTTGCTTGCCCAGGGAATTGGGTAGGCATTTGCTGTGAAGGGGGTGTTTTTGGGAGATCCTCTTGTTGTACAGAGGATGCCACTCTAGGGGTTTTAGGGATTGAGTGGGCTTTAACCTGTGCAGAGGTGACTGGCTTCTTGAGCCTGGATACCTTTGCAGCAGGACCTTCAGAAAGTGCCGTCAATTCAGTAGTTTGAGTTTGTGAAACATCATCCAAACTAATGGAATCATCTGAATCCCTGATGTTGCCCTCAGTGAGGACTGTCTCAGTTAAATCATGAGCTGAGCCCAACTCAGTTCTCTCATGAACCTCTGTTTCTTGGTACTGAGGATTTCCTACTTCAGGCATTAAGCCTTCATCAGTAGTTGCCACATCTGAGGTCTTAGCTATGTTACTTCTGTCCTCAGATCCACCACTGGGTGGTAACTGAGTAGTAGCAGCCTCAGAAGCCCCAAGAGTCTCTAAAATTGGGCTTAAAGACTCTGGTCCACCCTCATCTCTTGGGATAGGGCTAGTAATGTCCACATCCATGTCTGATGCAGTAGTTATGTCCCCTGTTTGTTGTGGTTGATGGGGACTGACATGATCAGATGGGACATTCTCTTTTAGCCCAGAGAGAAGTTTGGCAATTTCTATTGCCTCTTGTTCAGAAATTTGTGGGGATGGTTCAGTAGTTTGGGCAATAGGTTGTTGTTCAGCAGTTTCAAAAGAAGAGTGTGTTTGATATGTTTTTCTAAGTCTTTTTCTTTTGAATTGAACAGATATGGGTGCTCTTGGTGGGGTTTGAGATGGATGAGACTGAGAGGGTGTTTCAGTCTCAACAATTTGAAGAGCAGAATGCTCATGAGCATGTTCAGGCATCTCAACCTCCTGAACAGCTTTTCTTTTGGGTTGGTGGGGTGCAGTTTTTGTAGGCTTGGGCCTTTTGGCTTTTGGTGGTGTGAGTTTGGAAGATGTGGGCTTCAGGGGGACTTGTTGTTGTTCTCCCTGATCATCTTCTGGCCAGGCAGCCGGTTTGTTAAGTCTTGAGTATGCTTGTGATGTTAAAGGGTTTAAAGTTGAAATTTTTCCCACAAGCACCTCATTACCCAGTTCCCCTATTATGCATTGCATAATGAACCTTGGGTACAACAAAAACTTTTTCTTGGTATTATTGTGATGTAACACCAACTCATGGAAAAACAGTTTTGATGCCCTGAATTTGGTTTCATTCACAATGGAATGAAATATTGGTTGAAAAGTGGAGGGCATCTGGTCATAAGACCCTGTTTTTGGACTCAAACACATAATAATATAATGAAACAAAAGTTTGTATTTTGGTTCAAAATATTTTTTGAATATTGTAGCATGGGAGAGAGTACCTTGATAACCACACTCAGTCATGGTTAGATGAATATCTTTGTTAGCAACATGGTCAGGGGCAGTTACATCATCCAGACCCAGTCTTGTTGCTAGTGTGGCCGGTGTGATGGTCAGTTGTTTCCCTTTTATCTTTGAGTTGAGGGAAATGACCTCACCACCCATTGTAACCGTCTCAGCATTTGCCCAGAACTCATTCAGAGTTTCAGTGTGAATTGGTGGGTTTATTGTGAGAGCAGTAAAGTATTGGGATTTGACGACAAGATCAATGATCTCATCGTATTGGGACCAGCCTTCTTGTTTTTCAAGAAAGGCTCTTTGATTGTGTCCCTGTTTTAGAACTAGATCCATTGTGGTTTGGGTGTTTGATCGAACAGTGGATTTTGCAGGTATAGGTTGAGAGAGTTTTGAGAGAGAAGGAGGGATATTTTTGAGTTTGAAAGGATAAGTGTGTAAAAAAGGTATTTATTAAAAGTTTTAACCGCTTGAATCTTCTTTATTAGAAGTTTTAAAACCGCCTTTGGTTAAAAATCTCTTTATCAGAGGTTTTAAACTGATTAGGTCAAACCTCTGATGATGGGAAAAGTCAAATTTGCCCTTTTGACTTAAACTGCTGATGAAGGATTACTTCATCAGTAGTTCCCATTTTTCTCTTCAGCAGTTTTAACATCTGATGAGAAATGTTTTTACAAATACTTTATTCATAACTTCTGAAGGTTATTTTATCAGAAGTTACACACTTTTTCAGAAAGTTATCCCCATACTGATGATTTTTGTTCATCAGTAGTTTCTCTCAAACTGTTCTTGTTTTTCAGAAGTTTTGTTTCAGACTTTTGACATTTGTAAGTGGAAACCAGAAAAAAGATGGAAAAGGTTAACTTGAAATCCACCAAGGTAAACAGGATGGAATCAAGGATGGAAAAAGGAAAAAGAAAATTTTTCATTTTGATTCCACCATGGTAAACAGGATGGAATCAAGGATGGAAAAAGGAAAAAGAAAATTTTTCATTTTGATTCCACCATGGTAAACAGGATGGAATCAAGGATGGAAAAAGGAAAAAGAAAATTTTGATTGCATAACAGTAGTGATTGATGTAGAAGTTTGATGTAGAGTTGGGTAGAATCAAGTGTTAACTTGGATTCTAACTGATATGCAGAAAAAAAATAAAATAAACACTTACAAATTTAGCATTCCAAGCATGGATACTAACTTCTGAAATGTTGATGTGTCAAGGGGCTTAGTGAAGATGTCAGCTATCTGATTAGCTGTTGCTACATGCTTCACCTCAATCTTGCCTTTTTCATAGCAATCTCTTATGAAATGGTACCTGATCTCAATATGTTTAGTTTTTGAGAACTGTACCGGATTTTGAATGATGCTAATGGCAGATTTGCTGTCTACAAACAAAGGTGTCTTGGTCTCTTTGATTCCATAATCAAGAAGTTGATATTGGAGCCATTGTATCTGTGATGTACAACTTGCAGCTGCAATGTATTCAGCTTCAGCAGTTGAAGTTGCAACAGATGTTTGCTTCTTTGATTGCCATGACACTAGACAGTTCCCCAGGAATTGACAACCACCAGATGTTGACTTTCTTGTCATCTTACACCCTGCATAGTCACTATCTGAAAATGCTGATAACTTGGTATTGCTTGAAGCAGGATACCAAATTCCCAGCGTTGGTGTTCCTTTCAGATATCTAAAAATTCTTTTGACTGCTATAAGGTGTGATTCCCTTGGTGCTGATTGATATCTAGCACAGACACATGTTGAAAACATAATATCTGGTCTAGAAGCAGTTAAGTATAAAAGGGAACCTATCATGCATCTGTACATGGTTTGATCAACCTGTTTTCCTTGATCATCAGGTTCAACTTGTGTGATTGGTGTCATGGGAGTGGAACATGATTTACAGTCATTTAAAGAAAATTTGTTCAATAATTCTTTAAAATATTTTGATTGATGTATAAAAGTTCCATTTGTTTGTTGTTTGATCTGCAGTCCTAGAAAGTACTGCAGTTCTCCCATGGTACTCATCTCAAATTTTGATTGCATGAGTTTCTTGAAATCATCACACAATTTTGTGTTTGTTGAACCAAAGATGATATCATCAACATAAATTTGAACAAGTAAGACATGATTTCCAACATGTTTAATGAAAAGTGTTTTATCAATGGCACCTCTTGTAAAGTTATTTTTGAGTAAAAAGGTGGAGAGTGTATCATACCAGGCTCTTGGAGCCTGTTTGAGCCCATAAAGAGCTTTGTCCAGTCTGTACACCCACTCAGGATGAGAAGGATCCTCAAACCCAGGTGGCTGACAGACATACACCTCCTCTTTGATTTTTCCATACAAAAATGCACTTTTCACATCCATTTGATAAACTTTAATTTTGTTGGAAATGGCATAGGCCAGAAATAACCTGATGGCCTCAAGCCTTGCAACTGGAGCAAAGGTTTCATCATAGTCAATTCCCTCTTCTTGAGAGTACCCTTGAACTACCAGTCTAGCCTTGTTCTTGATTATCATACCAGCTTCATCTTGTTTGTTCCTGAAAACCCATCTTGTACCAATTGGTTGCTTGTTTTGAGGTAAGGGACAGATTTCCCAGACCTGTTGCTTGTTGAACTGAAGTAGTTCATCCTGCATAGCTTGCACCCAATTATTGTCTTTGAGGGCTTCCTGGTACTTCTTTGGTTCCAACTGTGAAATAAAGGCTGAGAATAGGCAAAAGTTGGAGAGCTGGTTTCTGGTCAGAACACCTGTAGCTATATCACCCATGATTTGATCAAGTGGATGATCTCTGTGTTCAATCAGTTGTTGTAAACCACTGACAGGTGTAGGTGGCTCTTGTTCTTCAAACAAACTACTGAGGTCTATAATATCTGGTTCAGCAGTTTCAGCTTCTTCAGTAGTTGCAGGTGCTGAAGCAGATGTTGGAGTTTGGCCTTCAGTATTTGTTTGATCAGAAGTTTGAAAAACTTCTGATGGTGTTGTAGTTGACTTAATGACTGTTTGAGGAGTCCATGGTGCAGGATCCTCATCTTCAAACCTTTGATCACCATAATAAGTAGGTTTGGAAGAAGTAACAGCCTTTTCAGGTCCAAAGTGAAAGTTGTCAAGGTCAAAGAGTTCAGCAGGATGTGCTGGAATAAGAGTGTGTTTTGACTCATTGAACTTGACATTCAATTTTTCTTCTACTATCCTGGTGTGAGAATTAAAAACCTTGTAGGCTTTTCTAGTTGAAGAGTAACCAAGAAAGTAACCTGAGTCAACTTTGGCAGCAAACTTTGAAATAGATTCCTTGATGTTCAAGATGAAACATTGACACCCAAAAGCCCTGAAAAAGGAGATAATGGGCTTCATGCCATGAAGAACTTCATAGGCAGTCTTGGAATGTCTCTTGACCACCAGAACTCTATTCTGAACATAACATGCTGTGTTAACTGCTTCTGCCCAAAAGTACAATGGCAGTCCAGAATCAGCTAACATTGTTCTTGCTCCTTCTATCAGTGTTCTGTTCTTCCTTTCTACTACACCATTTTGTTCAGGAGTTCTGGGAACACTGTATTGTCTAATAATCCCTTTAGACAAACAGAATTCATCCAGAGTTTTGTTCCTGAACTCTGTCCCATTGTCACTTCTAATGGTTTTGACAGATAGAGAATATTGTTTCTCTACTTGTAGAATGAAGAACTTGATGATTTCAGCAGCCTCATCCTTGGAAAATAAGAAGAATACCCATGTGAATCTTGAGTAGTCATCAATGATGACTAAGCAGTACTTCTTTTTACCAAGGCTCATAATCTTGACAGGTCCAAATAAGTCCATATGGAGTAGTTGAAGACATGCAGTTGTTTTTTATTCTTCAATAGACTTATAGGAGGACTTATGCTGTTTTCCCTTTAAACAGGATACACAGTGTTCTTGACACTGGTATACTTTCAAAGGTAGACCTCTGACCAATCCCATTTTTGTGACTTTATTTATGGTTTTAAAGTTCACATGGCCAAGTCTCCTGTGCCAGAGATCTGTTTCTGAAGTTGATGCCCTTGAGAAGAAACAGGCAGTGTTGTTCAATACTTTGTCTTTCTCAATGTCCACTGCATAGACATTGCCACATCTTTTGGCAATCAGCAAAGTATGATCTTCTATAATCTTCTCAATCAACTTCTGGCCTTCTGGTGAGATGATCTTGCAAGCTGTCTTTGTGAAAAAGGAAGAATATCCTTTATCACACATTTGTGACACGCTCAGCAAGTTGTATTCAAGATTTTCCACCAGATTGACCTTGTCAAACTGTATTTTGCCAGAGGAGACATTGCCATGTCCTAGCACATATCCCTTAGCATTGTTCCCAAAGGACACAGATCCTTCTCTTTGGCTGATAAAATTGTTTATCAGGTATCTGCATCCAGTCATGTGCATAGAGCCTCCACTATCAACATACCATATGCTGTTTAAGCCCCTGGAAACTCTCTGCACATAAAAGCAAATTAGTTAGATTTGGAAACCCAAGCCTGTTTGGCTTTGGGTTTGCTCTTGAGAACAGTTACAATTTGTTCTTGACCAGGTTGAGAAATCCATGTCTTTTTGGCAAAGGATTTTTCATTAAGAACCATGGTGGTATCCTTTTTAGGACCACCATCAACCTTGGTCATCAGTAGTTCTACCATGTTCTTTAGATTTTGAATCTCAGCAGTTTGTGAAACTGCTGATGATTCTGGTCTAACTACTGACAAGGAATTTTGAGAAAAAGATTTTGGTTGAGATTTTATCTTTTTCTGAGAAAAGGTGTTTTCAGGTTGTTGTTTCTTGGGTTTAAAGACTTTTTCATAATCATTTCTGATTTGATTTCCCACAACCTGTTGTTTAAATTTTTGATTGAACTGAATTCCTTTTCTGTATCTACAAAATTCAGTTTTGTGGTTGAACAGGCCACAAATTTCACATTCTTTTGCCTTAAGTTTTTTATCAGAAGGCAAATTTCTGACAGTTGTGAAAAGATTTTGCTCATCAGTAGTTTTCAGGGTCTCAACTCCTGAAGTAGATGAAACTACTGATGGCTTGTTGTCAGTTTTTGTAAATACTTCTGAAGTACTTTCTTTAAAAATGCCAGGATTTCTGTTTAGAAAGTTTTCATGGAAAGATGTGCATTCTTTCCCTTCAGAAGTTTCATTTGAAACAATTCTTCTCCCATCTTCAGTAGTTTTGGGAGAAAAATCTGTTGGTGTTTCAACATGATGGTATCCTATGCCAAACTTAACATTTGAAGCACTTTGTTTGTTTAGCAGTAGTTGATACCCCCTACAAGATTCCACCCATTTTTCACAAGTGATCCTGGTGTCAGCAAGCTCTTGTCTGACATCTCCCAGGTCATTTAGCATCATTTTGATTTGTGCTTGGGTTTCAATGGCAGAGTCAGTTAATTTAGAAACCTCTTTTGTTTTAGCACACAGTTTTCTTTCTAAATCACATTTTATCTGTGTGTATTTTCTTTCTAAATCATTGGCTTTGCCTTGTAGGTGCACGTTTGTCTCTCTTATGAGAGCAAAAGTTTCTTTGCAAGAGTTTGAACAAAGTTTTGTCAAAGATTCTTTTGATACCTGAGACAATGCAGATTTTGAGGTACAGCCTTCAAATGCCATTAAGGCAAAGTTCTTTCTGCCATTGTCTGGTTCTCCCCAGTTGATGTCAAACACTTTGTTGTCTGCATCCGGATTACACTCTGTGGTGTCATAAGGGAGACTGCTCCAGTCAACATACCCCGAGGTAAAGAGACTTTGTTGAGGGGGTTGTTGAGGCTGTGGAGGAAGTTGAGCAGCTGGAAAGGGAGGGATTGATTGTTGGCTCTGCATCTGTTGAGCAGGCACTTGAACATATTGTACTTGAGGCATATATTGCTGTTGAGGAGCTTGTGCCTGTACAAAATGAGCACTCCCTTGAGTTCCATTGTTCCTATTATAATTGGGGTTATAGTTATTTCCAGATTGTGATTGGTTAAAGCTAGAGCTTCTACATTCTCTAGCAAAGTGTCCCAACTTCTGACACTTGTGACATCTCAGTTTAGATTTGTCAAAACCAATTTTTGTATTACTGGTCAATCCTGGAAATTTCCTTCCTGACCTTTTATAAAACTTGTTAGTTTTAATGCTTAGCATGGCCAGTTGGTGTAATATGTCCATTTCCTCTAAGTCATCACTGCTAAAATTTTTCAAATCATCCATGATAAAACATAGATTATCAGCAGTTTGACTTTGGTCATCATTGTCATAACCTGGGAAAGATCTTTCTGATGAGATCCCAGTGGTTATGTCAATATTGTCATAAGATCCATAGGAACAAGTTGGTGAATCTTGTCCCAAAAGTGCTGTACTACCTGGTAGGTAGTCATCAGCAGTTTTACCAGAAGTTTGTAATTTCTTCTTTTGATCGATTTCTCTTTCAAAAGTAAGTAATCTCCCATGGAGTTTTGTAAGAGTGAGGGAGCTAAAATCTGGTGAGGATCTTAAGACAATGGAGTAAGTTTCCCATTTGTCAGGTAGAGACCTTAAAAATCTATGTAACATAGATACTGTTGTATAGGTCTGACCATTTAACTTTAGCTCAGAGATTAATGAGGAGAATCTTTCAAATTGTTGTGTCAAAGTTTCCCCATTAATATAAGCAAATGTTTCATATTGTTGAGCCAAAATTTCTCTGGTGTTGGCAATCACCTCTTCAGTTCCTCCAAACTGTTCTTTAAGACAGTCCCAAAGTTCTTTGGCACTTTCACAATGTAAAAGGCCAGAGTATATTTCATTTGGGAGAGCCATTGCCAACATAGAGAATGCCTTAGCATCTAGCTCAAGTTTTAGGAAATCCTCATCTGTATAGTCTTTGGGATCCTTAGGAATCCCTTCTTTAGTTTCAAGATTTATGTTTACTGGTTTGTGTGGACCATATATCACAGATCTCCAACAACCTGTGTTGGTTTGTGACAAGGTATGTGCCATTCTCTTTTGCCATATATTGTACTCATTTCTCACAAGCATGGCAGGTTTGGTGGCAGAACCAGTATTATGTGGATCCATTTTAAAGAGTATAGATTTGTCTGATGACTCTTTTAAGTGATGGATATTGATAAAAAGTGAACTTTTTGATCTTTTTATTGAATATCAATAAGAGCTTTGTGTCTGATTCTCAATTTGTTAGATTGATATGTGATCAGATAAACCAATGCTCTGATACCAATTGTTGGATCAGTTTGCTCTTGTTTGCTAAGTAAGAACTTGCTATCTTGACACTTAAGTGTTTAGCAAGTCCTTGTAAATCAGATTATAAGCACAGCAGAATGTTATAAGTTAAAGCAACACTTTTTATACTAAGGCAGAGTTGTAACTCCCCCTTGATGTTTGAAACTAATAAATGACAAAGTATTTATTATGAATCTAAGTTGTAAATGAGAATTAGATACTTAGAGAGATTCACAATAAATACAGAAATGGAATATAACAATGAGAGTGTTTGAAGGATTTTTCTGTTGAAAATCAATGTCTAAAATAGAAGGTTGAAGCCTCCTATTTATAGACGATTACATGCATGTATCTTGCCTGAAAAAGCAAGCACAGAAACTCCAGTGACAAGTTGCACAAGTTGCAACATTGAAAGAAACAAATAAAGCTAAAAGTAATATTAAACAATAAACTACTGATGCAAAAAGGCGGTGGGAAATATCTTCTGCAAAGTGCTGATGAAGGACAACTACTGAAGAGTAGTTTTGTCTTCAGTACTTCTGAAGTGAACTTGTCTGGTTTGGACTTCAGAACTTCTGCAACTTCAGCACTTCTTCATATCTTCTAATCAGCAGTTTCTTGTCTTCTCTTCAGTACTTCTATACTTAGCCAAAATGACAGAAGTGAATTAGACTAAGGTTTACAAAAGTGGTTTCACCAATCCTCTTTGTCCTAACAAGTTTAGTATTGAATTGTCTTTCAGCCATTTTAACAAACAATTGGAAGTTAGAGAAAACATCAGATTTATGTTTTAAAGGGTAAAACCACATATATCTCGAGTGATGGTCCACACAAAGTAAAAAGAATCGACAACCGGTAAAAGAAACAGAAGCAGCAGGACCCCAAACATCGCAATAAACTAAATCCAAAATATTATTGCTACGAAAATTGGAAAGTTTCAAAGACAGTTTGGAGGATTTCCCCATTTGACAAGAAACACACAATGAAGAAGACAATTTATTTGAAATTGGTAAATTATTGCTAGAAAAAATAGAATGAAAAACTCGTGCATGGGGATGCCCAAGTCTTTGATGCCAAATTGTTGAAGGAGCTTTGACTGCCGTGAAAGAGACATGTTGTAGGGACTTCAATTTCGGAAGATAAAGTGAGTAAAGACCGTTGTCACTTGGGCCCGTGAGTAGGATGGTATGTGTAGACTCGTCCTTCACAACAAAGAAAGAAGAATGAAATTCAAAAAATACGTTATTATCTGAACAAAATTGTTGGACAGATAAGAGATTTTATTTAAGCTGGGGTACGTGAAGAATATTATTTAAAGTAAAGGTTTTGTTAGGAGAATAAAATTTTGATGAGCCAATATGACAGATAGGAAGAGGATTACCATCGCCAACATGAAGTGAATTGTTACCAAAGTAGGCTTCAGAGTTATCCAAACTTGCAAGATCCGGAGTAGCAGTGGCATTTGAACCTGTGTCTGGTTTCCAAAAGGAGCCTGATGTGGATCCAGCTTCAGCAAAAGCAGCATAGTTAGCCTGAGAAGACTCTCGGGCTGATGTGGACTGAGTTGGATATTGAGCAAGAATATGTCCTATACCACAACGATTGCAGTGACCGTAAACGGTGTTTTGGGTGGATGCCCAAGCAAACTGAGAATTTCGGTTTTGATTGTTGGATCCACGGTACTCGTCATGACCTCTGGTGTTAGTACCACGAGAGTTGCCACGATAATTTCCACGCCGGTTGTTACGAGAATTGTTTTGAGAGCGGCTGGAAAAATAGGCTTGTGGTTGCTGGTTGGCCTGATTAATTACAAGGCTGAGTTGATACCCAAGAAGGGTTGCTTGTTGCTGCAGTGTGGTGAGGGCAGGGTTGTGGTGAGGAAGAGGCAGCAGACCTGCAGAGGGGGAGGGCAGACCCGCAGGATGTGCAGTAACCGAGTAAACTTGCAGCGGGTTTGTTGGCTTCTTGTTGATCATGAATTCATGGTCACTTAGAAGGCCATGTAATTCATTAAAAGTGATTGACGGAGAGCGAGCCAGGAGATTAGCTTTAAGGCCATCATATTCCTCACGTAGGCCAGAGAGTACCAACATGGTGACATCCTTGTCCTTAAATGGTTCCCCAATGTTTGCTAGAGCCGTGGCATATTCTTAGGCACGGGTGAGATAGGCAGCAGATGTTTCATCAGACTTCATCTCTATTTTCAGCAACTGGGTTTTGAGGGTGTATTCCCTAGACGAGTTATGCGGAGCATAAGCCCGTTCCAAGGAGAGCCAGAGGTCACGAGAGGTTTCACCCTGGACATGTTGAAAAGAGGATTCAGAGATGGTTGAAATAATGACCATGTGAACATGAGCATCATTTGAGAGCCAATTGGAGTAGCTCGGGTTGTCCATGGCTGCTGTTTCAGTGGTGGCAACAGTCCGTGATGGAGGGCAACGGATGGTCCCATCAACATAACCAAAGAGGTGGTTTGTGATTAAAAAGGGGTGTATCATGGTTTTCCAGAAGCCATAGTTGGTAGGGGTAAGTTTGAAAGCAAATTTACGGAAGTTATGTGCTGTTTTCTCAACAGTGGTGAAGGCAGAAATCATTGCCATAGAGTTGGCTGGGTGGTTTGCTGTTGGTCAGAAAGAAGAAGAGGAGAAGTGATAGCAGGGGTAGGGAAAGAAGCCGGCTGCAGGTTGTTTTAGGGTTAGAAAAATAAAAGAGGCTCTGATACCAAGATAAATCACAAAATTGGAATTATTATTGATTAAGTTGAAATACAAAACATAAAGTCCTATATATAGGACATTACAGAAAAGGGAAACAGATAAATAATAGAGAAAACGTAATCAATCTAATTATTTGATTTCCTATAATTGATCCAGTAATTATTTGATTTTCTATAATTGATCCAGTAATTATCACTGTCTATCACTCATCCATCCATCAACTGACATATACACCTTCATATCGAAGTCACAAATAACACAAACCTCGCTCCAAAGAGTCACGTTCCTCCTAGAAAGCGCAGTCATTGGTATCTTATTCATTTTAAGAGTAGTAAATCAGCTATCTTCTTTGCTCAGATGCAGTTGACAGAATGCGACATTTTCTTGTTCTGTTCCTTGTTGCTCTGCTGTCCGCGATGTTGATTTTTCTAAAGATGGTGAGACTCGAATACAAATGATGTGTTCAGTTTTAGATCCAACCATGCAGTAACCAACTACCTGTCTAACCACATGACTGTTTATAACTACCACAAACTAACTACTAATAGTTCCAGTCTTAGTTCACTTCTAATCAAAGTTGACTTTACAAAATTATTCTGCAGTGCAGCTTAAAAGCTTTTCCTAACCTATTTAAAAAAATCAGTAAAAAAAGGTCATGAATAATAAATAAAAGATGTGATTTCTAGCTTTCATAAAACTCCCAGCCAGCCTAACAGGCATGTGGCCATTTGGGATATATCAGTCTACAGTTGAAATTAAGTTAAAACATGTCACAAAATTGATGGAGCACTTCTTAAACCCTAAACTCCAAAATTATCATGTACAGACAGACAGACAGACAGACAACCCTCTCTCTTTTGAGATGAAAAGTATTTACAACTACTACAATAACAAAAAAGAAAACAAACCAGCCAGCCAACGCTCTTTACCTAGTCATCAATTGTCTCGATCTCTCCCATCATAATCCTGTTGCTCACCACGTTAAACCCTAGAACCGTAGGACTCACCTTTTTTCCTTTCTTCCCCTTCTTCTTACCTCCCGCTTTAGTGGAACCACCATCTGCAGTCGCTGACTTGCTACCGCTACCAACCACCTCAGAATCCCAAACCCCATCATTTGCGGATTTGAAATCCCCACTCACTTTTTGGTCATTCCCACTTTGGAAGGCGATCTCAAGGACATCTGAAGGCAAGAAATCTTTGTAGTTGAGAAACTTGTCTATGAACTCATGATCAGGGTCATAAGATCCAAGGTTTTCCTTCAGCAGTATTTCTGCTTCTGATCTGGATTGCTTCAAACAGAACTCTAGAAAACTTGTATCTACAACCATTAAATGTATAAAATAAATATATAAGTAATAAAAAATATATAAAGAAATTAATGCAAAACGCTAAATTCAAAATAAGAAGTTGAGATTCTGTAAAACCTTTGGTTCCAAGAAGTCTGACGCATTCACTCTTGCACCAGTCTCTGAAATCCATAGCCTCTGAAGAATCACAAAACATGATTATATTCAAAAGCCTAATAATAATAAGCCATATGGAATCAGCATATCTCAAACCAAGTGACTTTACCAGTACGTTTGGCCAACACATCTTGTTTCCCCTTCAATGAAGGAGAAGAAGAAAGGGAAGCTTCAGGTCTGCCACCCACAGACTTCTGGCGGCTTATAGAAATTCCTTTTCCAGGAGTGTTCTTAGCCCAACTTCCTTGACTTGCAAGTTGTGGAAAATCAGACCTGAATACATCAACCCAAAACAAAACAAAGCAAGATCAATATTAAACATGCATGAAACTTTAAAAAGAGGAAGGTAGAAGGGTGTACCCTTTTGTTTCTTGCTTGGGATGATCCAACGGACCCCAAAACAAATCATCATCAATTCTGCTTTTGGATTGTGACATCGTCTTGATAGGAGATGCAGCAGCCTTAGCAGGAGTTTGAGGTTTTTGTGCTGGTGTAGAGATTGGTATTTGTGAAGATACCTTTTTCTCTTGTTCCTTGAGAATGTCCCTCAAAGAGGTTTGTCTTGCAGTCTTTCCCGAATCAGTAGACCAGGCTGGAGCAGGTGATGTGGCGACAGTCTCCCCTTTCCAGACAACAAAATCTCCAAGTGAGGGACCAGAAGGAATGGCTGGCAATGTAATCTTCTCCAGACGTGAACTTTTGCCTTTCTCATTTGGACTGGAGCTCACAGGGATTTCAACAGGAGCAGCGGCCACAGAAACCTTGGCTCCTGCAGCCTTGGCTTTCGCAGCCTTTTTGCGACTCCTTTTTGACTCTTTAGCCTCTATAAAGTTACCTTCCTCAATCAAATCAGAAGTTGCAGAATTACTTTCACTGGATTTCATGGGCACTTCTCTATCCAAATGATCATGCAACTGGCTCTTCTTCTGCTGCTGATTCTGTGAAACCTCAGAAGTAATCAAATCCTTCTTGGTTTCCGTAAGCTTGTGGTCTGAATTGCCAACAACGCCAGCCCATGGGGTGGTGGACATATTCATTGACTTTAAAGATGTTGATATATCAGATAAAATCTTCTCTGCTTGTGCATTGACTTGAGCCAGGGCCCTCCGCTGCTCTTCCTGCTGGATTTCTACCAACGACTTTGGCTTAAACCCAGGAGCAGGCTTCCAAGCTCGTTGGCTACTAATAACTTGAGTGTTATCTTGTGGGTTGACATCACTAGACATACTTACAACCTCTTCAGTGACCACACTAGACTTGCTCTCTCCAACTTCAGCCTCAGTGACCTTGGTCAATTCAGTTTCAGATTGCTTAGGCTGTTGTGTTTTAGATGCTGACTTGGCTATGTCAGATGATTGTGCCTTAGAAGACTTCTGTTTCTTTGATTTCTTCTCGGTCGCTTTCTTAACCTCACGAACTTCAACAGGTTTTGCTTCTTCTGGAGCACAGGGTTCATTAGAAGGTTCACTCTGAGCCATAGGTACTTCGATTACCTCAGTTGCCGGCTCCTCCAAAATATCATTATGTTCAAAATCTCCCTCAACCAAAGGCTTTTCATAATGGTCTGAAGGCCCAGAAACTAAAGCAGCATTGGAAGTAGGCATTGTAACATTTTGACCTGTTTTCAATTCAGCTGCCAATTCCTGCTCCTGTACCTCAGCATCATTTTGTTGCATTGTATTGTCCATCAACTGATGAGGCAAATGCACAGCAGCTTGAGGACCAGTTGCAGGCATATGAGGAATTGTATCCTGCATATGAGGAACTTGATTTTGCAACATCTCATGTGGTGGAAATGCAAGATGGTCTAGTGAAGGATTGGGAACAGATAACCCAGGGGTCAGCATTGGTCCACCAGACTGCTCGCCAAACCGTTGCATAGAATGTTGCTCCTTGAGCACCTGGGAGATAAGTTGCTGGCGCATCATCTGCTGCATTTGTTCCTGTTTTTGTTGCTGCTGCTTAAGCAACAAATAATCATCCAATACTGACGGGTGTTGTGTAGGTATGGGAATCTGTGGTTTCATTTGTGACATTTGTTGCTGTTGCAACAAACTTAAAATTTGGTCTTGAGGGAGCCCGGAAGAAAGAAGCTTTTCCAGGGTTAGTGGACCAGAAGGATTGTCAAACTGTAAACTTGGTAGTGAGGGCATATTTTGTGTTTGCGGACTTTGCTGGACTCCAAAGGCTGACTGAAGAGGGAAATGTTTACCATGAAGCATATCTAGCTTATCCTGATGTGGATCCAACCCAGATCCAGCTTGAACAGGAAAATTCGACCAACTGTTCACAGAGGAGGTTGGCCGATCTGATAAACCTTGAAGAAGAGACATGTATTCAGGATTTGAAGAGTTTGGAAATATGTTTGGTTGTGGAATTGTGGGTGCTTGAAGAACATCAGGTTTCGGGCCACTCCCAGACCACAGAGAGTAAGGATTAGACAAAGACTTTTGCCTCTCAAGCTGCATCAGCTTCGCCAATTGGAACAGATTATCCCCACTCTCTGTTGCTCTAGTTGGAACTGCACTAGAGTTCCCAAAGTACCCCTGCATACCTGTACCGCAAACAACTTCAGTCATGAAAAATTAACAAACATCGCATAATATAAATTATGAAAGCAAAATCATATTTACAACCTTCAGAGAGACCACCACTCATGAGGGACTCTATAAACCTATTCTCAGCCTCTTTTGTTGAGCCATGTTGAAAAACTGTGTCATTTTTCATCATAGCATGCTCAGCCAACCCTGCTTGAACCTTACTACTATTAGTAGTGACAAAACCAGGCATACTAGAGTCATCATTGATTTCACTTTGTTTGACAGGAGTAAATCCAGGTGGCGGTCTTGCTTTTGCACGAAGGTGAGGCATGACATCACCAAGTAAAGCAAATGGCGAGTCTTGTGGTGCATTTGCAAGACGTACTAGCAAATCAATCCCAAAGTATCCTGCTTCAAACCACCCAATGATATCACTGCCGGTAAAAGGACCTTGAATTGCACCCTGAGGATCTTTGTAAAAAAGAACAAGATCTTCGGGTGAGGGCTGAGAAACTACCCTTGTTTCATCTCTGTCTATAGTTCCAGACGGTTGCCTTTTAAAAACTGGGTTTGTTAAACTGTTGCTACTCCATTCATTAGATATATCCCTTTGGGACTGTGACCACGACCTCATCTCACTTGGGACGTCCCTCAAGTCAACTGAGGCTGGTTGACCACGTTGACCAATAGATGATGACCTCCAAAGTTCACCAGGCTGACCTGGCACCCTTCCTTTGTCATCATTTCTTGGATAAGAATCGCTTTCCCCTGTTGCTGCAAACACAAAGTGATCTATGGTCAATTCTCAAAGGTTCCATGTGTCTGAGGGTGACAAAAATAATCTAAAAGATATACTTTTGAAGCTACCAGCAGTCTCGTCTCTAAAGTTGTCGGAAGGAAGTGACATATCTTCTTTACTCCCTGCTCAAAGAAAGTCACATTTAACAGCAGTCATATAATAAACTCACTGTTACAATTGCGTAAGCGTAATAAAAATGTAATCTCTGTACCAAACTTACTTCTTCTTGATTGAGCATCAACCGCATTAATCCCACCCGATCCATCTTTAGTAATTTGAGGAGCGCCGCTACTTAGAATTTCTCCTTTATCAATCCCCTTCAATATAAACTGCCAAGAAAATACCATGATTTTATTCATGTAACAAGATTTTGAAGAAAGTAATTACTATTCAGCCTTACCAATTCTTCTGGAGTAGGTGAAGTAAGTGCAAGTGGCTCAAGTACTTCCTCCTGTGTTAGTGATGGCACTGGTACCACGCCATCTAACGTTATTCCACCAGCTTTCATATCAGTTATCCTATACAAGTCAAGCAGCTTTGTCCTGCTATATCTCATAGGCGACATGTCATCATGCCCTCTGTCACCCACGTCAGCAGAGGACTGCAAATTAGTGGAACTAATATTCATATGGCTCCCTACAGGGGCTCCCCTTCCACGTCCAACAGAAAACGTTGGATTATAATGTTCCCCACGTCCCCGACCATGAGAAAACATAGGAGTCGGCTTGTTCAAACCCGGGCTTTGCTGATGTGACGAATCTACCCTTCCTCGGTTGAGTGCTGAGTTGGATCTCCATGGACGAGGATGGTCAGGATCCCGTTCACGAGGGATGTCATGCTCATGCATGCCATCAGTTTCCTTCTCATCAGGGCCCCACCGTGTGTTCCACTTACTCTCACGCCGCTGAACCTGATCATTGTTTGCATCCTTGTTGGCAGAATCACCCCATTTATCAGATGGAGTGTGTCGTGATTCACCATAGTGTTTTCCAGATGAGTTGTCAACCCACCGGTCCACCTTACGGTTATCCCCAACTCCAACCTCTTTTTCACCCTCCCGCCACCTGTCCTTGCGAACGAAGGTACTTGTTTCTCTTTCCTCGTCACGCCATTTTTCACGGTTATCAAGCACAGATGGCCTAAACACGTCCTTCTTCTTTTGGGAATCAAGGGTGCGGTCATCATTTCCAGGTGACTTCATAAACTCCATGCGGTTGCCAAATGTTGGGAAAGGGCTGGTAGGGGCCTCCTGTAAAACATCGAAAAAAGAAAGCTTATCAACAACCAAAAGTGGAAATTTAAAAAAAAAATCTAAAGAGTACAGCTGTCCCATACCGCAGCTAAAGTTCCTGTCTTGTTCTCCCCAGGTTTTGAGAGAAGCCACTGGGGCGAGAGTGGAATGAAACTGTCAGTCCCTTGCACATCTACACAAATAACCAGCCAAAAGAAACAATTAGCAAATCAACTCAAGAGTTTAGATACAAACAATTAGCAAATCATCACTCAAATATTCAATAAGATGGTACTCTTAAACAACTTCACCAAAACCTACTTGTCTGATGTCTCCAAATAAAACTGAATCAAAGATAACCAACAAAACTTTGTAGCATTAAAAACTAAAAAGCCAGTGTTGAGTATTAACTATTATAATCATATATTGTGACATGAAATCTTCACAAACCCTCCATCTAAAGTCCTCAGACAATTCTTAGAGTACACGTCAATCGAATACCTAAAACCGCAGTGCAATTTAAACACAGACAATTCTATGTAAAGATATAATAAACCAACAGCAGAATCAAACTTATAAATGTTAAGTCATTACAGTAAACAAACCAATTGAGGTCCGAATGCATATTTAAATGAACAGAATACAAAGCATGAAACAACAAAAATCCAATATAGGATTATAGGCCCTTTTTAAGTGCAAAAAATGAAAAGCAACCACGTTAACATGATAATTGTAATTATATACTATACCAAAACCTCACTCCTGGAATCAAAAGTTATAATAATAATAATAATAATAATAATAATAATAATAATAATAATAATAATAATAATAATAATAATAATAAGAAGAAGAAGAAGAAGAGATATATGCATAACAAAGAAAGCACTAACTGCTGTCACTCTCTGAGACCAGATGAATACATTTTATGTTTGTTTCAAAACCCTAATAAAACTGTCACCGTATAAATAGAACAAAAATACATACATAAACATTAAACAAATAAAATTACGTCACATTACGCATCGCAAAACGTGAAGCGGCTAAAAAACCAGTAACAGAGAACAAAAACAACGGCGTTAAGATTAATACATTGAAATATCCATAAATAAAAAGACTGAAATATGTAGATAGGGTTTTAAATATTAATAAAAGAAAGTATGAATTAATAAGGGGATTGAATAACCTCTAGAGATCTGAGAGCTATGGAGAGGAGAATCGAAGTTGGTGGTGCCGGCCATTGATGATCGGAGAGAGGTCGTCGTCGACTGCAAAGAAATAAGGGTTTGTTTTGACTGCGTGAAGGAAGGTGTGAGGGAGATAGACACGAATGGGGGGAAATTATTATAAGGGCAAACGTGGTTACGATAAAATGCAAATATCCCTAATAGTTCCGATCAGGGATTAGCATACACCACTGAATACCGAATACCGAATCGATATCGATCCTGAACCGATACCGTATCGATCTCGTATTGAACCGAGTTCGGTATCGGTACTCACATTTAGAGGTTTTCGGTTTCGATATTTTCGGTATCGGTATTTTATCTATTTTAAGGTAAAATACCGATACCATATCGGTACCGTATGTTTTCGGTATCAGTATCGGTATTGGGTTTGGAAGTTTTCGGGATCTGTATCGGTTGGTACCGATACTGTCCCAAGCTCATCCCTAGTTCCAATAGTACCGATACGACGATACTACTGTCTATGTTCGGTTGGAATTGATTTGGTTTGTTACCGTATTGGTATTTACCGGCACTCACTATACCTTACGATTAATAGCAATTTATTTTGAGTAGAATTCTTTTTTTTTTAAATTGTGCTGGAAACAGTAAAAACGAATGCTAGTATTGCAGATATTGAAGTTTGATGTTACTATTTTACTATACTTATAATTTTTTGTATGTTTTTAATGCTAATCAAATAAAGAAAAAGGTTTAAGACGAAATGTTTCCCTCCAGGTAAAACAAGTTTTTCTAAAAGGATTTGTTATACAATGTATAAAAGAACCATTTTACATAATATTATATAAAAGTAATAAAAAAAATACAAAAGAATAAAGATGATGAAAGAAGTAATATCTAGCTAGCTAAATAAAGCTCCCAGCCTAAAAAGCATTTGGCAAATTGGGGTATATCGTCTACAGTTGAAATTAAGTTAAAACATGTCACAAAATTGATGGAGCACTTCTTAAACCCTAAACTCCAAAATTATCATGTACAGACAGACAGACAGACAGACAACCCTCTCTCTTTTGAGACAAAAGTATATACAACTACAATAACAAGAACAAAATAACAAACCAACCCACCCACTTCACCTGGTGCGCATCTAGTCATCAATCGTCTCGATCTCTCCCATCATAATCCTGTTGCTCACCACGTTAAACCCTAAAACCGCAGGACTCACCTTTTTTCCTTTCTTCCCCTTCTTCTTACCTCCACCACCCTTAGCGGAACCTCCATCTGCCGCCACTGCTTTACTACCACTACCAACCACCTCGGAATCCCAAAACCCGTCATTTGCGGATTTGAAATCCCCACTCACCTTTTGGTCGAAGGCGATCTCAAGGACATCTGAAGGCAGGAAATCTTTGTAGTTGAGGAACTTGTCGATGAATTCATGATCAGGGTCGTAAGATCCAAGGTTTTCCTTCAGCAGTATCTCTGCTTCCGATCTAGATTGCTTCAAACAGAACTCCAGAAAACTTGTATCTATAACCATTAAAAATATAAAATAAATAAGTTTTAAAAAACAATACTTTATCAATAACATTATATTCAGAATAAGCAGTTGAGGTTCTGTGTAATACCTTTGGTTCCAAGAAGCCTGACACACTCGCTCTTGCACCAGTCTCTGAAATCCATAGCCTCTGTACAATCACAGTACACGATCATATTTAAAAGCTTATTAATCAACGTTATGGAATTAGCGTTATCTAATATGAAGTGACTTTACCAGAACGCTTAGCCAACACATCTTGTTGTTTCCCCTTCAACGAGGGAGAAGACGAAAGAGAAGCTTCCGGTCTGCCACCCACAGACTTTTGTCGGCTTATAGGAATTCCTTTTCCAGGAGTGTTCTTAGCCCAACTTCCTTGACTTGCAAGTTGCGGAAAATCCGACCTGCATGCATCAACCACGTATGCGTATAAACAAAGCAATATCAATATTAAAACGCATGAAACTTAAAAAAAGGAATGTAGAAAGTACCCTTTTGTTTCTTGCTTAGGGTGATCCAACGGACCCCAAAACAAATCATCATCAATTCTGCTTTTGGATTGTGACGTCGTCTTGATAGGAGTTTGAGGTTTTTGTGCTGGTGTAGGGACTGGTATTTGCGAAGAAACCTTTTTCTCTTGTTCCTTGAGAATGTCCCTCAAAGACGTTTGCCTTGCGGTCTTTCCTGAATCAGTAGACCAGGCTGCTGGAGCAGGTGATGTGGCGACAGTCTCCCCTTTCCAGACAACAAAATCTCCAAGTGAAGGACCAGAAGGAACAGCCGGTAATGTAACCTTCTCCTGACGTGAACTTTTGCCTTTCTCGTTCGGACTGGAGCTCATAGGGATTTCAACAGGAGCAGCGGCCACGGAAACCTTGGCTCCTGCAGCCTTAGCTTTTGCAGCCTTTTTGCGACTCCTTTTGGACTCTTTAGCCTCTATAAAGTTACCTTCCTCGATCAAATCAGAAGTTGCAGAATTACTTTCACTGGATTTCACGGGCACTTCTTTATCCAAATGATCATGCTTCTTCTGCGGCTGATTCTGTGAAACCTCGGAAGTAGTCAAATCCTTCTTGGTTTCCGTAAGCTTGTGGTCTGAATTGCCAACAACGCCAGCCCATGGGGTGGTGGCGGACATATTCATTGACTTTAAAGATGTTGTTATATCAGATAAAAGCTTCTCTGCTTGTGCATTGACTCGAGCCAGGGCCCTCCGCCGCTCTTCCTGTTGAATTTCTACTAATGACTTTGGCTTAAACCCAGGAGCAGGCTTCCAAGCTCGTTGACTATTATGAGCTTGTGTGTTATCTCGTGGGTTAACATCACTTGACTTACTTGCATCCGCTTCAGTAACCACACTAGATTTGGTCTCTATAACTTCAGCCTCATTGACCTCGGTTAATTCAGTTTCAGATTGCATAGGTTGTTGTGTTTTAGATGCTGACTTGGCTATGTCAGACGATTGTGCCTTAGAAGACTTCTGTTTCTTTTTCTTCTCAGTAGATTTCTTAACCTCATGAACTTCAACAGGTTTTGCTTCTTCTGGAGCACAGGGTTCATTAAAAGGTTCACTCTGAGCCGTAGATGGTTCGGTTACCTCAGTTGCCGGCTCCTCCAAAATATCATTATGTTCAAAAGCTCCCTCAACTACAGGTTTTTCTTCATAATTGTCTGCAGGATCAGAAACGAAACTAGTACCGGAGGTAGGTATTGTAACATTTTCTCCTGTTTTCAAATCGACTGCCATCTCCTGCTCCTGTTCCTGTTCCTGTTCCCGAGCTTCATTTTGTTGCATTGTATTGTCCATCAACTGATGAGGTAAATGCACAGCAGCTTGAGGAACAACTGCAGGCATATGAGCATTTGTGTCCTGCATATGAAGAACTTGATTTTGCAACATCTCATGCGGTGGAAATGCAAGATGATCTAGTGAAGGACTGGGAACAGATAACCCAGGGGTCAGCATTGGTCCACAAGACTGCTCACCAAACCGTTGCATTGAATGTTGCTCCTTGAGCACCTGGGAGAGAAGCTGCTGGCGCATCATCTGCTGCATCTGTTCTTGTTTTAGTTGCTGCTGCTTAAGCAACAAATAATCATCCAATACCGACGGATGTTGTGTAGGTATGGGAATCTGAGGTTTCATCTGTGACAATTGTTGCTGTTGCAATAAACTTAAAATCTGATCTTGCGGAAGCCCAGAAGAAAGAAGCTTTTCTAGGGTTAGTGGACCAGAAGGATTGTCAAATTGTAAATTTGATAGCGAGGGCATATTTTGCGTCTGCGGTCTTTGCTGGACCCCAAAGGCTGACTGTAGCGGGAAATGTTTACCATGCGGGTCCAACCCAGATCCACCTTGAACCGGAAAGTTTGACCAACTGTTCCCAGGATTTGAAGGGTTTGATATCATGTTTGACGGTTGAATTGTGGGGTCCTGAAGCACATCCGGTTTAAGACCAATCCCAGACCAAAGAGAGTAGGGATTAGATGAAGATTTTTGGGTTTCAAGCTGCATCATCTTGGCCAATTGGAACAGGTTATCCGCACTCTCTGATCCTCTGGCTGGAATTGAGCTAGGGTTCCCAAAGTACCCATGCATACCTGTAAGGCAAACAAGTTAAGTCAAATAAAAAAATAACAATCAGCGCATGTCATAGATTATTATAAAAAAAAAAAAAAAAAATTATGTACAACCTTCAGATAGACCACCATTCATGAGAGACTCAATGAACCTATTCTGAGCCTCTGTAGTTGAGCCATGTTGAAAAACCGGGTCCCTGTTCATCATAGCAGGTTCATTTAACCCCGCTTGAACCTTACTATTACTAGCGGTGTTTAAACTAGGCAAACTGGATTCGTCGTTAATTTCACTTTGTTTGGCAGCACTAAATCCAGGTGGCGGTCTGGCTTTTGCACGCAGGTGAGGCATGACATCACCAAGTAATGCAAATGGCGAGTCTGGCGGTGCATTGGCAAGACGTACTAGAAGATCTATCCCAAAGTATCCAGCTTCAAACCAACCTATGATATCACTGCCAGTAAAAGGACCTTGAATTGCACCCTGAGGATCTTTGTAAAAGAGAACTAGGTCTTCGGGTGAGGATTGAGAAACTATTCTTGTTTCTTCTCGGTCCACAATTCCTGGTGGTTGCCTTTTAAGAACGGGAGTTGTTAAACTGCTGCCACTCCAGGACCTCATGTCACTGGAATTGTCCCTCAAGTCAACTGAGTTCGGTTGATCACGTTGTCCAATGGATAATGATCTCCAGGGTGCACCAGGCTGACCAGGCATCCTTGATTCTCTAGTAATTCCTTTGTCATCATTTCTTGCATAAGAACCGCTTTCTCCTGTTGCTGCAAACACAAGTCGATCCATGGTGAATTCTCAAAATTTAAAATGTCTGACTAGGACACAAAATAATCTGTACAAATACGTTTGAAGCTGTCAGCAGTCTCGTCTCTATAGTTGTCAGATGCAAGTGACAAATCTTCTCTACTCCCTGCTAAAAAAAAGTCATATTAACAATGATCATATAATAAACTCAATGAATCATTTGCATATCTTGATCTTGGTTTTAAAAAGCGCGAAGCACACAAAAGCGACGAGGTCTAAAACCGAGGCGCAAAAGCGGTGGGCTTTTCGTACGCGAGGCGCAAGACTATTATATAATTTTTTTTATATATGCTATAGGTTTTTAGCATTATTTACTCAAAATACAGATACAAATAAGGTATATATATGATTTAACTAAAATGTACAATCTTTTTAGCTACATGTATAACAATTTTAAGCACAAAAACATCATGTGTACAAAAAGCGTGCTTTTCTTGTGCTTTTTCTTGCGCTTTTCGTATACTGCTTGCCTAGGGTTACATAAGGTGCACGGATTTGCGCCTAGGTGCGCTTTGCGCTTAAGCGCGCCTCAAGTGCGCTTTTTAAAACCAAGATCTTGATAGAAATTTAATCTCCGTACCAAGTTTTGGTCTTCTTGACTGAGAATCAGCCGCATTATGCCCACCCGATCCATCTTTAGTAATTTGAGGAGCACCGCTACTTAAAATGTCCCCTTTGTCAATCCCCTTCAATATAAACTGCAAACAAAATAACCTGATTTTATTTCTGATAAATTTAACAGAAGGTAATTACTATTTAACCTTACCAATTCTTCTGGAGTAGGCGAAGTAAGTGCAAGTGGCTCAAGTAGTTCCTCCTGTGTTAGTGATGGCACTGGTACCACGCCATCTAACGATATTCCACCAGCTTTCATATCAGTTATCCTGTACACATCAAGCAGCTTTGTCCTGCTATATCTCATTGGTGACACGTCATCATTCACTCTGTCACCAGCTCCCCTTCCTCGTCCAACAGAGAACGTTGGATTATAATGCTCCCCACGTCCCCGACCATGAGAAAACATAGAATTCGACTTGTTTAAACCCGGGCTTTGCTGATGTGGCGGGTCTACTCTTGCTCGGTTGAGTGCTGAGTTGGATCTCCATGGACGAGGATGGTCAGGCTCCCGTTCACGAGGGATGTCATGCTCATGCATGACATCGGTTTCCTTCTCGTCAGGGCCCCACCGTGTGTTCCACTTACTCTCACGCCGCTGAACCTGATCATTGTTTGCATCCTTGTTGCCAGACTCACCCCATTTATCAGATGGAGTGTGGCGTGATTCACCATAGTGTTTTCCAGATGAGTTGTCAACCCACCGGTCCACCTTACGGTTATCCCCAACTCCAACCTCTTTTTCACCCTCCCGCCACCTGTCCTTGCGAACAAAGGTACTTGTGTCTCTTTCCTCGTCACGCCATTTTTCACGGTTATCAAGCACAGATGGCCTAAACACATCCTTCTTCTTTTGGGAATCAGGTATGCGGTCATCATTTCCAGGTGACTTCATAAACTCCATGTGGTTGCCAAATGTCGGAAAAGGGCTGGTGGGGCCATCCTGTAAAACAAAGAGAGAAAGGTACTCAACAATTAAAGCTGGGAATACGGAAAGATACTACTTTCAAAAAGTACAGCTGCCACACACCCCGGTTAAAGTTCCAGTCTTATTCTCGCCAGGTTTAGAGAGAAGCCACTGAGGCGAAAGCGGAATTGAACTGTCAGACCCTAGCCCATCTACACAATTAAAGAGCCAAATGAAACAATGAGCAAATCCACACATGAGTTTTCTTACAATAAGTATCATTGTTAAACAAATTCATCAAAGTATACGAGTCTCCAACAGTAACATGAAGCAATACGTCTAAACGTGTCTCCTATATCCAAATGAACCCGAATCCAAAATAACCAAAAAAAAATGTAGCATTAACAAATACTAGACCAGTGTTAGGTGCTAAGCGTAGGATATTAATTAACTTAAAGTCAATCTATAAAACTGAATCACATCACTACAAGACAAAGATAATCATCATTGAAACACATGAGCCATGTGATCTTCAAAAAGCACCACATCTAAAGTACTCAGTTATAACATAATTTTACTCGCTTACGCGTTACCTCACTTTTAAGCACAAATATGCATAATGCTACCAAAATGGGCACTAGGAAGTCATATTGTATGCCAATGTAAGTAGAGGCATTGTATAAACAAATAAAAAAAACCATCGGTCCCGTATAATAATCGAATTCATAAAATTGTCTGATCAATTTAATTACAGATAATTCTTTGCAAAGTCTCTATATGCATAAATCAACATTTACATATCAATTCTTTATAATTAAAATGTTTAAATTACAATAATCAAAATTTAACTGTTTCAACTAAGCATAAAGTTAAAAGTAACAGATTACCATCACAAATCAGCATAAATATCAGATAATCCCATATAAATAATAAATTTAAATCAGAAAAAAAAAAAAAGCAAGCACCTTTAAAGTATATAAAAACATATTATACCAAAATCTCACTCCTAAAATCAAAATAATAACAAAAATACACTTGAAACCATACAAATCAACCTCAACAGAAATTATTCAACTGGGTTTATTCCAAAACCCTAAAACAATCATCATACAAACAAATCATCAATAAAAATAAAAAAAAATAAAAAAAATAAAAAACTTCCAATCGTTAGACAACCAAATGAACGAATAGAAGCCCTAAACATCAAGAAACACTAAGCGGCTGAAAACCCAGTAAAGGAAAACAACAATAAGGGGTTTAAGATTAATACATTGAAAAACCCACAAAGAAAAAAGTGAAATTTGTAGACATAAGATAGGGTTTTGAGGAAAGAAAGAAGAAAGTATGAATTGAAGGAAGGTAAATGATTGATTGATTGATTAACCTCTAGAGATCTGAGAGTTATGGAGAGGTGAATCGAAGTTGGTATTGGCGGCCATTGATGATCGGAGAAAGGTCGTCGTCGTCGACTGCAAAGAAATAAGGGTTTGTGTTGGCTGCGTGAAGAAAGGTGTAAGGAAGATAGACACACGAATGGGGGGAAATATAAGGGCAAATGGAGTGAGATAAAAATTTTGTGTTAAAAAAAAATGAAAATATATTTTTTATTTTTTCGATTTAAACGTAGTAATAACTATACAACTAGGATTCTATTACCCCGCGTGAAGAGATATATACCCGCGCATGCGCAGGAAAGAAGCCCGCATACACGTCAACGCAGCAGTGTGACGTGGCATTCTAGAAGACGGCGCATGCGACCACAAAAAAGGACAGGTGTCACCCGACAGGAGCAGAGCCAATAGCCAATCACAGGCCAAAATACCCTGCTCCATTATCACCTGCCAGTACGAGGTACAGGAAAGGACAAAAAGGACGACGTCAGGACACGTGGACCAATCAAGGGAAGACAACGCAGGAAATGGCAACGGCCACGATCGTACAAGACAGCTGCCATTCTCCTCACAGCCAATCATAGGCCACCTGAGTAGCCTATAAATACCTCCCTTCGTCATCAGAAGAAGGGATCGAATATCATCACAAAGAATTCATATAGCAAGCTGTGAGAGATAGATTATAGTCGAAACTCTGTAATAATCATATAACAATGTCTTGTAACTTGTCTTGATAAATATATAAAGCTCGTTCTTTGCATTATTAGTACATTATCGTTGTTATATTTGATTATTAGATTGGTGTTTCTTCATTTGCGCCATCCGTCTATTGAGTTATCAAGAACAGCAACCTAAAAACTTATATCTCTCAAAAAACCAGTGATGAGTTATTTACCAATGACAACAAACTCTCCAACAGGCACGTCTGGCACTGGTGTTGCTCCGGCAACCACCAGCCAGCCCGACAGTCGCATGGAGGAGCAGGTTCACGGCACAGACGTGGGCCGCACCCCGTCCTCCGGGACGAGGCAAACCCCGTCATTCCATTTTGCCACTGATAACCTTCAAACTTCACCTGCTGGTCACACTGCGCCGATGGTTAGCCCGGAGGTGTGGTATGCGCAGCAGAAAGAAGCTCTGAAACAAGCATTTATGAACAAACTTAAAGAACAACACCTGAGAGAAGCATCCCGCGCCCTGTCCTTCAGCGAAGGAAGGCCTGTCACTATCTCAGAAGGGCCATCCAGAGCTGCGGGACATGCCGGCGGAAGCAATCATGACACTGACCCAACATGGAGGGAAGACTCCGACGAGTCACAGAGTCGTTTTCAACGCGACACAAGCCAGTACTTGACCAACACCGTTGATCGAGCACACTTGTTGTCCGGAGAAGACGACCTCACAAAACCATACTACCCTCCCTCGTTCAGTGAAAAATCAAAGTTTACACCGCGCATCGCACTCGCCACACTACCCGCCGGGACAAAAATGCCAAGCACCTTGGGAAAGTTCGACGGCACTGGCGACCCTGATGACCATCTACGAAGTTTTGAGGTCGCAGGAAAATGCGCGCGGTGGACCCTGCCAGCATGGTGTCACATGTTCGCGCAGACGCTTACGGGCGCAGCGCGAGTATGGTTTGACAGCCTGCCAAACGGAAAGATAGATCATCTGAAAGAGCTAACTGACAAATTCTCAGACCACTTCAGTCAAAACAAAAGAATCGAGCGTGATTCCACTGACATTTTGCAAGTTAAAAGGCGCGATAACGAGTCCATCGAGGATTATATCACCAGGTTCAATCGCGAAGCTTTACAAATTGGTCCAATCGGATTTGAGCTTATGAAAGCAGCATTTACGCAAGGCGTAAGATGCGACTCGCTGATCCGCACACTGGCCGGATGCACAGGCATGCCAAACACATGGGAAGAGATCATGCGTGGAGCTAAGAACTATGCGAAGACCGAAAGAGAGCTATCTGTCTGGAGCAGAATTCAAGCACCACAGTACACAGATACACAGGCGCAAGCAGTGCGCAACCGAAACAATAGGCATGACAGGAAGGCGAAGGGCAATGTCTGGACGAGGCTTCAAGGAGCCGACCAGACAACCCCAAAGCCCTCCGCACCACAAGATCATCAGCGCAACACCTCACTCGTGCACAAGCCCAACATAAGGAGTCACAACAATTGGACCCCTTTAACCAAAACACCAGCGCAAGTTCTAGCAACGGAAAACGTTGACTTCCCAGAACCTAAGGTCAACAAACGGCGCGAAGGGTTGGACCATAACAAGTTTTGCGCATACCATCAAGACATCGGTCATGACACCGATAAATGTTATCAGCTAAGGCAAGCCATTGAAGACGCACTAAAGTCAGGCAAGCTCGGCCACCTGCTACAAAACGTCGAACGCAAGCAAGCGGGGGGTCCTCCGCCAAAAAAGATAAAGAATATAAGCATGGTGATACATAGCAGCGGGCACCGGACCCAAAAGAGAAAAACAGAATCAACAGCAGAATGGAGGGAACAGCAGGTGTGTTTCCCCGTAGTCAAAGGCGGCCTATCGGCCACAAAGGCAATCATTGTCACAGCCGTCTTTGACCACTACAGAACCACTAGAGCATTCATGGACACGGGCAGTAATTCGGACATCATGTATGGTCAGTGCTTTGACCTTCTGGACGAAGAAGACAAGCAGCGCCTGCGCCCCATCAACTCTCCGATTATGGGATTCTCCAACGAGATTGTAACACCCCTCGGAGAAATATCCTTCCCTCTCACTCTGGGCGCGCAAGGGCGGTCGCGAACAGAAGAAGTTACCTTTCTCGTCATTTCATCCAAGTCCAAATATGATATCATCCTGGGCAGGGACTCTATGGCTTCATACAACATGGTCACCTCCACAGTACACAGCGCGATCGGTTTTCCCACCCCAAACGGGGTAGCAATCGTATGGGCCAACAGAGAGTGCGCCATGACCACAGAGTCCCACCCAGCCAAAATGTTGAAGCCATGCCCGCGCACAGAACCAGAAAAGTGGATCTTAAACCCAAAGTTCCCGGAACAGCCCATCACAATAGGGCCAGAAATTTCTGAAAACATCAGGGACCATTTGAAACAGCTCCTCCGCAAAAACATCGACGTTTTCGCATGGCAACCGTCAGATATGATCGGCGTTCCACGCGAACTCGCCCAACACAAGCTTAACACATACCGCTCTGTAGAGCCCATCGCGCAGAAGCGCAGAAGCATGGGCGCTGAAAAAACTCAAGCGATGAATGAGCAAGTCGGAGAACTGTTGAAAGCAGGAATCTTGAGAGAGACACGATACCAGACCTGGGTTGCTAACCCGGTGATGGTAAAGAAAAGCAATGGTGGATGGAGGATGTGTGTAGACTACACCGACCTCAACAAAGCATGCCCAAAAGATTGCTATCCTCTGCCAGAAATCGATTTAAAGATAGACTCTCTAGCCCCGTTCCGCTTCAAATGCTTCCTAGACGCCTACAAAGGCTATCACCAAATCCAAATGGCACCTGAAGATGAAGACAAAACTGCCTTCCGCACAGATAAAGGAGTTTTCTGCTACACAAAGATGCCATTTGGCCTAAAAAACGCCGAGGCCACGTATCAACGACTGATGGACCGCGCATTCGCCAAGCAGATCGTGTAACACCCCAACCGATGGCGGAAACATCGGGGTGCCACGTATTGATGATTGTCCAGTAGCTCATGGTGAATAATAAATTCCATTAAATAATTTAAATGAATTACATACATTTGTTCTAGAATTTGTACATCAAATGAATAAAACTATACACATATCTTCAAGCATCAAATCAAATCTTCAAGCAAATAGAACCTGAAACATGTTAAGTTGAAAAGGTTTTGGGTCAACAAAAGTTGGTGAGAATTACATAGGTTTTTGATAATTGAATAAAAATGATGTGCAATTCATGTGTCATGTCAATCTAGTCCATATGTGAGAACATACTAGAAATAAATCGAGTGCATAATCAACCCTGGTGACTGTTATAATATGATACATACCATACGCTCATGGTCCACTTGAATATGTTATACGATAACAAACACCCACGCTACCTTTGTAGGAGGCACGTATCCGGGTGGGATTGTCAGTCCAATAGATCTATCAATGTATACCGCCGGCTTGTACGGAGTTAATGATTATGCTAGAATGGTGCTTACTCTAATCATGCTCAAGACATAATGCAACATAGAAAACACATAGACACATTGATGATTGAATTGCATAAATGATGTTGTAACATGTTTCACCCCAAAAACGATGATAAATAGAAAAAAAGGGGGCTATGTAAAACTCACCTTGGTAAAATGTTATATCTGTTGAGAAATTTGGATAATTGTGTTGCCCAAATATATCAAGTATCACCCTATAATGAGGTAATAAATATGTCTAAGTCTATCAATCCTAAAAATGTATAAGTTTCTAGGGCTTCGAATTGGGGATAAATGCTTGTTTGATTAATGTGAAAAATGAGAGAATAAATAACCAAAAATCTTTTTATGAAATTTAAATTTAGGATGATCTCAATAATGTGTTTAAAGTATAAAAATAATTTTTGCAAAATTATTTCCTTTAAAATAGATTTTTAAATCTATTTATTACAAATTGCCAAAACTTAACTTTAATATTCAAAAATACTAAAATTAAAGAATTATTATTTTAAAAAATCATATTTCTGTTCTAAATATTTAAAAATAAATTGTATAAAATTTTGGTGCAAAAATACCAAAAATTGGATTTATTATGATTTAATTATGATTAAATCTAACAAAAATTGCTTAAAAATAATAAATAAATGATTTTTCAGAAATAAAAATCATTTCTGAATAGCTTAATGTTATAAAAACTTAGGATAATTTTTGTGGAAATTTATAAGATCGTTTTGATATTTTTATAGATTTTTATAAATAAAATAATATAAACTTGATTTATTTATTATAAATATTAAATAAATGAATTTCAGAAAAATAAAAATTGTAGATAAAGCTTTGACATCAGATTTGCTAAAAATAATTTTTTTAGAATTTATAAAAGGGTTTTGTTATTTAAAAAGGAATTTACGAAATTTAAGTGTAATTTATATATATATATAATGGTTTGTTTTGAAATGAAACATAAATGAAAAAAAGGGGTTCAAGCCGGGACTCGAACCCGCGTGACCCTGCTGTGGGACACCAGACACAACCAGCTGGTCCAAGCCAGTGGTTGTGTTTGGTTATTGTCAATATAAAATAAATACAGAAGGTGTTCATCCCCAAAACTTCAATTACGAGCCCTAGATCTACAATCAGGCAAATCTCACAACGTTAACCCAATTAAACATGGGGCTAATGTTGTGCAGAGGCCGATTAACAAAACCCACAATAAAGATTACACTTACAATGCTGATTCGTATACGATTGGCCAGTCAAAGATAAAAGTCAACTGTGAAATCGTGAGGCACAATCAGAGTGTTTTGAAGACAATTGGGGGTTGGGAAAAGATTATGAGCGAGTTGTGAAGGTTGAGGAGCGTTCAATTTATAGTATAACGATCTGGGATGAATAATTGGTAAGGTTGACTTGCTATTGAATGTTATACGCGTATTAGACTTAATTGGGTATAAATTGATTGATGTTAATCGTGCATCATGGTCAATCAAGGCCGGTAATCACGTTTCCTATTCAATCCCTTGATTATTACACGTTAAATGAGCTAATTAATTTGGTCAAAAGAGAATAAAAAAAATAAACAATATCTGCTGCTGCTGCTGCACGTCGAAGGGAAAGGAGAAGTTTTTTTTTTGCGTGTATAAATATATTATGTATCAGATTTAAACAATAACCAAAGCCTTGGTCTAGTGGTGGAAGCGCGTGTATGTGTGGAGGGAGACCCGGGTTCGAATCCGGTCAGAAGCAACCCCCCTTTTTTTTTAGAAAATCAGATAATTATGAGGTTAGTGGGCCAAGGCTGTTGGGCCGGCCCTTGGGCCTGATGGGCTTCAGATAAAAAAGAAGAAGGGTGGGTTTGGGGTTGGCTATGGTATATGGGCTAGCATGGTTGTGATTTTGTATATATAAATATAAAATCTAAATTTTATTATGTATAATTTATTTATTTTTATTTTTTTATAATTATTATTATTATTATTATTACTATATATGTATATGTTTGGGATAGCGTATGTAGTAAGGCCTTTGCGTAGAAAAATTAGGGGAAATTTTTGCGATGTTACAGATCGGGAGAAACCTAGAGGTCTATGTGGATGACCTAGTCATCAAGAGCAAAGAAGAGGATCAGATGCTGAAAGACATTGAAGAAACCTTCAAGCACTTAAAAGCAATCCGCATGAAGCTAAACCCAGGCAAATGCGCTTTTGGGATGGAAGAAGGCAAGTTTCTTGGGGTTGTAGTCACCAAAGATGGATTCAGACCAAATCCTGAAAAGATACAAGCCATCGCGCAAATGCCCTCCCCATCCACCCTGAAAGAAGTTCAAACCCTGAACAGGCGCCTTGTAGCAATCAATCGTTTCCTGTCACACCATGCAAGTAAATCCATTCCATTCATCGAAACACTGAAAAGCTGTTTGAAAAAGAACCAGTTTAAATGGACGACAGAGGCAGAGAAGGCTTTTCAAGAGATGAAAGAATGCTTGATGGACTTACCAACGCTCACCGCTCCACTCCCTAGGGAGCCCCTAACGATGTATCTTTGCGCCACAGAGCAGGCGGTGAGCGCGGTACTAATGGTAGACAGGAAGCTGGTCCAAACGCCCATCTACTACGTCAGCAGGGTGCTAACAGACGCAGAGTCTAGGTACACCACCATGGAGAAGTTAGTTTTAGCCCTCGTTCACGCATCAAGAAGGTTGCGCCGCTATTTCCAGGGCCACCCCATCAACGTGCTGAGCGATTACAAGCTAAACAATGTCCTATCAAAGCCAGAAGTCTCTGGGAGATTAGCCAAGTGGGCGATTGAGCTGGGTGAACACACCATCAACTACAAGACACGCCCGGCAATCAAAGGACAAATACTAACTGACTTCATAGCGGAGGTACCAAAAGAAAAAATCGAAGAATGCAAAGCCGAACAAGACCCGCAACCAACAGACGATGAAAAGGCCATCTGGAACCTCTACACAGATGGGGCCTCAAACGAAGATGGCGTCGGCGCGGGGATACGTTTGGTTAGTCCGGAAGGAGCAGAATTCACGTACGCGATAAGGCTCGAATTTAAGGCCACCAACAATGAGGCCGAATATGAGGCATTCCTCGCCGGACTACGCATCGCGCACAAGCTGGGCGCAAAGCACATCTTCGCGCATGTCGACTCAATGTTGGTTGCCGGTCAAATCACCGGAAAATATGAGGCAAAAGAGCCTTCAATGATCATGTATCTCCAACGCGCCAAAGAGCTCATGGCTACCTTCCCCAGCTGCACCATCGACCACATCAAACGCAGTCAGAACAAGCCGGCGGACGCTCTAAGCAAAATGGCTTCTACAACCTTCAGCCATCTAGCAAAAGAGGTCCGAATCGAAACGCTAAGCGAACCGTCTGTGCCACCCAAAGAGGTCAACGTTATCCAAACGGGTGCTGACAGCTGGATGACTCCGATAACATCCTATCTGACCACCGGCGCCCTGCCCGAACAACGCGCCGAGGCCAGAAAGATACAACACAAAGCCCTGCAGTACCAAATTCAAGACGGAGTGCTCTATCGGAAGTCATACCTAGGGCCATTGCTGCGGTGCGTAGATGCAGTTGACGCGGATTATTTGGTGCGGGAGATACATGAAGGAATATGTGGGATACACGTGGGGCCACGCATGGTGGTCGTAAAGATTATGAACGCGGGATACTATTGGCCAGGCATGCACTTAGATGCCTTAAAAATCATACGCAAATGCGACTCATGCCAGCGCCACGCCCCCAACACCCTGCGTCCTAAGAACGAGCTCATCCCAGTGACTTCAGCATGGCCATTCCAGAAATGGGCCATCGATCTGGTGGGACCATTCCCAATGACGACAGGCAAAAGGAAATTCCTGATAGTCGCCATTGACTACTTCACCAAATGGGTCGAAGCCAAGCCGCTAGCTGAAATCACGGCTAACCATGTGAAGAAGTTCATTTGGGAATTCATCATTTGCCGCTTTGGGCTGCCCATGTCAATCGTCACAGACAATGGGACTCAATTTGCGGACAAGGGGTTGCTGAAATGGTACGCGGACTTGCACATCCATCCAATCTTCACCTCGGTCGCGCACCCGCAGGGCAACGGTCAAGTCGAACGTGCAAACCGCAGCATCGTAGAAGGCATCAAGTCCAGGTTGGGAACAAAAGGAAAGGCTTGGGCAGAGGAATTACCGAGCGTGCTATGGGCCAATCGCACACTAACCAAAACGAGCACCGGTGAAACCCCGTTCAGCCTCACATACGGCTCTGAAGCCATGATACCTGCGGAAATTGGATGCCCATCCCCAAGAGTCCTTTCAGCAACCACAACAGACAACGATCGAGAGTTGCGCACAAACCTTAACCTAGCAGAAATACGCCGCGATGAAGCAGCAATAAGAGAGGCAAATTACAAGCAACAGCTCGAGCGCTATTACAACGCGAAAGTCAAACCCCAAATGTTCAGAGCCGGAGATTTTGTCTTAAGGAACAATGAGGCCAGCGGCGCCCTCCCCAAAGGAAAGTTAACCCCAACTTGGGAAGGACCATACCGCATACAAGAAGTCCTTGGTAAAGGAGCCTACAAGCTATCAACGTTAGAAGAAAAACCGGTTCCCCGAACATGGAACGCGGCACAATTGAGAAAATGTTATATGTAATTCCAAACCACAATGTAACAAAGGCCACTGCGCCGTTTAAATGAAATGAAATATAGCAGTTCCTTTACTTTGCATGCGCTTACTCTCATAAACTTAGAAATTGCATTGAGAAAATCTGCAATTTCCCTAAAAATGCGCGTTGCATGGTTAAGATGCAACGCGCACCCTAAACATTGTATGGTTAAGATACAATGTCATAAACTTAGAAATTGCATTGAGAAAATCTGCAATTTCCCTAAAAATGCGCGTTGCATGGTTAAGATGCAACGCGCACCCTAAACATTGTATGGTTAAGATACAATGTCATAAACTTAGAAATTGCATTGAGAAAATCTGCAATTTCCCTAAAAATGCGTGTTGCATGGTTAAGATGCAACGCGCACCCTAAACATTGTATGGTTAAGATACAATGTCATAAACTTAGAAATTGCATTGAGAAAATCTGCAATTTCCCTAAAAATGTGCGTTGCATGGTTAAGATGCAACGCGCACCCTAAACATTGTATGGTTAAGATACAATGTCATAAACTTAGAAATTGCATTGAGAAAATCTGCAATTTCCCTAAAAATGCGCGTTGCATGGTTAAGATGCAACGCGCACCCTAAACATTGTATGGTTAAGATACAATGTCATAAACTTAGAAATTGCATTGAGAAAATCTGCAATTTCCCTAAAAATGCGCGTTGCATGGTTAAGATGCAACGCGCACCCTAAACATTGTATGGTTAAGATACAATGTCATAAACTTAGAAATTGCATTGAGAAAATCTGCAATTTCCCTAAAAATGCGCGTTGCATGGTTAAGATGCAACGCGCACCCTAAACATTGTATGGTTAAGATACAATGTCATAAACTTAGAAATTGCATTGAGAAAATCTGCAATTTCCCTAAAAATGCGCGTTGCATGGTTAAGACGCAACGCGCACCCTAAACATTGTATGGGTAAGATGCAATGTCATAAACCGAAGTTGCATTATTAATTTGCAACTTCCCTAAAACTGCTGCGCGGCTGTATGGTTAAGATACACCGCGCAAGCTCAAACATTGTATGGTTAAGATGCAATGTCATGAACTGAAATTGCACTGATTAATTTGCAATTTCCATAAACTGCCGAGCGGGCATACATTTAAGATACACCGCGCAGGCTTAAACATTGTATATCTAAGATACAATGTCATAAATTGAACCTGCACTACTAATTTGTGATTCCCATACAATACTGCGCGGTCGTATGGTTAAGATACACCGCACAGGATCAAACATGATATGTTCAAAATCCTATGTCTAATCTGAAGTTGCACCATTAATTTGCAGCTTCATTAAATTCCTGCGCGGACGCATGGATAAAGATGTCACGCGCAGGGTAAAACTATAAAACCTCGATGAGACATACGAACATTAACACAAAACGGGAATCAATTAAACTGCCATTGACAAAATCAAAATGTACAAACATACTTACAAGAGAAAAAACATTCATATTGATTAAACAGGTCAAAGGTGGAGTTACAAATGCAAACAAAAGTAAAATAAAGAAGCGACATCCAGCTTCACTTCTTGAGCTCTGAAGATGAATCGCTGAAGTCATCGTCTTCATCCGACCCTGACAACTCCAATCTTTCACTGCCTTCGGGTTGCTCCCCAAGCCCCAAATCAGCCGCAGTCAGCTTCTTCATGGCATACTCGCGCCGCGTATGCGTCAAGCCCTGTTTATCAAACGACTCCTTGAGCTCGAAACAGCTTGGCCGGTCGCGATGGCTAACAATGAAGTCAACAAGCTCATACTTCAGCTCATCAAACTCGGCGGCTTTCTTGGCAAGCACAGCATCTAAATCTTGCTTGTATAGCGCGAACTGCTCCAGCGGCTTGCCAGCCTGCGCATGCTCATAACCCTCAATAAATCCAGCTTTACGCCCAACCAGCTTGGTGGCAGCATTCACAGATGCCACGGCTTGGCGTGTCTGGGCGCAATTCTTCACATGATAAGCAACCTGCGCAAACAGTCAGAAGGCATGATTGATAAACGCACGCGCACAAAAACAGATAAAAGCAGTAATACAAGGACAAACCTCAGGGACGCAGCGGCTAAGTACCCATGCACGATCCTCTTCAGCACACTCCTTCTCATTCTGCGCATCCAGCAACTGAGTCTCCAAAGAAAGGATCTTTTGGTGCAAGGACAGATTCTCCTTATCCACCGCTTCACGCGACTCCTGCCACTGCTTAATATCCTTATCCTTCTCTCGCAGCAAGTCGCGGGCTTCAATCAGCTTATCATAATGCTGCTTCACAAGTCTGCCCTTCACATCTAACTCCTTCTGGAGCTCTTCCTTCTCTACTTCAACCTCCGCAACGCGCTTCTTCGACGCTTCCATCTTTGCGTTGGTCTTATCACAAGCAATCTTCCATTGCTCCTCCCGCTCGGAAATGTGCGCCTGCAGCTTATCGCGCTCCTCACGGAATGTGGCAGCATCCCATTTAGCGCGTTTTAATTCAGAGTGCATACGGTCGCGCTCCTCAGTAACTTGCTGCAAAGTTTGATGGGACTGCTGCAACTCCTGATGAAACCTATGGCGGTCGTGCGCCATCAGCCCCCACTCGCGCACAATCTCAGCCGAGGTGGATAACATGTTAGCCACACTGAGAATGTGGTCGTCCATAAGCTCACCGCGCGGACGCGTGGCTTGAAAGTCACGTTCAGCGGGAGGAACAACGTTCGCCAGAAATTGGCGACATTCTTCTACATTCAAAAACCGGGTGGCCGGTGTCAAGGTCCAGCTGGGCACGAAAATGCCAACAGCCGACTCACCACCCCCAGCAGGAAGAGCGCCGGAAGAACTAGGCTCAGGCTCCGTCACAACCCGCCTCTCACTCTCCTCATCGTCATCCACGGTCATGTCCACGCCGTGACCATACCCCTCACTGATATCCGGCGGTGACACCGGCCCTTCACCACCCTCAGGAACATCCTGGGCAGGGGTGGGGAGTCGCACAGGTGTCGGCGACCGCGGAGGGGTAGGTAAAGGCGCGGGTGTGGATATCCGCACTGGCGAGGGTTGATGCACGGGCGATGACTGGCGCGCTGGAGAAGAAACCGCTAACACTCCACCCTGCAACTCCACATGCGGTGGTTCTTCGGTCTGCACAGCGGGAGACGCTGGCCTTGCAGGTTCGATGTTAAAACCCTCAGCAATAGGGGCAGCTGTTACATCTTCCACTGCGCTAACACCCAACAAAGCCGCTGCAGAAACAAAACACCAAGGGTCAGTAGCGAGGTAAAGCATTAAAATGCATAAACAAGAGAAGATGGAACACTTACCCAATAAATCCTCCTCCGCGGAATGGACAAGGTCGCCCAACTTCACCCTTTTCCCAGCAGGAGATGACGGCTCCCCAGCAACCTTCTTCCTTTTCCCACCCGAGCGCTTGGACCGTTTTTTAGGGTGAGGCGCGTCAGCAGCAATAGGCCCAGATTCAGACACCCCTGCGGAAACGGGTTTAGTTACCACCCCGCTCGCAGCCTCCTTAGCCAACTTCTCCACCGACTCCCCTTGCACGAACGCATCTGAAAGTTCAACGTAGCTTCGTTCAAAAGGTTGATAATTTCGAAAATACCTATTCACCACTTCGTGGTTTAAAACAAAGGAGTAATCTTCACCTTCAACCGCACCCGCTTGCGAACGCGCGATGCGATGTACAAGGGAGTCGTCTTCTTCCGTCTCTTCACCAGAGTCACCCTCCGCATGCGCGGGAGATGGCTGCGGGTCCTGAACGCCTGCAGACGAGGGAAGTGGCGAAAGCATAGATGCGTCAGAGGACTCATCACTAGATAACACAATTAAAGGGAAACACGTCCGCATGAACATGTTGACGGGCGAAGGATTCTCATAAAGCGGTGAAGACTCACCTGCTTCAGTAATCAACAGCTGCGTGAGGGCAGGCTCCTGCGACGCGTCATCCAACTTCGGACGAATAAGCGTGTCCCATGCTTTCTCCAAAATATACAGCTCGTTGTCCGCCAACTCCTTGAAGGCAAAGCCCATGTCATCCCCGCCAAGAAGCATGGAGTACAAACATGCGACCTCTGCAAAAAACAAACATAACAAATGTAAATTCGCGATTATCCAAAACAACTCGCGCGGAACAGGAAAAGAAAGGGAATACAAATAATTACAAACCTTTGCCATTGTCAGTAAGATGAGGGTTGCGCCCCTTGACGTCATACTTTATGCTCATCCCCGCCATTACCAGGCCAGTCTCCGGGATCTCGCACACGTCAACCGGGTGGCTGGTCAATGTTTTAAACCACTCCTGATCCTTATGCTCGATAAGCACCATCTTGCCCAATCCTTTTGCCGGGTCTAACCTACCCATCTCAATAGGGATCACCCCCTGGTCGATCCAGAAAAATCTTGGCTTCCACTCCCTGAAGCTCTTAACTCCAGCCCCCGCACAAGGAGAGACCCCAGGGCGCGGCCTACATGAGAGCCAACTCTCCACAAAGCTTAAGCTATAGAATACCAGAAACATGTCCACCAAGGGCTCGATTTTGTTGGCACGGCAACAAAACTCGAAGAACATAAGCCTGGACATCAAACCGGGGTGGATATGGTTAATATGAACACCAATCGCCCGAATAAAGGTACCAAGAAACTGGGTAATCGGAACCCTAAAATTACAATCTCGGAAATAGCAAGTGTAACACCCCGCCCCTCTCATCACCAATATTGTCCGCTTTGCCCATCTAGAGCTCACGGATTTGTTTTTGGTTGCCCAAGTGGAGACTTCCCAGGAGGTCACCCATCCTGAAATTTCTCCCACCTGAGCACGCTTAACTGTGGAGTTCTCCTCTCATCCACTAACATTAAGCCCAAAACGCGTTGGTGATTTAAGAGACGGAATATTACTTATGAACCAAGGATCTCTCCTGGCCACGGCCGATGTGGGATTTTCCTAGGGTGTCACATTCACCCTCTGTTAGAGTCTCATCGTCCCTGATGAGGTGTGTTCCTGGGGTGTCACATTCACCCCCTGTTAGAGTCTCATTGTCCCTGATGAGGTGTGCACCCACCATCCCGAACGGCACAGGAGTGGCTCTGATACCAATCTGTAACACCCCAACCGATGGCGGAAACATCGGGATGTCACGTATTGATGATTGTTCAGTAGTTCACGAACAATCATCAATACGTGACATCCCGATGTTTCCGCCATCGGTTGGGCGGGGTGTTACAGCAAGCATACAATCCCACCTTCCCAACAGGGGGCTCCAATATAGTTTTATCCGGAGCAGGAGCCTCCACCCCATACGAAGAAGGGAACCCAACTTCCTTCCTAAACTTCCTGAACTCCCCCTTACTCCAAACTGCTGTCACCTCCCCAGCATGGGGCGGCCTCTTCTTCGAACCATCGTCCCCCCTCTTTGATCCACGCTTCTTCTTCGGAATGTTGGAAATATGATCCATGGCTCACAAAACGACGGATGTTCTGAAAAATAATAAAAGAAAAAGGAATCGCAGAAGAAGAAAACCGGAGGATTTGAGGGTAGATTATGAGGAAAGTGAAGGGATTAGAGAAGAGAGAGGGTTTAAATAGGGAAGCCACACGTGGAAGACACGTGGCCTGACGGTTTTTCGAATTCAAAAAGCCCACCAACCAGCGAATGACACGTCACAACAAGAGAGAGAAAAAGCGACTCGGGCCCACCACGTCTCTGACATTTGTACAACCGTCAGAGACTTTTCGGCTACCAACCAGTCGCGTCGCACACGCGGACTGACAAAACTGATGTGCACATTAATTACGAGACGTCCGCACCTACCCCACTTGCACAGTACCGCGCAGGAGCTCCCCCCGCCTAATCAACGCGCAAAACACCTCGCACGGCCTACGTCAATAAGCTGAGTCCAGCGTCTCGCATGCTACACATACAACACACTGGACTAGGGGGACTTGAAGAGATATATACCCACGCATGCGCAGGAAAGAAGCCCGCATACACGTCAACGCAGCAGTGTGACGTGGCATTCTAGAAGACGGCGCATGCGACCACAAAAAAGGACAGGTGTCACCCGACAGGAGCAGAGCCAATAGCCAATCACAGGCCAAAATACCCTGCTCCATGATCACCTGCCAGTACGAGGTACAGGAAAGGACAAAAAGGACGACGTCAGGACACGTGGACCAATCAAGGGAAGACAACGCAGGAAATGGCAACGGCCACGATCGTACAAGACAGCTGCCATTCTCCTCACAGCCAATCATAGGCCACCTGAGTAGCCTATAAATACCTCCCTTCGTCATCAGAAGAAGGGATCGAATATCATCACAAAGAATTCATATAGCAAGCTGTGAGAGATAGATTATAGTCGAAACTCTGTAATAATCATATAACAGTGTCTTGTAACTTGTCTTGATAAATATATAAAGCTCGTCCTTTGCATTATTAGTACATTATCGTTGTTATATTTGATTATTAGATTGGTGTTTCTTCACCGCGCTTCGCGGCGGGAGCTCCTGTTGCGTTGAGGATTTGGTGGACGTTAAAGATCGCGCGTCGCTCTGGGAGCTCCTGTTGCGTGGAGGGTTTCGTGGACATATAAGATAATATTAAGTGACTGTTATTCTTGCGTGGGCTTCAAAAAAATACTTGCGGCTAAAAGCTAAAAGTTTGGTGGTCAAAGTTTAAAATCCTAAAAGCTAAAAGTTTGACCAAAGTGCAATGCAAGTTTAAAAAAGTTGGGTCGTCAAAGTTTAAAATCCTAAAAGCTAAAGTTTGGTGGTCAAAGTTTTAAATCCTAAAAGCTAAAAATTTGATGGTCTAAGTTTGGTGGTCAAATTAAAAGAAAATAAAGTTAAGCTAAAAGTTAGTGGCCAAAGTTTTAAATCTTAAAAGCTAAAGTTTGGTGGTCTAATTATAAGAAAATAAAATTAACCTAAAAGTTAGCGGCATAAAATGAAGTTAACCTAAAAGTTAGTGACCAATATATATAAATATTAAAAGAGGGGTCGTTCTCTTGCAATAAAGTAGTTTGTCTATTTAAAGAGGGCATTACTGTAATTAGTAGTAGCATTTGCAAGATAATAGTTTGTCTGTTTAGTGGAGGGTATAAAAGTAATTATAGGTGGCAGTGTATGTTAGTAGTAGGACACTGTAGAAGTGTCCTACAAATAATAGATACTATAATAATGTGTGTCATGAGACTAGAACTGTCTAAGAGTGTAAGTTTCAAGTATCAATCATTCGATTTAAGATTTGGGATGAACTTGAATCTTCGTGTATCGGTCGTTATATCTGATTTGGTTTATGATTATTGGGATTAATTTCATCTTGTTAGAGAGTGGTATGAACTCTTGATCAGTGGGATAATGGATGTCGTATATCTTTTTTTTAACCATGAGTCAAAAGATATGGATGAGTGAGTGTAATTTACGTGGTTATATGTGTATTCGAGTGATGGAATCAATCTGACAAATTTAAATCAGTTTGAGTGATTATAGGCTATAAGGAATGATTTGTACTTAGAGAATCAATCTAACATATGGATGAGTGAGTGTAATTTACGTGGTTATTGCTACTTTGATATGTTAGATGGCTTGAATACTCATTTTTAAGTCATTTTTGTTTGTTTTTTTAGTATATCGTATCTACTTTTATATATGTTATATTGTTTTTTTTTTTCAATGGCTAAATGTGGACACCATAAAAATCAATCTCCTAACTTCCTACTCTTCTAAATCTTGTCTTAGTCCTATTCGTAGTGAATTAGTAATAACTCTACTTTTATAAAATATAAATAGTTGTCAGATTTTAAAATTTATTTTCTTTTAGAAAAAGGTTATATTAATTGATCAATTAATAAGTGTTGAAGTTACATTTTTCAAGTTGATAAGATGGCAATTCATATCTATCTATCTATACAACTAATAAATAAAACTCAATGTGTACATTTGTCCCTCCTACATTGATCCTTCAATTCTCTAGCCTATCATATTGTGCCAAGTGTCCAAGTGTGAGAATTTATAAAAAAATTATTTTTTTTAAATCAAAAATCATTTATTAGTTTGGTCAAAATCGGTCATTAATATTAATTTTCCCATTAATAAGCTTCCTATTTGTTAATCAAAACCAATCTTTCTAATAACTTTCTCTCTCTAAACCCTTCTCTGCAGCAATCTTCTCCATTACAATTTGAGAGAAACCCTAATTCTTATTCAACATCCATGACGCTCATCTTTTCCTCCGCAATTGTCTCTATCCATCATTTCATAAGGTATGATTTATTATGTTTATCAATTCTTTCTTCAGAAGCAACTCTCTAATCTTCATCGATTCTTTCTACAATCTCCTGCATTCATCACTTATCTCAACAATCTCATGAAGTTTATCAGCAAATCTTGCACCGATTGATTTGCCATACAGGTATGGATATATATATACTTATTCTGTATTTAGTCTTGGATTTCATATCTGTTGATTTCAATGAAGGTTTTAATACAAATTAATCGCCACTTCCTTTTCATTCGATAAAAATTCGATGTGCTATTCATTCGATCTTAACATGTATGTTATTCATTCGTTTCTCTGTTACCATTTATTTCAATCTCCATTTCTTTCGATATGCGTGTCAATCACCGTTTACGGTTTTGCTGGAACGGATTCAGTGAGTTTGAATATAAATCGAACTTGCTTTGATGTTTGCAATTGAAAAGAATCCATTTGTAAACTACAATTTGTTTGTGTAGGAACGTGTTGTTTGTTTGATTTTTTTTATAGTTATTTTTTTTGTTGGTGGGTTTAACGAATCAGTTTGGGTAATTAGGGTTTGATCTTTTTATTTGTGTGATTCTGAATGTTTCAGAATGTACATTCTGTATCTATATATAAACAACCTTTTAAGCAAATAAACTATAGAAACAGTTAGTATTACTCATACAATTAGTCATTCCCATATCTATATAATGCTACCAACACATTGTTTTCCAGTGACATCACACAGGTGTATAATGGTGGTGCTAATTGCTGTGGCATTTCGCAAATGACCAAGAAGCTGAATAAAGTATGTATTCTCACTGACTTCATTATTTGCGCATAACTTTATTTTGTTGCTTGAGCGTAATGGTTCTTCTTGACAAACGCTTCAAGATTTGAAGTGATAGGATCAAATTAGGCTTGGGATTGTGTTGGAGAGTAAGAAATAAAGTCACGTTTTGTTAATTGATCTCACTATATGAATTTGTCTGTGATTTTGGTTTCAACTCATAAAATCGAACGTTTATACATCATTTTAACGCAACATGTATTATTAATTTTCTGTTTGTTGTTTTTATTTTATTTTAGATCTGATTGATAATTCGTCTCTAATTCTTCATTCGTCGTTCAGTTACTGTGTTTCTAATCGTGTGTTTACGGTTATTTTGGCATTATTCGTTAGCAATATCTGGATTTCGTATCCAGTTTTCATCCCTTGTCAGTGTAAAATTTGCTCAGTTTTTCAATAATCAATTATGATGTTTCTAGGTTTGATCTGTGTATATTGATTTGTTTATAATTATACCTATTTGGATAACTTTGTCTCCCAGTTTGAATTTGAAAGGGGAGAAGTATAAGTTTCAATAAATTGTTGTCTGAGTTTTTGTGCTACTTTCTTTCAGCATTAAAGAAACAAAATGTGATTGATAAGCTTGATGGAATATTGATTTAGTAATTATATCCCGTGATGATTCTAAACTGAAGAATTTGCAGGTATTTTTACACTCTGATTGCTGCGAGTATCATGTTTTTTTAGATATGAGGTAATTGAAGTGATGATGGTTAGAGTGATTCTTAAGAATGATTATGTTGTCAGTTAATCATGCCTTCATCTAAACATTTTGATATTTATCTTTATGCCCATTAAAATACTTGCAGATAAATGGACGCCATAGTTCAATGATATTATCCGAGAACCTCTGTAAGTGGATACTGTATACCCTGCTTTAAGTATGATTTTTTATATAAATATTCAGTTTTATTACAAATTAACCGGCTCTATTATACCCATTAAGATGGATAATAGGATGATTGGCTCAGTTTTTACACAATCGTGTTGTATTATATAGAATTAAGCATTTGTGTTTTGGAAATATCAATGTTTATTGGGCCGAGTCTTGCTTCAATGTGCACCCTCTGATCCCTGATGTGGTTGCATAAAAGGATAATAGGATGATGGATCGAACTTGTATGTTCCTACATGAATATTTGGTTTATTTTCATTCCTTCGGGGCTTTGACAAAGTATGCTTCTTTAAAGGCAATAGTAACTAGATTACATAAGTGTAATATTGTCTTTTTATATGATTGCAACTGTATGTTTGATTATATAACAAAGAACTCTTTTTGGTTTAGAGGGTCAAGTCTTCTCTTATTCATATGTCTATTATTTTATAACTTGAAAATCCTTTTAGTTCAAAACAGATGACTGTAATAGGTTAGTGAAGCATGGTTATACCTTGCTTTAACAGACCATAGACACAGTGGGTTCGAGTCACACCCTATGTCTGTTCTAATGTTTATCGGGTTGTAATGATTTCAGGAGGTTTACAAATGGGATGTGTCATACCAAAATCAAGATATTTGCCTAAAAGCAAGTGTGGAGAATTTGGTGGCAGGGGTGACCGACTTATTTGTGAATTTCAAATTAGAAGCAATTTCACCAAACTAGCAATTTCATTGATAGGTTGCAGTAAATTAGTTATACAGGTTTGTGGGTCAACTCAAGACACCCATTTATTAAACTGGTATGTGTCGTGTCTCAGGTTGAATCGGAAATTATCACCCTTATGTGTGCTCATGTTATTTTTTTAGATGAGAAGGTTAGTGATATACTCGGGGATTCCCGATCCAAAAGCCAAAGTCAAAGTCATATTCTTCCGGGAAGGCGTTCAATGGAGATTACTTCAAAAGAAAATGAAAACAAGAAATATATGAACTTCTAATGTGTAACGCCCTGGGTAGTCGGTGCCGGGTCGTCCAGTCGGGTTATCGGAGCTACGCAGCGGAACTCAGGATATAGACAGTCTTGACTCTTCCAGGATCCACGTCATCATATCTATTGGGTTACTTGAACACATGCCAAAAATAGTTTTTGTCAACATAAAGTTGGTGAGGTCGTGTATTTTATAAAATGAATGGCCAGTTCGTTTATTTGTATTCTTTTATATAAAACATGCTTTACAATTCTAATTTCTAGGGGGGAAATATATACTATTATATTCTATTAAATTATACCGATTATATGTCAATCTATTATATTCTATTAGTTGCCATTCCTATCGATGGTACCACTCTGTTTGTGGTAAATCTAATTATTCCTACCCTCTACTCGGGTAAGACTGGTTCTTGTCCTCTAGTTGGAAAAGAAAGGAAATGGCGATATACCGGTCAGTACTGTCCTAGTCGTTTCTATTATCCCCTTTTCTATTATATTTCCTTTATTAAATCTATTATGTAAAGCATTTCTAGGTTTTCTAATAAATGACATGTATTTCCCCTAAAACGTTTAATAAAATAGTAAAAGTGGGGAGTTCACGATACTCACAGGTTCGCGTTATATCTTCTGCTTATCTTTTTATTACAATTATATTTCATATATATATATCGATACGTTTTACGCGTGGGACTTGTTTAGATTGTATTATTTAGGATATATATCATATATACAATTTATATATATATAGAATTCGGTATATATTAGATAGTCCTAAACTCGGGGTTTATTATTGACACGACACGGACATCCTAGAATCTAGCTGGCTATTACAGCTTAGCACTCGTAGCTAATAAAGCTGGCCATTACAGCTTGGCACACGAACCTACAGAACTCTAGACACGTACTTACCCGGATGCTGGTTCGGCTGATCATATTATCATTAACCCGAGTCTAGTATATCGTTTTATATATCGAATCTTATATATATAAACGTATATATTTTATATATGATTATTATTCTCTTATTATTATTATCAAGTCCGTACGTTATTCGTATTATATATATATATATATATATAATCGTATAATTCTAATAATCCTCGTCTAGTCAATGGACCGGGTTCTATTCCGGGTGTTGACCGAGTCACTGAGTCGACTCGGTATCGGTTTAACTCTCCGATTCAATTAACAGTACCTCGCAATAATCACGGGAAAAGTATTATAATCGGGTATCAACGATTAATACCAACATATATATAATAACTGTTAAAGATTATACCTTTCGGGTTTGTAATCTGAATCGTATCAGATTAAGATGAACCTCTCGAATAATCGTTGGTATGAGACCGGAGGTCAACCGGACCTTACCGGAGACTGACCGGAAACTAACCGGAAGTTCAACAGAGAACATAACATAAACCGAAATACTACGGGAATCAACCGAAGGCCCAATCTGCCTGATTATAATATCCGAACACACCCACATCAACAACTATGGTTCGGGTTAGCTTCTTAACTGTCACCGGACTCGGTGACTGTCCTTTCGTTGAACCATCTTACAAACAGAGAAGGTGGCTTGGTTTAGGCTCGGTGATAGTAGAATATTATTAGAACAGGGCTCGGGTTTATCAAGATCTGATTACACAGAGAGTTATTGGGTGGTAATAGACGACAATCACCAAGACCGGTGACTGTCCGGCTCGTTTACTGGAACAGAGGGATGAATAGGGGGGTTACCGGGTTAATATCAGTGGACCCGGGTTTGATTCAGAACGGGAACAGAGGAAGACGAGTTGAAAGGATGGTTACCGGGTTATAAAGGTTTAATAGACAGTCACCATGTCCGGTGACTGTCTCCCCATAGCGTAGCAACAGAGGAACAAGGTGATGGTGGGGGTTTAATATCGGGTTTCATAACTAAACAGAGGAGAGGAAGAGGGCTCGGGAAGGTGGAGATTCACCGGGGAGGAGGAAGAAGACAAGCGGCGGCGGCGGTTTCTGGCGGCCGGAGATGGAGGTGGTGTGGTTGCTCTCTTTTGCTCTCTGAAACACACACATGTATGTGTGTGTTGTGTGTCTGCTGCGAACAAGGAGAGAGAGAGAGAGAGGTTTATAAAAGATAATTATAATAAGGGGTGTTTGGCTACGAGGATAATAACTGAGACGCGGGTGTTTGGTAACTGGTATATTAATAAAATTGGAAATGTTTGGCAACAATTAAATAGCAGATAAGGAGCGTTTAATCGAGATAATAAAAATCCAATAATTATTATTTATATAATCGATTAAAACGGTTAGTCGTGAGATTCGAACTTAAATAATTTATTAAATAGTCGGGTGGTCGGGTACGATCCGACCCGTTTAAGAGACCCGTAACACCTCAAGGTGTTACATAATGGACACATTCCTGTTAAGGTACTCCTGTAATTTTTTAAACTATTATGGTTATTATGTTTGAAAAACTCTTTAACTAAAGTTCTTAATGTGCATAATATAACTTGTAATACTTGAATCGTGATTTGTTGGAATGTCGGTTCAACATCTTTATTTTTTAAAAGAATAACAACTTTGCTATTCTGTTTATTTGAAATCGCATTCGTCTGAAGGACTCTTGAATCAGCATTAGTGTAGTAAGCTCACTACTATTCTGTCTTCTTATTTGTGTTTTATGTAGCATATTGACATGCTTTTATCCATTTCTTAAAGAAATAATTATAATGCTTCAAGAAGTGGTTTTTGTACGACTAATCATTGTGTTCACACTTCACAGGTAACGGGTCACGGGGCAGCAGATCATGGGCTTGATGGTCTAAACCAGGCTTATCGGGTATGCGAAGTTGAGTTGAAATCTATACGGATTTGGGTCATAGCTGATGCAAAATGGAGCTTCGTGGGTTTAGTTTCTTTTTTTTATGTTATATTTTTATTATATGTTTAAGTTGTGTCAACTAAAATAGCAGTAGGTCAAAATCATGGTTTGTTTTCCTGGCACACATGGCAATTTACTTTCAGGAAGTAGAATGTGGGTATGTTAGTTTACATTTCTGTTGGAGCAAGCTTAATGATTTTTCTATTTAATGTATTCTATTTGGTAAATGAAATTGTGGAGTTGAAGCAGTAAACTATTTTTGTTTCGTGAGTTCTATGGTGTTCTTTCTTGAACTGGAACAAGTAGCCTGATGTGTTGCAAAACACATCTCTTTTCCTATGTATTTTGTATATTATTTGGTCATGTTTGTATTCGTTTAGTGTCGGTTTTATTATATAATTATTATTTTTACTATTTTATAGGTGTTCGTGAAAAATGAGCTCAAAACGAAAGAATTTTAATCGAGACACCAACATTTGAGACCAGGTGTTCATGGACGTTGGAGCATAAACGAGAAATTTTGGTCAAGCCAAGAATACCCGAGATGCGATCTTGAAGTATACTAATAATACTACTATTATTATTAATAATTATAATAATAATAATATTAATAATAATAATAATAATAATAATAATAATAATAATAATAATAATAATAATAATAATAATAATAATAATAAAAGAATGTTTGTGGGTTTGTGGCCCAACCCCCTTGAAGTCAACGAAAAAAAAAAAAAACCTAGATGTACATCTAGATGGAGTGCACAATTATTGGAAGAAAAAAAGCCCACAATGAATTGAAGAAAAACCCTACGCAGACTTGGATATTAGGAATTTCGGTGCACATTTAACAAGGGAGATCACATCAGCCGTGGAAATTTGGAGCCAAAGGAAGAGAATTCATACAGCAAGCATCAAGCAGCGTCTAAATAAATTAGAGGGGAGGAAGGCTTGGATCAAGATTGAAGGCTACGGGTTCGATCACTACAAGTTTTAGGTTTATATTTATTTACTTTGTGTTCTTAAATATTAGTACCATGACTATGTTTTATTTTGAACCTATGTTTTTATCTTTTTCCATGATTATTATTGGCTAAAACATTAGTGGCCACCTAGGTTAAAGATGATTGCTATTTGATTTTGGTTTATGTTTCGGTTTTAGACTTTGTAGTTGGATTTATGTTTTAGTAAGAAACTTGTTTATGATTCTATGATGTGTGTGCGTACTTTTTACTAATCTATGATCTTTTAATGTTCCACGAGTGTTTTAGTGAATGTCTTTCATGTTTGGACGCTTGTTAGAATTACTTGCTTTGTGCTTGTAGTTTATTTTATGGTTTTAGGGCCTAAATTCCATAGGAACATTAATTGGGAGTTTAGAGGTAATTTGTATTCTTCCTACACTTGAGACCGAGAGGTGATAGGTAGTCAGGTTTGTCTTTAGTGCTAGAGGTTTAGGCTAGAAACGCTGAGAGATCAGGTTTTCCTAGGTTCTCTAGTATTATTTGCTTATCTGTGTCATAGATTGACTTTACAGGTTACTCCTTGCACTTTAGGGTGTATTGTGATTGGAGAGTGAGAAATCTAAACCAGTCTAGCGAGTACTTTAGCATAGTTAGTGAGACCGAGAGGTGATCTAACCAATCAGTGAGATTAGTAGCCTTTAGGATTCCTTTTCGGTCAGTCTTGGTAAATGATCCGGGAGCCACTAGGATACTAGGGGTGAATATTATAAGATCCTGATTGCCAACATAGTTTCCAAAGCCGGGGCAGTTCCAATTTCATTAGTAGGATTCGATACCTAGGTGGTTGCCTTTCCCATCTCTGATTTCCTCCTTAGTGATCCTCTTCTATCTTTTAATTTAAGCCTTTTAGTTTATTTAATTTAGTAATTAATTAATATAAAAATCACAAAAATCCAATTTACTAGGCTAGGAGTCGATAGAGGTCTAGTACCGAGAGACGCCACATTGTGTCCATGGATCGATATTCCGGACTTACTTGCTCTGCTACACTGCGACCGGTGCACTTGCCGTTAGTGTGTGGTTCAGCGGGTTTTTCCATTTTTAAAACTTGACCCGAATTTATTTAATACACAATTTTCACACATCATAGCCAAAAGTAGCTAACCATTTTTTCCCATTCGTACTCTTTTGCTAATATCTACATTTCAATATTTTCTATATGAATTTATTATTTTCATACTATTTTAAAAAGTAAAACACGTTCAGTTAACCGAAAAGTCAAAGTTACTCATTTTTTGGAGTCAGAGCACAACTTGCAAAGCGTGTTATTGAAGCCGAAATCATATCAGGTGGAAACATTGGTATCAAAACTCTTATTCCTAGAATAAATATGATACCATCTGATATCAAGATTCCAGTAAAGTTCCAAAGGCGTCAATTTCCAATAAGCGTATGTTTCGCAATGACTGTCAATAAAAGCAAAGGACAGTCTTTATCTAATGTTGGATTGTATTTAACAGAACCTGTGTTCTCACATGGCCAACTTTATGTCGCATTGTCAAGAGTTAAAAGCAGGGCAGGAGTGAAATTACTTATACTTGATGGTGATGGGAATGTGAAAACTAAAACCAGAAATGTGATATATAAAGAAATATTTAGTGATATTTGAATAAAATTTGTATTCGTTGTTTTATACTTTAATACAATATTTATACTGTATTTTTCTTACACCTTATAATTCTCCAACTAGAAGCACGTTGGTGAACCGCGTGTACACGCGGACAAAAATCTAGTATTAACTACAAAATGAATACGTGTATGACTGTATGAGTGGATTGATGAAAAACTGAAAATTATTTGAAGATTAAAATCCAAAATGAATGCCTCATTCACCTCATTAATAATGTATTTTTTTTTAATTTTTTTACCTTTCAAAAAAAAAATAATGTATTTTTTTTTCCAATCATATCAAAATCAAGCAAATAAAAACTTGTAAGTCAAACACTTGTAGCCCAGTTGGTTGAGGGTCTAAGTTTCCTATGGGAGGCTTGGGTTCAATTCCCACTAGCTACATTTTGAGGACATTAAGAGAAATGAGGGATGACTCCTCACCTATGGTCAGGAGTTCGAGTCCTGATCTCGCCCGGGTTTTACTGGTTCTCCATAGTGGGTCTTCGGACGGGTGGGGGATTGGGTTTTCCCCGGTTTGAAAACATCGTGGGCAAGCCTGGCTACCCTGGCCAGCCCCTTGCATAGTCCTGGGGGGGGTTATTGGGTTCGCCAGTTTAAGGGTCCCATTGGTAGTCGGGCAGAAACGTTTCGTTGGCCATTAAAAAAAAAAAAAACTTGTAATTACCATTTGGAACTTGTGTAATTTGATTTAATTTTCTGAAAACACAAATACTTCTAAAACATTGAAATTCATCTCGTTTCAACTGATCTAAAACTATATTAAGACCATAATACGAACCTTCATTGTCGTCACTAGTCACCCGCTTTCTTCGAATGTTTGTCACCCACAACCACCCTAAAAAATGATTGATGAGATCAATTGAATTGTCAATTTGTGTGACTGCCACATGCAACTCATAGTAACAAATGATATTTTGCAATGTAAGTACTAGTATCACTATCATTGCTTGTCTTTTCTGAGTAGAAGTTTCCCTTTTATAAGGTACTCTACATGAAGTCATGTCATGACAAATGATACATTAGTTCGTATACTTTTGTTTCAGTACTATTGAAGTTCAAATCTTGCCTTCTATATGATTTGAGTATTTAAGGATTACAACCACTCTTCTATTTTTGGTGAGAGTTGACAATTACAAATCAATAATAAATAATTACAAATCAATCATAAATACAATTACAAAGTTTCCTTAAACTATTACACCCCCGCAGTCGAAGCGAAGGGTGGCCGAATGCTGAGACTGGATCTGAAGTCGTCGAACAAGACTCGTGGGAGTCCTTTGGTGAAGATGTCAGCAATCTGATGTCGGGAAGGCACGTGTTGAATACGAACTTGACCACGTTGAACCTGTTCACGCACGAAGTGAATATCGAGCTCTATATGTTTGGTGCGTTGATGTTGCACTGGATTGCCAGAGAGGTAGACAGCACTGACGTTGTCGCAATACACCAGAGTAGCACGTGTCAAGGGGTGGTGTAGTTCAAGCAACAAGTTACGAAGCCAGCATATATCTGCAACAACATTGGCGACCCCGCGGTACTCTGCTTCGGCACTAGAGCGCGAGATGGTGGCCTGTCTTTTGGAGGACCAAGAAATAAGATTATCTCCCATGTAGACGCAATAACCTGAGGTGGACCTGCGAGTATCTGGGCAACCGGCCCAATCAGCATCGGTGTAAGCCGTGAGAGAGATGTCGCTGGCGGGGCTAAGATGTAGTCCAAAATCACTAGTGCCCTGAATATAGCGAATAGATGTGTTTTAACGCATTCCAATGGTCAACGCATGGAGCGTGCATGTCCATGCATATTTGCTGGACAGCATAGGATATGTCAGGGCGAGTGAACGTTAAATATTGAAGAGCCCCGGCCAGACTTCTGTATGTGGATGGATCATCATATAATTCCCCAGAGTGAGTAGGGAGTTTAGATTATGTATCAACCGGTGTGGCAACAGGTTTGCATGAGTCCATGGAGGCACGATGAAGAATGTCCCGAGCATATGCCTGTTGAGAGAGAAACATATTGTTGCCAGTGCGGGTGACCTGTATCCCAAGAAAGTAAGAGAGAGGACCGAGATCCTTCATGGCAAATTCACCAGAGAGTGCCTGCATAAGTGTCTGGCGAAGGCCGTCAGAAGAGGTGGTGAGTATAATGTCATCCACATAGATAAGAAGATAGGCCATGTCACGTCCATGTTTATAGATAAACAGAGAGTTGTCTGATTTGCTTTGTTGAAACCCCTGCAAAAGAACAAAGTCAGTGAAACGTTGGTACCATGCTCGTGGTGCCTGCTTGAGTCCATACAAGGACTTCTTTAGGAGACAGACGTGATCCGGAAAGTCACGATGACGAAAACCCATAGGTTGATGCATGTACACGGTTTCCTCCAAGTTACCGTGAAGAAAGGCGTTGGTCACGTCCAATTGATGTATCGGCCAAGACTTAGCAAGTGCAAGAGAAAGAACTGTACGTATCGTAGCGGGTTTTACTACCGGACTAAATGTCTCGCCACAATCAATACCCTCCTGTTGTTTTCGACCATCACATACCAGACGAGCCTTGTATCTTTCCAAAGTACCATCAGATTTGAATTTATGTTTAAAGAGCCACATGCTGCGAATAATATTCATATTAGGCTGTCTAGGTACAAGTTCCCAGGTCTTATTTTTAAGAAGGGCACTAAATTCATTGGTCATGGCATTATGCCATTCTGGAGTGGCCAAGGCAACCTGTGGGGTTTTGGGTATAGGGACAATGGATGTGGTGTGAAGGTTGAAGAGGGGATTGGGTTTGACGATGCCGCTCATCGAGCGTGTACGTATAGTACGTGTGGGAGGAGGTGGTGGTGGTGTAGGAATAGGCGAGTTAGGGAGTGTGGATGAGGTGGAAGCGGACGAGTCAGACGGTAGGGAAGGAGGGGTTGTGTGAGTTGAGTGAGTCGGTGTTGAAGTGTTTGAGGGAATTGGTGTAGAAGTGGTCAGTGAGGGGTGGGCTGGGCTTTGTGGCTGATGGGCCGATGATGGTGGTGGGCTATTGAATGAGGTAGGTGTAACAGGAGAATGAGGTTGTGTGGACGAGGATTGGGCAGTAGGAGTGGAGTGGGCTGGGTCGGATGATGAGTTAAGTGGGCTAGGGGAGTCCGGGTGATGTTGGACTGGGCTGGGCGGAGTGGGTTGGTTCGGGACAGGAGTGCGAAGGTGATCCCATAGTGATGGGTGAATTGTTGGATTGAGGAAATCGTAGGATGGCAGGTTTTGGGAAGATTGGATGGAATATGGAAACACGAACTCTTCAAAGTGTACGTGTCTTGAGATGATGATTTGGTGGGTGGAGAGATCGAGGCATTTATAGCCACGATGATTGGGTGGGTACCCAAGGAAAACGCAGGGTGTGGAGTGGAAAGAGAGTTTATCTATAGTGGTGGATGGTGTGAGCGGATAACATAGGCATCCGAAGACCCGTAGGTGGTCATATTCGAGTGTGCAATGGTAAAAATGGGTGGTGGGAGATTTAAAGGCATGATTTTTACTGGGAAGGATATTTAGGAGGTATGTGGCGGTTTCAAGGGCATGGTGCCAAAGGTTAGGAGGGAGGGAGGCTTAGGCAAGGAGTGTATGTATCATATTGTTTATGGTACGTATTTTCCGTTCGGCTTTGCCATTTTGGGATGATGTGTATGGGCAAGAGAAGCGAAATTGCATACCATTGTGATTGCAAAAGTTGAAAAAATTTTGGTTTGCATATTCTTTACCGTTATCACATTGGAATTGTTTGATTTTGCGGTTAAATTGGGTATGGATTAGGTTATGTAAATTTGCAAAGGTGGTGAATACTTGTGATTTGGTGGCGAGTGGGACGGTCCACAAAAAATTTGTAAAATCGTCCAAAAATAAAATGTAATAACGGTGGCCAGCGGTGCTTAGGACAGGTGATGTCCAAAGATCGCTATGCACGATATCAAATGGCAAACGAGTACAATTATTTGAATCATAAAAGGGCAATTTCACACTTTTGCCAAAAATGCATGGTTCACAATGAGATTTATTATTTTTATTGTCATAATCAACAAACGAAGAAAGTTTTAAAGAACATAATAAATTTGAGCCAGGATGTCCTAAGCGTTGATGCCAGCGCTCTTGAGACACGGCAGCAAAAGCGGAGGGTTGGTTATTCTTGAGAGGAAGCGGTTCAGTGAGTGGGTAAAGATCTCCCGTGCTATTACATCGTAGGATAGGTGCCCGCGTTTTGAGATCCTTCACAAGAAAACCAAAATGGTCAAATTCAATAGAAACAAGGTTGTCAGTAGTTAACCGACGAACAGAGATAAGGTTTTTGATTATTTGTGGGGAAAAAAGTACATTATTGAGTTTTAAGGGTGGAAAGGGCGGGGGTAGGTGTTGGTTGCCTTGGGCCAAAACAGGTATAGACATGCCATTTCCAACAATAATATGTTTGTTAGTGCACTTATTAAAAGAAGACGGGGAATATATACCTTGAGCATTGGCGGAATGAGAGGATGCACCAGTGTCCATAACGCTGTGATCCGGAGGATTCAGGGACATGGAGTAGAGGGCTTGCTCGATGTCGGTGGGCGTGTATCCCGTGTAGTGGGCCTGGTCCGGTCTTGGGCCCAAGATACTTTGAGAGCCTTGGTTAGATGGTCTAGAGGGATAAGGACAAGGAGGTGGGGTCACATTGTTGGTGGGGTTTGGTTGCTGTGCATTTAAAAAAGATGCCCATTGAGTTTGTGTCCAATTAAAGGGGAATATAATATATGGGTGTTGGGGATTATTATTTTGCTGAGAAGAACCACCGGACCTCTGTGGTCGGCCAGTTCCAGATCTGGCACCACGATTGCGACCGCCACGAGAACCACGGGATCGACCACCGCGTCCCCTGTCAGAGTAACCAAAGTCAGAAGGCGGCGGCTGGTGGGTGCAATTGGATTCTGTCGCAGCGAGTGCGGTTGAAGAGCTGTGTGCGGCCCGATCGGATTGTTTCTTTTTCTTGCTTTCTTCGAGATTTAGCCGGGATCGAACCTCGCTGAACGCGGGAAGTGGATCCCGATTTTGAAGAACAGTGGAGATGCTATCGAACTGTTCGGTGAGTCCGGTCAAGACCTTGGTAACCAGCATCTGATTATCGACGGGAGAACCAACGCTGACCAATTGATAGGCCAGATTTTTAGCATGTTGACAATACTCCTCCATGGAGGAGAAGTTGTTAAGAGAGAGTTTAGCAAATTCTTGTCCTAGAAAAATTGCACGAGTGGTTTTGTTATCGTTAAATTCAGCGTGAATCGAGGTCCAGGCTTCATGGGCCGATTGGCCGGGGTTGATGATGATGTTGAGAAGGGCAGGGGAGATGGTGGCGTAAATCCACTGGAGAACTATGGCGTCAAGACGGGACCATAGGGCTTCATCGGCTGCCACAGAATCTGTTTTAGCGGCATCAGAAGAGGAGGAGGTGGTTGCCGCTATTTTTGGTGATAAGTGATCAAGGACCTCGTATGCTTGGCAATGAACCCTGAATAGGGTGGTCCAAGTGGTGTAGTTGGGAGAGTCTTTTCAAGAACAAGGGGGATGTGGGACTTGATGTTAGAGACGGTCAAGGCAGGGTGGAGTTTGAGATCCATTGGGTATGAAGAGGAGGATAAATAAGGAGGTGGGAGTGAAGAAAAGAAGGCCTGCAGACGCAGGGAGAAGGCAGAGGTGAGGAGGAAGAAGACCTGCGGCGGCAGGGAAGGATATTACAGGTAAGGACCGTAGGGTTGGTTTGATACCATATTAAAGTTCAAATGTTGCCTTCTCATTGATATGATTTGAGTATTTAAGGATTACAACCACTCTCCTATTTTTGGTGAGAGTTGACAATTACAAATCAATAATAAATAATTACAAATCAATCATAAATACAATTACAAAGTTTCCTTAAACTATTAAGTACTACCGCTAATATCTATAGAAAGCAAAGATTTTACTGTTAAATGTAATTTTACTGACCAAAGTTTTCAAGTTGATGTCTTATTGAAAGCATGTTGTTATACTCAGTTTTAGGCATTCTTATTAATAACATCAATATATTAAAACTCATACATCAAATATAAGATTGTAATGCTAATACCCGGGCCAACATAAATAATAATTACATAGTTAACAACATGCTTTAGGATGTTGTTAAATTAGTACTTCAAGACCTATAAGATGAATGATGCTATTGGAACAGTTATGCCTATGTTAAACATGTTACTAAGAAATCCCAAAGGAAAAAAACTTAGTAAAAAGGAAAGTAGTGCAACACGTTAAATTATAAATGTCTCTTACTAATAAATGCTTCTATCGCAAGTTAGTAAGTACTTTTCCACCCTCTTGGGGATGGTAAGAATTTGTGTATATGTCAAGCGATCGGACAATCCTTAGTGTACTCAATGAATGAGATTTTTCCATGTAACATCTTTTAGATGTAAGTATAGAAGAGCAAATATTGCATTATACTCGAACTTCAAATCAATAAGTAATTATGTTGTGCATAGGTCTTTCAAAATGTTCTCTCTAATTCGTCAATTCCTCTCGGTGATATTTACATCGTCACTAGATTGATTATATAAACTTTAAGAGTAACATTTTGATAATTAGATATGGCTCGTGTTATAGAATTATTTCCCTCTTTTCCATAGTAAGAATTGGGTCGATGGTAATAGATACGACTAGCTAGGTTGCTTGAGACCATAAAATTCTTTGAGATTTATAACACACATATGGGATTATTGTTTTATATTGCTTCGAGCATTTTCAATCCTTCAGGGATTTTCATACATATGTCACTTTTAGTTGTCTCGTATAAGTATATGGTAACGACATCCATAAGTTTTAATATAAGTCATTTTAAGATTGCGATAGCACTAAAACATCTAAAGTTTATCGCATCCTCTTCAGGGGAATATGTTTCCTCATAATAACTTATGGGATTTGGGTACATTATCTCAAGTTATATGATCTCAAGTTACCAATTTATGGTGGCTAACCAATGAATTAGAATATAATTTGATGATACTTGTTAATAACTAGTTTTTTTACCCCGCGTTACGTGTTAGAGCTTTGATTTTTTTTCTTTCAACGATTAGTTTGGACAGTAAAAGTGATACTTAGGCGCTTTGATTTTTTTCATTGATTGTAAACGAACTAAGTAACTGTAACATATAGACATGACATACATAGCAAACAGTAACTGTTGGGACTAAATAATAACATTTATCTTGACCATTTGTGTCATTCCACAATGGACCAAACATTGGTAAACCATCTATTAAACTCCTGCCTAACAACCCCTTCCCTTAAATCTTCTATACAACTAATATATGAAACTCAATGTGGACACATGGCACTGCCATGTTGATCCTTCAATTCCTTAGCCTATCATACTGTGCCAAGTGTCCAAGTGTAAGAATTTATAAAAATTTTAATTTTTTTTAAATCAAAAATCAAACATTAAATGACTCTGAATTTATGGGGCTTCTCATTCACGCCATCAACATTCAAACCCTACAATCCAATTCTGAATCCGCCTCTCCAAACCTGTTCATTCTCTGCATTTCCAACCAAAGCACCATGTCTTCTTCTCAAGGTAAACATTCTCCTGCTTTCTTCTTCAATTTTTTTCGTTTTTTATGTAATATATGTAACACCATGAAAAAACAGTTAACTATAGGAAGCTTCTCCTTCAACTCTAATCCTCTCCATATTAGCGCCTCTGCCTACGGATCTCATTTTTTCAAGGTATTTTTTCCATCTAAGTTCTCACTCTATATCTTCTTCTTCTTATCTTCAAGTTTAGAATTATTTTATCTCTTTTCTTGATGTATTGTGCATACTTTATATGAGTTATGGAATATATGTTCTGATGAAAGTTACTTTAAATGTTAATAATCGTTAATATTTGTAGTATTATGATTAATGTAATGTAATGGGTTGCTTTGGATGACAAACTAACTTGTAGCATGAACCTATTTTTAGTATGCACACCAAGTGTTTGATAAAATGTCAAAGTGGTGAATTCAATAAATTTTATAAAAACTTTTGGCCTTTATTTGAATAAAATGTCACAATTTTTAAAGAATTGTATTCCCAGTAGCTAAACTTTGCCTTTTGGCTTTTTAGATTAAGAAATGATTGAATTTCTTATATATATTTGAGTCAACGTGTTAATTTCATTTCCTTCACAGGAACATAAGTATGTATGATTGTATGCACAAGCTTCTGGACATGTGTGTGCACAATTTGCAGTGGCATCTGGTAAGTTTTAACTAACTATGGTTGAATAAATGTTACTTAAAACAATTTAGGACTTGATTCTTCATTGTATATTAAAACATATATTTCATTTTTCCACAGTCACGAACTCACTCATAGGGTAAACGTGTGTATGGCAAAATTTACTACACGATAAGTTAGCACCTTTCAAGGAAGAGAAAATGTGGTAATGTTATCAGTATTTTATTTTACGTATCCAATTTGAGATTTGTTCAGGTTTAATGTTCCAGATTAGGGTCCTTCATATCTCAGGTGTTAATAAAGTAATTAGGTAGTCCAATTTCATCGATTCTATTCACATCGTTTTTATCGTATTTGGCAAATTAAAATCGTTGTCATCAATTTTGTGGTTTCATTGAGGTTCTGTTAATGCTTTTGCGTGTGTTAAACGGTCATGTCAATTTCATGCTCGAAGAAGGTACAAATGGGTCAGACTTTAACTCTTTGTTGGTTTAGAAAATTTTGAAAATCTTTAAACAATTCAATGCTGATTTTTTTTAATAGCAAATGTAATTAGACATAATCTATATTTAACCTTTTGAAATCACCTCAAATGGATCCTTTTAAAACTGAATCCTGTCGCATCGCCTCTGTTATGTTTTCAGGCTTTTCGTTTTATCATTGTGCATTCCATGTTGCTTATCGCTTCTACATTCAAATGTTGTTGATTTAGTAATTTGTTGTTTGCAGCTATAAGGTGAGCAACGATGCTTAAGACGCAGATATAAAGTAGATTATATACACGGTTTGGTATATCTTACCTAGCGGATCAAGAAATACAGGTTCAAGAAAATATTTATTCTCAAATTACAAACATCTTGAGATTATTTCTCAAAACAAATAGCTTTGTAAATCTTTTTTTTTTCTTTTTCATATGAATTATTTCTTTAGATTATATCATATTTTCTTAAAATGTGTGTTTTATGCATCTAAAAATAAGTAGCTTCTTGTGATGCAGGGATGTGGAAAATAATCTCTTCTCATGATCCATAGAAAAGTCAAAATGCGACAAAGAAAAGTTTCAAAGGATGGGCTAGCTAAGAACTCTACTAACATCTTAATATCATCCGAACATGGACAAAATGGTAAGCCCACGCTTATCCTTCCACTTATGCTTTTGGTCGTTTTATTGTGGTTTTCTAGGTTAAACAAGAAGAGCACCTTATGGTGTTGTGAGTCATTGTGCCCATTATCATTAGCAATCACCTGGAGCCTTTTCTGTCATGTTCTCGGTCTCAAGGTTTTTAGTTTTTTCATGAGTTCTATTTTGTTTGTGGATCATATTGACCCATACATAATTCTTTGGTTCTCTCCTGTTAAATTTTATCCTAGGAGATTATACCTTAGAGTCCAAAGGAAGCAACTTTTATTTTTTTAACCAAATGTCGTTTCTTTCATCCAATCAAGCATAAGCTTCTGTATGGGTAGCTTTAGTAACGGGTCAAAAAAAGGTTTGGATTTTGTCCATGTTCTTATATATCATCAATATGTTTATTGTGATTATGAAATAATGTTATTTCTATAGTTACCTTTATTTGGGACAATTTCGGATGTAGAAAGCATCGAAATGCCTTTGGTCGTTTTTATTTGATATGTCTAAAATAAAGCATAGTCCAAATCAACATAATGGGTCGATGTTGTCACTTTTAGTCATCATTTCCTAGATCTATCAAAATGAAGTAAATCTCTTAACTTCTTTGTTTGAAATTTTAGGGGCTATATTATTTAGCTGTTGAAGGGGATCCGGAAGGGGACTACACATTACCTCTATCTTAGGTCGAAACTTTTGATTTTAATTATTTATAGCACAATTTGGTTTTCCTATATCATTATTTAATTTATGAAACCGATATTTATAGTCATATAATAAATACAGATCATGTATTCAAGTGACAATGTGATATCTAATATTGTTTAAGAAATCCACCTATTTGGGCGCTTCACACATATAATTGTAAGAATGTATCCATTAGAAATATGACAATCCTGGCTCCCCTTTTGAGGCTCCAAATACATATTGCATAGATCCTGGCACTTGCATATTTTGTTTTTTCATTTTGTTCAGTATTTTTATTAGCCTTTGTTGAGCATAAGAGTCATATTGTTCACAACATTTTGGTTATGGTAGCTTAAAGCCCATATATTAAAGTTATTGCTTTTTCATGAGTCTTTCACTCATTATACTGTGGATGTTATGGTTTAAATAGATTCATTCGAAGATACGACTTGCGAACCTTATTCATCTATTTAGAAACTTTGAAATATACCAAAAAGTTGTAACCATAACAGTGCAACTCTTAATAATGTCTTTAACGACTTAATGGTGTTAGTTTTTAAATATATAGCTAATCAACGCTTTAAATTTATTGAAGCTCAACTTCCTAGGACAACTCAAAATCACCTGCAGATATTTAATATTGGGATGAAAGCAAAAATGAAGTCACATCAGATGCCTGAGCAGGTGACATATTGTTGTTTTGTGTAGTTAATTGCTCTCAAAGTAGTGTAGTTTTTATGCATATAGAGCTGTCAAAACAGTGCAGGTTTCTATAATTAATTGTTGTCAAAATGGTTCGGTTGTATGCTTATATAACTGTCAAAACAGTGAAGATTTTTTTGCAGTTATTTGCTATGAAATTAGTGCAGTTTTTAGGCATCTAAGGCTGTCAAAAAGTGCAGATTATTGCAGTTTATTGCTGTCAAATTAGTGCAGTTTTTAAGCACATAGAGCTCCCAAAATTTGCAGATTTTTGTAGTTCATTATTGTGAAATTAGTGCAGTTTATTGCTGTCAAATTAGTGCTGTTTTTAGGCATATAGAGCTGTCAAATAGTGCAGATTATTGCAGGTTATTGCTGTCAAATTGGTGCGGTTTTTAAGCACATAGATCTCCCAAAAATTGCATATTGTCGTTTTGTGTAGTTTTTTGCTCTAAAAGTAGTGTTCAGTCTGCTACCATTTTAGCTATTCTTATTTCTAGACTTGCAAGGACAAAATTGAGCCCAAAGCATCGATAGTAGATATCGTCGGAACAAATAACAGATGATGGTCTACAATGGTGACATATTACAGGTAAGTGTTTATCTTAAACGCCAATTTCATCACTTATATATATTGCTTTGTTTCACATTGGTTAGTTATGTGTTTGTCCAAATGGCTATAAAGAGTGTCATTACATGCATATATTTTCCGTTGCAATTGGTCTTATTGGCTGGATGAATAGGCGGTAGCAACATGATTATGCCATGATGTTCGTGTTCGGAAGAAGAGAAAAACATGTAATAGTTTATTTGATTTTGTACACTAATGTATTGATCAAATCATGTAAGTAAACCAATCAATTAAGGCTACATGTTTGTTTTTTGTTTTATTGCTTTGTATCAGATTGGATGGTTATGTGTATCTAGCAAAATACTTGATCTTATAAGAAATTGAACAAACCTAACTAGATTGTGAGCATTCTTGTGTCAATAATTTAAATTCTATAGATATTTGGAAGTTTGTTAATAAATATTCAATCATATTTTTCTTAAACAGATTAATTTCAAAAAAATTTTTGTATTTTTTTGTTAAAATATATTTATTTACTTGGAATTTTCATCTTCATTTATATGCTGTTTAAATAAACTTGCATCTTCATTTCATTATTTGTTTTTTCATGACGTCAAATCAAACATTGCATAATTCATATATCATTTATTAGAAAACATTAAACGTATTTATGATATTTTCCAAGCAACCAAAATTTATAGGAATATTAATACGTAATTTCCAATAATTCACATGCCAACTTTATGTCGCTTTGTCAAGAGTTAAAAGCAGGGCAGGAGTGAAGTTACTTATACTTGATGATAATGGGAATGTGAAAACTAAAACCAGAAATGTGGTGTATAAAGAAATATTTAGTGATATTTGAATAAAATTTGTATTCGTTGTTTTATACTTTAATACAATATTTTTACTGTATTTTTCTTATACGTTATAATTCTTTAAATAGATGTACGTTGGTGAACCGCGTGTACACGCGGGCAAAAATCTAGTTATTTTATAAACTAAAACCAATTTCTTATAAAATAAAGCAAGTTTATAATAATTGTATTTAATCATTATTGAGGGTATACATAAACTTGATGTTAAAACATAACAATTTTCTAATATTTTCAAGCAAATATCAAATAACAATTCCTATTCACATTTACCAACCTACCTACCATTCTTCTTTTATTTGAATGCAAACAAATAAGGTTGGTCAAGAAAAAAAAAATACTAACAAAAATAAAGATTCCCAATATTTTCAAAACAAGAAAATGAAGATACAAAAAACTTTTAAGCCACATGAAATAAGTGATCAAAAGTGGTTCTACAAATTGGACAAGTTCTTCTTTGAACCAACCAAAGATCAATACAATGACTATGAAACAAATGCTCACAACTTGGAAACCTTTTGCATACCTGGAACTCTTTAAAATCATCCAAACATATTGCACAGCTTAAGAACTCTTCGTCGTCTTTGCTGATCATATGATTAAAACATTGTAACTTGTGTAACTCTTCCGGAGAAAAGCCAGAAGATGAACGCGACAAACGCTCAGCTTCATCGGAGGTGGCTCTTGATTTGGCGAGGAATCCAATGACAGCGTAACATATCATTAAGTAAAGGGCGACAATGGAGATAATGCAGAGGAGGGAAATAGGTGAAGGAGGAAGCATAAGCACCATTGATGACAATCACAAAAAAGAAATGAAAGTTAGAACTTGGAAGGCATATGTTGACTTTGTTAAAGGGTGGCTATATATGCAAACAAACTGCATGGACAATATGATGCCCAATCATTTAAAATCCAATGATCATAATCAATCATTATATGATATAAAATGTTATAACTTTTTACAAACTTGTGCTTTAAAATATTAAAAAGTAGAAATTTTTAGCCTTTTGTGTTGTTTTAGAGATGTTTTCCAACCATTCAGATGTGAAGTCTGAAATGAAAGCTAGTCATTACTCCTCAAGTTATTGAGGTTGGTGAAACATTCCATCGGACAGTGGTGGCATTGAATCTGTCGAGACTTAATAGGGTTCTGGGTTTCATACATCCCAATATCACATGACATCACATTTTGGGGGGTGTGACATCAGATTCTGGGGTATGTGCTTATGTGGTAGCCTCCTAATGGTATGTGATGTGGGTCAGGGTGTATAAATCCTAAATAAGGGGTGTATGATTCCTAAATACCGACTTAATATTCACTTACAAAGTTGCAAGATTTTCTTAAATATGCAGCAACATTCAATATCTTATCAAGACAAATACTAAGAAAACCTGCCATGCTTTTATTCTACAACTAGCATCTTATACAGAAAATAATTACATCATTCTTGATCAATTCAAAATGGCAGTAATTATTATATGCTCGTGCAATGCGAGTTATGCTGTTACAAAAAAGAAGCAATGGATTATAAAGTTGGTGTGGAACGTTATATAAGCTGCGTTATCAGCCAGTTCAGTTGTCGACAACTTCATTACTTTCAAGTAGTGATTATATCTTAGGCAGAAGCGTCGTGGGTTCTGAAGGCACGTCTGCGCTCGCCTGCCAAAAACAAATTTAGGGTTAGTGTAACAAAATCCCATAACAGTTTTTAAAGATTATGTTTAGCAGTTCATTTGTACCTCAAGATATCTTGTTAGCAACTTTGTGGTACTAAAATTGAAGCCCTCAACTGATTCTCCTTTCTTACGAGACGCGTGAAGTTGCTTTCTGACTTGGGATGCTAGTGACTGCAATTCGATTAAATAATCGTTATCTATTTTATGAAAACTGAAAAGAAGAATATATTTATACACATATATGTTAGCATATAATATTTGATTTATATCCTAAGTATATTATATATCATAAGTCTAGAATAAAATAAGTGAACCATTGTGTCACAAGTTAGATATTAGCGGTTAAGGTAGTTATGAATGGTTGAGTTGGTTCACTCACACCGATTCACATAGTATAAATAGGCCGATATGTATCATTTGTAAAACATATGAAACTTTCTTTGTTTATAAAACATTTAGTTTCTCTCTCAAATATTCCCTCAAAACGATCCTGAGATCTCCCAATATATATTTTCTTTTATTCATGCATACCTTTCCGAGCTCAACACCCCATTGATCAAAAGAATTGATTCCCCAAACGAAACCTTCGACAGCAATTCTGTGCTCGTAGATAGCTAGTAACTGAACAGACATGAATGGCAGATGATGTCAGCAAAAGACACATAGATTTGACTAAGGTTTACAAGTTATTACAGTCAAACCTGTCCAATTCTATAAGCATCCAATGATGGAAGTAGAAGGCTAATAGACGGCCTATTCCCAGTAAACGTCTGTTGATGAAAATGATATTAGTCATCAAGCGTTTAATTACAAGCAAAAAGATTGAAAATTTATGAAGGAAATCACACCTTGTGAGGAACAAGATGAGACGCAACGTTCTCACTTTGTAATTGTTCAGGGGTCTGGAAAAAAAAAAGTTGAAATCTTTATATTTCCTTATGAGTAAAGTTTAATTTAATACTCCGCGGTTAAGAGGATCAAAATTACCTTCCCATAAGCAAGAGCATCAGGTTGTGCAAAAAAGTTCGACATGAGCTCGTCATGGTTATTTACCACTTCATCTGCAAAGCAAATTTGTTTTGATAAGCAAAGACGTGAAAAAAAAAACAAAAAAACGAGGGTAATTAAACGGTACCTCTAAGGTAGACAGGTTGTTGACTCTTCACAATACCAATAAAATCACAAGGAATAACACGCCCCTGAAAAATACCGAAATAAAGGATAAATAAACAGAGATTTCAATGGATAATCTATAACTTATAATAAAAGAATTGAATATTGATGAGGTGGCATTCAATGGAGGCTGCCATGTGGCACGTTGAGGTGAGAGTTTTTAATTTATTTTTTTATTTTGTTTTCATCCATTCTCCTACACTTATCTAACCCTAATCTCTTTAAGAATTTAAAAACAAATTTAGATTTTTCTCTCTAATGTTTCCTCCCATCATTTTTAAACGTTAATATCTTTTATATACGAAATTTTTTAAAGAAAAAAATTACACCAAATTAACGAGCGTTTTATTATCTTTCCAACGAGTACCATAGTGCTATATAAAAAACGGAGAAAAAAACGACTATTTTTTATGGGGTTTCGTTCATACAGGAAAAAAAACACAAAGTGTTCAGGTTATTCATTAATCATGTTTTTTCTTTTAAACCAGGTTCTTATATACAATGTTCAAATTTAGCCCAATCGTCATGCTATCATTGGAATTTTACTCTTCTAAAGATGGATAGGTATACTTCATCAAGAGAAAGAATTGCGCAACACTGCAACACATGGTGTCACCTTATAGCAAGGTTATTTTTTTATTTATTTAATTACAAGAGTAATAATTATTACTATTAGTATTAGGGGTTGTTTGGTAGCCTCTTAATGAGGCTCTTAACCATTCAGCGCTGAATGATTCAGCATTCAGCGCGTTTGTTTCAGCTTCTGAATGGAATGGTTAAGTATGAATCATTAAGATTTGGGATGTTGCTGAACCATTAAGCACTGAACTATTAAGCACTGAACTAGGCTGAACCTTAACGAGGCTCCCCTACCAACGTGGGACAAGAAAACTAACCATTAAGAGGTCCAACATAATGATTCAACGCTTAATCATTCAGACCTCTTAATGATTCAGCACTTAATCAACCAAACAGCCACTTAGTATTATTAGAATGGTTATATTTTTCAACCCCGGGACACTCCCAGGATAAAAGCTAGTATAACTAACTATATGCACATGGTTGACATAAGGCTAAGTGATCGGTTGGCTACCTGATGAATTAATTGGTAAAAACTATGTTGGCCATTTGTTCCTGGTTCACCAAAATCGATCTCACCAGCTTCAAAAGGAAGGCGAACGCCATCTATGGATACTCCTTTGCCATTACTCTCCATACTAACCTATAGAAATAAGTTTGAGGCCCGTAGTAATCTAAAAAACCTTTCAAAAAAAATATGACATGTGCCATGAGAATAATAATATACCTGTTGAATATGTGGAGCAAGCTTTTCAAGAGCTTGAGTGTAAGGTAGAATAGCCTGGGGAAGATACGAAAGATTAAGTTAAAAAAAAAAAAAACTCAACCAAGAATGGTTTAAGATTCTGTAGATAATAAAACTCACTCTTGCAGGATATCCAAGGAACGAGACATTCCATACGCTCAACAAACCTAAAAGAACCTGGAAAAAATGTCAAAAATGTTTAGTGTGTTACATAACCATGAGGACACAATAAAAACGTTGCAGAGCAACTAATGAATAGTACAGGTATATTATTCTCAAAAGGGGCAGAGTGGAAATGCTGATCAATACTTGTAGCACCTTTTAGGAACCTATAAATAAAAGAAAAATAAATTATGAAATTTAGTAAACCCTTTGAATGAGAGAAGATGAAGTTCAAATGTTGTTGTACTTTTCAATGACAGAGAAACCGTATTGGAGAGACAAAGGTAACACTCCAACAGCGCTGCAAACTGAAATGGATCAAAATGACCAATTACATATCACACAACTTTAGAGTTGTTTTTAGTTAGTTTTACTATGTAAGTATCTTACCACTGTATCGACCTCCTACCCAGTCCCAGAATGCAAAAGCATTATTAGGATCAATCCCAAATTTCTCCACAAGCTGCATTAAATATATTAAAAGGTAAATGCAAAGATGGAACATGATGATTCGACAGCTCATATATGCTATTTGGATACTTTTTAATGATCCTTTGTACCTCCAGCATTAGTTACAAATTACAATGTTCATACATTTATATAATCATATCATATAAATGAAGAATTTATGACTAACAAACATGACAAGAATCAAAACTGAATATAACAAACAAACAAACAAACCAAAACAAAGTACGAGTTCAAGTCGGTGTTAAGAAAATAAACCTTAAGATTTGTGCTAACAGCAACCATGTGCTTTGAAACAGCCTGCGGCCTTAAAGCAGCAGCAAATAAAAAAGAGACCAATTAGTAATAGTATTTGACAATAAAAAAGGTATGGATCTTCTAACTTATTTAGTATGAACAAAACATACAATATTTTATTTAAACACCGACACGTTATCGGATCCCAAAATACAAGTAGAAACTGAAAACATACCCTAAAGCAGATGAGATCCATTCACGCAATGTCCGAGCATTCAGCATTGTCTCAGCTGTAGTAAAAGTCTTTGAAACTACAACAACTGCAACAAGTAGAAGATCAAATCATCAATAATAAAAGAAAGTAAAGTGGTGCATCACTTGAAATCAATCTGAAGTTATACAGAAAATTACCTAAAGTGGTCTCAGGATTCAAGCCTGAAATATTTCTAGCAACGTCTACCGGATCAACATTAGCCAGACTGCAGAAATACCCAAATGTAAGAACGAAACAAGTAAGATCATTTCCTAAATACATGTATGTCAGCAGTGTGAATATAGTGTTTATCAAAAAAAACATTGACAGACAGGACCAAATATTTTTACTCATGAACAGCTAGTGTTAAAACATGTTCATCCGAATCAAAGCCGAATACGGTTAAGCTACCATGCCTACACCTTTTAGGCCAGAAGATATATCACATTGATATCATGTTTTAGATTAATTTAATACTTCAACTACTTGTCGCTGCCCTAGAACGTTAGTGCTAGTTGAAACATTGTTAACAAGGTATATAGCTACAATTTTCATTGCCCCTTTTGAATATTGATTTGATATGCGTGTCCCTTCTATATAGTGTGTTTATTTCTTCTTTTCTACCCCTAATAATGAAAAGACTGCTTCATCAAAGTGGGTTGTAAATGCTAAACACATCGCTAAAAGCATTTGTATTTTCTAATACAGGAAAAACAGAAGTCAACACAGAGCCAGTCCTGGGGCCGTTTGGTTCACAGAATGTTTTTGAAGGCACTATAATCTGTAAAGGAACTAAAAGTTGTGGGTTCACTTTGGGAGGTGCAAATTAGACCTACAGAACACCAGCCATGGTGCAGCGAGTTTTAATCAAACTTTTTTGCATGCAATATTCCATGTTGGCAGTCAGTCATACATTGGCAACCTTTTTACAAATCAAAAAAACCATTTTTATGTTAAATTCTAAAGGTGCAACCAGTAAAACTACATATATCCTAAATGTTAAGTGTGACAACCGGCAAATTTCGTACAACGATTAACGTGATGCTAATCATGTTTTAGAAATAATTAACATGGTTTAAGGTTAATTATGATTAGTTGAGCTAATATGAGTCCTACGATGCCCTTTTGAAAGTTCGTGGAAGTCTTGATGCCTTTAAAGAAAGACTTCGCGTGTTTAACGTAACGAACTGACATCAGCAAAAAAAAATTTGTCAAACTGGAATAACATAAGCTTATTCTATGAAAATACGACACGTATTTACTATCGATGCGAACGGATGTGAAATCGGCGTGGTAAACGGCCAAAAACGCAGCGTTTTGGAGAAACGCGGAGAGAAACTGACGTGGGATTCGAACGTCAAAACGCGTGGTTTTAACCGTTATCGAACTTCCGGAATAATTATTTATTATAAATAATTTCATTTATTTAGTTTCGAAAGCGAACAGGTCGCCTAAATGAAGTATAGCTCGACCGGATCGATTAACGCGATTTTAACGCGTGTTCCGTTTTCACGCGTCGAGTTACGAAAATAACATTTAAATTGCTCGGCTTAGTTATGTTTTTCATTTCGAATAAAACCGACTAGTTTTTGTAATTAATTAGCGGGCCAAAATAGAACCGAGACGATTTACGTTAATACGAGTTCGAAACGCGGTGCACAACCCACCTACCTAACCCTAAGTATAAATAGCAACTCCTTCTTCTTCCCTTCATTTTCAGCAGCCGCTGCTGCCCTCTCTCTCTCTACTCTCTCTCTAAAAACCCGGATCTCTCTCTCTCTCTACCCTTACACTCACCCGCAACCTCCCTTTCTCCTCACCATGCCAAGGATCGGCCACCACCACCCATGGTGGTGGCTGTGCGGTGGTCTTAGACCCGAAAACGGGCTGAAGCGGCAACAAAAAGGGCTGCGACGGGATGGATCTGAGGTGAGGTGGTGGTGCGAAGCTTTTGGAGCTCGAATAGGTCATCCAGTTGGCTCGTTTCAGCAGGTGATGGGTCTAGGTGGTCCTGTTGTGGTTGCCGAAGGTGGTGCAGGTGGTGGGTGGTCCGATGAGTGGTTTTAGGTGAGTCTGTGGTGTCGGGTCAGGGTGGTTCTCGGCCGGGTCTTGACGGGTTATTTGGGTTACGGTGGTGGTGGTTCTTGGTTGAGGCAGCGTGGTGGTGGTTGTTTTGGTGATGACGGGGCAAAGGGGTTCGATGTGGTGGTTGTGGTCCGGCTGTGGTCGGGTAGTGGTGGTCCAGGCCAGGTCTGATTCCGGTCCGAGGCGTTGTTGTGGTTGGCTCTCGGTGGTGGTCCGGATGGTTTAGGGTGGTTATAGGTGTCGGTTGTGGTGGATGGTAGCCTTCGGGTCGAGTTTGGGGTGTTCGGGTCAGATCTGAATGTTTCGGGTCAGATCCGGGCGTTTCGGATCAGATCCGTGTGTTTCGGATTCGACTCAACCTTGGTCCGGGTCAACGGATGGTCAACGGGTCAGATCTGGTCAAAGGTGTCGCTAGAACGAGGCGCGCGTACGATATGGTAAAATTAGTTTTCGTATTTATTTTGTGATATTATTTATAAACAAGTATATATTTATAAATTAGAAAAATACGAACAAATTTGGTGTTAACTCGCGAACGAACCGTATATGAAATATACCACAAATATAAATCAGATAAATAGCATTTGTATATTAAAGCGTGACATGGTGTTATTGTATATCGGACTTAATTTGTTGGACTATATGTTGTATATATAGTTATATATAATTAAGTGTAACTTATGTAATCGTCGAAATGTATAAGCCTCATTTAATTCGGAAATGCGGATAAATGGATTGAATGTCTTGTGTTTGGAAATTGATTTTGGGAAAATTGAAGACACTTGTGTTGTCTGGTTTGTACAAAAACAGAGGAAACTCTGCTGAAATTTTATAAAATCCGGAGCACAACGAACGCGATATTGTTGTGCGTTTTTATAAATAACTTCCAAGTGTTTGACAAAGATTATTTGTAATGATAATAAGTGAATCCCGGAAAATATTTTTAAAACAAATATATATAGTTTTCCAAACGTCAAGTATGACGAGTTTTCGAAAGGCTTTCAGTAATTAATAAAGTTTATTGTTCGGATTCAAAAATATATAGACGCTCGATTTTACTTGGGAACCTTTTTATAAAATCTAAGTTCCGTACACTTTAAAATGCTCGGATTTTGGAAATAATGTAGCAAATGTTATCGATTGGGGTTAATAACAAGATTTGTGTTTTGCAAAGTATATTTTCCCAAAAAAATAAACGTACAAGACAACTATAATTATCCGATTTACGATATGAGCTACGGCTCAGGGATGAGTTATACGTTTCATGGTGTTAGTCCAACATGGTTTACACACGCAGAGTAACAGGTGCGCGACTTGGGTACTATGCCGTATGTGAACACATGAATTATGGTAAGTCACGATCGGTTCGTCGAGTTAAAACACTTAAAGACTCGGGTTAGTACACACGAGTCAAGATAGTTGGATAAACTATCTTTTAACCGGAAAAATAAGCTAGGTTTATATATGATAGACTTTAAGGTGTCCTTATTGGTACTTAGGGCACGAGGAAGTCGGTCAAAGCTTTGGATTTTATTTGCTAGCTAAGCATGGAAATTAAGGTGAGTTTCACGGCCCCATTTTACTGTTTTAACTGGGGGAGAGATATGTTTGTCAAAAGTTATCACATATTGAAATGTTTTCAAAGGTTAAAATGTGGTAAGTGGCATGATGAGTACTTGAGTTTTTGGTCGCCACTCGGGGTTGGGTCCTCGCTACTGTAACCATTAATTCAGGTAAATGAAACTGAAAGAATATTTGGATAGTACTATTGGTGCCTGACAAGGCCCACCCCTAATCGATAGCGTCGATTATGCATCGGCGTATGCCTGGGGTGCACGTATTCTGAACTTAAGTCGTTGGGTTCCGAGAAACGACTTGGAGCGGGGCATATTTATTAGTCTTGGTTTGGTTATGGGACTCAGGGGATTGCTCATCATCATAATTTGTAGGAGCTAGCTACTCCATACAAAGGCCACAAAATGTGCTGGATTTGCACAGGATATAAAAATGTGCTGGATTTGCACAGGATATAAAAATGTGCTGGATTTGCACAGGATATAAAAATGTGCTGGATTTGCACAGGATGTAAAAATGTGCTGGATTTGCACAGGATGTAAAAATGTCGTATTTACGAAACTAAAACCTGTGAACTCACCAATATTTTATATATTGACGTCTTTTTAAACATATCTTTCAGGTAACTAAGTGCTGAACAGGTATGCGGCTAGTACGGTGGAATTTGGGATGTCGGACAATGGTTGGGGGTTTTCATCTATTGTTACCTTCGGGTTGGGACATAAACGGAAACACCCCACTTTAAAACTTAATGTTTGTGGTTTTAAGTAATGTTTGAAACCAGGTACTCCTTCCCGACATCTAAATATAATGATCTTTTCTAATTAAATATAGTTTGTGTTAATCTTGACTTTGATATGCTTTCGAGCGTCGCGCCACGTGTTTCCGCCATTGGCGTGGTGTGACAGAAGTGGTATCAGAGCCAAGGTTATAGCGAACTAGTATATTTGAAAAATCTAGACTATAACCGGTTTTGGCTCGAAAACGGAGTTTTCAAAAATAAAACACAACGAAACATTTTTAGAAAAGAAAGGAAATTGTACATGGATTGTACAAGGGGAAATTCCGACCGACTAGCCATGTGTGTCAATATATAAAATGTTAGAAAATAAGGATAGGAATGTTTAAATTGTGTAGAGATCCGATTTTCTAACTAGTGCTAGTTAATGCATATAAGTAGTACAGATAGCTTGCCTGTAAGGATATCGTCTCACACTTCACTTTAGTCCGCACTTTTGCATCGGTTACCGACATCGACAAGCGGGAAGGACAAGCGGTGGTCTATGACGAACTCACCCGCTTACCTGCGGACGGGATGATCGGAAGGGCTAACCTTTATCGTGCTAGTGGACGTTGTCGTGTTGCGGATGATGGGAAGGCAAAGCTAGTCTAGGTCCTTTATTTGTGAAATCTTTGTTTTGGATCAGGAAGCTCGGAACTAGCGGGCACCAAAATTACCTGGCAACACCGATTATCATTGCGGGTGCACACGTAATAATAACTTGTGGTGCACGGTAACCTAGGTGGGCGCTAGGGCTGGGGTTGGTGATCACTCCTTGCCTTGTCTATTCTTGTACTGTAGGGTCAGTCTTAGCTTTTGATTGGCCAACGGGCTAAAAGGGAAGTCTTGTTGATATCCCTTGATTTTGATCCTCGCAAACTGAATGAGCTTTCTTCAGCATTACCTCTAAGGTACGAACACGGAAGAGCTCGGACGTCTACTTCATATGAGTAATCTGACGTAAACCCTCGCATCGGATAAGGACAGGAGACGAAAACTTCCTTGTATAGGAGTTTAATGCCTCCGCACGAAGTTCTTCGATGGAGCGGACATACGAGGATGCACTGCCTACCGAAGAGATGAATGCATGGTACGATGCGTGGAATGCTAAGCTTGGAAAGCAGTGAAGACCAAGGGTGCGTCCTTGCGAAACCAGCGCGTTTTGAGCACGGGACCCTGTGTGGATCAGTATTGAGACTAGTGGCCCGTGTGCTGCTGTAGTATTACTGGGAGTAAGTCATTCTTGATCTAGCACATGCCCAAGTTGTCTTCGAGGGTCAGGCGTTCCTTCCCCCATTGGAGGGCAGAATCGTCCTTGCTGAGTTAATAGGCTTGATCATCTTATCTAGAAGGCATGATAGCCCCCAGCTAAATCAACAATGTCGAATCGGCAAGATCCTAGTATATTTATTTAATGGGAAAATAAATATATGGTAAAGTGAGCCGAGTCGGGTGTTGAAAACGAATTATCGATCGGCAAGATCCTAGTATATTTATTTAATGGGAAAATAAATATATGGTAAAGTGAGCCGAGTCGGGTGTTGAAAACGAAATGTCGAATCGACAAGACCCTAGTATAATTATTTAATGGGAAAATAATTATACGGTAAAGTGAGTCGAGTCGATGATTGTAAAATGTAATGTCGAATCGACAAGATCCTAGTATAATTATTTAATGGGAAAATAATTATACGGTAAAGTGAGTCGAGTCGATGATTGTAAAGTGTAATGTCGAATCGACAAGATCCTAGTATGATTATTTAATGGGAAAATAATTATACGGTAAAGTGAGTCGAGTCGATGGTGGTAAAACGAAATGTCAAATCGACAAGATCCTAGTATAATTATTTAATGGGAAAATAATTATACGGTAAGGTGAGTCGAGTTGATGGTTGAGAAATGTAATATCGAAGTCGACAAGGTCATAGTATATTTATTTAATGGGAAAATAAATATATGGAAAGGTGAGTCGAGTCGATTACGGGAAAAATGAAATCTCGACTGACAAGATCCTAGTATGACTACTTAATGGGAAAGTAGTTATATGGTAAAGTGAGTCGAGTCGGAGATAATTTTACCCAAGTCAGTTAATATATATATGGAGACATACATATATATTGAATATAGGATCACGACGTGCGTTTTGCGTCTGAATCCGTCATAATACTCGGGGAGTGAAACCACATTTCGGGAGCCGAAATCGTAAAGCGTGTGACACGTAATTGTCAAGTGTCACGGAACGCTCTGGCAGACATCGAAATTCCCCCTCGAAAATCAAATAACGGACTACTGGAAGTGGTCACGTTATTCTGTCAACTAAACTTACCCATGGGACGGCAATTCCATTGCTCATGTTGCAATGTTGAACGTCCGCTACCCTCGTCAGGACGACGAGACTGGTTGTTTATTTGGGGTGGCAATTGATGCGAAGTGTTTTCCATCAATCCCCATAGATATTGGGACGTTGCGTCCCTTTGTCACGGTGTTTTATAAACTAAGGTTGCGAGATCCATTCGTCATGGACAATGTGACTTGTCTGATCTCTTGTCATATTTCGAAACTCTCACTGCGTAGCCTATCAGGAAGAAAGTTCGCTGGCCCCGCATAGGTGTCGGAGAGGCATTTCAGTTGATGACTATCGGTGCTAGGGCCAAAATAACATGCAATAGGACCCTAATGGGAAGGATGACTCGGCTGAATTGCCAGAGTCTGTATCGTTTTTTTTTTATTTTATCGTGGTGTCTCGATAAGTCATGATCCTTCTACCTCTACTATTCTCGTTGTGACCGATATTTTTGATACTGGAGAAGATGTAGCTTGGTTTCTAGGTCCTATGGATACTATTTACCACACATCTAATAGCTACGACGGGTCTAAGGTTTCTGCTGAGCCTGCTGTTGTTGCTGCCATCGTTGTTCTATGGCCCAAGCGAATATTGTCGTCGCTGCTGAGAGTGTAGCTCATACTGAGCGTGTTGAGGATGTTTCTATGGCTGTTGTCAAGTTTGATGTTACTGTTGTTTCGAAGGCTCCTGCCAAGATCATTGCCATTGACATAGATATCTCTAAGACCCTTGCCAAGCCGCTATGATCATGTTTGTGTCACGATGGAGTTCGTTGCCATTAACTCCATTTTCTTTGAGGTTTCGTTGAACCGCTCGTTATCATTCCCTGGCTCCTGCCAAGAATGGTTCTCAAGCTTGGGTTAAGTCTGTCAATGGTACAGTCGCCATTATTCGAGTGACTTATATCGAGCCTGCAGTCGTTTTCCCTAAGGACGATGTCGGCCTAATAAGTCTACTAAATTATGTGGAACCCATTGTTCCCATTTCTGTTGTGATGGCGGATGCCTTTGGTGATCCAATCGTTCCTACTAATGAGCCTATGGAGTATAGGTTTGTGGCTGAGGATATGAATAAGGATTCTATCACCATAAGTAAGCTGAAGCGCACAGGGGTGCGTGCTCACCGTAATAGAGCTTCTTATAGTTATGTATAGTGGACTCGCTAGGTTGTGTGTCGTCCTGCTGTCGTGAATTCATGTTGTGGTGTTACCCCTAACGATTGTGCATGCCGACTGCATATCCGTGCGGTTGCGTTTCACTGTCGGCGGTGCAGTCCTGTTGTTGTGCTGCTCCTGCAGTGGTGTAGCCTTGTTATCGTATTTCTCTGTGTCATGCGGTCCATGTTGCGGTGTTGCCTTGTTGTCATGCTTCTTTGTCGTCGTGTTGTTCCTGTGCGGTGTTCCCTTGTTGATGTATCCGTGGATGTGTTGTTGTCATGTCATGTTATTTCTACTGCCGTATCGCACTGTGAGTGTATTGCTACAATTGTTGGATTGACTTGATGATGTGATAACTTGTCGTTTGATTCACTCTTGGTTCCCTTGGAATAAAGACATTACCCCAAACCCACGTAACCGTTGTTATATTGCTAAATGGTTGTGTAGTGTCGCCATTGATTATGTAGGATTTCGGGTGTCCAACGGACTTTCGGGAAGTCATAATAAGACACTCTAATCCTAAGTATTAGCACATGTATCTCTCTAAAGCTCGAATCTCGTAAGTTGAGTAATTGACCGAATCACGTGTCGACCTCTTTATATGCTCGCGCGTTTCGTGGGCATTACCTCTTCAAGATCTAAGGCATCAGTGACGCCATGTCCAGCCTTGACCTTTACGCGCATTTTGGTCGACTAACCACTCTCGAATCATGTCGGAAGGAAATCCCATGATCCACACACGACGGGGTGAGGCTCGTCTTCGTGATAAGGGATTTCGAGTACATCTCGAACGTGAAGGAATCGAGTAAATGTGAGCGATATTATGACCCATACCTTTGGGCTAGTAGGAGTTGAAAGACTCAATTTATTATTGCTCATCCCAGTGGATTCGTTTGACATCATACCCGCCAACGTGTCATGCCGATGACTGCGGGAATAACAGCGTGGACCCACCCACGGCGAGTGCATTAGTGGAGTCCCCGGTACATGATTCGGAGGTCTTATGAAACCCTGAATCTAGAAGGGCATGTAGCATTGTCTACTCTGTGAGGGTGCTACCTTACCGTGATGAAATCTTCGATCAACTCAGCCCTTCGATTGATGTTATCCTGCTAATGGTAGGTTTATCTTGCCTTGGTGTCATTGCATAGATTCTTGGGATTGTGGAACCCTTTCGACCTTGGGTCGGCATGGGTGTTCCCAGGTATTTTTCAGTAGCATTGCTCGCGCTAGAGCAAAATCCCCTGTCATTGACAGGCACTGCTGGAGACACCAAAGTAATATGAGCTGCCAGGTCAGTGCGTTTAGTACCTGACTAACCAAGATGAGCTCGAAAGCTTACATGTTGCACCCATGCGTGTGACTACCTGAGTCGTTGAATGGGATGCCTTATTGGAAGGCTCAAGACTACTTCTTGTAGGGCGATCTCGGTCGTTTGTTGTTTTAAGTAACGATTTTGGCGCAGGAAGCCGTCAAGCCCAAACGTGAGATCTATGCCAGATGCATTCATCTAGGACTCAATTTCACCTCTTAACTTGAAAGATCCGAAAGGTGGAACCTTTGGCGAGCGAGGGATTCCAGTTTTAGGACTCCTTTCACTCAGATCCCTGCATAGGATCGGATAGTCAATTCGAGGGAAAGTGTCCTGAGTTGTTCAGAATTGACTTACTAGGTTGCTAATAACGATAGGACACCAGTGCTCGTGAGGCACATATAGCAGGACAAGCACTGGGTACCCTTGTTCTGGGCAGTTACCAATGCTCTGCTTACCGTCTCGAGGAAACCAACGTGATGAAATGTTGTCGAGACCTTATCCTTTGTTTGTTGCTGCAACCATACCATGATGATTCATATACATCATTCCCGTGTTGACCAACGTGATGAGTTGATGCGAACCTCTAGACAATTGTGTTTTAGTCGGCTTAAATTCTCGTGTATTGTGGAATTGTACGGCCGTATGTTGAATATACATCGTCTACTGTCTGGGGAACTGAGGGGTGAAAGTGACGCAAAAATTTTCGACCTCCATCAGTCCATATTAGGCGTCCTAGTACCACTAACCACAATCGCGCATACGAAAAGGTTGTAAGTTGGTGCATAGTGGATTTCGGTCCATGTGAGGACGCAGGATTACCATCCGCTACTATAAACAACCTGGAGCGTCCTCGAGAACGTCGACTGCTTTGTGATCTGGTAAGATCACCCGATTAGTGAAATTCAACGAGCGAACCTAATGGTCATGTCGCCTGAGGTGTCCGGTGGCTGTGATGAGGCACAGGAATGATCGATCGCTGTTTGGAACCTTCTCATCCCCCTACTCGTTTGCAGTTATAATATGAGACAGGCGGATAGCCACCTATACTCTTGGAGAGTCGTGGCTAGACACTAGATGCCAACGTTCACAATATCGGATTTTAGTAGTTATCCTGCCCCAGGGTGTGCCAAACCTTGAACGCAAGTCTGGAATATTCAATTTGAGATGGTTATGGATTACCATTCTCGAACGAATGAATTGTTGTCCTGGACGGAAGTGTCCTGTGTGATACGATTAGTGTCGGTGGCAAGTCAAATTCGTGTACTTCATCGCCAGAATTTCCTATGTGATAGGAATCATCACCCTAGTGTTCGGGGTGTACTGCTCGAAGTCCTCTGGAGTGCATACGTGTACGTCTCTAGTACATTGAATGTCAGATAGAGATATACACATGATCTGGCGTGAGTTCAAGAGGTGACCAACGAATCTGGTAGATTCAAATCTTCTTGAATAAGTGGCCAAACCGATCGGGAAGTTGTGCTAACAAGGAGTTAGCCTTAGGAACTTCAAATCGGTAAAGGACTTGCTGAGTGCTATACTCTGAAAGGGTGTTGTTAAGCACGAGAACGGTAATGGAGTGACTTCGCTTAGTACTCCAGAGACTCGGATATGTCAGTTAAAATTGGCCTTGCAACGAACAAGCTCGAACTATCGCAAGAGCTTAGTGGGACTCTTGACGAATCCCGCAGGTCTGGCTTGAGGAAGCATTGTCAATTCCTCAACCGACAGGATCCAGGTTGACGCAAAGCTCTACTATTTCGGGAAAACCGATATTTGTGCCGGATTGCGATACCCAAGAGCTCGGCCGTAGCCGACTCATGACATTGTGTTCGTTAGGACGCTAAGCGTGAACTGGAGTTCACGAAGAAAAGGGGTAATCGTGTGAGTTGCAAACATCCCGCCCTGTTCAAGGATACTAATGTATCGGATGACTTGAACTGAATTCCGGGACGGAATTCTCTTAACGGGGGGAGAATGTGACAACCGGCAAATTTCGTACAACGATTAACGTGATGCTAATCATGTTTTAGAAATAATTAACATGGTTTAAGGTTAATTATGATTAGTTGAGCTAATATGAGTCCTACGATGCCCTTTTGAAAGTTCGTGGAAGTCTTGATGCCTTTAAAGAAAGACTTCGCGTGTTTAACGTAACGAACTGACATCAGCAAAAAAAAATTTGTCAAACTGGAATAACATAAGCTTATTCTATGAAAATACGACACGTATTTACTATCGATGCGAACGGATGTGAAATCGGCGTGGTAAACGGCCAAAAACGCAGCGTTTTGGAGAAACGCGGAGAGAAACTGACGTGGGATTCGAACGTCAAAACGCGTGGTTTTAACCGTTATCGAACTTCCGGAATAATTATTTATTATAAATAATTTCATTTATTTAGTTTCGAAAGCGAACAGGTCGCCTAAATGAAGTATAGCTCGACCGGATCGATTAACGCGATTTTAACGCGTGTTCCGTTTTCACGCGTCGAGTTACGAAAATAACATTTAAATTGCTCGGCTTAGTTATGTTTTTCATTTCGAATAAAACCGACTAGTTTTTGTAATTAATTAGCGGGCCAAAATAGAACCGAGACGATTTACGTTAATACGAGTTCGAAACGCGGTGCACAACCCACCTACCTAACCCTAAGTATAAATAGCAACTCCTTCTTCTTCCCTTCATTTTCAGCAGCCGCTGCTGCCCTCTCTCTCTCTACTCTCTCTCTAAAAACCCGGATCTCTCTCTCTCTCTACCCTTACACTCACCCGCAACCTCCCTTTCTCCTCACCATGCCAAGGATCGGCCACCACCACCCATGGTGGTGGCTGTGCGGTGGTCTTAGACCCGAAAACGGGCTGAAGCGGCAACAAAAAGGGCTGCGACGGGATGGATCTGAGGTGAGGTGGTGGTGCGAAGCTTTTGGAGCTCGAATAGGTCATCCAGTTGGCTCGTTTCAGCAGGTGATGGGTCTAGGTGGTCCTGTTGTGGTTGCCGAAGGTGGTGCAGGTGGTGGGTGGTCCGATGAGTGGTTTTAGGTGAGTCTGTGGTGTCGGGTCAGGGTGGTTCTCGGCCGGGTCTTGACGGGTTATTTGGGTTACGGTGGTGGTGGTTCTTGGTTGAGGCAGCGTGGTGGTGGTTGTTTTGGTGATGACGGGGCAAAGGGGTTCGATGTGGTGGTTGTGGTCCGGCTGTGGTCGGGTAGTGGTGGTCCAGGCCAGGTCTGATTCCGGTCCGAGGCGTTGTTGTGGTTGGCTCTCGGTGGTGGTCCGGATGGTTTAGGGTGGTTATAGGTGTCGGTTGTGGTGGATGGTAGCCTTCGGGTCGAGTTTGGGGTGTTCGGGTCAGATCTGAATGTTTCGGGTCAGATCCGGGCGTTTCGGATCAGATCCGTGTGTTTCGGATTCGACTCAACCTTGGTCCGGGTCAACGGATGGTCAACGGGTCAGATCTGGTCAAAGGTGTCGCTAGAACGAGGCGCGCGTACGATATGGTAAAATTAGTTTTCGTATTTATTTTGTGATATTATTTATAAACAAGTATATATTTATAAATTAGAAAAATACGAACAAATTTGGTGTTAACTCGCGAACGAACCGTATATGAAATATACCACAAATATAAATCAGATAAATAGCATTTGTATATTAAAGCGTGACATGGTGTTATTGTATATCGGACTTAATTTGTTGGACTATATGTTGTATATATAGTTATATATAATTAAGTGTAACTTATGTAATCGTCGAAATGTATAAGCCTCATTTAATTCGGAAATGCGGATAAATGGATTGAATGTCTTGTGTTTGGAAATTGATTTTGGGAAAATTGAAGACACTTGTGTTGTCTGGTTTGTACAAAAACAGAGGAAACTCTGCTGAAATTTTATAAAATCCGGAGCACAACGAACGCGATATTGTTGTGCGTTTTTATAAATAACTTCCAAGTGTTTGACAAAGATTATTTGTAATGATAATAAGTGAATCCCGGAAAATATTTTTAAAACAAATATATATAGTTTTCCAAACGTCAAGTATGACGAGTTTTCGAAAGGCTTTCAGTAATTAATAAAGTTTATTGTTCGGATTCAAAAATATATAGACGCTCGATTTTACTTGGGAACCTTTTTATAAAATCTAAGTTCCGTACACTTTAAAATGCTCGGATTTTGGAAATAATGTAGCAAATGTTATCGATTGGGGTTAATAACAAGATTTGTGTTTTGCAAAGTATATTTTCCCAAAAAAATAAACGTACAAGACAACTATAATTATCCGATTTACGATATGAGCTACGGCTCAGGGATGAGTTATACGTTTCATGGTGTTAGTCCAACATGGTTTACACACGCAGAGTAACAGGTGCGCGACTTGGGTACTATGCCGTATGTGAACACATGAATTATGGTAAGTCACGATCGGTTCGTCGAGTTAAAACACTTAAAGACTCGGGTTAGTACACACGAGTCAAGATAGTTGGATAAACTATCTTTTAACCGGAAAAATAAGCTAGGTTTATATATGATAGACTTTAAGGTGTCCTTATTGGTACTTAGGGCACGAGGAAGTCGGTCAAAGCTTTGGATTTTATTTGCTAGCTAAGCATGGAAATTAAGGTGAGTTTCACGGCCCCATTTTACTGTTTTAACTGGGGGAGAGATATGTTTGTCAAAAGTTATCACATATTGAAATGTTTTCAAAGGTTAAAATGTGGTAAGTGGCATGATGAGTACTTGAGTTTTTGGTCGCCACTCGGGGTTGGGTCCTCGCTACTGTAACCATTAATTCAGGTAAATGAAACTGAAAGAATATTTGGATAGTACTATTGGTGCCTGACAAGGCCCACCCCTAATCGATAGCGTCGATTATGCATCGGCGTATGCCTGGGGTGCACGTATTCTGAACTTAAGTCGTTGGGTTCCGAGAAACGACTTGGAGCGGGGCATATTTATTAGTCTTGGTTTGGTTATGGGACTCAGGGGATTGCTCATCATCATAATTTGTAGGAGCTAGCTACTCCATACAAAGGCCACAAAATGTGCTGGATTTGCACAGGATATAAAAATGTGCTGGATTTGCACAGGATATAAAAATGTGCTGGATTTGCACAGGATATAAAAATGTGCTGGATTTGCACAGGATGTAAAAATGTGCTGGATTTGCACAGGATGTAAAAATGTCGTATTTACGAAACTAAAACCTGTGAACTCACCAATATTTTATATATTGACGTCTTTTTAAACATATCTTTCAGGTAACTAAGTGCTGAACAGGTATGCGGCTAGTACGGTGGAATTTGGGATGTCGGACAATGGTTGGGGGTTTTCATCTATTGTTACCTTCGGGTTGGGACATAAACGGAAACACCCCACTTTAAAACTTAATGTTTGTGGTTTTAAGTAATGTTTGAAACCAGGTACTCCTTCCCGACATCTTAATATAATGATCTTTTCTAATTAAATATAGTTTGTGTTAATCTTGACTTTGATATGCTTTCGAGCGTCGCGCCACGTGTTTCCGCCATTGGCGTGGTGTGACATTAAGTGCTAACAAGATTATCATGGTTTGGATCTGTAACCACATATGTATACTTACAAGCGAAGCTGGCGCCCTCCTGCTGATTTACTAGCCTCCGGATCTGCAAGTTTCCAAAATTTATTATAATGATAGGCATTTTCGTTCTATGTAATCCACCACAAAGAGGATATTGATTAATAATAAATGTGAAGTTAAAAGGCTCACCTGTTTGAAGAGCAGTGTGCACAAACAACGGGCCAAGGAAGCTTCCACCGATACCAATAGCAATCACATTTGTCAGCACTTTCCCTGTGGCTCCAACCTAACACAGGTTGAGTGTTACTCAAAAGTACAGTATTATACAAAATAATAAGTTCAATAAATTCAGCTTATAATACGGATAACTACCCAAGATCCATTGCGAACTTTATCTGAAAATTCTCGAATTTTGTCCAAAACTTGCCAAACGTCTGTTACCACATTCTTTCCATCACTATTTATAGTTGTATCCTTCGAAGCACGAAGAGCCACATGAAGCACAGACCTGTTCTCTGTGCTGTTTATCTGAATACAGATCAAACCGGTTCAGCTATTTTCTTAACTTTTACAGACATAAGTCACTCCTCACTCCATGATAGTAACATCTGAATAAACTAAAGTTCATAGCTTTACTTACATGCTCACCATTGAACATACTATTAATCTTTTGTTTCAGATATGCTTCCTGCAGCGAGAAATAAAAACATGATACAAAAAAAATATTTCACTTCTTTTTTGGATTTTGGTGGCTAATAACAATATTTCATAAATAAATACAATAACAATGTTGTTATATCATCCTCAACTAGATAGGGGAAAAAAAAAAAGCCAACCTACCTCGGCAAGTGTAAAGAGCTTGGACACCGTATCCACAGTGGCGCGCTGTCGTGAATAGTCCAGGAATATCCCATCAAATTCGCTGCATATAACCAAAATGAACAGAGGCACTAATCACTCTCTTAATCCCAAATAATAAACTTCAAGAAAACAAACCCGTCCAACTAGAAAAAGGAAGTAAAAAAAAAAAAAAAAACTCAATCCAAAATCATACTCGCCATGATTCTTCTTCAAAATAGATACAATCAATTTAACTTAATTAAGGTGATTTAAAAAAAAAATAGTGTTTAAAAAAGCTCCTAATTTAGTTATGTACTTATGTACCCGAGTCTCTTTGAAGTCTCTACAACCCTTAGGCTGCGAGTTTAATTCCTTTCTAGAGGTGCAGCTTAGTTGGGGCAGGAGGCCCCCCCCCCCCCCCCCCCCCGAATTTTCGCGCAGAAGTTCCGATTATATAGCATTCGTATAGAAAATTTTGGAAATATAGGGTTTCGACCCCCAAAACTAGTGACTTCCGACCCCCCCCCACCTTCGGGTCAAGGTTCGCCACTGTTCCTTTCGAATACGTGCTTGAGAGATTCTTTCCAAGTTAAAAGAAATTAGTCATATACTTGTGAATCCACTTCCTTAAATTTGTATATGATAAGCTAAACAACACACATTATCTTGGGCTATAGAATCCAAGATATTGACGCCAAACTTAGGGGCCGTTTGACAACTTCTGAATGGGTAAGTGCGTGCTCTGAATAAGTCAGGTACGTCCCTTTTTGCAGCTTGCAGCGACCGAAAACAGGCCCATTTCCGAGGTCTGAATCAGTCAGATACGTCCCAAGATCTGACCGGAGAAGTAGACCCATTTTGCGTTCAGACATGCGAAACCAAACCAAACGCACCGTCTCTGACGGAGTCAGACATGTGGCCTCAATCAGACAGAAACAAACAAACAAACAGTGATTCATAACTATAGTGGATGCAAATTCAGGGTTACAAAAGAAAGAAAGATATAAGCATGTAAATTGTATATAATAATAAGAGGGTTTAAAGAATGAATCATACAACATCATGGAGCTGCATCTTTCAGTGTCAGACATCAAATCACGCAAATGTGTTTTATCAATTTCTCCAACATGGGCCTGCAAGTAATAATAATAATAATAATAATAATAATAATAATAATAATAATAATAATAATAATAATAATAATAATAATAATCAAGAGATGCAATTGAAGAAAGACTGAGGTCAAACACCTTCAGGTCTTTCCATGGTGCAGTATCAGAGATTAAAGCAGCCATCTGCAACCAATAATCAGCAAGAAAACAGATAATTTAATCAATAATAACTTATATGTCCTGATTTATGAAACAAATATTTGGAAGAAATATTATGATTATGATTATGATTTTCTCTAACAATGCTGAAGATCTACAAATGGAAATTGGGTTTGGCAGAATTAGATTAGTAGATTGATTACCTATGAATGATTATTATTATTATAAAAAATAAGGGGAAAAATATGGAATTGCAAAATCTTTGATATTGAGTCTAGGAAATGGAATATGCCGTGAATGTATTTTTTTTGAACGCCGTCAAATATGGAAATAATGCTTCATTACTTTTTTTTTTTTTTTTAATGACGAACGAAACGTTTCTGTCTGAGTATTGGCGAACCCAAAAACCTCATCTGGACTATGCAAGGGGCCTACGAGGTTTCCGAACCGGGGAAAACCCGATCCCCCACCCGTCCAAAGACTCGCTGTGGAGAACCGGTAAAACCCGAGCGAGATCAGAACTCGAACTCCTGACCATAGGTGAGGAGTCATCCCTCATTTCTCATTAATGTCCTCCAAATGTAGCTAGTGGAAATTGAACCCAAGCCTCCCATAAGAAACTTAGGCCCTCAACCAACTGGGCTACAAGTGTTGGACAATGCTTCATACCTTAACTATGTTCTTTTTTTTCTTTATTTAAATGAGTACTAGTGGAAATCGCTCTCCGTTACCACAGGTAGTTTTTAGAACATGTAATTTATTTTAATATCAATTTGCTAAGACAACTAATATATCATTTAAAAAAAATATAGAGTATAAAACAAAGAATTTACAATTAAACTTATAATATAAGAGATGATACTAATATTTTCTAAGGGGGTGCCTGCCCCTCACTTATATATGCGGCTATACCACTAAGCCAAGTTTTAAAATCTGAGAAAGTTAAAGCAATATCTTTTTTTAATAGCCAACGGTACACACCCACCTATAAATACAAAGCCCCGCATCTTTCAGATCCGGTCTATCCCCCCCTAAGGTCCAACCCCTATTTTCATAATAATTCTACACGGAGTGAGACTCAAACATGTCACCCTTCAGGCAGGATCCCTCAACGGGGGAAATCTTTCTACCTAACCTACAACCACTGGGTTGTAAGGTCATTGTTGAAATATATTTTTCTATTCACTTGTTAGAAGATAAATATATAAACAAATTATCTTTAAGATGGTAGTTAGTATGAATAATGAAGTTTGAATGATATTACCTTTAACAATGAATTATGTTTTAATATCACATGATCAAGTTCCAAGTGACAAATATAAATATATTTTTTTTTTCTTTTTACATATTATAAATATCCCTCGACATGAATACAAGAAAACTCAAGCCGACGGAAACATGAAAATGCAATTGGTTTCATATGGAACCATTAACACAATATGTGTCCAGTCTTGCGAAACAAATTTCCTTAGGATCCCGTAAGAAGGATCAAGCGTCTGAGCGTGTGTGTATATATATATATATATATATATTACAAGTCTACGTGTCATGTCGATTAAATATATATACATGATCCAATCTAACAAACTCCAACTATACTTAAAAGACTCATGTTTATAATTTGCATTTTTTAAACTACAAATTTTTTTAGCGCTTAAATTTGATATAAATGGATATTCTTATATGAATGCATATAAAACTAATTTGGGTAACGAAAATTCTCAAATTGAATTTGTTAATCTGTACTCAATCATAATTGATGTTTTCGAACATGTACAAGTACTTGGGTTTTGCAACCAAGGCTATAGCACTAAACTCTTCGGCTATAGCACTAAACTCTTCATATGTTATCTTAAAAAAAGAGTAAATTACCTTCGAGCAGATCTAGTTTGTTTAATCTATATATATATATATATATATATATATATATATATATATATATATATATATATATATTCCAAAGTTAAAAATCCTACATGGCACTCAAAGAGGTCAACCTCATCCTTGAGTGTGCCGTGTGGCATTAAGTTATTTTAAGAAAAAAAAATTAAAAATAAAATTGAATTTTCAATACAAGTAATTCATTAATCATGTATAGGCAAGTCACTAATTATATTCAAACCAGTAAATATGAATTCTATTTTCAACAAATGTTAGCATTGGAGTTGTACATTGTTTTTGGTTAAGTATTAATATTAGAGTTATACATTGTTTCAGGTTAGGCGTTAACATTGGAGATACATTGTTAATTGTTTTAGGTTAAGTGCTACCCGAAGCTTTCCAGCATGTAACTGTAAAGCACATCAGTCTATTTCATATGTAAAATTGATATGTCATATTAGATTTATCAACCCGGAACGCTCTATGGGTATAATCTAGCAATGTAATCTACTATAATATATAAATAAAACCATTTGTGGGACACATGGCACATTCTGAGAGATTCTTAATTTTTTTTCCCGCTCATTCTATCCCATTATTGTCTCCTGATTAGGTGCTTTTTCCGTTATTGTGATCTTTATTATTGTGTTTTCTCCAGTTATAATTATTTTTTCTTTCGACTGCATCTATAGTTCATATAAAAAGAATACTTCAATTTAATATCATACATATTTGAATCTATTGCCTTTATCATTGTTGTTATTATCTAATTAATATATACTTATGTTTGTTCATCATTTATTTAATAAATGATATTAGGGAATTTCTATTTAATTTATTCTTATTTGGTATGAATGTACGATCAACCTATTAGAGAATTTATATAATTGTTGATTAACCTTTCGGTTCTTCAATACATGTATGTTTTAGGTGGTTGTTACCAAGCCATCACCAGGAACAATAACATATATTGTATGTTAAGGTCTGCTTGGTCATTTTTTTCTATAATGATGGATGGTGGACACTTGATCCTAAAAGTTGGCAAGAGTATGAAAATACAGGTTTTGTCCCTTTTAAATTGTGTTCTTCCATCTTTTACACTAACAACGATTTTATTACTTTTCAAGTTGGTTTCTTATTATTATTTTTTTACTCTTTTAGAATAAGGATGACAGATCGGTGTGAATGGAAGCTGGTGAAGCACTTACTCTGATATATGAGGTGGGAAATTTGAAAACGAATTTTGTTTTTTCTAAAAGGTATTACTGACATTTTCGTCAAGGGTGGTATTAGTTCCTGGAAGTTTACTATAAACATGGTTTGAGAGTTAAAGTGTTGAATTAAGTGCGGTTCCTTTCCTGCAGAGCGGTGTGGAAATGGTTCGGCCAAAAAAATATCTCAAGAATCAGTGAGAAACTTTTCGAGTTAATTTGGAATTTCTTGATGTATCCCTCAATCAATTTTTGTGTATTTTGTAATAATGATTAGTGTACGTGTTAAATGATGTTAATTGCATGTTTTATGTTTTATTTTTATTTTTTATAACTGGGATGATTATGACCCGGAAACCTCATTGAAAATTGGTAGAGTGGCTTACCATTACAACTTCTCATCTGATGATTTATTTTTACAATTTCTTGATGACTTCCTCTATAAAGCAATTTCTCATCTGATGATTTATCAAAGCATATGTAGGTTCGATTTTCTATTTTGTATGATATTTTTTAATCATTCAAGCTTAATGATTTATTTCTGTTTGAACAGGAAAATGGATTTCTTTAACTTTACACCAAAGAAAAAGCTTCTATCGAGCGCAGATATGTTTTAGGGACGAACGTGGTTTGTTGTAAGTTATAAGAACACTATAAATATTGTGATAATATTTTTGGTTAAAGGATAGAAACATCGAGTGTGCATTTGGGTTAGGCGATGACTAAAGGCTGCAACATCAACATGAGTCGGTGTGGATTAACATACAAAACTTTAATTATGTGAACTTAATCTTTTAATAAACTTGTTGTTTCCTCTAGATAGTTTTTTTTTAAGTTGGTATTTTGTTAAAGTAGTTTCTTTATTATTTAAGATGGAGGCACAGCGGGTCAAGCCTTTTGAAGTCCCTAAGGCCATGTGTAGTGGCAGTCAGGAAAGGGCGTTAAAGGGGCATTTGGCACCCCTATTCGCGCCCAAACACCACCCCTTAGGGCAGCAATACCAATTTTTGGTTGTGGCGTGAAAAAATTAGCGGCGTGAAATTTCCTCTTTTTGAATCGGCCAATGAAATCATTGGAAAGTGGAGGTGGGGCGTGAAATTTAGCTCACCACTACACTTGCTCTAAGCGAAGTCTAAAATTGAGGCACTTGAATCTTACTTTGTTTACCTTTTTAAATGAGATTCGTAACTTTTGATTTCAAGTTAAAATTACATGATCGTATAATAATTAGAGAAGGATTAATAATTAATTCAATATAAGCATCCAAACAAAGAAGTCTCAATACAAACAATAAAAAAATAAAGCACCAATAGGCCGTTGGCAAATCTGTTAAGCCAAAAGGCAATAGTTAATACTGTACTGCTGCTCACTACTTCTATCCAACTCTAAACTTGTCGGCATCTCATCTCAATCCAAATATATACATAAGTTCATCAACCTACAAGTGAAGTCCACAACACACAATTGTAAATACAAAACATGATTTGATGTTTACACCGTGAAGCATGAACTGAAAAGGTGAGTGCGTACCTATTTGAAAAATGAAAAAAATAACGGTCCTAAAGTTCGAACTCAAGTCCTCATAGTGTGAGTATAGAAGCGCTACCAGCAAACCGCAAGAGCATATATAATTTTTACATTAATCAGAATTCTCTTAATTTCTACATTATATAATACATATATAGAATTTAACATGAAGATGGTCCATCCCTAGATGGAGATATACTCTATATGTCTATATAGATCAATAAGACATTAGGTTTGTTATTTGTTAGATTTTACAGTGAAATATGATTCGCAGAAACAAAATAAAGGTCATATCTAATGGAGTATATGACTGACTATAAGTTATCTTGTTTTATTTATGTAACAGTTTTATAAAGATAAAGAAGCGTTTTGAGGTGAAAAAATAATTTAATTATTGTTTATAATGACAAACAAGCATACTACCATCCTTCAATTCTAATGATTAAATTTGATTTTAATAGCCTTTTAAACCTATGATTGTAAACATTTTACAAGCAGAAAAACATCAAGTATATGAAAAGTTCGGCATAATTTTTAAATATTGTTCTTCTTTAGAAAGAAACTCATGTAAGGAACAGACTTTCAAGATCATTACGTCTGAGAAAAATGTAGTCGCCATCCGTGGGACTCGAACCCACGACCACGTGGTTAAAAGCCACGCGCTCTACCAACTGAGCTAGAACGGCTTTTGTTTCTTAGTCTTTACTTTCTTAATTAAAACGATTTTAAAGATTCGACTCTGAATATTGCAATGTTTTTTATTTGCAACTTTCTTTTCATAAATTTCATTGTTTATCGCATGTTAATGTCTCACTAAATACTTTTATTTATCAAATAACCAGAAATTATGTTTGGTGAATAGAAAATGTAAATTCAAAGGTCATATCTATTATCTATAGCATTGTTTATTACCTATAACCAAAAAATGAAAATAATACACAATTTTTGTTCAAAATTTGCTTTTTATACTAATTTACAAAAGTTTAAGGCATTTATATTCTAATTAATGAGTTTAACATAGTTTAAAATGATCCTTCTTTATCGATTATGATTAAAAAAAAAAAAAGCCTTAAAATAAAGCTTGTTTAGTTACCTAGCCAAAGCTCGAGCCTTGAACTTGACAAGCCTTAAACAAGCAACCTTGCTTTAGCTTGTTTTAGATTTTTCTAAAATAGCTCAAGTCAAGCTGATCTCGATACTTAGCAAAGACTTAAGCTCAGCTTGTTTGCACTCCCTAGTTCCAAGGTGCTTGTGTTTCGCATGAATTGAATAAAACCGGAATTTGAATTCCAACTCTTAACATATGACGATGAAATTATATTATGGATACGTTTGACAAAACTAGCTAGTGGATGGTAGTTAGAAGCTTTTTAAATATATTTTGGTGTTTGATAGAGTAGCTGCAGCTTTTAATAAAATGTACAAAATGATCAAAATAGAAATAATTAAAAGCAATGTTTTTATTTTATTTTTAAAATAGAATAAGTATTTGTTTCATATTAAAAGCTTATAGATAGTAGAGTTTTTTTTAAACGCTAATACTTGTAGCTTTTCACTATATAGCTTATTTTCCTAACCTAAAAGCTTCCAGATCCTTCAACCAAACAAGACTTTTTATTGAGTATAACTTTTTTTTTTCTTAAAAAGCTCATTCAACCAAACAAGACTTTTTATTAAGTATAAGTTTTTTTTTTTAAAAGCTCCTTGCTAAAACATACCCTATATTTTATGTCTACTCAGTTTAGGCTAAAATCATGCTGATGCACCTGTTTTGTGGTTCTTTTAATAGTTTCAAGAAAAGAGTACAACTTGATGAGAATCCAGGCGGACTCGAACCACCAACCTCCCAATATGGGTGCTCTTATCCAATTTTGAGCTTATGGATTCATGATCATTTTTAATACTAGTCTTGCAAAACAATGTTTTACCATTTTTTTAATAGCCAATTTTATATCACTTTATTTTCACCTGACCTTGCATTTACAGGGATTTAAACCCCAACTATTTATAAAGACACCATACCACTATACCAAAAGGTCATGAGTAACATGTTATACCACTTACTAGCCATATGCGGCTCAAATAAAATGTTATCAAGGCCCGGTTAAAAGGATTTAAAATGAGAAATCAACTTTATCACCACAAGGCATGAAAAAAAAATTTTGATTGAAAATTTAGACCCAGTAACAATGGCGGATCTAAGGGTGTTCTCTTGGGTTCAATTTGGAAAAAAAATGAAAAATTTAATGGAAAACTGCTACGTACCTAATACTAGGCCACAATGACTTAGCTAAGCCAAGCAACCCATGGGCCATGATGGTTACGTAACCGTCATGGCCTATGGGTTGCTTGGCTTAGCTAAGTCATCGTGGCCTAGTATTAGGTACGTAACAAAAACATTGAAAAAACATGTGAAAATCTACGAAAGAAACCCTAAATAATTCCATGATTTGCCACTACGAGTTAACAACAGGATTTAAAATGATGCATATGCATAATTAACTTCTGCACTTGATGAGGTCACTTTTTTTTTCTGTCAGAGTAGTGTAAAAACAAACACACATTTGTTCCAAATTCAACTAGACCACTTTGCAAACTATCAGGCACCAAGCCAATCAACAACCAAACCTTCAACAATACAACAATCACAAACCCGCTTAACTTGCTTCAGTTAGTTACTTTTTATACTTGATGTATTCGCATATTTATTTAGGTTAAGTTACAACCAGCCAATTGTTTTCATTTGTATTATTAGTTTTAGTTGCAGATTGGATCGGATGGTTTTGCACCAAAACCTTTTCAACTCTCCCAAACAAGGTATACATTTGAGTATTTGACAAGCCTACATTAATATGGTCATTGATATGGTCATTAACAATCCCTATCCAGATGTCAAGGAAGGCCTAACTCCAAAAGGTGAATCTATATCTATATATATTTATATACCAAAGCATGAAATCTTGCATGACAATTGTTGTTTCTAGCTTGCTCCTCATCCAAACATTCATCTTTTTAATATACATTAATTTCTATGTTACATCATTACACATATTTTATCATGTCATGTTAGATTTATCTATCCCGGAAAGCTTCTAGGATATAATATAGTAAATAAATAAATAACAATGAACTAGCAACTTTCACTTACAACACGACTTGAAATATAAAGATTAATGGCTCAACGCCTCATAACTGAAAATATCGACAACAATTGGATCAGAATATACCTATATCAGTTGTTGACGCTTGTTATTTGCGACGTAATTGAGCAGTTCCTTAGGCCACAACACCTACTTGTGAATCAGACCTTCATATTCCGCATTAGAATACACAACCAATTTGAAGCTAATCAAAGCTGTAAGAAATTCCCAGTCTCAAGCAAAGCTTTACATCTTACATACGACTGAAATACATATCCTACTTACAAAAACGCCTTCAATTCAATTTAATCACAATACAGAGATGTAAACACAACTTTCAGGATTTGGTATCAAAGACTTTCATAACGGATATTCAACTTTAGAACATACATATTATGATAATATAAACCAAATCATATATAAACAAATCAGATTGGTACTTTTGCGGTGTCAACTAATCAACCACACAGGTTTGTAAAGAAACAATAGAAATTCATGCATGGAGAGATTATAAGAAGATGTCTTACAACTTGTATTAATGCGTGTTGAAGCTCCAGAGACTGCTACTATGTTGATCTATTAAAAAGCATGAGGCTGCTGCTATGTCGATTTTTAGTTAGCATTGTTCGAAACGCTTGAGGCTAAATTGGTCCCAAGCGTTTCGAACATATTATAACGCAGCTGTGTAAGTTTATAAAAGTGAAGAAAGAAAAAGAAAGGAGACACAGACGTGAAAGGAGAGCCGGGCAAACACCCCGTACCATCTCCATTCACCAAACCAAAAATAAAAAGTTTCATTAGAGTTTTTGGCCTGCCAAGCAAGCGCACCTGACATGGCAAAGGTCGACTCACAAAATAATTAAATAAAATAAACTTCTAATTATACAAATAAACCTCTCACCGTCTCACCTCTCCCATCTGGAAACTTTCAGCAGAATTTGCAGTTAACATCTACAATATAGCATCACATAGATAGCCTTCATCGATCTCTGAAGTCTGAACCTAACTTGTTTGAAATTATTATGCTGTCTATCGATTGTTTTTGAGTTCTGAATCAGATGATTATCATAGATGTAGCTCATCACAGCTAGTAGACGCCTATGTTGAATATAACACGATAATTTGATTTCTGAAGCATATGATCATCTTAGACAAAGCTCATCGAAGCTCGCAGACGCCTATATTGAATACAACACGATAAAAACAATAACATATATCACTTAGCACCGATCTACAAAATAATATAGTGAGAAAACATGAGCAACTCCATAGATCCTCACCAGTGATACGATGAATTGGAGCAATAAGCCACACCGAAACAAACAGATGTGCCGGAGATGCGCGAGCAACATATTGACCAGCTGCACAGTAGAACATTTATCGGTTAGTTTAATGATATTATTAATATAAAAACAGAAAATGAAGAGCATCATTAAACAACTTAAGTTCAATCGGTAACGGTAATCCTCATGATTATGTCTAGGAATTAACATACCTCATCCATATGACACGGCGATCAGAAATCTTCGAATCCGATGAGCATGAACGGAATCCATCGGAAATGATGAAAATCGGTGTCAAACGGTAGATCGGAGAACGATCTATGCGAGTATACGATTATTAATGGAAGAAATTGAGAGAATCGAAGTAGATCTAAGAAAATAGCAGGCAAAAGCCGTTGAAAATAATTAAAGGAACAGACAAGAAATGCAGAAGAATATATGATTAGTGGTTATTTATTGACCTTGTGATGTGATCCAACGGTGGAGATGAATTGGTACAGGTGTTTCCAACGGTTTGGATTTATGCAATGTTTAGCACGACAAGTTGACAGACAGGGACAGGTGATATTACAGGCTTTTTACATTATGCTAGTATCTTACTTGTACAATGTAATGTATATTTTAGGTATATTTTAGGTGTGGAATGAAAGTAATTTGCCAATAAAAAAAAAAGTTGACAGACAGGGGAGAAGATTCCAGATAGCTAGAGACAGGAGCCAAGAGCCGTTTGCAAACGTGGGTTTAGTGCAACAAGTCAATTTGGTGAAGTCTGTGGAGGACTCAAGATCAACCGGACCGTCAAAAATCAAACCATACTAAGGGTGTAAACGAGTCAAGCCGAGCCCGAGCTTGACTGGGCTCGAGTTCGGCTTTTCATGATTTTATGAAGCTCGAGCTCGACTCGAATGTAAAACCCAAAAGCTCGAGCTCAGCTCGGATCGAAATAATTTTAAAGGAGCAAAAAAGTCAGCTTGAGCTCGGTTTCGATAGCTTAAACAAGCCAAAGCTCACCTAGAGATCGGCTCGCAAATGATAAATAGGAGGTATACTATAAACAAAATAATATTATAAAATTTGTTTGGGCTCGTTTAGGCTCGCGAGCATAAACGGTTTTTGTATGAAAAGCTCGAGCTCGGACTCGTTAAGGCTCGACTCTTTCGAGCTTTTTACCGATCCGATCCCGAGTAGCTCTCAAGCTGTCACGTGTCATTTACACCCCTAAACCACACCATTGAGGAGTTAGGTTGAAATCGTTTGGTCCGCTCTGGCGGATGAGTCCAAACTGAAAATGTGGGTTCGTGTTTTAAAAAAAAGATAAAAATTTAAATTTTGTAATATATAAATACTATTTTTTAATTAATATATTCTTACAAGTAAATAAATATAAAATAAGGTATATAAATTTATATAAAGGTTAAATAAAATGCAAAGTATGTGATGATGTGTGGGTTTGGATTGGTTTACAGTTGTAGAAAAAAAAAATTGGTTTGAAAGGGTTGGAGTTTGTATTGTTCGAAATGATGTGGCATGTGACGTAGTGGTTTGAAATTCCAAACCACCACTCCCTTTGTGAAAGCTCTTATTTGTTTGACTACACCGTGTGGGACGTGAAAAGGGTGTGTGAAGCCCCTCCACGCCACCATCACACTGTGGTTTTTTGGTCTTGAAGTGACACTCTCTCTATATGTCGGTTTATGTCCCCCATCAAAGACTGTGTAGTCTAAAAGCCTTAAAAAAATGGATAAAAAACTTTATTATTTAATTTTTATGTTTTGATTTGGAAATTGGGAGTTTGTAGAAAACCTTGTAAAGGTAGCATTGGCGAAAACAAACATGCAGCTTCCAACTACGAAAAGTGTGATATTTGCGGGGATTCACTTGAAACAACAGATTATTTGCTTATTTCAGGAAAGTTGGTTGATGATGTATAGAACTATTAGAGCTTGCTGAAAAGATGGTGCAAGATGGATGTGAAAATGATTAATTCGTAAAATTGTTTTCTAACAACCCAAGGAAGAATGCTAGAGGGGATTATGGCAAACTCGCTCACTTGGATTAAAAACAACAGAGGAATTAAATTATTTAGATTGGAAAGATTGATATACTTTTGATCTTGGATTTTGCCGTCTTCCTATTGTTGTGCTTTGGTTAATAAATTGCTTATACCACTCATTTTTTTTAACATTTATAGTTTTGTGGTTTCCTTTGAATGTTAAAACTGTTATACAAAAAATGAACCGGTTGTTGAATGTTTGTATAACACGAAAGCCGATTAATGAATAATCGCAGAAAGTACGGTTGTAGTATGTAACATGATATACTGTAACTTTTGTTGTCAATAAATTTCGCTACTGGTACGGGTATTCTTTTTTACTGTTGTTTTGATGTTCCAACATATATTTCTTTAAAAAGCAGAGTTTTAAGGGTAAAAAAATTGATTATGGCCTTTTTTTTTCATAGGTGCTCATTTTATATGGGCTTTTAGTTTAATGTTTTTATTTAGTGGACGTGGTTATTGGCAACAACTTATTGAATCTATCGTTTGGACTCATAATAAATTAAAAGTTGTTTCTGCTACCCAGTCGAGAGCCTTGAGCATTGTACATGGACGTGCTGTAGGAATAACCCATTACCTTCTGGGTGGAATTGCCACAACATGGGCGTTCTTCTTAGCAAGAATTATTGCAGTAGGATAATTGTTAGGAGGATTTGAAAAGCATTATGGCATTAAGATTTTCAAGGTGTAGCTCAGGACCCCTTGTTCTTACCTATGACAAACCAAGTTGATACCGGCCAAACAACGTTGGAACTTATATTCAGTTATGTGGTTTTTCTCGATGTTCAGCATAAATTTCGCTAAATTTGTATCATATTTTATAGCAATTATTGATACCGTGCCGAACGGAACAAATAATGATCAAACAAAATCGATACTGGTAGTCGTTTTTTTATCTCTTCCGGTTTCTATATCGGGTGTTCAGTGTTGGTATCAAAGTTGTACTATAACAAATCAAATTGATACCACTAAGAGCCCACAATGCACCCAACGTTGCTTGATAAGTTGCTGGTCTTTCATGTTACCGGAAAGATATTATATGCAGCCTAACCTCTTGAAGTTTTGGGAATACTTTTCTAGCAACCTAATGCAATGAAGAAATAATGTGCTGCTACTAAAAATAGACAATAAATTATTTTTTTTCTCACTTCATCTACATGTAACTAATTATATATAAATACAAATAGCAACTTAACGTTGCAAGTTAACGGAGTACTTTTCCGTTATTTTTCCGTTCCCTCTTCAACAACCCTTTCTTTCTTCAACGCTTTACCCTTTCTTCTCTCAATCGTTGTCTCCTCGATTAGCAACTGTTACAAACGACATCAATGGCAACTGACGGGGGCGGTTTCTGGAAATATTTAAACGGTTATAACACGAATTCAAGGCATTTTTTCGTTGTGTATAAATATATTTAATCACATCGTAATTTCTATTTTTTATTCTTCTAACACAAACCACATGTTACAATCATATACCAGACTTCAGAGGTGACTACGGTGGCCGACCACCGCTGGAGAAGGAAAGAGAGGGAGGGAGAGAGGCGGCTAGGCGTGCAACTTAACGCTGACCATATTCCTGACGTCGTTTTCTTTCGTTCTTCCTAACTGTCCCCCTCACTTGGCATTCAACACCGCCTAAAACCGTGGCCACCACACCCCTCTTAGACAGACCAAGTCGTGAAAATCACATGCAACGGCTGATCGGATCGCCAAATTGACCGGTGATTTCACCATCACAACACCGCCGGATACTACCGCCGCAGCCGATTGCAGAATCAAAATCCTAACCCCATCCACTTCTCTCTCTTCCTCTTCCTCTTAAATGAAAAATTCCTGGTCTTCGTCGACGACCGGAAAACCTGATCTTCAACCCTCATATTTGCCTGCAAACAGAGAACCGCTACGACCAGGCTAAACAGAGACAGGTAAGGAAACCGGTTTCACCGCCGATGCCAAATAAACCTGAGACTATGGTGCCATTTTTGTGGTAGTCGTGGTGTGGTGCTGTTGTTATGTGTGCTTTGACCAAGAAGGATTGAGATGTTTTTATTCTTTTTATGCTGAAAAGTAAGACGAATTTTACATTTTGACAGTACACTTTTGGCTTACCCACTCACTGTTTTACCATACCCTAAATATTATTATTTATTCAATATTCAATATCTAATTAGAGTTAATTTGGTGGTCGTATTCTCTCTGGTGTATTTAGACAAACTCTGTACTTAAAAAAAAAACATCTATCACTTGAAAATAATATTCCGTATTTTTTTTTTTACAAAAGTTAAAAGTAAATTCAATTGATGTTATCTACTGATAGCACACCATAATTATATTAAATTATTGTTCAAATCAAAATCAATAGCACAAATAATTTCAATGGGTATAAAATTGGAATATGATTTGTGCTTTAAATAACTTAACAAATATTGAAACCGATCGAGTTAAGCTAAATAATAAACAAATGAGTTAAAATTATAATTAAATTCTATAAATTTTTGTATTTGAATCAAGGGTAATACCAAAAAAGGTTAATTATATATTATTATTTAAAGGCGTTAAATGAGTCATTATAATGGGTATACAAATTAATGTAAATCAAATGTTCACAAAATTATGTAACTTTTATAGTCATGCATATCTAACTCACCTTATTATGGTAACTCCTCAAGTCCTATCTTACCCTATGCCCCTGGGATTAATTTATGTCTTTTATTATGTTGGTTTTTCTTTATCTTAATGTTAGGTTAAATAAAGGGGTCTTGGACAATGTGGTATGTACTATGCGTATAATCAATTTTGATTCACTCTGTATAAATGTATAATTTTTAATTTTAACATTATTTTCAACTCACATAAACCTAAAATTTTCACATCTCATATAATAACATTAAAAACATCTATAATCAACATCCCGCTGCAACGCGCGGGTTAGCGTCAACTCGTTAGAAACAAAAAACAAAACTATGTAGCGTTTTTTTACCGTAATCAAGGCGGGCTCAAGTTTTTGGGGAGCCTAAAGCAACACGGGTTTCCGAGGCCCTTTTCCCGAATAGCAAAAAGAATTACCTTCAAATAATGATTGTTAACTACTTGAAAATAAGTTGATAGGGTGATTTAGTCACTAAATCACTTCTAGTTTGGGATTTAGCATAAAAGGACAAATCAAGACCACACAAATTTCCAAATTGTAGCATTATCTAGTTGAGTCTATACCGACTAAAATCATTCGATATCCACACACTTGGAAGGCTAAAGAGTTGTTTGTTTCAGCACTTAACAGGACAGATGTCTAAATCGTCAGACATAGTTATGTAGAAAACTAAGACTCTAATCCTCACAAACTCTCTCAATCATAAACATACAATAATCAACACAGAACAAAGGAAATAGTGACAAAACCAGTGACCAAATCTTTATTAGTTACACAAACCAGAAAACTCCCAAACCAAACCCAAAGTCTAAGATGTCTGCTGATGATTTATGAGCAGACAATGATGAAGAACAATAAGAAAATACAAGACAACTTACAGAGATGATCGAGAAAATACAAACCCACAGACTTTTTTCATGATCAACTGAGAGGTTCTCGAATACTCTTCCCCTTTTATACCCAAGGCCTTGACACATGGGCTTGATAAGCCAGTTGGGCTGCTCTCCTCTTTAATAAGCCCATAAGACACGTGGCCCAATATCAAAAGGCCCAACGTCCACTCTTAGACATATACATGACATATCAACCCAATATCATGAATAAATAATAAAACTAACATATCATAACATTTAACATTTGAATTATAACACTTTATTTTCAACAAGTTCATTCAGATTGTTTGTTTTGCGAGCAGATGTCTGAATCGGTCAGACATTTGCCTTTGAACTGGTAAGCACTATACTAAGTCTGTGGTAAGCACTATACTAAGTCTGAATGGTTCAGACCTTTTAATGATTCAGCACTTAATGATTCAGATTTCTTACTGGTTCAGCACTTATTCAGTAGATGCCAAACAACCCTTAAACATGTCCAATAGCACTCATAAATAGATTCAAAGTCACAGATAAAAGCAATCAAATCACACATAATAGTGTCAATGTATAAGATAACCTTACAAGCATACAAAAAAATCCACCTGACCAAAAGCCTGATTGAACAAAGCCTATGAATTGGTTGGGAGAATTGGCGACTTGGACGCAATGATTCAATTTGAAGGTGATTAGCACAATTGAAACTAGGAACATCGCCATTTTTGTTGATTCATTGTGTGTGTGTGGGGGGGGGGGGGGGGGGGGGGTGGGGTGTTTCGAGGTTCAATTTTTCAGACTGACCAACCGCCTGGTAATGGAAACTGGATTACCTATGCCCAATGAATACATAAGTTAAACCCAAAATATACCAACAGTGGAGGCCCAATGAATATAAGATAGTTTTATACAAAATTGCACATATCTCATTTTTAACCGGCTCCAGCAAGTGTCTCACCTAGTTACGTTATAACAGAAAGAAATTGAAGATTAGAAAGATAAATGAATTAGTTAATTCTTGCGGTAATATATGTTCTGAATAGAGGTTCAATATTGAAATCGACTGGTTAGTGTTTTTTCTTTTCCTTCACATCAGATGCTTTTTTCACTTGTCTATCAACCGAATATGCTTGTCTGTCTAAGAGTATAATTCAATAGATAGATGCCAGTTGAAATATAAAGCTGGCGATCACATCCTGTTAGTTTAAAAACAAAATATTATAGTGAAGAATGAATATTTTATCAACCACGTGAATTGGACGATAAATAATACATTAAAAAATTCCAGGCAAACAAATTATACTATAGTTATACACTTTCACTATAATATCATACTTTTTTTGTGGACTGTGGTGATCATTTTTTGAAGTCATGTTACTAAAAGAATATACTTGCTTCACTCAAATATAATAGGAATGCATGTGATAACTTGTAAAAATGTTGAAGAGAATAAATATTTAAGCAACTGTTATAAATCATTATTCTATTCTAATTGTACATAATATGAAAGTAGAATGTCGGCGTCGACAAAATAAGCCGAAATTACATTCGTGCCGAAATTACATTCGTGCCCCAGTCGGTGCTCAGCACATATATTACGAACCTACCCCTTTCATACTTCACCACATAACTTACTAAGCTACCATTGCTCATACTACAAATTACCAAGTGTAAAAAAAGTTAATTGTCGTTTAAAAAAATGTTGCTAACCGTCTTGCCCTTCGTTTGAAACATAACTATAACCGTCCCCTTCACTCGATCTTCCTACCACCGCCATCAGGCAAATGACCGGCGTCGACGAACCATCAACGAGGCGCTTTCCGGTGAACACAAACGCTGTGTCTGCGTCAACGACAACTTTGGTATCGGCGGTTGAGAGATTTAGACTACATCTTCCAACGGCTTACGGTGGTTTCTATATTAGCGACGATCTACAACTTTAGAATGGGTGGTTGTTTCAGGTGTCAATTGTTACTACGCGCGTGCGAGAGAGAAATCGTCTGCTGCCATGTCTCCGGCAGCAGCGACAGTTGACCGATGAGGTTGCATGTCTCGATTTCGGGTAGATCCGACGCTGATCTGCTGTTATAAGGACGTTTCAGGTGATTCGTTATGGTTGTGGCTTACGACAAGTATTTTTGATGGTGGTTCTGGGGTCGCTGGTCGCAAGTGCCGTTGTGGATAGCAGTAGTCACCGTACAGAATGAGGTGCCAGTTTAGTTGGGTGAGGGTGAGGGGTGAGGCAAAAAAAGAGAATGGCTTATGACTTATACTTATGTGTACTCTATGTTGCTTTGTTGTTTTGATAGTTGTCAGGCGGATGAAAATGTATCTTGCTATACTTTTATTATAATTTAACATTGATTTTGGAAGTAGGTTGTTACTTTTTTTTTTACATGGCGTCAAACCCTATGAAAAAATAGTAAAAGCGTCTGAATTACTTACTAACTAGTAGTTTGCCCGCGGGCTCTGCCCGCGAACATGTGGAGTATTAAGCAAATGTATACCCCGGAGCAAGGACAAAACGTTTTCTAGAAGTTGTATTATCGGTGTTGAATGGATGGAGGGCTAAGCGGGTAGCGTACCCGCACAAGTATACACCCACCACTCGCTTTAACCGGCTGAAATGGCTTGGTTAGCAGGTAGCGTTCCACCCGTTGTAGATGAGGAATCCGACCATTGCCATAGCATCAAAAAAGGAGATCACAAAGCAAGTCAATTAAAGGCTTTTTTTATTCAAAGTGTTTTACTGCAGTACTCTTTACATGTATTTGTTTTACCTAAGCATAAGACAAAGGACAAAAACAAAAGCAAAACCAACAGGGAAAAGTCTTTGGAACATTAACACAAACACTTGGTGTGCACGGAAAGATTACGCCAACTAAATAGAGAAAACGTATCAACATGGCACCAAAAACTTTAAGAAAGCAATGATAGACCAACCTTACATTAACACAAGCAAGATCAAGTGACGTTGAAAGCAAGATCAAGTGACGTTGATGACACCCGAACTCCAACCAAACGTACCCTGTAATCGTCGTGACCATCCACTGAATATTCAGTAATCGGAATTGCAGCTGCTAAAGTTTAGACCGCCGACGTCAAATGTTTTTCGCGGAATCGTAGCCGTTAGCGTGCATACTTTCATCTGAAACCCAAACAACACCATCGGATGGGTGGCAATTACCAGATGATAGTGACACGGCGGAGCAAGAAGCAGGTAGACGGAGACGATCGGCAGAGCTATTCTTCTTCGTTTACGATCACAGCTGATGTTGTACTTGCTGATAACTACAACAATACAAAGTGTAAGAAACTGGTCAAAGAGTGTTACAAAGGAAAGATGGGAAACGTTTGTGGTGAAAACGTAAATCACAAGAATATACTATTGTTCGACATGTTGTAAATTAATATATATAATAATTTTTCATAAAAATTATTTCATCTTTGGCTTCAACATTACCCGGTATTGACTTCAGCTATCATCATTTTATATAGGGGTATAACAAAGTTAGATATTAGTGCCATCATAGTATTGCAATCACGTTGGTGTTTTTCTTTGGTTGATACGTCGCATGGCAAAGACCGCATGTAAAGAACGGGAAAACCACACGCATCATAACGTAGGTTTTTTACATCACGCTTCGACTAATCCGTTTGATGTTTGCAATGTACCCGCGCCGCAACGCGCGCGGGTCTAATTACTAGTAATCTTTAACAACAAAAGTCGGTTGCTTTTACGACACAGATTGCCCCTTCTTCGAGGGTGTTTAGGATTGAGTTTCAAAACAACTTAGGTGCTGTTTGTTTTTTCTGCAGGAAAAGGTCTGCAGTCTGCGAACCACATCTGCAGACATCTGCAGGAAAAGAGGTGGACCAAAGGTCTGCAGTATGCAAGAAGAAGACTGTTTGCTTGTTAATGTCTGCAGGTTGCTGAAATAAACTGATTTTTACAGCAGTCTGGTGGTGGTGGGTGATGGTGGTGGACGGTGGTGGTGGTGGTGGGTGATGGTGGTGGACGGTGGTGGTGGACCGTGGTTGGTGGTGGTAGACGGTGGTGGTGGTGGTGGGTGGTGGTGGACGGTGGTGGTAGACGGTGGTGGTGGTGGTGGGTGGTGGACCGTGGTGGTGGTGGTGGACGGTGGTGGTGGTGGTGGGTGGTGGACCGTGGTGGTGGTGGGTGGTGGTGGTGGACGGTGGTGGTGGATGGTGGTGGTGGGTGGTGGTGGTGGTGGATGGTGGTGGTGGACGGTGGTGGTGGACGGTGGTAGGTGGTGGTGGACCGTGATTGGTGGTGGTGGACTGTGGTGGTGATGGTGGTAGACGGTGGTGGTGGTGGTGGTGGTGGACCGTGGTGGTGGTGGGTGGTGGTGGACCGTGGTGGTGGTGGTGGACCATGGTGGTGGTGAACGGTGGTGGTGGGTGGTAGGTGGTGGTGGGTGGTAGGTGGTGGACGGTGGTGGTGGGTGGTGATGGACCGTGGTGGTGGTGGAAGGTGGTAAGTGGTGGTGGGTGAGGAGAAGAGAAGTGGAGAAGACCTTAGAAGACTTTGGAACAAGTCTGCACTAAGAAGAGGTCAGGAAGACCTTTTTGAGTGAAAGGTCTTCCAAAAAAACAAACAATCTGCAGACCCCAAACGTCTGCGCGCGTCTGCTTGATGCAGACAAAAGAGGTCAGAAGTGCTTCTGAGCAAAAAACAAACAGCACCTTATTAACTTATTGACTTTTTCAAAAAGCCAATAAGTCAATAAGTTGTTTGTGTAACCCAAAAACACTTTCTGTTTTGACTTTTAGCTTTTGGTTTTTAAGGGTGAAAAAACTATTTTTGAGAAATTAGAAATCCTGGCTTTTGGCTTTTGAAAAAAAATTACAAATCTACCACCCATACAACCAATATTCACAATAAGTTAAGAGAAACACTTAAAAAAACAATTTATTGACTTCTTGACGTTTCTCATCCCAAAAGCTAATCTAAACACTTTTTTTTTAAGAGTGGAGTCCTATTTGAGTCCATGTGGTTTGCTTATTTTAACTACTTGAGTCCAAAATCAAAACTTGTCTCGGTCTGAGTCCTTAAAGTTTCTAATCTTAACTTCTTGAGTCCAAAAGATAACCTATGGGCCCGTGTCGTATTTAGTGGACTTTTGGACCCCTACCCCTTCAACTAGTTATATATTAATACACACAAATTGAATAAATTTATATTTTAACCGTAAGAACTTATTGCTAGCATATTTTTGGGACCTCAACAGTACTTTGTCAGATAAGATAAGGTAAGTGTGACCTTTTGTTAGGTAGGTATGTTGAAAGCCTTTCGAAATTGTGTCTGAATTGGTCTAGTTGCTTGGTTTGTCAAAACTGAGTTAGAGTGGGAAACGGGAAACCATCATCAGCAGAAAGTATAGTGTCAATTATTATCAATAACAAACATGCTATCGGTAGTAACTATGATCAATAGTAACTTGTGCTATCAGTATTAATCATAACCTTCTATAAATTGTAACATGCTATCGGACTCAATCCACACTTAATTTACCTACGGAAAACGCAAACTTCCACCACTACGAAAAAAGGAGGGGCCGGGGCATCCCTAGCCCCAATGATGCTTCGCCCCTGGAAATAGATGAAATCGCAGAGAGTTTATTTGGTATGGAGTAATGAAATGGACAAGGTAATGAAATGGATTATTACTATTCCATGCCATGTTTAGTTACCCTGTCGAAAATCGAAATGGAATGAATTATTAATTTGTGTTGTTTGGTAGGTAGGAAAAGACAAAAGAATAAAATATGTGGTAAGTGGCGGTGGTTAGCGTGGTGATGTTGGGTTGTGTTGTTAGAGAAGGATGAAAGGGATACTGGAGTGGAAAAGGGGGGGGGGGGGGTGGAATTAGGGGTGTAAATGACACGTAGCGGTTCGAGAGCTACCCGGGATCGGCTCGGTAAAAAGCCCGAACGAGCCGAACCTTAACGAGCCCGAGCTCGAGTCCGATCCTGAAATATGGCTCGTTTAGTTATCGAGCCCGAGATACAAAGCTCGATTGGGCTCGCGAGCCTAAACGAGCCCAAACATAATTATAAGTTATTTATATATCTTTTATAATTTATAGCCCACATCTCCAAAGCCCAAGTCCTTATTTCATAGGCCCATTTAATAACACTCGCGAGCCGAGCTTTTGCGATCTCGAGCCGAGCCGAGCTCGAGCTTTTGATTTTGCTAGCGAGCCGAGCTCGAGCTCAAGCTTCATAAAACCATAACGAGCCAAGCTCGAGCCCAGTCAAGCTCGGGCCCGGCTCGGCTCGTTTACACCCCTAGTTGGAATGCTTTATTGCCTTGTCTAGTGAGCAATTTCATTGACCAACCAAACATATATTTTTTTTTTCATTTTCATACAATGACTCATTCTTTTTCGAATCTCATTTCTTCATATCAAAAATTATCCATACAAGGAAAAAAATTCCTAACATTTTACTAGAATGTAAATTACCAAAATCTTCTTGTCCCTATATTCCAATTACCGGTACCCATTGATCATCGTTCTAGATTTGGTTCATATTTCCGAACATGATTATGTTTTTCCATACACATTGTTTCTAGATGCCTATAATTAGGGCCGTCCCCGAAAATGTTAAAAAAAATTGAGCCCTCGGCGAGATAAAATTTAGGCCCTACCCGCTATATGCGGTTATTGCCTTGTCTAGTGAGCAATTTCATTGACCAACCAAACATATTTTTTTTTTCATTTTCATACAATGACTCATTCTATTTCGAAACTCATTTCTTCATACCAAAAACTATCTCACAGTGTTAATTATATCATTCATTGGATTTTAAAAATTATCCATACAAGGAAAAAAATTCCCAACATTTTACTAGAATGTAAATTACCAAAAACTTCTTGTCCCTATATTCCAATTACCGGTACCCATTGATCATTGTTCTAGATTTGGTTCATATTTCCGAACATGATTATGTTTTTCCATACACATTGTTTCTAGATGCCTATATAATTAATATTCCTTTCTAACCTTTGATTCTTAGGCTATGGGGTGTGGTTATCCTTCCCCCTTCCTTCCCCCTTGTCCACATCAACGGCACGTCATTTCCCCCTTCCCCCTTCCCTTTTTTTATTAATTTCATTTTTTATTTATTTTATAAATTAGATTTCATTAAAATATTTTTTCATTAAACATAAAATAAATTACATAGAAAATTAAAAAAAAAACGAAAATACATTAAAAACCGAAAATAAAATAAAAAAAAACTATCAATTAAACGCTCCCCCAAACGCTCCTCCAAGCCATTTTTTGGCGATTTTGTCTTTTATTTTCGCCGCCACCGCACGTTCCGTTTCATCAAGGCTATCGAGAGGTTCTCTCATCAAGGCAAATTCGGTTGTTTCCTGTCTCGACATTTCCATTTTGAGTCGGTCCCTTTCCAACTCTATCCTCGTCAAGTCTCTCGCCGCGGCGTCTTCTTTCTCCTTCCTTTCCATCTCTAGCCTCGCCAAATCCCTTGCCGCCGCTTCTTCTTCCTTCTTTCTTTCCAAGTACCTCTCCGTTTGCTCTTGTTTAAAATCGTTAAAGTTTTTTAACAACTCTTCAATTTTTTCCACCGCCTTATCTCTCGATGCGTGGCCGGTATCAACACCCTTGCCTTTTGAGGCCGCCGCTTTCTTGGCGCGGTCCCTACCAATCGGCCTCTCACTCGGTGTATGCTTCAAGAGCCACCTTCAACACATTCTCATCACTTTGCCCAGACGTACGATTATTCCAAGCTCTTTGATAAAAACCCCCAAAAGCTTGACATTTTGTCATCAAGTCCCGACACTTGGTACTCACGGAGTGAACCCGACGATAATCTTCACGTTGTAACAACTTGAAAAATTCCTTAACAACTTGGTTCCAAAAACCTTCTTTTTTCCGATTTGTTGCTACAATTATATATAAAAAAAGTTAGTTTTTATAAAATATTAAAAACGAAATTTAAAAAAATATATACATATATATATACGAAAGGTTTATAAAAAAATATGAAATTTACCTAGTATTGGGTCCGTAGAAGCGATAACCCAAGCTTGTGCTAGCGCCTCCAACTCGATGGGAGTCCAAGGAATGGAATCGGCCTTGGTACTAGGACCGTCATCTTGGGCCCGTTTTTTTCCCCTTTTTGACGGTTTTTTTTGCTTGGGGCCGGTTGGGTTTCGGGTATGTGATCATCGTGCGAGGCCAAAGAAACAAAATCGTGCTCGTGTTGTGTTTGTGTTTCGGGTATTGGTTGCCATTAAGGTTGTTGCATTTGAGGTGGATGCATTTGCCATGGTTGTTGTTGAAATTGCCATGGATTCAAAGGGGTGTTAAACGCGCCAAAAGATAGTGGTTGAGTCGCGGGAGTACCGGGTGTGTTAGGAAATCCGAACGGGGGTTGGTTTGAGGGGTTACCGGGTGTGTTAGGGAAGAAAGGACGCCTTGGATCCATGAAGATTTATATAAAATTTTTTATAAAAGATTGGAGTTGGTATAAAAAGTGTGGGGTAAAATGTGAGGTTTGGGTATTTAAATAGGAGTAAAATAGTTAAATTTTTTTTTTTTTAAAATGCTTCAAACGGTCGTGGGCCAACGTTCGATTTTTAAAAGTGCATTGGGAAGTGGGACGGTGAGCTCGGTGGAATGTTACCGTTTTTGCCGAGCATTCATCGGGGGAGGGAGGGGGGGGGGGGGGCGGTGTTTGCCGTTGGCAAGGGGGGTCACCTCACCCACCGAAGACCCTTGCCGATGCCACACCCCATGGTCTTCTGTTCCTTTATACCCATTGATTTTCCATATTTTGTTTCATTAGTTATATTGATTAGTGCGTTCCTTTCAATTTTCAACTAAGAGCCTCTTACGCTATCAACACTAACCAAGCACTCAACATTAGTTTTCCTTAAACTAAAACCGACGGAGTTCATTATAATATAGTGTTAACGGAGTTTTCGTAGGAGTTCCTGCTAATAGGGTTAATGTTATGGCAATCGAATAACTCTGAACCACTCGAAGTTTCACCTAACACTTTTTTCATGAAGCATTGTATCATTTTAGCCAAGTGTCAGTGATAAATAACCATTGATTAAAACATAAGGGTTATAAAAGGGTGTTGCTAAATGCACTCCCTTTTTTTAATTTTTACTGGTAACACTCCCTCCCTGAAGTTTTTAAATAAATACAATATAACCTTACATTTTATAGGTTATTAAAAATTGCATTAATAAGTATCCCTAATTATTCAAGGGTTTATTCACTTTTCATAACATGAATTTTGAATATATATATATATATATATATATACACACACACACACACACGCATACTATCATACATACAATTAAATTCCATATTTTTTTTTCATCTATAGGTTGTTACAAGGAACATAGAATTCAACTTTTTTTTTTTTTTTGTTAAACTTAATTGTTTTTTGGTTAAACTTCATTAGTAATTTTTTTTTTTTGTTAAACTTAATTGATTTTGGTTAAACTGTTGATAATTTATAAACATAATTTATTTTGGTATTGTTGATTGTATATAAATGGCTAAAAGCATGTATATAAATTTATATAAATTTTAGTATATTAATTATATTCAAGATGTCTTGTTAGATGTAGAAAATTATTTAGTTGCTTTGGGTGGTAAAAAAGAATTATGTAGGTCATTTAACGAATTCAACCAGTGATGGATGCAAAATCATAATTTAGTTGAGCTGTTGTGCCCGACCATCTCATAAACTCCTCCAATAAAAGTATAATGACGTTACTTAATTATTTTATAATTAAAAGAATGAAATTTGAAAAATTGTAAAATGGTTTTTTTTTGAAAAGGGAGTGTAAAAAGTAAATAGAGGGGGTGCATTTAGCCAACCCCTTGGTATAATTATGGAACACATTCACAACAGAAAAATATATACTTGTTATCGTTTGTCATTAGATTATCTGATTAATCATTTTTTTCATTAAAATACATTAATCTAATAGAGATTTATGTACGAAAATGAAATAAAAAAACTAGAAAGCTTAAAAATAGTTATAGCCAAAAATGAAATGACATATGTGTACACATGACCACAAAGGAGAAATTTGCAAGTACCAAAAGCTTCTCGAATTTCGAAGCTTTCCAGATGATGTGACCGTAAAAGCTTCTAGAGAGCCACCGAATGGTATTGAGGCTACGATCCACTAATTTATTAAGCTAGTAGGATTCGAGCTCGCTTAATTTGAACTCCATATATAAAGGTATTTAGGAACGATACACCCTATAATTAGGATTCATACACCCTGGCTCACATTACAGACCAACAGGAAGCTGCCACATAATCAGAATGTGATGTCATACCCCCCAAATGTGATGTCACATGGTGTATGAATTCTATAACCCTATATAAATCTCGAGCTCAATTTATGATTTTATTTTAAGATCGTCTAATATTTATTTGCTTTTATATAATACACTAGCTGATTACATTGGGAAGGTCCCGGGGTTAAAATATAATATGACTTGACTTAATAAAAAAATGATAAAAGAAGAAAACATATCAAACGTAAACTCAGTCATACAGATTAGCATTCAACCATAAGACATTCATGCAATGCAATAAAAAATTATCATTTTAACCTGTTACCCAGCCTATCCAATTCACTCAATTTTATACATCCACATAATATTAGTAAACAAATGAAAAGAGTAAATAAATTAAACATAATCAATCTTAGTTAAATTAAAATTTCACTTTGTACCTCTCCAATCAAACGAATAGACAGATTTTTGTGGAAACGGTTTAGAACCGATTCCTGGATCGTTTAAAACAGTTACAACTCGGTTTTAGACGGATATTGGAGACAAAACAGAAATAGATGAAAATCACGTCATCGCAGATTCGTATTACATTAGAAGTGGTTACAGGCACTGTCATCAGTAGGATAATCATGTATCTCGGGGCCAGGGGAGATCGAGCATGATCTCCCCTAGTAAGCTCTCAAAGCATAACTCTTAATCTTAATGAATTCCACACATGAGATTGCTATTTATAGACCAGAAACTGAAGTTTTCGTTCGACACTACGAAGGTACGAACAAACTGGTTCGACCCTTCGAACTCACAAACCAATTTCCTGATTTCTTGGTCGACTTAAACAAATGCATCAGATCCATAAATGCCCTTATGGATCACCACAATCTCATGTTATACAACATATGACTCAACCCTAGTCTATTCGACAGCAATGGCCACACACAAAGTGCATCAACAATTTTAATTCAAATATAGCAAATATTAGAATTTAAGACGTCCAATGTATTCATTTTTATTTCCATCTCAATAAATCTAATAAAAACTCTAAAACTCACAATCATCCATAGCTGGCAATACTTTTCTACGCATACTGTCAACCCTCAACAACCAACAAACTATAAAAACTTCTAATTCAAACGTCATGAACCAAAATTCAACTTACCAGTTACAAATAGTCATTTACTTATAGTTATTTAACATTTGAATTCAAACTTATTACTAGCAAAGATATACTTAAAGTCTCAAACTACATAAACATAATCACATCTCTCCAATCCCTCACAATCAATCACTGCATGTCCATAGTATTCTAATCATTAATAACTCCTATATTCCCTAACTAAAAACCTATTCACTAATTAGCTAAACAACCACTTAAGTAAGCTGCAACTATTCGAAAACTCATCACATCTCTCCAATCTCTCACATTCTACTGACTCCTATAGTTCCTAACCAACTCAACTAAACAATCACTTAAGTTTCAAGTTGCAACCACTCAAAAACTTATCACACCTCTTTAATCTCTCACATTCAACCACTGCATGTTTATAGAATCCTAATCACTCCTATAATTCCTAACCTAAAACCTTATCGACTAAACAATCACTAAACAGTTCAAAAACTTATCACATGATTCATATCTCTCTAATCCCTCACATTCAATAATTGCATGTTTATAGCATTCTAACCACTCCCATATTCCCTCACCTATAATCTAATCAACTAAACAATCACTAAACTAAGTTGCAACAGTTCAAACACTTATCACATCTCTCTAATCCCTCGCATATAATCACTACATTTTTATGGCATTCTAATCATCCTATAACCTTAAACCTAACCTAACATAAAACTTAATCAACTAAACAATCACTTAAGTTGCAATAATAATTCAACAATAAATACCGCGTTAAAATAAATAAATATGAAAACGAATACCGCGTTTTTAGGTCAAAACGGTGTTCTTCTTGCAAATAGCAACAACGCACAAGGATTTCAATCTCAAAGTAACAAAAAGGGCAGGGAAACCTTTCTAGTGGTGTAAACATTTATTGGACCAAGATCTTCCTGTTACCAAACAAACAAACTCAAGTCAACCAATTGTCATTGATTGAAAGAAGAAACAAAGAAACATTATCTGGCAGAGAAGGCGGAGGTTTCAGAGCACGCGATGAAGAATTGAAAAAAAAGGATCAATAGATAGGCATTGAAATATAAACCCTAATCGAACAACTAAACAAACAAACTCAAGTCAAGTTCCATATTTTTTAAGATTCTAATCATCCAATACTGAATACCAAAACAGAGACCGAACGAATCTTACCGATGGAGAGGTAACTATAAAATAAAGAAATACATGTAGGGATAGCATTGAAAACAAAAACATAAAACAAATTAACACAAACTCTAGACTAATTAATAATAAACGATTAATCATTAGCCTGAATTCGATTATTGATCTAACATGAACAGAATCGGTAACGTTCAATAGATAAGTTAACAACAAAATAACCAATAATATTAGAGAAGAATCGATATTTAACATTAACCTGATTTCGATTATCATCGATCTAACATGAACAGAATCAGTAACTTTCAACACATAATTTAACACCACATAATCGTCATATGCACAATAATAATAAATAAAACTCTACAAACAAACATTTGAACGAATCGAACAAAAACCTAATCAAATTAACAACAAAATCTATACTAATTACAATAATAAACAATAAATTAACGAAGAACCTTCAAATTAAGCTCATCTGAATACAAATTTTATAAACGAATTACATAAATCGCATAACTAAATCGTATAAAATTATAGCATAACAAAATCTATAAATCTATACTAAATAGTAATAAACAACAAATGATATTAGCAAATAAATCTACCTCATGCTTATCGCTCCACTGACGTAACACGAATTTTATGAAATTGGGAGATTGATTATGTTAGGAGGTGGAGAAGCGGTGGAATAGAGGAGGGGAGACAATAGATTTTTAGGGTTTGTGGTTCATTATGAGATGGCAAAGAATGGAGGCAAGAAAAAATGTGTTAGGGTTTTAATTTTTATGTGATTTAATTTAATAAAAAAATTAAAAATTAAAAAAAACAAAGAATTGCACCTCATTATGCCACGTGGCACTCTCAATGGAGGGTTGAGACCTTCATTGCACGCCACGTCAGCATATACGTTTTCTTTTATATAAATATATAGATAGATACCGTTTAGTTTTGGGTTATCATTCACGACTATTTATATAACTATTTTTACATATGATATATAGTTATTGTATTAGATAAAAGGATTAGGTTCCATTGAAAACCCATCCTTCATAAAAGAACCATAGAAACCATTGATCAAATTAATCAATGGTTGTGATTCAATCTAGATTTTTTAGGTATAAATGTAATTATCTTTATGATGGAGGGGCAATATAGTCTTTCTTCTCCCACATGTCCTTTTCTATCTTTTTTTAATATATTCATCTATCTATCCATATCTCTCTCATCATCATCATCATTCATTTAGATTCTACACCTTTCTCTCTCTTCTCTCTCTCAGTCTTCTATCTTCACTCTTTCAATTCTCCAAGAATAATAATAATAATAATAAAGAGTTGTAGAACAGATCTGTGAATAATAATAACAATAATATTGTAACATTTGTGATTTTTTTTAGTATACTATAACTTTTGGGGACCTAAAGTGACAATAACGCAAAACGAAAAAAAAATCACATAAATCATAATTTAACGTAACGATTGGGGTAGAATTGTAATACCCGAATATTCAAAACTCTATAATATTAAATAATCGATTTCTTTAGATGTAAAATGGGACAATTAGATCATGGAACCGATTAAATTGATCATTTCTTTTACTAGATATGTATTACTAAGTAATAATAATATTAATAATAATAATAATAATAATAATAATAATAATATTTAAAACATACGAAAAGTTGACTTGGTAGTTTTGGTACATTAGTTCAAATCCTTTCTTCTTCCTTAAATTCTCTTCATGCATATTGATGAAGATTGAATAACGGCTCATCATTATTTCATGTAACCGGCCATCGAAATCAAAGACTATGTTTCGACAATTATCACGTAAACATAAAACGGTTAATCATATTAATGTTAGAAGGCTATAACTGAAGAACACTCGCAAACCCACACCAAACAAATTCACCTCGAACACCTCCGGTCCAATCACCACCACCAAACGCTTCATCCACACCCGGTCGGAACCACCTTTACTGCCGCCCTTAGGCTCATCGCTACCACCATTTTCCTTGAACTACAGTCTCATCACCGTAGCACTACCAACAAACCAGTTCATCACGGTCACCGCTTTCGTTGTAACCATTGGTTCTAGCACCCGCATGTCGTTCAGTTCAGTACGACCCATGCAGCCGTACGCTACCGTGAACTTCTATTATTATCATACTGTTAAGGTAGTGATCGATACCCTTTGCTTCTGTTTCGTATGCTTTAAGTCGTTTGAATCGTGATTTGGTCCGGCGACTAAAGTACCACTAAATCTAAAGTTGGTTTCAAAGAAAAATGAACATACAATTTGTTTTAATACAAAAGTAAGGTTTGGTATTGGTCTCTGTTAAGTGTGTAGGTAGTATGCACAAACGTGTTTGTGTTTTGAGTTTTAAAATGGATGCTTTTGTTTTGAGTTTTTAAATTCGAATCCTATTATATCTCGGCAACTAAGCTACTTAAATTACAAGTCAAACTTCATCTCATTTTGACCACTAGATGTGTTGGTCGTATCTACCAAGTAACCACTAAATGAAGTTTCATTTATACATAATATATTACATAAAAAAACATGGTGTTTTGGAAATAACCAGTACATTAGTTATTAAAGCAAGTTTTTTTTTAACATATTAGTAACTATATGGTTATTTGTTGTATTATATTTGTCCAAGTGCAAATAAAATCCGTAAATCCTAACCTATACCTGAACGAATATCTGTTTTTAGCCCGTTATAAAGAGTCATAAAGGTCTTTACCGCCGGACGATCATTGAGTTCACGAATCCTATCGTGAAATTTATCTCGAATATATTTATACTTAGGTTATCTTAAATTCAGAGCGCGTCGTTAGAAATTCTTGTCAAGCTGCTCTACGCATTAAGGTTCAGGCATAAAACATTGATTCAAATTATAACAATCAAGGTGAGTATATCTTTCCCCTTTTTACTGTTTTACTACTTTGGGGTGACTCATGTACCTATATATTAATCAAGTTTCAATTTCTTATACTTAAATGCAATTTTCATGTGTGTTTGCTTTATGTTAATTGGTGTGTCTATGACTTGTCAAAATCATTAACCGCTGGGCGGCCTAGCTTTTCAATGAATAGTACTATGGTATACCCCCTTGAGACTCTGTTGAGAGAATCTTGGTCATTGTCTTGTTAATTCATTATTCAGTTGGTTAGTCATGTGTTAGTCATTATTCTCAGGTTTGGTTTTGAACGGATATTACTTATTACATAATTGCAAATGGTACCGCACATGAATTGCTAAACATTTTCCTACTATATTTATTCAAACAGGGTATGCTCACCAATACATTTTTGTATTGACATATACTATTTTTGTACATGTTTCAGGTTATTTATGAGATGACTTTTAAGCTTTTGGAATTTTACTTAGATTTTGATTCATTGTAATTCAATTTAGTTGGCAGTTAGAACCGTTGTATTTCATTTCAATGTAATAAATTATTTAATCAATGTATTCAAATTTACACTTTAGTCCATTAGCTATTGAACAATCGTCACTACGTGACACCTCGACGTTTCCGCCATCGGTTGGGGTGTTACAGATTGGTATCAGAGCCATGGTTATAGGGAATTAGGTTATTAGAATGCCTTTTAGCCTAGTCTATAACTAAGCTTACTTTCACGTGTCCTCTCGTGTATATTTCTCTTATTATTATATTTTCTTTCAAGGTATTTTAGCTATGATTCTTTCTCGTTATTCTTTTGGTATTTTGCTTGGAGTAGAAGACATTCGTATTTCACAAACGAAACGATATCACCAAGTTAGGAGTGACGTCCATACCTTGGTGATTAGTTTCACTTCTCTATATGTTATTTATCGTAGGAATATATCTTTGAGATAGGAGTGACATCCACACCTCAAAGAGTATTTCCTTCAAAAAGGGACTTAACCACTAAGCTGGGAGTGATATCCTTAACTTAGTGATTGGTTTCATTCCACAATCGTTTTCAATTTTGAAATACATCTTTGAGTTAGGAGTGAAATCCACATCTCAAGGATCTTATTTCTGCATCTCGTTTTTAATCTCGCTAAAGTTTTGGAATTCACTAGTGATGGGGCACGTGCAATCCGGAAGGGTGAGCGCCTGTATCCTGAGTATGTCGACCTGGGATCTCTTGGGATGAGTATTCACTTATAGGCTAAAGTACGCCCCCACAAGTCACTAGGAAATTTCAAATACTTGAGTTAGTCAAAGTTTCCTATGGAAACAATTTTAATGTTTTACATCATTGATATTTATGTTTGTTTATCATTTGAAGACTTAATTTAATCACTTGATGTTTCATATGCCATTATTCATTGAACATTCGCTTTTGAATTTCTTATCATCATTATTTAAAAAAAAAAAAAAACTTTTGTTCGTTATAATATCGCATTAAAGCTTACACTATTTCACTTATGCTTTGTGACTTTTACACTATAAGGTATTACTCTTTTTGCATTAAAACGTTTTTACCCATGACTTAAGTTTTAAACTTTGTGTTTAACTTCGACCACATCCTAATTCTAGGAATGCTGCGTCATCATACAGTTAAAAAAAATGAACATGGTTTTCCCAAAACTTATTATTTAACCTATTTTATATATTTTCATGGTGACAAACTTACTTGATCGAAGTCACAGTCAAATGATAAATTATGAATTTTCTTAAATATTGGTAATCTATTATATACGTTAATTTTATCATTCACGTCATTTTAAATCTTGGTCTTTTAAAACACATTTGATTTACACATATTTCATGAAATGGTTTCATTTTACATTTTACAAACTTGTATTACATATTTTAAAGGTCAAATACAAACCTTTTTGTTTTCATATGACGTATCCAATATATGTTTTCGAGAGAAACTTGCAACTAATAAAAAGTCTTATGACATTTTTCAAGCTCGACTTTTCGTAAACACATGAAAATGGGTATTTACGAAAAATTTTCAAATGAACCTGTTTGAATCTTAAACACACTTCGATTTCTAAAAAGTTATCCTCATGCATTACTACTATCCTTTCAACTATGTCACAAAGTTTGAGCAAACTGCGTTTTGATACACGAAAATTTATCCTATTACACTCGCACACTTTCAGTCGCAAAACTTTTGGTTTAAAAACAATGGACATACCCTCTTAACCAGGTGTTACTAATTGTCTTTTATCATATAATGCATATATGTAAAACTAACTAAATTTAAACCCTTATGTCAGTAGACTATACGTCTGTTTTGCGTACTCTCATTTGCCGTAAACTTTATTATTTTTGCACCACTTTATTCATAGTTATTTCTAACCCGTTATTTGTGATTATTTTTCACACTGTTTATTTGCAAGAGTTGAATTCGTTTATTTTCATTTTGCGCAACTGTGCGAATTACTCGATTTATATTATACTATTCGTTCATTCGAAATTTTATGTTATACTTGTATACTTACATGAACGCATATTTGGTATGCATATTTTCTTTTCTGTTTTGAGCAAAACCCTGTTATACTTTACATTATTTTGTTCATCATCATGGTTAATGAACATACTAGTTGATAACTCGTATGAGATCTAAGCCAGTGCCCACGTACGACTCGGATTAGAGTATTTCTTTAATCCGAGGGGAACGGTGTAAATCTCAGAGTTTATCAGTATGGGTGTTTAGAGCCAATGATGTGAACAGAAGTTAACGGTTAAGGGTGAACCCGAAAGGGAAGAACCTCTAACCATGTTTATTACTTACATGATACTCTCATTACGGTTAAAGGGTAAACCCGAAAGGGAAGGACCTCTAACCATGTCATGCTTGAATATTATTTCATTGCAGTATCTTTTACTTAACGTATTTTGGTTGCACGCATTTGTTTCTTGTATTATTTATGTTAGTGTTATGGAAAAGCATAACACCCTAGTGTAAGGTAAATCGATGATTACGGTCCAGAACGCAATCATGGGTTTACAGGTACATGGGGGTGGTGTGTGATTTCATTTAGGCTATTGGTAGACAAGCAGTACGAGTCCAAGATATCGGTAGTGTGGTGGATTAACTGCGGTACACCCTATATATAAGCACTAACGATACTGCGGGAGCGGACTAGGAGCATGGCCAAGAACCTACCCATTACTTTATAATTACCTCTTTATTAGATTGTTGACTAATGGCTATCATTTCCAATAAGTACATTTTGCATAAGCTTCAATTAGTGTTGTTGGAGCCTTCCTTTTTGACCACCTTTACAGAAAACTTTGAATCTGGTATACTCTCACACTCTCTGTTAGTTGAAATCTTGTTGCATGCCCTTAACCAAGTTTGGTTAGAAACTTCCCTAAAGTAGGGGAGACTGCCGAATCTTTTTCATTGTAAACTCTTAACCCTTACCATTGGGTTCTACCCGATTATTAGTGTTCTCTTGAACCTTGATTTCCCTAGTAGATTTTAAGCAACAAAATCCAACCTTCTATTATCTTCTAATTTTAACTTTGATCGCATGTTAGACAATAATGTAGTCATGCAAGTCTTTTTTTCTTCTTAAACCCAGATGTAAAGCTCGTAGCATTATTTCAACTTTCTCATATACCCATAAACCAATTCAATCGTTTCCTCTAGATAAATTTCGAGACGAAATTTTCTAAAGTAGGGGAGACTGTAACATTTGTGATTTTTTTTAGTATACTATAACTTTTGGGGACCTAAAGTGACAATAACGCAAAACGAAAAAAAAATCACATAAATCATAATTTAACGTAACGATTGGGGTAGAATTGTAATACCCGAATATTCAAAACTCTATAATATTAAATAATCGATTTCTTTAAATGTAAAATGGGACAATTAGATCATGGAACCGATTAAATTGATCATTTCTTTTACTAGATATGTATTACTAAGTAATAATAATATTAATAATAATAATAATAATAATAATAATAATAATAATAATAATAATAATAATATTTAAAACATACGAAAAGTTGACTTGGTAGTTTTGGTACATTAATTCAAATCCTTTCTTCTTCCTTAAATTCTCTTCATGCATATTGATGAAGATTGAATAACGGCTCATCATTATTTCATGTAACCGGCCATCGAAATCAAAGACTATGTTTCGACAATTATCACGTAAACATAAAACGGTTAATCATATTAATGTTAGAAGGCTATAACTGAAGAACACTCGCAAACCCACACCAAACAAATTCACCTCGAACACCTCCGGTCCAATCACCACCACCAAACGCTTCATCCACACCCGGGCGGAACCACCTTTACTGCCGCCCTTAGGCTCATCGCTACCACCATTTTCCTTGAACTACAGTCTCATCACCGTAGCACTACCAACAAACCAGTTCATCACGGTCACCGCTTTCGTTGTAACCATTGGTTCTAGCACCCGCATGCCGTTCAGTTCAGTACGACCCATGCAGCCGTACGCTACCGTGAACTTCTATTATTATCATACTGTTAAGGTAGTGATCGATACCCTTTGCTTCTGTTTCGTATGCTTTAAGTCGTTTGAATCGTGATTTGGTCCGGCGACTAAAGTACCACTAAATCTAAAGTTGGTTTCAAAGAAAAATGAACATACAATTTGTTTTAATACAAAAGTAAGGTTTGGTATTGGTCTCTGTTAAGTGTGTAGGTAGTATGCACAAACGTGTTTGTGTTTTGAGTTTTAAAATGGATGCTTTTGTTTTGAGTTTTTAAATTCGAATCCTATTATATCTCGGCAACTAAGCTACTTAAATTACAAGTCAAACTTCATCTCATTTTGACCACTAGATGTGTTGGTCGTATCTACCAAGTAACCACTAAATGAAGTTTCATTTATACATAATATATTACATAAAAAAAACATGGTGTTTTGGAAATAACCAGTACATTAGTTATTAAAGCAAGTTTTTTTTAACATATTAGTAACTATATGGTTATTTGGAAATAACCAGTACTTAATTTAAAAATATTAGTAACTATATGGTTATTTGTTGTATTATATTTGTCCAAGTGCAAATAAAATCCGTAAATCCTAACCTATACCTGAACGAATATCTGTTTTTAACCCGTTATAAAGAGTCGTAAAGGTCTTTACCGCCGGACGATCATTGAGTTCACGAATCCTATCGTGAAATTTATCTCGAATATATTTATACTTAGGTTATCTTAAATTCAGAGCGCGTCGTTAGAAATTCTTGTCAAGCTGCTCTACGCATTAAGGTTCAGGCATAAAACATTGATTCAAATTATAACAATCAAGGTGAGTATATCTTTCCCCTTTTTACTGTTTTACTACTTTGGGGTGACTCATGTACCTATATATTAATCAAGTTTCAATTTCTTATACTTAAATGCAATTCTCATGTGTGTTTGCTTTATGTTAATTGGTGTGTCTATGACTTGTCAAAATCATTAACCGCTGGGCGGCCTAGCTTTTCAATGAATAGTACTATGGTATACCCCCTTGAGACTCTGTTGAGAGAATCTTGGTCATTGTCTTGTTAATTCATTATTCAGTTGGTTAGTCATGTGTTAGTCATTATTCTCAGGTTTGGTTTTGAACGGATATTACTTATTACATAATTGCAAATGGTACCGCACATGAATTGCTAAACATTTTCCTACTATATTTATTCAAACAGGGTATGCTCACCAATACATTTTTGTATTGACATATACTATTTTTGTACATGTTTCAGGTTATTTATGAGATGACTTTTAAGCTTTTGGAATTTTACTTAGATTTTGATTCATTGTAATTCAATTTAGTTGGCAGTTAGAACCGTTGTATTTCATTTCAATGTAATAAATTATTTAATCAATGTATTCAAATTTACACTTTAGTCCATGAGCTATTGAACAATCGTCACTACGTGACACCTCGACGTTTCCGCCATCGGTTGGGGTGTTACAAATATCGATGAACACATCTGGGGTATGGTGCAAGCTTGATGTCGATCCTTCGATGGTGGCTGTGGTGGGTTCGATGGTGACGGTGGCTGTGGGGGGTTCAATGCTGGCTGTAGTGGGTTCGAGTTGTGATGGGTTCGATGGTGGCTTTGTGGTGGGTTTAATGGTGGTCCGATGATGGTGTTCAGGTATTATTATTATTATTATTATTATTTGTGGGGGGGGGGGGGGGGTTGAGGTGTTGGTAATGGGTTGGTGATGGCAGTAGGTGACGGTAGTGAGGAAGGCGGTGGTTATGGTGGTGGTTCTGGGTTTTGGGGGGGTTTCGAGGTGGTGGTTATGGTGATGGTAGTAGGTGACGGTGGTGAGGAAGGCGGGTGGTTATGGTGGTGGTTCTGGGTTTTGTGGGGCGGGGGGGGGGGGGGGGGGGGAGGTTCGATGTGGTGGTTATGGTGATGGTATTATTATTATTATTATTATTATTATTATTATTTGAAAAAGATGAACAGGTTTATTATTATTATTATTATTATTATTATTATTATTATTTATAAGATTTCATGGGTTTTTTTATAGATGATGCTGCTGGTTGAAAGACGATGATGCTGGTTTGATGAAGATGATGCCGGCTTGAAGATGATGATGCTGCTTGAAGACGATGATGGGTTTTTTTTTTTTTATATAAGGTAAGTAAACACTAGTGTAAACTTTGTGTTTGATGCTGTTTTTGGTTGATGAATAGGGTTTTTTTTTCATATTAACTTGTATTTGCTATTACACTGGTGTAAAACAGAAACACCAAACTAAAACTGAAAAACTGGTCAAATTAACTTGTATTTGCTATTACACTGGTGTAAAAAAGAAACACCAAACTTTCTGACCTTTCTGGCCAGAAATTGTATATTACAATTACATAAGGGCAATCGAAATTGTATATTGTCTAAAATCTAATTTGCTATTACACTGGTGTGGGGGTGTGGTTTGTTATGGGGGTGTTTACACCAATGTAAACGGTTTATGTCATTTGTATTTTTAATCATTGTGTCATTTTGCTTACACCATTGTAAACAGGTTGTTTTGGTATGCACGACGATCCACCATCTAGGGTAGTGCATGATGTGCACAGCGGTGTTTCGCGCACGTCCAGCTGGAGATAACGCAGGTACGAGAGTGTATGATGTGCACAACGGTCTTTTTTAATAAAAGTTGTTTTAAATTGTGTAGGCGTTTTATATATTCGAGAAATGCAGGCCTGATTAGGACTAAAAGTGTTTGAATTTTTTCAACAGTAGTGTTTCAATGTTTTTTGGGGGTGTTTACACCAATGTAAACACCATGATTAATTCACGTTTTGGGTTTTTTTCAATACAAACGTTGTAAAACAAATTAGGTGTGTGAATTTACATCAGTGTGAACAACCCTCTATATAGGATTTAGGTTATTTTGTATGTGTTATGGGGGTGTTTATACCAATGTAAACTTTTGTAAAACAAATTGGTTTGTTTTCCAGATTGGTGTAAGAGTAGCGCCTCGGATCTTGCCAACAGAGAATATGGGATGTCAAGGAGGGCCAAAGCGCCTCGGACTTTGCCTACTAGGTATTATTACATTTGTAATTTTAGTCGGTAGTGTAGAGTTTTCGTTTTGGACGAACAGAGACGTAATTGTATTTGTATACACTGATGTAAATGGATTATGGGATTATTTCCTTTGATTTTTATTTAATATCAAAATTATAAATATTTTTGGGTGTTTTTACACCGGTGTAAACGATATTTACACATATAGATTATTCGAAACAGTGGGTGTATATTCATGTACTATAGATGAAAAAAAAATATGTGATTCTTTTATGTTTGAAAATAAAATGAAATAAATGAATTATCTGTTGTAAAAAAAATACATTAAAAAATAAAAATAAAATTAAATCAGATGTTTTATTTTTTGAATTGGTGTTTTGGAAAAAGGAGGAGAGAGAAAAAAAGTGGGCCATGTGGAAAGAAAAAGGAGGAGAGAGGGGTGGTGTAAGAAGACCATTCTACCCTTAAAAATATTTTAATAGATTCTTTTATAATAAAAAATAGCAAGTGGGTGGATAAAGACAAAAAAGTATGTGGCACAATCCTAACTATTAGATCATGAAAGATCAATGGCCATAAATGGTTCCCGGTGTTCTTTTACGAAAAGTGTGTTTTCATTTTACCCTTTCCCTTAGATAAAATTATCATGTATATAACTCATACGTTACTTTATTTAGTCTCAAAAGCTTAGAAATTTAGACTCAAGCTCATTTATAAAACTAGCTAGCTTTTTACGCCTAGACATGTTTATTAACTTAGCTTACTTTTAGAACTGAGCTGAGTTGTGAACCTGTTTGTGTTCAACTCGATTCGAACTTTCAGTGAACCGCACTCGAGTATTTACATCCCCCTAACAAAGGGCTCCCGCCAAATTAAGCGGTTTATTAATTTTTCATTTTTCTTTTTGTTATCTGTGAGATATACTATATACGTACGGTTGTTGTAACATACAATATACATCCACTTTCTCACTATATTGTTTTATGGAAAAAGAGGTATGAAATAAGAATAATTCTTTTAACATTTTAGTTCAATCTAGTCCATATATCTCTTTAATATATTTTAATTCTTATTTATCTTGATATATTCTATTTTTTTCTAAAGTTATGTGAACCGAACATCTTTTTATACATACATATATATATATATAAATATAATTATATCTACCGTTGTTAAATCGTAGTTACTTGGTACACGAGTATTTAGAAGTAGGTAAGTTTGTTCTTAAAAAAACAAATAATGACTCACAAATTATGTATTAATCCTTGTGCTTGTATTTAGGGCGTTCACGGTATGGTCAATTGGTTTTGAAGAAATTCCGCACCAACAACTAACTATGGTTTTGGAGAGGTTCGACGACTTGATTTAGACGGTGTGGCAGTTTGAACCGATTTTTTTTCCCATAACCATTAGCTTCTATAAAAAGAAATTAAAAGAAAAAATGGTTCATCATTACAATATACACAAATGCATATTTAAAAGAAATTAAAAGAAAAAATGGTTCATCATTACAATATACACAAATGCATATTTAAAAGAAGAAAAAAAATACAGTTTATAAGCCCCGGTTTAGTTTACACAACCGGTTGCAAGACAACTTCATCTGGTTTGGATAATTGGACAGTTCGATTTGTTTCAAACGACTTAGAGCATTCACAGTAGAGCCCCGATTTTTTGGTGAGACAAAACCCTATAATTTTTTATGGGGTTGGAAGTGGTTGTGAGTGAAAAAAAATGGGGAATCTACTGTTCATCGGTAAATTTTGGGTTCTTTGGGAATCTTTTAGGGAAAACAGAAAAACTGTATTTATTTTTTAATATTTGTTGAAAGTGGTTGTGAGTGGAGGAGAGAGAAACTATAATAATTTTTAATGTAATATGTGGTTGTGATTGTTGTGAGTGAATGGGGGATGAGGAAACTATTGAGATTGCTAGTTATGACCCCTATATGGCTACGTACCGTATAGTACGTATATATGTAGTGCTTCTATTTATAAATTGAGAAAAAAAGGTATCCAAAATTTCAACACTTTTATTTATAAATTGAAGGAAAAGGCTCTCTTGTCTCTCTGTCGTAAATAGTGCTTCAAGACTAACAAAGATATCACATCTCTCACCTACAATCTCCACTTCTGCACTTGGTTAATCAAAGGTTGACTTCCACAATATCAACTGATCAAGGTACGATTTACGTTTAAACAATCCTTTCGTCGTTTTCGATGATTATACGCGTCTCGCTACTTGATCTTGATGGATCTGTTAACTCAATTATAAGTATTTGATGATGATCCCATTGATATATCATCCATGAACATAGGAATTCAATCAGTTTTTAATGATGATGATCCCATTGTTATATCATCCATTAACATGTGTGCATGATCATTCCTGATTATTATATTCTATTTCCTTCTCAATTCGTTATTAAATTTAGTGTTAGATCAGGACGGCTAACATTTTAATATGTTTATTGCTAATATTTTATTATTATTATTATTGTTGTTTTTATTTTTATTTTTTGTGAAATTTTGTCAAGTCCGACGGCCATGAGCCAGCTGTATCGTGTTTAAGTTGATGGTTTGTATCGATTTGATTAATCAATCAATCGTGTGGAAAAAGTGAGCCATAATCCGGATGTAGCACTTAGATTATTCGTGTTAACCTGTTTATGACGTGTTTGTGTGACTAGTGTCATTGATATCTATAACGCTAATGAGAATCTACAAATGATATATCACTAAATGAGTGATATTTTTAGTTTTTGAAAAAGTGAAATGAATTTTTAATTTGTTTTTAAGTTTTTAAACTTGTTTTAAATAGGGTTGAGATTGTGACCGGTTTATTAAATGGGTAGAAGTGTGAACCCGTTTAAGATCCTAATCCATTCAACCTTAATTATAATCAATAAAAATTATAATGGCTTAGCGTGGTGTTGAAAATATATTTTAGTAAACTTTACTTTGAACTTCTGTTTTAAACAAATTTACCACAATGTCAATTTCATGACATATGTTACAATAATAATGTTAAACAATATCTAAAATGCTAAGTCCACGACTAAACCGATTTAACCGGTTATAAATAACAAAATAATCCAACTAAAATAATACATAATTACTAAATCGAATTTTTTTTAACAATAATTAGTTAGTTAACAAATTCTAGCATTAGTTGGATGCAAGAAACTTCATTTGTTTTATTGTCATGATTGTCATCATGACATCATCTTACCTAATATCTCACCTAGTCATACTCAAAAAGAGGGTAATTTGCTCCGCCCTTGGAGTCACATCCAATTAAAAAGCGAATATTGGTGACGCCGCTTCGATTCAAATGAAAAATGAGTTTTTATCGATTATTTCATTGTCGTGCTTTCTTTCGGACCGGTGAAAGTCGAGTTTTCGCAAATCTAAAAGAGCCAAGGGGCTAATAACGACCGAGTACTCAACCTTGACCACAACGCCCCCAGTATCACGGTGATTAACGCATGGTTTCTCACCGTTAAAAAAAACAAGAGGGTAATGTCAAAGAAAGAATTTAATTTTATTTAATTATATTATAATTTTATTGGAGTCGCTATAACGACTTTAAAAAAAAGTTTTCCAACTATCATATTTTTCCACAATGTTTTTGTGGTCACCGGTCCACTTCGGTTTACAACCCCACCTTCCTACTACTTTCCAATCCACGCGACTATTGCCGGATTTTACTATTAAATTAAAAGTTTGATTTCATATAAATAAATAAATAAATAAATAAATTCCTATGTGACATTTTATTCTTATTGTTGGGTGTTTTAAGTGTTTTTGTTAAGTATAACGTTACAAGAGTATATCATTCATTCTTGTAGTTAACTTGTTCTATAAAGTGACTCGATCGACCATCAGTTGCAAACATTATTCATCATGTCCTTGTTTCGACATCGTGGGTCTCGCCGACAACAGCAAGAACAAGAGCATCACGAGCAGCATCCCGAATCTAAGGTAACTTACAAGTTGCAAATTTGCATACCAGAGTTCACACGTCCTTAGTTTTGTATTTATAACTGTCACCTCAATATTTTTTATATTTTCTTCATTTGCCCTACAAAGAACTTTTTTTTTTTTTTTGTATTTTTAAAAACAAATCCCAAAAGTACATTTGTTCTTACGGTTAGTCCTTAACTTTAAACAATATATATTTCTACGGGTATGCATTACAGATAATCTTATTATATCGTCAAGTGTCAAATAGATGCGAACGCGATTCTTGCATATATCAGTGAATCGACTCGTATCCACCCAATATTAACTCATCGTTGAATCTATGGATGCAGATCAATGAGCTTAGATCAGCTCTTGGTCCCCTCTCCGGCCGCAGTTTACAATTCTGCACTGATGCATGCTTAAAACGATATCTGGAAGCGCGAAATTGGAACATAGAGAAAGCGAAAAAGATGTTGGAAGAAACACTTACATGGAGATCAACCTACAAACCAGAAGAAATCCGTTGGGTTAGTACTTAGTCACTCAATCTTCAATATTTTTTAGCATAAACTCGAACTAAAACTTAAATCTTTCGTCTTGTTAGCCCGAGATTGCTGTCGAAGGTGAAACTGGTAAAGTTTTTAGATCAAATTTTCGTGACCGTATTGGACGAACAGTTTTGATAATGAGACCAGGACTGCAGGTGACCATTTGATAACCCAAGCTTCAATCATGTTTATTCTACTGCTTTGTTAATTATTAATAAACCGAACGATTGCAGAACACAACAGGAATGGACAACCAGATAAGGCATTTAGTGTACTTGATAGAAAACGCGATCCTTAATCTTCCAGAAGGGCAGGAAGAAATGGTGTGGATGATAGACTTCACTGGATGGACATTCAGCACCAATGTGCCCATTAAAACAGCTCGTGAAACGATCAGCATACTACAGAACCACTATCCACAGAGGCTAGCAGTAGCGTTTCTCTATAACCCGCCACGGATTTTTGAAGCATTTTGGAAGGTTTGTACTTTTTTTTTTTATCATAATATATTTTCATTTCAACTACATAAGAATAGCAGGCACGCGGGCAACAAGCTGTGCCGCCACCCCCTTGTAGAAGTGGACTAACATGATTAACATTATGCAGATTGTTAAGTACTTCTTAGACCCGAAAACGTTCCAAAAGGTGAAGTTTGTGTACCCGAAAAACAAAGAGAGTGTGGAGATTATGCAATCATGTTTTGATGTGGATAATCTACCAACCGAGTTTGGTGGGAAGGCGAATATGAAATATGATCATGAAGAATTTTCAAGGTTAATGGTCCTGGATGATGTCAAAACCGCTAAATACTGGGGCATCGACCAAAAGACTAACGGGCATGCTGCACAAGAGTCTGATCCATGCTAACCATGGTCTAACTGAAGCTAGACTCGATGCACGTTTTGATCTACTTAAATTTTGCTTATTCTCTATATATGTGGTTAAGTGCGATAATTTTACGCTTCCTAATTGAACTTTGTACTCGGTTTAAACTTTAAAGTACCTAGCTCAAAAGTTGCAAGCTTGTTGTTTGCAAGATAGGCGGTTGGGTAACAGGTCGGGCCGGATTGTTTTTAGCATGGGTTGGGTCAGGTTGACCCATAAATATTATTGATTATGTGCTATAAAACTTACGACAAGATAAGTAATTTAGCTTATTGATTATGTGCACCATTATCACCTTCTATGTATTCTGTCTGGCTCGAATACAAGCTGTTGTCATTGTTCTCATTTAGCAGGTTTATAATTATAACCTCTACATATCCGGCCATCTACAGAGCCTTCCATTCCTTTTATAGCCTGAGAAACCCACACAACAGCATCTGATAGAAACATGGGCTGAGAATAAGCCCACACACATAATAAGCCCAAAACTATTCAAATGTTATAAGCCCATCGTGAACCTAGAACAAGACTTAAAACACACTAAGCCTAAATATAACATATATGTCACAATATAAAATGTATCAACCTATGAAATTACAGGGCAAAAAATATTAACTTGATATTTTTAACATCCACATACAATATACCCTGCAACTTTCTTATGCACTTAAATGTCATAATAAAGTATACAAGATGACAAAATATACCATTCACACAATCACACGAGGAGGGTCCTCACGTAGCACCTCCACACCGACCCTTTCTCATCCATTTGTATATGGAGTTGCTCATTGCTGGGGCCTCTCTAATAGTGGGAGCTGATAAAGTGATCATCTCATCATTAAGTGTATCGGCCGGGTTGCATGTGTCTCCTTTGAATGCCTAGCTCATCGACTGTGTCCTAGTGTAGTAGTTGACATCACATGAATTATGATCTGAATATGGTGATATTCATCTTACTATAAATGATATGAAACAAGTGTTAGAGAACCAATTACCCTATTTGTTTATGAGAGGAACCCTGATATACCTAAATAACCACATATAAATGATCAAACAATCTTTTTAGGCAGAGAGATACAAAATTCCTTGAATTAGCATCAACACATCCGTCGAGTTTTCTGGTTCCCCTCTTTCCTCTGCATCTCTCTCTCTCTCTCTCGTGACCACTTCCGTTAACTAAAACACGATATTGTTTCACGAGACCACTACCCGTACCACCGGCAATGGTGTTGCCGTAGGGGTAGTGGTCTATAGAGATATAATTTAATATTACTGCCATATCGTATAAAATATTTTAAAAATATGTTTTAGTGTAACCTGTCTATTACTATCGCTCACTAAAATACTAAGATCATATGTAATGACATTCAAATTGGGGCGTTTTCTTTCAAATTCACGCCCCCATCCAAATTGAACACCACCCCCTCCAAGTTTGGGGGGCGTTTTTTGCCCTCCATCAAAATTTCAACGGAGTTATTTTTTTGGATGGGCCAGTTATGTTGCATTATTCAGTCTAGAGAGAGAGAGAGAGAGTGGTGAGGGGTTTAGAGAGAGAGGGTTTGAAATTTTTCACCCAACCACTACAACATCATCCTAATTTGAATCATTTAATGCCCCCCACATGCACGTGTAAATTAATGCCCCATGGTACATAAAATTTTCACCTCACCATTACACATGGTCTAACGTTACACGGTACAAATATTACTGGGTCAAAAAAAAATCAATTAATCATCCAAGTCCAAATTAAAATATCTTAGTACGAAATTGGTTCACTTTTATAAAATATATAATTAAAATTACAATAACGTTACTCTCGCTATTTGTAGAAAATATAATAGTACAATGTCGTATACAAATAAAATAAAATAAAATATAAATTACAAATTTATATACCGAACTTGATTTAAGCGACTTCTTCTACAAGTGATTCAACCAACATTTTTCTAGTATCATTGACTCGAAAATTCATCCCAGCGAGTCATCGATAATGCTCCTTGATTGCGTCAATTAACACCCTAAAGTATTAACGGTTTTTGGTTGAAGATCGTGTTAAACACATGACCCTTAAAACAAATTATGTGCATCTCTTAAGAACATCATATCTGTTTTTAGGATACAACAACTGAAACAGTAATCGTACTGCTGGAGATGGCTCACACGCCCGAGATGCCACTGGGTTAGATGTTTCAATTTGTGTGGAAAATAAAAAAAGATGAAATTGGTGATGGTTGAAGAAGTAAAAAAGGACTCCTCTCTGGTAGCTGGAGGCTGGTAGCTGCAAGCTGATAGCTGGTAGCTGGAAGCTTTTTAAATATATTTTGGTGTTTGGTAGAGTAGCTGGAGATTTTAATAAAATGTATAAAATTACCAAAATGGGCATAATTAAAAACTTGTAAGGAAGGTTTTTATTTTGTTTTTAAAATAGAATGGGTATTTGTGTCATTTACTAATTAAAAGCTTGTAGCTAGTAGAATTTTTTTCTTAAAAGCTAGTAGTAGTAGCTTTTCACTATAGAGTTTTTTCTCCTAACCTAAAAGCTTCCAGCTCTTCAACCAAACAAGACTTTTTATTGAGTATGAGCTTTTTCTTAAAAGCTTGTAGCTTGAAGCTCTTAAAACCCCCTAAAAGCTCCTTGCCAAACATACCCAAAGTCTATGAAACCGTTTGACAAACTGTTCTCTAGTATTGTATTTTGTTTCTTATTTCTTCTCTTATCCTCACATAAAAAGGAGAAAAATGAATCATAAAATGTCGTTTTTATACTCAGCTAAAAACTCTATGGTTAATTGCTTTACTCATATATACACAAGCAAAATAATTGCTTTGATTCATGACATGTTAATGTTAAACTACATAAAATTATGAGCTAAAATCGAAAGCTCCATAATAATTCTTAAAAGAGTCAATTCAAAACAACCAATTTATGACAAAGACATAATTTTATACTAGAGTCACTAAGGTTTAAGAATATCTAATTCAACCACTCAACTTTGAGCTTCGATATCTTATTCATATTAGCTTCGATTTTAACATGATTTTGTTCGTTTGTGAAACTTTCACACCATAGAGCACAAACTTATAAATAATTATCTACATCTACATAGCTCATATATAAACACAATTATTTGTCTAAAATTAATAAAAAATTATTTTCACTAATATTATTCCAACAATATTCTCATAGTCATTCCTTTAACAACATAAATTACATTAAATTCGCCTTTTTTGATAAGACTTGAATACTTGACTTCAAAGAGAACACCTCTTACCTTTACTACAATGATTTTACCAACTAGACCCAAGCCTCTTCTCATAGTCATGTGATTCGGTATGGGCCGATCAACGTTCTCATGGTAAAGTGGAGAAAACACTCATCTTCTCTTTATCTATTTCTATTTCAAATCTATGATTTCTATTATTTTGTTTTTAGAATACACTTCTCTTCCTCTTGGGTTACCTTTCTTCTTCAGTAAGTTCATTGTTACATAATTGTTTTTTTCAATAATAATGTTATTAATTTTAGTTTTATTATTACATGCTATTTCACTATTGTATTATAGTTGCAACTTACAACTTACACAAAGCATATATTTTAAGATTTATAAACTGTTTGAGTCATGAGAAATAAAAAAATAGAAAAAGAGAAGACAGTGTTTTCTCCACTTTCCCACGAGTTCGCTGACCGGCTCAGACCGAATCACATGCTCCAAACACTATAGCATCTCGTATGTCATACTCAATCTAACACCGTACGATTAAATTATCCGAACCTATGGTACACAATTGCATGCAATCTAACGGCTAAGAAACAAGAAATGAATGCAGAACAGAAGACTGTATATAGGGACACATGTAGGAGAAAGGGTCCGCCAACTCAGCAACAGCTATACGGACTCGAAATGCGACAACTGATTACGTCATCATTAGCAGCCCTTAATATTTTACATTTTGCCCCTTCTAGTTTGGACGGTTGTTAAAAAAAGATAGAGGTATAGTCATGTGTTTGAATTTTGATCACGATATGTTTGAGAAATATGGTTAAGCTTTGCAATAGGAAGTTGATAAGAAGACTTTTACTACCATGTGTAGTTTATTTCTAAGCTATACTATTTATTTCCACTATCTTATAGTTATGATACATATTTACACAAATATATATGAAAAAAAAATATACGATTTCACACTCTATGGAATAATAAAAAATTTCACGTTAAATATTATGTATTATTGATCAACTACTTTAAGAATAAAATAAAAATAGTTGCAAAAGATACTCAATCAAATGACACTTCAATAATGTATCACTACTAATATGCACCAAATGAATTTGCTAATATGTGCACTAACTTGTATCTCTTCTACTTGCTAATACTCAATCGGATAATTTCGGATATTTCAGATATTCGATAAAAAAATTTATAAATTTTCGGACCCGAATCCAAAAATTCGGATATCCGGTTTTTCGGATAGTTTCGGATTCGAATATTGAATATTTCTGATCGGATTTTTGGATTCGGATATTTTGAACACCCCTAATTAGGATTAGGATGACATGAGCTACAATTATGATGGCATGGGAGTAAGTGAAAACTGAAAAGCAAAAAAATTGGTATTTTTATGTATGTTATCTAAAAATTTGTAGGGTGTCATATGCATATACTAAAAACATTAAACACATACATAGTTAATGAACAAATAGCATGGACTAGTTTTGAAACTTTGTAGAGACAAAAAAGTAAAGTAAAAAAAAAAACACTAGACCAAGACTAATGAGGACCAAGGATGGGTAGTATTAGTCTTCTCACTCTCAACTTTATCATATCATTCTTTTTCAACTTGATCTTCTCTCTCTCTATACTTTTCTCCTCCAACTTGAAACCATTATTGCTTTACAACACATGCATGTTCATGAGTTCAAGAGTTTCTTGAATTTAATAAGATATGATGATTTCTAGATGTTAATTTGATTCTTCAAGTGGGAATTCAAAAAGATTGAATCTTTCATTTGTGATTGTGTGTTCTTAAAGATCAATGGTTTGGCTTTGAAGCAAAAAAAAAAAAAGATTTATGAGATGGGAAAGAAGAAGGTACCCAAGAAAGCAAAGGAACTAGAAATAACAATAGCTGAATCATCATCTTCAATACCAGTAATTGGAGAACAAATTAGTCCTAGAAAGAGAGGCAGGCCAAGAAAGATTGTGGAGAAAAAAGAAGAAGTCAAAGAGTTAAAAGAAGAAAGTCAACAAGATTCAGATGAAGGACACGAGTCAAAGAAACAAAAGTCAAATGAAGATATGGTCAAAGTAGAAGCAAGATCTTCTACTATTACTACTACTACTACCCAAGATCAACCTAGAAGAAGCAGAAGAAAAAGCAAGCCAAGAAAGAGCAGCTAGAGCCTAGAACACCATTGATTTGCTAAAAAGGTAACTATTTAGATTCATTTTGTGGTTGGGATGATTGGAAAATTATTAATTTTTAGGATTTGATCATGGATGAAACATAATTTGGTTTGATTTATTTATGAGGATTAATTTGGTCTCTCTTGAATGTATGTTTATGCTTTTGATTCCACTTGACTACTTGAGCCCTTTTCATATAGCTTTCTTTGTTTTTTTTGATAGTGTAAACGACAAATATAGATAAAAAACATATCTTCATATTCTTAGGAACAAAAATGTTGACCCATATTAAATATTGTGAATTTGGTATATGAGTTTGAAAAACGGACCCAAATTGAGATTTTATACTTAAAAAGTGATGCAAGTTAAAAAAATAGACCCAAAATGAATTTATGATTGAGATATTATACTTTTATACAACGTGTATGTCGAAATGTTATTGTTACTTATGACATGAAACTATGCAATCCAAGATTATAAGTGTCAATGTATTTACATATCTACTACTATTGATATGACATTGGTGAAAATATTTTTATCATGTGTTAGCATGGCATATGATACTTGTTTTTATATCTAATCTATGTATCAAATATATTCGAGTTTTTATATGTGTCATGTATCAAATATTCGAGTTGTAATAATTCATCATCACCATAACTTCGTAGTGCATTTGGGCTATGGCATGTTCTAGATAGGTAGCTAACACATTGCTAAATTAACTTTATGGCCTTCGTTTCACTTTGTTTTTAAATGCATAGTTTTAATAATGAATTTATTTTGGGTTTCTTTAATTTATAATTTTCTGAAATGTTAATATAGACTGGCCATGTTATATTTATGAGATTTATTGAATTAAGTTTGGATTAGAATAATATAACAATATCCTGATCATGTGGCCTAGTGGTAAAAGGGCCGGTTCTCTCTTTGGGGGAGCCGGGTTCAATTCCCACGAGAGGCATGTGATGGATACCCCCACCTTTGTGGTCATGGGTTCGACTTCTGACCCCTCTAGGTTTTACAGGTTCACTACCGTCGTGCCTTCGGGCGGGTTTGTGGGCCGGGTTTTCCCTGGAACAGGAGACGGGTGGGCCGAAGGGCTCTGTCCGTATGAACTAGAGGCCGTCTGGGGCCCCTTTCGGCTATTGGGGGCCGCGTACAGAGTACCCGACAATACTTTAGTTGGTCGTTAAAAAAAAAAATATGGCTATAAAGTTTAATGAAGGGTCTTTACTGTCTCACAAACTTGGGTATGTTCATTGGACGACTGATTTCTTGGGAAATCAAAAGAATGACATTTAGCATTAACTTTTAAAGAAGTTTGCACCCCATTATATAAAAAGTAATGTCATGTCATCACAAAAACAATGACTATTTCACCGAAAGTATTTTGTTTGCCTCTCATGTCAATACGCGATAACTATTATACTGTATATAAGGTGTATTGCTAGTACCATGCTAATTTTGGGTTATATAAAAAATTTTGTTGACGTTCAAAAAAAAAAATAGTATACAGATCTTTTTTACAAGGAAAAATCGTTTTTTTTTAATAAGTTCGGTTTTAAAACCTGTTTTTATTTTATAATTAAGAAAACCATTTTTTAAACCGTTTTTTTTTTCTGGAGGGTGGGGAACCGGAAAAAAAGGTTAAAAAAAACAATTTTCGGTTTTTTTTTTTTCGGTTTTTTGTTTTTTCAAAACCGATTTTTTTTTACATGCTACAACTTGTCAAATCACATAATATTATTTATTTAAAGTCAAATTATATTATTATTTAAAAGGAGGTAATATAATTATTTAAAAGCAAATAAACACTAGATAACAAATGTTAAACTAATCGTCTATATTGACTTATTTTCTTTTAACGGCCAACAAATAAAAGCTCGGCTACCTGGGAAAATCGAGGGCTAAAGGCTATCCCATAGGCTCGCGATCATAGACATCATTGGGTAGCCCAAGACCATTATCTTGGAAAAACCCGTCGCTTGAAGCTTACTGCGATTAAACTCGATTAGAATCAGATTCGAACTTGAGACCTCTGATCTTCAACCCAAACCTTCACATTTCCTCTAATACCAGTTGAGCTTAGGTTATAATCACAACTATGTAAATGATTGAGCTTCCAATAACCTATTTGAAAATATAGAGTTAACGATATGGATTAAATTTAGACCACATCTTAATTTTTTTTTTATGATGTTGTTCAGTTGTCAATCTTTTTTATGGGTTAAAAACTTATTTTCGTAATTATTTAGGCATGATGTCTATGAGGGTAGAATTGCCCAATTTCACGAGCACGATCTTATTTGGTCAGATACCTAGCGAAAAACTCCTATTTTTCTTTCATATGATATTTCTGAACAAGTTTCTCGATAAAAAGTCTCAAGGTTTTGATCAGTGGCGGATCCAGAATTTTTTTTGACGGGGGGCACAAATTGGTTGGGCTAAAAAAACGGGATAAATCAAGTTGGGTCAAAATTGAGAACAATTTGCAACCAAAAAAAATAACAAAAAAATAAATAAATAATGACACTTATAAATCAATTGACTAATCTTGTAATAGAACATATTATTATCTACTCAATTCAAGTAGTTATGCTCAATACATCATATGTAATGCTTAAACTTAAAAATATTTTCAAATAAATTATGTTGTTCTAGTATACTTCGAGTGAATTTTATTGCGTAAAAGAGAGATGTTTTTGTGATTATGTTATACGATTGCATTCAAAATAAAGAAATATGTTTAATCTAAAATTGATGATATCGGCACACACAGACCATTAAAAAAACTAGTGGGTTTACCCGCGCGTTGCCGCGGGATCCAAATAAAACCTTACAATAAAAAAAATTAAAGCATTGTGGGGCGAGAATTTGCAATGGCCAACCCGATCGGTTTTGACATATAGTAAAGATGGCTCATTAAACCAAGACGCAATGCATGAAAAACACTCACATCAGGTTATAGCGATGATGGTCAGTGGAGTCGTCAACCAGCTTTCTTCCGTGGAGCTATATGAGCTACAGCGCCTTCTGGATCTGCTGCAGGACGTTTAGATTACGGCCATGAAAGACCAGTGGAAATGGGATGCTGTTGATCAAGAAGAGTACCATACAGCCCTGGTGACCTCGCCATTCTGCTTTATACCAATCTGGCAACAATGTTTAGTAAAATTTATTACCTCGAATCCATTGGGAGTTGGGACCATAACCATGCCAAGCTGACTCACTTGTGGAGCCCTATTAGCTGGGCGTTGATATGTCAATACCAAAGCATTAGATGTTTGCTGCTGTGTTCTCAACTTAATAGTAGTAAAGCACTTAACTCTGTTGTGTCAGCTTCAGTATCTTCAGCTTTGTTAATCAATGAGGACTTCAAAAAAGAACATTAATGTCATACAAAATCACTCTAAGAGTACCCGTAGTGGCAACGTTATGCAGCGCTATAGGCCCTATAGCGCCGGGGAACACCGCCCCCCAGGCGCTATAGGGCGTTTTGGGTTTGAATCTTTACCCACATAACTGGCGTTTTGCATGGCATTGGGCACATAAATGCAGGTTTGAATGCTTTTGACCGGGGGTTGGGGTGGTTTGTTCGAAGCATTGAATAAAAAAAAAAAAAAAAAATAATTGCTTTATAAATATACATTAACACAAGACTCACACACACATATACATTCTTCACTTTGCTGCACAAACACTACACACACACACTTTGAAATTTTCTTGTGAGGGAAGAGATGAATCCTTTCGGTAGAGGTTTCGGGTTTGGTTCCCAAACCAGTGGCGACAACACCCGACCTATAGCTCCGGGTTCGGGTTCAAATCCGCAAACTTTCACGAACCTCTTAAACCAACCGTATGGTTGGGACCCGAACATGTATAATGTTAACATGGGAGGGAGTTTTGGGATGCCCATAGGAGGTGGGTTTGGCCAATCCCAAGTGTACGGGTCATCCCAAATGTTCGGCTCTTCAAACGCTTGGCAAGAGTCGGTTCCGGAGACACAAGGCCCGGTTGAAGAGGAAGAGCCCGTGCGAGGCAAAGCACCCGCCCGACGCCACACAAGAAAAGAGACGGGCGGTCGTGCCAAGAAAAACGTTATACCGTGGACCGACCACGAGTTGTACTCGTTAACCCGAGCGTGGGTTGACGTGTCGGAGGATCCTGAAGTCGGTAAGAAATTATATATTGTTTTGGTAATGTTATATTTTTTTGGTAAGATATATATTTTTTTGGTAAGATATATATTTTTTTGGTAATGTTATATTTTTTGGTATGTTTTTTTCAGCCAACTATCAATCCAAAGGCGATTTTTGGAAAAGAGTACGGACAATATTTTTTGGTCTCTCGGGTAAAGGAGAAGGCTACCGGGAGAATGATTCGATATCGGGCAAGTGGACCGATATCAACCAAAAATGCACAAATTTTCAGGGCATTTATCAGCGCACCAAGTACGGGTGGAAAAGTGGGCAAAGTGACGAGGATGTCTTTGTGGCGGCTTTGGAAGAATACAATCAGACGTACGGGAATTTCGCGTACGTGAAATGTTGGCGCGTGCTGAAAGACTGCACCAAATGGCACCCCGTGCGCCCAACGGTTGGATCTTCTTCATCTAGGGCCAAAAATACGAGGCCTTCAAAAAAGTCGAGGACCTCTGACTCGGTTGATCCCGAAACGCCTACGTCTGACGCGCGTTATGTCGACCTCAACTCACCAGAAGAAAATCCCTTTTTTGTAGGGGAGGAGGGGGCGGAGGAGCTACCTCGTCCCGCCGGTCGACGGGCTGCTCGAGCCGCACGGACGGAGTCTTCGTCGGGGGTTGATAAGTTAGTCCCGGCATTTGCTGAAATGAACCAGCGGCTCCAAGACTTGCGCGATATCGGGGCTCAGCGTATCCAAGAAAACCGAGAGGTCGTTGACATCATGAAGGAACGACAGTTTAAACGCGACTTTGCTTTTTACATGGCAAATCACGACCACCTAGAGGGGAAAGCGCTGGAAATGGCTTTGAGCCGAAAGGCAAAAATCGAAAAAAAATATGGTTTCTAGTATTTTTATCTTTTATTTATGGTTTGTAATTTTTTTTTTAGTATTTGTATTTTTTTTTGTTTTAGTATTTGTAATTTTTTTATTTTTAATGAAATATTATTAACTATTAAATATTCTTATTTAAATAAAAAACAATAATTAACCAATCATTACCAATCATTTATAACCCCCACATAACCCCCCTTCCCACTACACCATCTTTTTCCATAACCCCAACATAACCCCTTTTCTATTACTTTTTAATATTTTAATCCTATAACCCCAACATAACTATCCACCACTACACATACCCTTAGATAATCACCTAGCGCTTTGGGAATTTAGGCATTTCAACTAATATATCCATTAAAGCTTCACCTTTCCTACTCAATGCAAAATACTCAACTGCCCTTTGTTGTATTTCAGCATCAATGCAACTTTCATACCTAAATTGATTAGAATTTGTGTTTAAAAAAAAATAATGTGAACTCTTGGAAAGAACATATGAAGCGAGTTAAAGGTAATTGTTAACCGACTTGCTGTATAATGCCCAAATTTAATTATGTAGTTCCAGGTCAGGTGGTTGCGAGTGCATTAGAATCTTTGCATATGTTATAGGAAGAATAGGGATTGTAGGTGTCCTGAACAAATAAGCAGGTCTTAATTTGATAAAAATAGAAAAGAATAAATTTACAAAAAAAAAAAAAAAAAGAAGATATACGTACAACATCGTAGGAAGTTTTTCATGTATGATGCTAAATATTTCCTTTGGGCTACAGCCAGGTCGTCTGGCCAAGAGATGGTTGTATTCTCCAAGCAGATAAGCACTAACCTGTTCAGACAAGTAACCCCGCATCAGCTTTATTTCAAACTGAAACATGTACATCGTCTCTGGCAAACCTGACTCTCTTGACAGCCAGATTCTCTAGTAGAACTGCCTATGTTAGAGGACTAATATATAAAAAAAACACCTTTTCAGTGTTTTTTAAAGGAAGTTTTTATCAGAATTACCACTTGTAAGTTGTCCATGTCAACTGATATGTTAAATCCATCAAGGTTAGGATTAACATTTGTCTAATTAGTAACTTTATTAAGCATACCTATATTAAATATGTAATATTTTGTTTATAGACAGTTATGTAGAACTAAGAAAATGTAATTTACTAAAATGCTCACACATTTACTATATGCTAAACATGACAACTAATAAAAAGGTTACAAAAATGAATTAAAATTGACCTGCACCAGTAGCTACACCGTCTACTGCCTGACCTCCCCTCACAAGACCACCTGTACCATGCAATTAGGCCCTGCTCAAAGAGGTTTAGTAAGTATCTTCATTAAAGTTGGTAATAACTTATGTTGCATCCTAAAATGAATGGGGAAGGCTTGCCAATTTGATTCCAAGTGATATAAATCACCAAAATTATATAATTTGATTGATTCAAGGCACAAAAATATGTCTACACTTTGTCACTTTTAACTTCATTACTGGAAGTGAAACAAAACCCCAATATATTTAATATAGAAGAATTATAAGCAACCAACTAATACTATCAAAACTACATCTTGTAATGCTCATAACAATATAAACAATTAGATATAATAACTGTTCCAAGTAAAAACATTGACAATATACATCATTGGCATTTAATCAAAACCATGGTTAACATCAACATTAAACAGTTAAAGAATACCCCAAGTAACCCAAGAGCAAAACATCCTTCATTCTATGGACTTTCTTTTTAACTAATTATTAAATAAAATTGGGCAAGTGTGATCAAAGCTAAACAATGAGTACCCAATACATTACTGGGTTAATTGATAAAACCTTGCTGTGATTTCAGAACTTTAAAACATTTCCAAGTTGAAAATTTGGTTTTCCTACACTCACAGTATAACTGTGACAAGTGCCAAATATGTTTTGGTTTAATGCAATATACAAGCTTATAAATAATAGCAATTGCTGAAATAAGACTATACACCTATTCATTTAACAATAAAACTAAACCAGTTATAATTCCCTAGAATAAAACATCTTATTTTATTTTTTTTGAAAATTCACTTTCATTCAAAAACGGCAAAGTCCTCAAATCGAGGACCGCCAATCAACAACAAACCATATACAAACGACTATAATGCCACTTTTCCCACTCCAAATCTATAAACTTCGATCTATGCTTTAACAAAAAAACGAAGAACTCTTTATATTAGCTATAACAAAACCCCGCTGTGACTGGACGCTTTGTTGCAGCAGATCTCGAACATCTTTCACAGTAGGCGCTCCATTATTTCACAAGCTCCAGAGCCATTTATCAGCTACCAGTGCAAGGCATGTGCAGAATTAAGGCTGACAGATCTGCAAATTCACGGCTGCAAATCTCTGTCATAGGTTCGACAAAGTGTAAACAGATGCAGCCGCTATAAAGCAACCTGTAAACAGATGCGAAGCTGACTCCGTATTCTCCCAACATAGCGGACAACTTAAGTCTTCAACATGTATATTTCTTCTCGCCAGCGCTGCTCTTGTAGGAAGTCTTTCGATCGTCGCTCTCCAAATGAATATGTTGCATTTTAGGGGTACCCATTTGCACCATTGAAGAATATAATCCGTCGCTGTCGTATATGTTTTAATCAGCCATTTTTTTTTACTGCAGCAACTGAAAAGCCGTCCGACGAACCTTGCCAAAGCCAGCGATCCTCAGTCGAACACCTGTAAGCTGAATTTATAAGTCCGTCAATTCATTAGTTGCAGACTGTGGGACAGCCGCTGATCTCCACCTCCACCCGAATTCAATAGCCCCTCCCACCCTTAACACCCTTTCAGAAACTAAGCACCTCTTTTCCGCTTCCAACTTGAACAACAGCGGATATCTGTACTTCAGCGGTACCTCAAACAACCACGGGTCGAGCCAGAAACGGGTATTTTCTTTAAATAATCAGAATCAAAATCAGTTTATCAAAACACTAAAAACTGATTGGTGGCGTGATGATTGGCGGGATCCACCTGAAGATGCAATTGTTGCCATTTGTGAACATGTATTCTATTATCAGTGTGTATCTGAATACTTAACAGGGGAAGACAACACATGTCCATCACCAAAATGCAAAAGCACAATCTGGCCTGATGTGGTATTTAACAAAGCCACATTAAAGAATTCTCTCTCTGAAGATCATAGTGCCAACTCATCAAGAATTGATGAGAAATCTATAGTTCTTCAACAAGATTATAGCTCTTCCAAGATTAAAGCTGCAATTGAGATTATTCGGAAAAATTACAGATGTAGAAGTTCATATTTAGGTTGGCGTAGAAACTTGTTTACTTTCTAATCAGATTAGTGAAACTGAGGAATTAAACAGTGTAGTGAAATCAATTCACTCAAATCACAAATGGCACTAAACATAGTTGGTGAGTGAACTAAGAAACTAACCATGAGTGATGCTTGTATTGGAGAGGATTTGCAATAGCTTCCAGAGCTTCCCTCGTAAATGGCCCCATAACAAATGCAATTTTTTTCATGTTCAATTCGCATCACACATCATCATCATCTATAAATTAAGAATCAACTATGTGTTAAACATAAATCAATATTAAATATAATACAAGAATATTAAAGGTTACTGTAACAATGCGAGGACAAATGCCATGATTGAAAGCCGAAATGGCACTATACTGATCTCCCAATGATGACAATCTGCCTCAAGCTCAACAAATTTGAGCAACATCTCAATACGTAAACTTAAAAAATGATTAATTAAAACGATTATGCCGATATGCAGATAGGAAGAAGAAGCGAACCTTTTATGACATTGTACATACAAAAAGTCATGAGATCATAAACAATAACACCAATATTGTTAACCTAATCAGCCTTGGAGGGTGTATTATTGATATACATGGCAGTCTAATTTCCATGGCAGAGTTCTTTATTGGTGGGGGTTATAAATCACTAAAGGAGAAACAATTCAGTTACAATATTGATGTTTATAGAGACGGGGGACTGGAAACGAAGGGGCAGAGATGGAATGGCTGCATCACATTGATATTGATGTTTTCAATCGATTGGTTTACTCATGAGGGCATAGATGGAATAGGATTTTAGGATGAGAGGTATGGGTCCATGGTTAATTTACATCACTAACCTTGTAAGTGTCTTAATTTACCATTAAGTGACTAATTTACCCCTATAAAATATGCTTTATTAACTTGTGTATGTAGCAATAAAACTTGTACCCATAATAAAATGACAATCTTGTACATCACTCCTCCTTTATAATGTATTATAGATTATAGATAAATGTCCGGACACTCACTTGGGCTAAAATATAGTTAATGTTATATATAAAGAAATACATGTTTTAGTGGATTTTAGTGGGCTGCTACGGTGGGCACAGGCCCACCATGATGCACATGTGAATCCGCCTCTGGTTTTGATGATATAGATATTGACGATATTGATGCTAGTGACGATATCCTTGATATGGAGCAGGAAGTGTTAACTAGCATGAATGCGCAAACTATGAATACGATACCTAAAGATGAAGATCGACTTTCTATCATCCTTCAATTCCAATTAGCAAAAGCAATGTCCTTGCATAATATGGATTCCAAAAATTCATGATGATGTGTATGTGAATGAGTCAAATTATTTCTACCTAGCTCTATTAGTGAACCTTCTCTTCTGAGATTATGAAACTAGAAAGATTCTTGTTATTGCTTCAACTCATATTCCCCCAAAAGTGGATCCCACTCTAATAGCTCCAAATAAATTAAATAAGATGATTTTAAATAATATTTTTTTAGAATATAGATACTTGATCTACCAACTTACTTCTATTATGTCAATATTATTCACTAAGGTTGGAATTATGGTGTGAGTCATTCAGTCTATGGATAGTATTTGGCAAGTGCTTTTCCTTATGCATATTCAACAATGGATCCCCCTTGAAAGAATTACCAACTATAGAGTTCCGGAACTGCTATTTATTTGTTGAATAGATAGTTTCGTAGAAAAAAATTAAGACTATACTTGGCAATAAAATGCTCAAAAAAGCCCATACACTTAGAAAAAATCGTCGGAAAAAGAAGTCTCAGCCCTATTAATACATTGAATTAAGATATTGCATGTACCAAATAAGTCTTCACTTTAAAGTTTTAAGAAAAAAAAACAGTTTAATTAATCTAACAAAACTTTAAACCCCCCAGCACTCATGCAGATCAACCATTTGCCAAAGATCACTTGCCGCTGATAATGAGCGGTGTGCCACACCTTGCTGGAATTTGCTGCATGTTCCCAAGCTAAAGGTGCTGCTCCATTAAACTCTATTAATGTACGAACGAATTGAACAGTAGATCTAAATGAACAGTACGTTTGTAGGCAGCTGTTAAATATAATTAGGTATGAATCAGGTTAAGATAATATGTGTGTGGTTTAGTGGTGAGGCTGTTGTTGTGTTATCAAGAGGGAGCAGGTTCGAGCCCCGTATTTTACACCGGTTTTGTTCATTTTTGCCTCGGTATATTTCTCTCACTGGACCAACTTTTTTGTAGTGTAGCTTCCACCGTCTTCAATCACAACTTGATTATCCATAACAAATTAACAAATGTAAAAATTCATCTCCCAATCTCTATTGAAAGAATTCTTTGCTTCCCCTTAGTATCACGAGATCCACGGAAAACGCCGCTTTTAGAGAAATCAGACCGAATTGTTGAGAATTCGGAATTTGGCTTTGCTGTTCGACGAAGAATCGAGATAGATCCGTAACGGTTTTTCATGGATCTGTCGCCTTTGCCTAAATCTGAGGCTTTATATAAAAAACGACGGGAGATGGTATCCGTAAGTAGCGGGGCTGGTGAAGTTAAAAAAAGCAGAGGAGGGAGATTGTAGAGACGTTAGTGTAGGAGGTTGTGATGGTGGTTGTTAGGGGGTGGTCACTGTGTTGTTCAGAAGGGGGTTAGATGGTTTTCTTGAGGTTTGGTGGTGGTGGTTTGCAATGTTTTCAACTGTGACTGTAGCCGGTCCACTAAGTGACCGAATCAGTTAACTTGGCACACTAGAATTCAGATCGACAACAACAGGAAATTGCTTAGAGATGATGATATGGTCTGAGTTGTTTAACGCCGACAGTTCAGATAGATTCGGGGCCGGCTCAAACATATTAGGGGCCTGAAGCGAAATAAAAATCCAGGGCCCTATTTATAAAAAAAATACTGAAAAAAATTACAAAAATGGCTAGGAGGAGGGATTGAACTTATGACCTTGTTGTTAAGGGCCAAAATGCTCTAACCAACTGAGCAAGTCCATCTATATGTTTTTATAAAGGTTTATTTTTATTATATATAAATTAGGGAAATTATGGGGCCCTTAAAACTTAGAGGCCCAAAGCAAAAGCCTTATTTGACTTGGGCTTGAGCCGGGCCTGGATAGATTTCTCTATATACTGAATTGTTATGCACCGTAAGATGGATATAGATTGAAGATAAAGAGACTCTTTTTGCTGGTGGAAGAAAAAATTATATTAGTTAATGGTTAATGATGATGGGTTTATGTCTCCCAAGACAATTTTTGGAAAGGAACATGGCAACATTTCAACAAGTGTTTGTAATGTAATTTTGATTTTGTTTAGTGTACCAATAATATTTTTTATTATTATTATCGGATTACTTTTTCTATTTTATAAGTACCTCAAAATAAATACTAGATTTGCTTTATGTACTTCGTATTTTAGTGAACAATAGTTTTTCTTTTTTTTTTTTCTAAATATGTTTTAAAAATAATTTGATTATGTCATTTGGTCGATCAGTGAACCAGTATGGTTAACAATACGACGTCCGCTTTAATTAGCTGCTCTTTGTGAATCAAGTCCGAATCAGATATTTATCGGTGAATCAAGTATGTAATCATTTAAAAATAGACAAAAACCATGAACGTGAACCATTAAGTGCGGCGCAACGCCCGCGGAGAGAACCCCTAGTTCCTTTAACATATTTATTGGAAACACCCTAAAACGATGTGGAAGAAAGGTGGGTGGGAGGACGTGATGAGGAAATAGACAATGAGAAATCCGCATCAATGGGCGTCCTGTAACGGAATCCTTAGGAGGAGAAAGAGAAGGATGCTTGTGAAGATTCAGTCCTAAAGTAGATAGACTAGGTGTCTGTCCCACCATGATGCTAAGACTATCTCCAATGCTAAGGCTGCCCTTAGGTGCCCTTAGCTATCCAGTTAGCTGCCACATCATATCCTTTTAAATCCTTAAAAACCTCATTTCACCTCCAACCCTACAAACATCCTTACATTTTCCAGATCATCACATATTTTTCTAATTATAACATAAACTTTATTGTTATATAACTATTTAAATTATAAAAAATAACAACTCTTTTTATGCCATGAACTTATGAGTACTAGTGAACCTGTGTTGAAATGATATAAGCACCTAAGTTATGAGTAAATGGCCCAGTTGCGGTTAATTATGCCTTGGCCCATGAAGTCACCTGTCATCTTCCTTTTAAATGAACCGTCGCCGTTCAAGCCTAGCAACCGTTGAATTCCGTCATTCAACTCCAACCGGTAAAAAAACCTTCGCATCTCTTTAAGTTTATGTCGTTAAAGGCCCACGATCGACCGAAATAAGTGTTGTGAGGTAATCAACTGAGAAGATGCAAACCTTGACCGATTTATTGGGCCCACCTTTGTCGTTTGGACCCAGGTAAACCACGCCCTTCTGCACAGGCTCTGCATCTTCAGACATCGTCGGGCATTGATCTCCAACGCAAAGGGTTGCTCTAGCGTGGCACGGGTGAGGGAAGTTCGTATGCAGTGAAGACAGTCTAATGGTCTAGTATACTGATGACTAGGTTTGAGACCCGTGGGGACCCACGGTGCAAACCATAGTAAATAACAAAATTATATGAAACTAAGAGTTGTATTGTTCAAGTTTAGTAGCTACAAACGTAAAGTGTTAAAAATAACGGTTAGCCTGAAATTTTTTTTCTTATATAAACGTCAAAGTGGATATTTTTTATAAGCCCTCAGTAACGTTAGTAATGAAAACCGATTACCTATTATGATCAGTACTCAACAAAAGTATAAAGTTTTGAAAAAAATAACAAAGGTATGAATACATTATGTTTTTGTAAATGACTTTTTATCATATTTTTATTTTTAATGTAATTGTAATTAGTACATAACTTGTTCGAAAGAGAGAATTATATAATTGAATGATAACAATGTGATAATGTTGATTGCATAAGTGTGAAAGACTTGTATTCATGTAAATATATAGGTGAAGTAGAAATATGTGATTAATAAAATTTGTAGGTTGATTGGTAAAAGAACTTAAAATTAGCACATTTAGTGCATAAAATGTTGTCAAAATATATTGACTGGTCTTTGAATGAGGATCTTTTCAAAATATCAATTATACCTCAATAATTGTTGTGTAATTAGTAGAATTAAATCAGATTAATTTGTTTTTTTAGTATATAGATTTAATATTATCAAATAATGTATATTTTAGTCATACTAAGCAGTAACGGTGATCAAATGTCCCTTATGTTCGGTTTTTAAATATAACAAAAACCGAAAACCGATGTTCGGTTTTAGGAAAAACAATAACCTAAATCGATCGTTACTTTGGTTACGTAAATTTGTCGGTTATCGGTTTTGGTTTCGGTTATGTTCGGTTAATATTCAAACATAAAAGTTGTGCAAAATTATAAACTTAAAGTATTTAGTAAATTGTTTGGACCTTTTTTCAAGATACAAATATATATGAAAACGCAATAAAAATATATGAAATACTTACAAATTGTTCGGTTTAAGGCATATGTTAACCGCAACCGATCGGTTAATTCGGATTCGGTTTTTTTTCGGTGCTGTTATCGGTTATGTTTCGGTAATTTTTAGTTATCGGTTTTCGTATGGTCACCCCTACTAAGCAGATTGGGACAGAATGATTAGTCAACCTTTGTTAGAACTTAGAAAATATAAATATAAAATTAGATATATTTGAGTTTACAAATTAACATAATTGTTAGTATTTAGGTTTTATTTTTTACGATAAATGTAATTTACTTTAGCATAAAACTCAATGATTGTTATGTAAATACAATCATTAGATTATATAGTTTGTATCAAATTTAGATATATATTATCAAATTAGTGGTCATAATTGAAATTAAACACAATTTGCACGTACAAATGAAATACAAAAACAAAAACCATAGATGAGATGATATAAGTATACTGAAAGAGAAGCAAAAAATAAATTAAGACAAACAACGGTTTTATAGCATAGTAGTAATCAACAAAGTTTTTATTTGTAATAAACATTATTAAACTTCACATCAGACTCCATTTAAGCTTCATTTGCCTCATCATTGTTGTTAAGAGTTGATACTGTATTGTTCCCAAGCAATTCATATACTGCTGTCAGCTTGCGTTTAGTTTTACCATCTTTACCAGAGATAATCGAACATTCTGCCTCAGTTAAATTTTCATTCATTATGTTTTTGCTAGTATCCTGATACAAAAAAAAAAGTATAACGAAATTAACAAATAACTATAAAAATTTAAATTTTAGCCATAATTAACTTACTTGATCAAAAGACTGAAACTTTTTTGTAATTTCAGAAATAATAAACTTGTCATCAGTTAGGTTAGAAATTCCATAAACTTCATCAAAGCTTTTCAAGTTGAAATCAGTGATGGAAATTTTAAATGCAAAAACTCTGTCACGTAAATAGTATAATTCATCTGGAAACTTGACAATGTGATCAACCTGTATAAAATTAAAATGTATATTATTGTTTTAGTTATTAACAAAAAAAATATATAAGACACTAATAGATTTGTATTATAATAATTATATAACCTGTGTATTTTCCTCAATCAAAGTATTTGCAGACATTGGAATTACTACAGTTGACTCATTATGAAATAAAATTAGTTCAACATCACCAGTTGCATCTTGAACACGTAAATGAAGTCTAAACCTGATATATAAAAAGTAAAATTAAATATTACCACATGTAGATCAACTTTATGTAAAAATGTGAGAATTTATATTTTCAAAATAAAAAATAGACTTTATCATGATAAAAGCACCTTGGTACTGGAATGATATCTTTCGGCTTACAATTTTCATTCATGCAATCATATGCATCTCGGACTTCATAGTCCCGAGAACCATCATTCTTGCTAGAATTGATATAGTATAAAGACACCTTGCTGTTACAATCTGGACAAGCCATATAGAACCAACCACGATCTTTACAGACATCAATCACAGTCCCAACAATAATGATACTCTTTTCCTATTATAATAGTAAAATTGTGTTGCTAGTTAACAAAACATTTTTTGTAAATGAAAATTAAAAAAAATATATAACAATAATGTAATATGTCTTTACCATGTCAATCTCCCAAATGTCTCCAATGTTACAATAACAGTTGTTGACCAAAAATTCGTTTTCAATATTTGAAAACACAGGCAGACCCAATGAACGAAAATTTGATAATGGATATTGTATTGGCTTTTGCAACAAACTACAATGTAAATTAAAAATAATCAGACTTATATTATAACAATAATTTTGATATGTAGATATAAAAGTACTGTACAATTTTAAAACCTTGTTCTGTAATTGTTGATGGCATCAATTTCTTCATTTATGAACAACTTGCTAACCTTTGGTGAATTAGAAACATAAGGGTAACCTGATTATAACAAACGTATAAGCCAATAGGTAATTTTAGATTTAATAATCAAAACAAAATAGACTATAGTTATATATATATTTTTTTACCATTATAATGGTGCAATAATCCAAACTGCAAGATTAAAATCAGAGGATCTGCATTGTTATGAACTTCAAGATATCTAGCAAGTTGATCAGAGAATCTATCCCATAGCTTAACAAATACAGTAAGGCCCCTATTACTTGGAGATACAAATTAGTACAAAGCAGTTTAAATAGTTGAAAATGGTATATATTAAAAAAATAAATAAATAAAAACACAAACTCAAAATCTTGTATCTCCAATAACAGTCCTTTATTTGTGTTCAACTGAGTAGGTTTACTGTCATTTACATTAATAAACTGCTTAACATGTCCAATGATATTTGTAAAAGTTGCATATTTAAATTGTAAGTATACAATATTAGAATAATTAACTTCATAGAAACATAGAAAACTTAAAAAATTAAATAACATACCAATTGAAACATTGGGAAAAAACCCTCCGCTTCTAACTGATTGAAAAGGCGAGAAACAGAAACCAAACTTATCACCAATCCAATTATCACATCTCAAGACTTGGGTGTTATTTTTATTTGAAAGTTTATATGGACTGGTAGCATATTTGATTCTTGAAAAATCAAATCCAACTCTAACAAAGTGAATTACAAAAGAAAGTTGTTCCCGTATTTCACTTTCAAATAGTCTAACCAATCTGTTGGATATTGTTCCTTGAGCTTTGAATCCCTAAATAATTGAAAAATTACATATCAAAGTATAATTTGCAAATAATTTTATACTATAAAACAGAAACATACATGAATAGAAATATACAAACATGTTTGATGTGTAATCAGTTGACTTAAAAATGAATTTTTTATTCGTAACATAGTTTTAAAAAAAATTAATTAGTACACATAAAATAAATAGTGAATGTATAACTTAAATAAACATTTGAATGTATGTTTTGCAAAGAATCTATATAAAAAAAAGTTAAAGAATGAACTATTTAATCATTTATCTTTTGTATAAATATATATATATATATATATATATATATATATATATATATACATAGTAATATAAGTAATCATATTAACAAACTACAAATATAAAAAACTTTAGAACCGCTTAAAATATACCTATTGTAACATATTCATCAACCTCCTTATCCAGAATTCTTTGAAAGGGCATAAAAGAGAAACCAAAATCTGGACCTTGGAAACCATGATATTCGGAAACTTGAGTATTCATATTCAAGCAGAGTTTGTTTGGGTTTGGAGCATACTTGTATTTAGAGGAATTGACCCCAACTCCTGGATTTCTTATAATAAGAGAAGAATTTTCAATCAGAAACCTCTCGAATTTAAAAAACAACCGCTTAAATACATTCGTTTGAATCCTGTCACCCTGTTGATTATAAAAAAAATAAGATAATTGATATACATTAAAATTAAAAGCATCACAATTAAAAAAAAAGTTATGAAATTTAAAAATAATAGGATATAAAAAAAAACGTGTTGTTAACTTTTACATTTTCATCACATATGATCATTTCAATTGAGTACACATCATTAGGATTGCGACGATCGGGTAGACGTCAAACCCGAATAATCTTTAGCTTTAACGCCACACTGTTTCGGTTTACATGAATTTGGTTAACCATTGTAAACTCATTTGCATCTACAGCAGTCATTGATCTTGTTAACTGGGAAAAAATGATGTAAAAACCAAAAGATGACTTTAATAAAACAACAAATCAAAATCAAAATAACTAATGTTTAAGTAATTAAATATGAGAAAGAGAAATTAACCTAATAATATATCTTTGCGATTACTCAAAGTGGTTCCAACGTGTCTTATTACAATTGTATGTGAATTGGTTTGACTTGTTTATATAGTTATTGAATTTACCGAATAATAAGAAATGGATGAAATGGTGGGCGGTTAATTAGCATTTGAATTAGCATTGTTTTAAAGGTTATAACATTATGTATTGATTGAATTTAGTCAAGGTCAATCATTTATTGATTAAATGGCGTATGTCAAGCATTATATAGGTATTGATGTAGGAATTAAATCAATTCAATAATAACAAATAAATTAAAGAGTGGAGGGTAATTAGGAACCGAATTAAGAGTGTTATTATTGTTATAACTTTATGTACTGATTGAATTTAGTCAAAGTCAATTAGCCAAAGCAAAACAGCCGTATGTTAAGCATTATAGTTAGTTGTAATTTGTTTTGATATATTCAATGTTATTTAAGTAATGTTCTTTATATGTTATGTCAAGCATTATATAGGAATTCAATCAATTGAATAATAAAAAACGGATGAAAGAGTGGAGGGTAATTAGGATTCGACTTACAATGGTTATTATTGTTATAACTTTATGTATTGATTGAATTTAGTCAAAGTCAAGTGTGGATGTCAAGCATTATACTTAGTTGTAATTGTAATTTGTTTTGATCTATTCAATGTTATTTAACTAATGTTCTTTATATGTTATGTAAAGCATTATATAGGTATTCAAACAATTCAATAATAAGAAATGGATGAAAGAGTTGAGGGTAATTAGCATCCGAATTAGCATTGTTATTATTGTTATAAATTAATGTATTGATTAAATTTAGTCAAAGTCAAGCATTGAAATCATTAATGGCGAATTTTAAGTATTATACCTAGTTTTGATTTTTTTTTTGATCTATTCAATGTTATTAAACTAAATGTTCTTTACATGTTATGTAAATCATTATATAGGTATTCAATCAATTCAATAATAAGAAATAGATGAAAGAGTGGAGGGTAATTAGCATCCGAATTAGCATTGTTATTATTGTCATAAATTAATGTATTGATTACATTTAGTCAAAGTCAATCATTGAAATCATTAATGGCGAATTTTAAGTATTATACCTAGTTGTGATTTTTTTTTTTGATTTATTCAATGTTATTAAACTAAATGTTCTTTACATGTTATGTAAAGCATTATATAGGTATTCAATTAATTCAATAATAAGAAATGGATGAAAGAGTGGAGGGTAATTAACATTCGAATTACCTCTTATATATTATTGTTATAAATTAATGTATTGATTAAATTTAGTCAAAGTCAAGAATTTAAACCATTAATGCCGAATTTATATGATTATACATATTTGTGATGTGATTTTTTTTTGATCTATTCAATGTTACTAAACTAAATGTTATTTACATGTTATGTAAAACATTATATAGGTATTCAATCAATTTAATAATAAGAAATGGATGAAAGAGTGGAGGGTAATTAGCATCCGTATTAGAATTGTTATTATTGTTATAAATTAATGTATTGATTGAATTTAGTCAAAAACAATGATTGAAACCTTTAATGCCGCATGTCAAGGATTATACCTAGTTGTGTTTTTTTTTTATCTATTCAATGTTATTTAAGTAAATGTTCTTTATATGTTATTATATGCTTTACTAACATGCTTGAAAATTGGACAAGTAAATGCGTATTCAAAGTAAATTTGTTATTGTATAAGGAAACCATAAATTTCGCAATTACATTTATCAATTCATTATGAATATTGTGAGTAAATTCAGTTGTGAATATGTATTCTAAATTATACCGTATTGCCACCACGGGTTAACGTATACATATTGTTACAATTACAACATACTAAATATTCGGTAAAATTAGACATCTCCATGTCAATATACCAAATGAAAAAAAAAAACACAAAATTTTAATGATTATTGATTCACACATTGTCGTACTCATTTATTGATTTGACCATAATTAAATCTTAGTCAATGTGAATAATTACACATTTAAATTAAAATTAATAAGAAGTTTGAAAATTTATAGCATATTCAAAGGTCAAAACACATTTTAATAATCAGTAAAATTTATTTAAAATAAGTTCAAAAGAAAATATAAAAATCTATAAATTCTAACAAAACAAACCAAGATTGACCATGGTATGTCGAAACTTTAATGTTGTTGTTTCGTAAGTTTTTAGATAACAAAAACCTGTTCATGGATTTAGGCAATGTCTGCACAAACACGTAAAAACCAACATTATAATAACAAATAAGGTTTTTTTACTTAAAAAAATATTAGAAACGTCATACCAAAACTCGTGCGGAAGGGTCATGAATAACTTTGAAGAATTTGTCACCCTTGTGATAAGCCATATTGAAGTTATTTGTCCTAATGAAATCCTGTTCTTCGTATGCAAAAAACAAACTTTTGTTAAAATATACATAAAGTCACTCATACTAAAAACTGATTTTAATTATCTTGTTTTATGAAATCCGGTATTTTGTTTTTTTTATATACTTGTTTTTTATATTCACACATACTCAAAACCGATTTCAATTGCAATCTGTTTATTAAAAAACACAATCATATATTCAATGATTAAAGCTGAGCAGAATTACTCGCGTATCGATTACATCCAAAGCAGAGAGTTGATTGTAAACAGATTATCAAATGGTTTTAATAAAAAAAAAACGATTCTGTTTGGTTTAATATGTTAGTAAACCGATGTGGATGGATTTCAAAAATTGTCAGAAACATAATCGACAAACAATAGGATTAGAAAGTTATTTTAATAAGAAACCGATTGTATTTATATTTTATGTAAGATGGTTTCAAACATTTACTTTAGGGATTTTATAAAGGGTCAGAAACATAATCGAAAACTTGTTGATAATCACATATTTTGTAGCAGGTTGATAGATATAGGATTGTCATTTGTCTTTGTATAAAAATAACGATACAATCCTATTGTTTTTATCTTTTATGTAAGATGATTGCAAACATTATGTATCAATATAATAAAAATGCAGAAAAAGATTCAAAAACATTTTCGAGATTCATCTAAGATTGATGAAGAACATACCTTGCAAAAATGACAATGAGAGAGGAATGAGGAATGAGAAAGGAATTAGTAGGAGAGGAATGAGGAATGAGAAAGGAATTAGTAGGAGAGGAATGAGGAATGAGAAATGGATGTTGACAAAACTAAATAAAAAGAGGTTTATATAAGACTTAGTCTTGGAGCCCCATTTAGGATTTGGATCCTTCAAGACCCTCTAAAAATCTAGGATTCAACCCTAGTGTTTTCATTTATTATATAGATAGATTAATAATCATCATGTTTTACATTTATTTTTGTAACCGAATTAGTTACCATAATAAATTATTTAGTTTGTAAAAATATCATACTATTTAATTTAATATTTAATAACTTAAAGTAAATACAAATAAAAAAAATATACTATAAAATTTCATGTACTTTAAATGTTACATAAATCTATATCTATAGCTATAATAAAACGAGAGGGGTGGGGGTTGGAGATCAATGCCCAATATTTAGATTATAAGTAACCCAATATTTATTAATTTATAATTTTTATCTTTATTATTATCTATACATATAATAAACTAAAGCCATTTTAATGACATGACATTCAAAGAAGGTATTCTTTCTATTAAGTGTGTCATGTGTCATCCCATGTGGCAAGGCCTTTATTTTAGGAAATAATAATTTAAAATTTAAAAACAAAATTAGATTTTTATCTCTAAGGTTTCCTCCCATAACTTTTAAACGTTAATCTTTTATACACGGATTTTTTTTTAAAAAAAAATACACCAAATTAACGAGCGTTTTATTATCTTTCCAACGGGTACCATAGTGCTATATAAAAACGGAGAAAAAAACGACTAATTTTTTGTGTGGTTGGTTTTAATATTAGGGTCGAGACTGGGATTAGGTGATACCCGACCCAATTACCCTTTTTTTATATTAGAATATGATAACTTATGGCAGAGATTTGTTTATAATAATAATAATAATAATAATAATCATTAATCATATATTGGCAAGTCATTAATTATGTTGTCATATTAGATATTTTATTATGTCATATTAGATATTTCAACCTCGAACGCTCTCCAACAAGTAATTGCTATATATATATGTCATTTTTATAATTTAGATACTTCTAATTTTATTCACTTTACTTAAATTTCTCAACCCGGGACGCTCCCGGGGTATAAGCTAGTTTTACTATATAATAAATAAAAATCTTATGATTATCTGAATCATCTATAATATGAAATAATATTATTAAATTATAATTTCAAGTTTATCTCTTATTTATTTTCTTAACTAATTCTTTTTATATATCTGGCTATTAAAAAGCATTTTATATTTTATTGATTAAACCTCATGTAATATTAAATTTTTCAATCTAATAATAAATAAAAAACAAAAAAATGTTATAACTCGTGAGATACACAAGTTTATAATAATTCTTCACACTAAATGAAACCGTAAATGAGAGTTTTGTTTTCATCAAGGATGGAATAGGACAAAACTAGTCATTTTAAAAAAAAGCTACACCTTCAAGATCACCGCTTCAGTCACGTCCTACAATGGTTGTTTCTGCCTCTGCTCCTCATCCAAACGTACATTCTCTATTTAATATACATTTTTATTTTTATTCACATGATTAAAATTGTTGTTTTGTCATATTATAGTACATTAGGTTTTATGCTACATCGTAACACACATTATGTCATTTCACATTAGATTTTTCTATCTCAGAAAGCTCCCGAGATATAACCTAAATATAAATAAAAATAACATTTTGATATTAGAAAATTATTAATTTAGTATTAAATAAATTTAGGTGAGTTATGCTCCAAAAATATATTTTAGGAAGTGTAGAAAGCAAAATCAAGGAGCACATGATGGTCTCGGGGGAAGGTTGATCGAGCAGCTTGGGGCCACGCGGGAACACAACCCCTCTCCTTCGGGGCCGACATAATCCTTCTTAATCAGGATTATAACATTATTGAAAATACATAGGGGAGTCATTCTCTCTCTTTTTTTTTCTAACATATCAAATCACGCTTAGAGAAAAAAAAAAATAGAAAACCCAATACGTACCTGTACCTATACCGATACCAAATTTGAAGAAAAGTGGCAACCGAATACTGTACTGGAATATATTGGTACAATACGGGTATTTCGATACTCGTACGTGTACTAAGTAGGTAAATCGTTACGAGTATCACTACTATACGGGTACCAAATTGGTAAAACTGATACGCGTACTAATATGATATGGGTACCAAATAGGTAAGATCAATACAAGTACCACAAATACTATGATACAAAATAAAGCATAATATCAAATTCATTAGTATATAAAATTTGGTACCGTATTATTTATACTCGTACTTGCACCATACCCAATACACTGAATGCCAAAACCAATAAAATTGGTTTCAGAACCGGTTCCAACGTTAGAATATGCCAAATTCGTTTTTTTTATCGTTGGGTTCGTTTATAGCCGTTAACTAGCCGTTTTTTTCACCCAAAATCACCATTTTGCCACCCTTGTTTAGTATAAATAGGTTTTGGATGATCACAACACTCAAAAACGCAAAAAGAAACAACCCGAAAACCCAAAAACCGCTATCGTACACACTTAATATTGTGTTTGCTTTGCTTTTATTACATCATTCTGTGGCTTCATCTTCAAACCCACCCCTAACCGGTTCCACAAACGAGCCTACCGTTGTTTAAATTTTCGAGACGACACGAAACGCCGAACTTTTTGGTGAAAATGGTTATTTCGACTTGTGTCTTATGTCGAATGGCGAAAAAAAAGCACGTTGTAGAAAGTTTTAATTTCATTTTCCATGTTTCTTGTTTCGAAATACTAAAAAAATAACAAAAGTCGTAATTTTATGTTTATTTTTTTTCCATCGGCTTATTTATTTTTTTAATTGTGCGCGCAAGAACCGATTCCGGAACCGAAACCGGAACCGAACCGAATCGGAACCGGTCTTTGGAACCGACGGAACCGGGACCGAAACCGGACGGAACCGGAACCGGTTCCGAACGGAACCGACACTGTAGCGGACCGGTTTCAAACCGGAACCGGTCCCTAAAAAACCCCGATTTTTAGGGGTGTGCAACGGTTCAGAACCGGACCGAACCGGAACCGAACCGGAACCGTTTAGTGATAAATATAAGAACCGGAACCGAACCGTATAACAAACCTACCGGTTCGGTTCAGAACTTAGTTAAACGGTTCTCGTGTAAACGGTTCTTGCCGGAACTGGTTGTCAATTAAATCCTAAAACTAACAATTAAATCAAAGGCAACTTTAGTAAACTAAAGTCTGGTGTCCTACTCATATTACGGACCTATGATACATGTTTAGAAGTGCACGATACCAACCGCATATATGCAATGATTTTAATTTTAGCACTACAAATGATATGTGTTATGCATTTCTAATGTGACGCGTTATACTATATCATTGTCCGATACACACTATAGGCCAACCTGTGCACATTATAAATGAATTTGTAATCGCTGATTCTCAGTTTAAGCTATTTTCGTTCCCTTTATTGTACTCTATATGTTCTTATAGAAATTACATAATTCAAATGGAACTCCTATCTCAACAAGTTTGTTAGATATTATATAGTTAACATGACTTGAACAGTATTCTTTATAAAGATTAAACTTGGGAATTAAAAATGTGGATAGTTGGTATACAAACTACTTGAAAAAGCCCACTAAGTTAATAGGGTGTTAAATATAATATTTAAAGTTTTAACGTAACCCGGTTCTAGCGGTTCTTTAAACAGAACCGCGGTTCTGAACCGAACCGAACCGGAAACCGTTTTTACCAAAATTTAAGAACCGGAACCGAACCCAAAATACAAGAATACGGTTCGGATCTAGCGGTTCTACATCGGTTCCTCGGTTCTAGCGGTTCCAAACCGTGAATTGCTCAGCCCTACCGATTTGTTCACCTCTACTGATACCTATATCGGGATACCCAAAATTAGTACGGGTCCAGTATGATTACATATAAGGGTATTTGAAAAAAATGCTCATCCCTAACCCACAATCCCACATCGTGAGTCATGTGGCGGACAATCGGACATCACCTAGACTCTAAGGACGAGTTATGGCTATCGAGCCTTATTCTCTGAAGCCCATTAAGGCTTGCAGCCCAAGTCGTTGTTTGTTTTGCATTTTTGCTACCCCGAATACATATTTATTCAAAAAGACTGATAGTAGTCGATTTGGCAAATAATAATATGGATAATTAACTGACATGGTTTTAATTAACTAACTAATTTGATTTATAACTTTAAAAAATTTCTCTTTTATAGGAGTTTTTGAATTACTCAATCAAGTCTTAATTTGGCAAATAATAAAATGGATAGAGCCTAGCTTTCTTGTGATGGAGTGATATGAGAAATAATGGGTAGAGCCTAGCCTCCTTGAGGTATCAAGTTTGATCCTTGATCCCATCGGGTTTTACTGATTTTTCATTGTCGTGCATTTGAGCGGTTGGGGGGGGGGGGGGGGGGGGGGGTCAGGTTTTCCCTGGAATGGTGGCTTGGTGGGTTTTGGCTACCCAACGCTATCTGTGGGTGGGCACCTAAGACGTGTATTCACCCAAGGGCGTATGAGGTGCTTTTTTAACCAATTTGTGAGTACCACAGATAGTCAGGATATCGTTTGTTGGCCATTAAAAAAAACATGGATAGCTTTAATTGTTAAATTAAATATCATACAATTTGAATAAATGAACCCACTGAGTTTAATAGCTTATAAAAGTTATTAGTTACATAATCGGTGGCGTACCCAGGAATTATTTTCTTTTTAACCAAACTTTTAAGGGGTGTGATCGGAATTTTTGCCTACAAATTACACTAAAAACAGTTATTTTAGGGGGCGTCCGCCTCCCTTGAAATGTATGTAGGTCTGCCACCGTACATAATTAAGTAATCTTATATAGATATAGTTTCAATTGAATTGAATTGAATTAATTTGGATTAAATTTAATTTTAGTTGATCTCAGTAAACGTGAGTTTTAGAACTAATACTGTCGTGCCTTCGGGCGGGTTTGTGGGTCGGGTTTTCCCTGGAACAGGAGACGGGTGGACCGAAGGGCTCTGTCCGTACGGACTAGAGGCCGTTTGGGGCCCCTTTCGGCCATTGGGGGCCGCGTACAGAGTACCCGGCAATACTTTAGTTGATCGTTCAAAAAAAAAAAAAAAATACTTATGAATACTTGTATATTAATCATACCGAACTGAATTAAGTAGTGGAATTTAGTAAGAAATCCTTGCAAATGCTAAGGTTAACTCGTATTTAGTTGAAAAAAAAAATGCTATTGAAAAACTAACTGGTTTTTATTAATAATTGCCATCAGCTATTACAAACTTAGTTGTTGAGAACAACTGAATGATGTAAAATCATAACATGAATGCTTATGATAAGAAAAAAAACATGTAAGATGAGATAAATAATTATTATGATCAAGTTGTTTGCAATATAATTAGACAGTATGCTTGTTATCATACTAGTTCCATGATGTATTGATGTCTACAATATAATTTTAATAAATTGAACACAACATTATCCACATTTTAAACCTCGGTAGGTTGTTGTCCACTATCAATCATTTAACGCCCGCTATTTTTTTTAAAAAAAAATAATAATAATAATATACATTCCAAATACTCGTTTTGAATCAAGTAATATAAAAAAATTACATAAAATAATTATTCTACCGATTAAACGAATTTAAATTAAAACGAGACGCCAATCATTAACGGGTTCGTATACGTGATTCACATCCATCTAACCCACCTAGCAAACCCTACCTATTTAATATCTCCTTCTCCTTCATTCCTTTACAACCTCAAACCCTAGCCCCCATAGCTCTTCTCGTCTCCCTGCCTCTCTACAAACACACACATCCACAACCATCACCATTGTCTTCTCATTTTATTCTCTACATGGCAGCTGGAAGGCCAATGAGCCTAAAATCCATTGTACCCGATTTAAAGACCATCTCCTCTGCTTCAACAGTGAGTTCACAAATAGTTCCCAACCCAAATCCCATCCTTGGTCATTTGCGGCGATGTAAAACACCCGAACCACCATGTTTAACCCGCCCTCTCTCCACTAATCTCTCTCCATCACTCGATCTCTCTCACCCTCCCTGTATCAGAAATGGCCAGCCACCACCATCCTTGATGGTGGCGGCGCGTTGGATTTAGGCCGAAATCGGGTGGTAGTGGTCGACCCATGGAGGTTCTCGGTTGATGGTGGTGATGTTGATAAGTAGTCCGATGGTGCTCGGGTACTACCTGAAGTGGTCATGTTGTTCGATGGTGTCGCACTGGGTGCTCATTGGTGTTGCGCTGCAGACGACGTCGGGAAGCGGCTGGTCACAACGGTCAGAACAGAAGCAACAACGGATCGATTAAGATGTTTAGGAGCTATTGGGTCTAGAGGGTTCGTGGTCAAACTCGGGTCAACATCGGTCAGATCTGTGCCCTCTTTTGCCTATGGTTCGGGTCGGGTTTTGTGGGTTTCAGTCTAAGGTGATACAGTTTCGGTCAACATCGGTAAACCTTAGTCAACAATCAGATCTGGATCATCTCGACTAAGAGTCATCAGGTCAAACTTCTGGTCAACTCCAGTCAACAGTCAAGCCGGTTCAGATCAGTCAACTTCTAGTTCGAGGCGCGTGCGTTTTAATTCGCGAACACATATTGGGAAGGTATAACGCGCTGTGAATTTTGTTTAGTTATTTTATTTTGTTTTGTAGTACATTGTATATATAAATGTATCATAAAAGTTAAGCGAACCAAACCGAACCGACATATGTCAATAATCATTTTATTAATAGTTAGAAAGATTGGAAAAATGACTAACTATAAGTATACTTATTAGTGCGATGATAAACAAACTTCAAACAATATATGTACAAATAGTATTTTTTTTGTCAAAAAGTATAGTTTATATTTATACTATTCATCGGGTTTAAAGGTCTAATTAAATTATGTTGTGTGTTGAGAACTTGGTTGAGTATTTTTGGGAAATATAGACAATATGAGTTGTCTGGTTTTATACAAAAACAGAGGAAACTCTGCCCATTTTTTTTACAAAATATAAGAAATATACCGAGCATTCAAATCTACAATTTTGTACAAATGAAGCTACGCTTTACAAATAAACGCTATCCAAACTTTAATAGGTACCTATATTAACCGGCCGTCGAAAGAAACTAAAACGCGAGCCAAGTTACACGTACAATATTTTCACTGTTCTAAAATGCTTCTTTACAATTAGCTTTAGGTCGCAATTATAAATATAACATATTAACGTATATATTTTTATATCACTATACATACACGCACACTTTCGAGAAAACCAAACCAAGTTACCATCAGTTCGTTAAGTTATACACGTTTAAAGACACGTATTATTTACAATACGAGTCTAGGTAGTTGAATAAACTATCTTTACAACCAATAAACAAAATAAGTTCATTTGCATTAGAATTTAAGGCATCGTTTATTTGTAATAGGATACAAGAGTTCAGTTTAATCCAAGTTCAGACTTGTTGCTACTTGCTAGTACTTACACAGTGAATTTCAGGTGAGTTTACGTAACCATGTTTATGCAATTCTTCATACTTGCAACATTATACTTAAGCAATTCTACATGCATGTCTAGTTGTAAACTTTAATGCCTCATGAATTAGACAACAACAACAGTTTCAACGAGTTTCAACGAGTTTCAACATTACATAATCATTAGCTATGGCCAAGCCGGCGATACTCAATAATAGATCTATTGGATTGACAATCCCACCCGGATACGTGTACCTCCTACATAGGTAGCGTGGGTGATTGTTATCGTTCCAACATATTATTAAGGTGAACCGTGGATGACGGGATGGACCTAAACTAGTCGGAGGTTTGATTATGTCGATTCAACATATCATGTTTATTCATGTAGACTTAAACTTACGATAGACATATGAATTGCTAAACTTTTATACTTAAACTATTTGCTTGACATGGCTTATGTATTCTCACCAACTTTTAGTTGACCCCCCCATTTTTCCAAACTCAACAGGAAATACTGATGCTTGAAGTCTAGAGCTAGCATGAGGAGATATTTGAAGCTTTGTTGATTACTTGATGTAGACTTTAATGTAATTCAATATTGTAATGTATTAAAGGATTATTTAAACTTGTGTACTACCATGAGCTACTGAACAATCACTCATACGTGGCACCTCGATGTTTCCGCCATCGGTTGGGGTGTTACAGATTGGTATCAGAGCCATGGTTAAAGGGAATTAGGTTATTAGAAAAATAATCTAGTCTATAACCTTAAGACTTTAACCAGTACTTGCTTCAATTACTTGTAGCTCTACCTTATCCTTATCATTATCTCTATCCTCATCCTTATTCTTAGCCTAAATTGGTCTTGCGTACTCTCTTTCACTTACTTGCTACAATCCTAACGTACTTCTAGATTATTAGGACAAATTCGTTGGGCTTAGACCTGACCTGTTTTGATAAGCCAACATTTTCGTTTACTCGGGATTAGATATTTACAATCTTTGTGTTTCATTTTCATTTATACCCCCTCACTCTCGTATAAAATCTAAGTTTGAATCTCAAAATTTTACAATTCAATTATATTCTCTTCTTATATAATTCCCTCATTAGCTTAAACTTCATGAATCATTTCTGGGTTTCACAATCCTAATTCATTTTACAAACTTATAATATTACTCATAAGTCTAATTATTTTTAACATCTAACCCAAATCACATGTTTCCCTTTACATCATGTTACATATTTTAAATCTATGATCTTTGATGTTTCTGACCAATTTTATTTTAAATCCCCCCCCTACATTTTTATTTATGTGTGTGTATATATATATATATATATATATATATATATGTATATTTTGAAGATACCATCAACCATAAAATTTCACCACATTCGAGATTTTAAAATCCTTGTTTAAAACGTAACCTTATAATCTGTGTATAGGAGATACTGTAGCACCAAAGCTAAAGAGTACTGAATTTTGTCAAACTTTCATCACTTGGGAATTTCACACAAACTATAAGAAATAAATATATATATTTTTTTTTAAAAAAAGAGTGTTTTATTTCCACAAACTTATTTGCTGAATTTCAAATATTTATTGAACAATTTATTGGCGTAACAAATGATTTACGATAAAAATGTTTTAATCTATTAAGAATGACTTCTTTTATGTATTACTCGAAGCCTATTATACAAAACGTCTGAACAAATTCTTGATTTTTGAAATCCGACATCGTGTTTAAAACCTATGACTCATCGAAATATTTTGATCTAAATCAATTTAGTTGTACTATTTAATGACTCTTGCTTTACATACAAAACCAAATTTTGAAAATAAAATCTTTCCATCCACAAGAACAAAATTTACTCTACAATTTTTCCATTGACACCTACTTATCTTGAACTTGTTCGAACTATTACAAATTTTTGGCAAATACCACAATCATGTTTTCTCATACGCTTGTATCTAACCATTTATTCAAACCCCACGATTATTCTGCATGATCACCTTACTACTTGCGTCTTTTTGAAACCCTATAATTTAAACCCTTTATCAACCATTTACACATTCACCATTATTCACAATCTTGATGTTACTTTGAGTTTTCATCATCTCTCAAAAACCAAATTCACATCCTTTACCTCCTCGAACATGAACTGATCTCCACGATGACCACACTATTGAAAACTTAATTGTTCATTGCATCAAAACTTGAATATTAGTTATACATGAGGATTTGATTATCTACCTGAACATTTGATTATTCATGATAATTGGAAGCTATAAACACATCTAAAGTCATTAACCTTGTCTAGGGCAACTCTATTGCAACTTGCATGCTATACTTGATACTTGATGCATTTACCAACTTGCTTACATGTATGTATTATCAATTTGCAACTCATGTGTTAAGCCAAAAACAATTGTTACACTTAATCAAAAAACTGGTAGAGGATGAAGTACTTGCTCAACAGTTAGTAGAGTACCTAATAACCTGCTCAACGATTGGTAGAGGTCATCATGCCTGCTCAACAGTCGGTAGAGGTTCTAATAACCTGCTCAACGATTGGTAGAGGTCATCATGCCTGCTCAACAGTCGGTAGAGGTTCTAATAACCTGCTCAACGACTGGTAGAGGCTATCGCACCTGCTCAACAATCGGTAGAGGTTCCTACTCACTGACTGGTAGAGGTCTTTTTCTTGCTCAACAGTTGGACTCATTTTTTTTGTTACATCATACATGTAATTTGATACAAAGATTTATTAGACTCATTGATACAAAGATTCAATCACAAGGTTATTTTGCATTACTTACATGTGTGTTTAGAGTCATAGAAGGACACAAAACCCTAATGTAAGGTAAATTGGTGATTGCGGTCCGGAACGTAATCATGAATTTACAGGTACATTAAGGTAGTGTGAAATTCTATCAAGGTAGATATCCAATTATAAACTCTAGTTACTTGGTAGTTCATTTAGCCTATCCATAGTCTATCATCTCATGCAACTTAAGTTTGGTGTTTATTCACCCTCGCTATTTTAGACTATCATAATCAAACCCTCATAACGCATACGTAACACTTTATCCTAGTACCCATAAAGCTTCTGCCAAACTTTAAACTAAATGATAGACGTCCAAGCATTTACCTAAACCCTGTGTTTTTAATAACTTCGGGACGAAGTTTTCAAAAGTAGGGGAGACTGTAACGCCCCGCTATTTTTTTTAAAAAAATAATAATAATAATATACATTCCAAATACTCGTTTTGAATCAAGTAATATAAAAAAATTACATAAAATAATTATTCTACCGATTAAACGAATTTAAATTAAAACGAGACGCCAATCATTAACGGGTTCGTATACGTGGTTCACATCCATCTAACCCACCTAGCAAACCCTACCTATTTAATATCTCCTTCTCCTTCATTCCTTTACAACCTCAAACCCTAGCCCCCATAGCTCTTCTCGTCTCCCTGCCTCTCTACAAACACACACATCCACAACCATCACCATTGTCTTCTCATTTTATTCTCTACATGGCAGCTGGAAGGCCAATGAGCCTAAAATCCATTGTACCCGATTTAAAGACCATCTCCTCTGCTTCAACAGTGAGTTCACAAATAGTTCCCAACCCAAATCCCATCCTTGGTCATTTGCGGCGATGTAAAACACCCGAACCACCATGTTTAACCCGCCCTCTCTCCACTAATCTCTCTCCATCACTCGATCTCTCTCACCCTCCCTGTATCAGAAATGGCCAGCCACCACCATCCTTGATGGTGGCGGCGCGTTGGATTTAGGCCGAAATCGGGTGGTAGTGGTCGACCCATGGAGGTTCTCGGTTGATGGTGGTGATGTTGATAAGTAGTCCGATGGTGCTCGGGTACTACCTGAAGTGGTCATGTTGTTCGATGGTGTCGCACTGGGTGCTCATTGGTGTTGCGCTGCAGACGACGTCGGGAAGCGGCTGGTCACAACGGTCAGAACAGAAGCAACAACGGATCGATTAAGATGTTTAGGAGCTATTGGGTCTAGAGGGTTCGTGGTCAAACTCGGGTCAACATCGGTCAGATCTGTGCCCTCTTTTGCCTATGGTTCGGGTCGGGTTTTGTGGGTTTCAGTCTAAGGTGATACAGTTTCGGTCAACATCGGTAAACCTTAGTCAACAATCAGATCTGGATCATCTCGACTAAGAGTCATCAGGTCAAACTTCTGGTCAACTCCAGTCAACAGTCAAGCCGGTTCAGATCAGTCAACTTCTAGTTCGAGGCGCGTGCGTTTTAATTCGCGAACACATATTGGGAAGGTATAACGCGCTGTGAATTTTGTTTAGTTATTTTATTTTGTTTTGTAGTACATTGTATATATAAATGTATCATAAAAGTTAAGCGAACCAAACCGAACCGACATATGTCAATAATCATTTTATTAATAGTTAGAAAGATTGGAAAAATGACTAACTATAAGTATACTTATTAGTGCGATGATAAACAAACTTCAAACAATATATGTACAAATAGTATTTTTTTTGTCAAAAAGTATAGTTTATATTTATACTATTCATCGGGTTTAAAGGTCTAATTAAATTATGTTGTGTGTTGAGAACTTGGTTGAGTATTTTTGGGAAATATAGACAATATGAGTTGTCTGGTTTTATACAAAAACAGAGGAAACTCTGCCCATTTTTTTTACAAAATATAAGAAATATACCGAGCATTCAAATCTACAATTTTGTACAAATGAAGCTACGCTTTACAAATAAACGCTATCCAAACTTTAATAGGTACCTATATTAACCGGCCGTCGAAAGAAACTAAAACGCGAGCCAAGTTACACGTACAATATTTTCACTGTTCTAAAATGCTTCTTTACAATTAGCTTTAGGTCGCAATTATAAATATAACATATTAACGTATATATTTTTATATCACTATACATACACGCACACTTTCGAGAAAACCAAACCAAGTTACCATCAGTTCGTTAAGTTATACACGTTTAAAGACACGTATTATTTACAATACGAGTCTAGGTAGTTGAATAAACTATCTTTACAACCAATAAACAAAATAAGTTCATTTGCATTAGAATTTAAGGCATCGTTTATTTGTAATAGGATACAAGAGTTCAGTTTAATCCAAGTTCAGACTTGTTGCTACTTGCTAGTACTTACACAGTGAATTTCAGGTGAGTTTACGTAACCATGTTTATGCAATTCTTCATACTAGCAACATTATACTTAAGCAATTCTACATGCATGTCTAGTTGTAAACTTTAATGCCTCATGAATTAGACAACAACAACAGTTTCAACGAGTTTCAACGAGTTTCAACATTACATAATCATTAGCTATGGCCAAGCCGGCGATACTCAATAATAGATCTATTGGATTGACAATCCCACCCGGATACGTGTACCTCCTACATAGGTAGCGTGGGTGATTGTTATCGTTCCAACATATTATTAAGGTGAACCGTGGATGACGGGATGGACCTAAACTAGTCGGAGGTTTGATTATGTCGATTCAACATATCATGTTTATTCATGTAGACTTAAACTTACGATAGACATATGAATTGCTAAACTTTTATACTTAAACTATTTGCTTGACATGGCTTATGTATTCTCACCAACTTTTAGTTGACCCCCCCATTTTTCCAAACTCAACAGGAAATACTGATGCTTGAAGTCTAGAGCTAGCATGAGGAGATATTTGAAGCTTTGTTGATTACTTGATGTAGACTTTAATGTAATTCAATATTGTAATGTATTAAAGGATTATTTAAACTTGTGTACTACCATGAGCTACTGAACAATCACTCATACGTGGCACCTCGATGTTTCCGCCATCGGTTGGGGTGTTACAGATTGGTATCTGTTGGGTCTGCTGACCTGGAGAAGAACAGGTGATTGGAAAGCCAAAATATGCTATCTATTTGATCCTTGAATAAACAGTCCTTACAACTTGCTTCTCCCAAAAGACTGCTGACCCTAACTACTGTTCTATCCAAACAACTGCTCAACAACTGCTGATACAAAGAACTGCTAAGGAAACAACTGATGAAGAACAACTGCTGACCAAAGGTCTGATGAAGAGCAACAGCTGATACAAGTACTGAAGACTAAAGCACTGCTGGAACCAACAGCACTTAGGTTCCAGCAGTGGATACAAGACCATCAGAGTTTATCTTTAACAGCTGTTTATTATCAGTGCTTTCAATGTAACAGTAGTTTGTATAGCAGATGTTTAAGTTTGTTATTCTGTTAGAGGTCACTGTCTTAGGTGACGTCAGCCTAGGTCATCAGTGGTTTGAGTCAGTCTATAAATAGAACAGTGCATGTACTGTTCTATTGCATCACACACAAAACATTCTCTCTGACAAACAACTGTGTGATCAGGCTGAGGGGGAGTAACTTGTACGATTGTAATCTTTGAATTAATGAAAGCATTCGATCGAAAAACATTTACTCTCTTGTTTTGATTTACAGTTTATTATTCCGCTGCACTTTCATTCTATTTTCATTCCATTATTATCATCTTTTAGTTAAACAATCAAAACAAACAAACTCAGATCCTAACAATTGGTATCAGAGCTTGGTCAATTAAATTCGATCTAACAAATCAATTTAATAATCAGCTCACAATTATTGATATCGTTTGTCAGTTTGATTGAAAACAGAGTAATAGTTTAATTTCGTTTCAACCGTTGTTAAACAGACTTTGTTCTTTTGAAAAATCAGAGAATGGCTTCTATCAATCACGATCCACATAACACTGGCACGAACAACAAGCCACCGATGCTTGTCAGATCTGAATACAATATCTGGCAACGTCGGATGAGCCATGTTCTAGCTCAACAAAACACTGGGTGTTGGAAGTCGGTTATCTTCGGACCACATGTTCCGACTGTGTCGAGTACTGAAGATCCCAAAGTGTTTGAGCCAAAGAAACTTGAAAACTACTCCGACCAGGATTTTCAGAAAATTGAGCTAGATGCTAAGGCCTTCAGTATTGTGGCCATGGCTCTACCCAATGATATATATGCTGGGTTGTTACACTGTAACAGTGCAAAGGAGTTGTGGGATGCACTGAAAGAGCAGTTTGGTGGGACAGAGGAGGTTATTGAAAACAACCGTGAAATACTTAACCAACAATATGAAACATTCAGTCATGTCAAAGGAGAGTCATTAACTCAACAGTTTGAGAGATTTAACTGCTTAATTAGTGAACTAAAATTGGTTGGTCTTACTTACCCTCATTCAACTTTGAACCATAGGTTTTTAAGATCATTACCAGACAAATGGGACACTATTGCTATTGTTATGAGAAACTCAATAGGATTTAAAGACCTATCACTGACCCAGCTTCATGGTAAGCTCTTGACCTATGAAAGAGAGCTTAACCAGAAAAAGAAGCTCCAGGACTCTGGAAAAGTGTCTGATGACTATGTGTTTGGGAATACAGCACTTTTGGGTCATGATGAGGTGCCTGGAAACACAAAGGATCAGAGTTATGATCATTTCATTGACATAACTTCAGGTTTTAACTCAGGTTTTAACTCTGATTCTTATTCACCAAACTATGCTTTCACAGCAAGTGGTGGTGATATACAGGCATCTGACAACATATCCTTTGAGTATGATGACCTGAAATACTTTGACCCTGATGATTTGGAAGAAATGGACATTATGCACCAATTGGCCCTTCTCAGTGTAAGAACTAATAATTTTTACAAGAAAACAGGGAGAAGGTTTCCAGGGTTGACTGGCAGATCTAAGGTGGGGTTGGATAAATCAAAGATCAAGTGTTATAAATGTCATAGGTTTGGTCATTTTGCTAGGGAATGTAGGGGTCAACATGGTACACCTATGATAACCTATCCAAATCAAAGACCACAGACCAACACTTATCAGAATTCCTATAATACCCCTGGACCAAATGTGCAAAACACTGCTCATTTTGCACAGTCCTCAAACACTGTTCCTGTCCAGTATGTCCAAACCACTGTTCCTCAGATCCATTATGTGCAAACACCTGTTGCTCAACCACCTGTACAAACGACTGCTGCTCCATCCTCTGCTCCTCAGAGACCAGTCAACAGAGCTTCTTTACACAAGGCTTTGTTGATTGGAGCAGTCTACCTGATGAGCTAACAGATGAAAATTTTGCACTAGTTGCCAAAGCTGAAAATGAACCAGAAAACTTTTGTTTCATGGCTATGGTTGATGAGATTGAATCTGAGGAAGTGATAACTGAATCTGATGTTGTGACTGATGATATTGTTAGTGAAGTTGTTGCAGGTGAAAAACCTGAAGAAGAGGTTGTGAATCTCTCAGATCCCTGGGGTGCATCTGATGAATGTGAGTGCAAGTGTGATTGTGCATTGATGGCTGCTGCTAAGGTATCTCCTCAAATTCTTAAAGAATTGTGTTCTGACAAATGTGTAATAGCATTTGCTAACATCAAAGAGGTGAATGAAAACCTTAGAAAGAAAATTTTGGATGATGAAGTTAAATTTGAAAAACTCACAAAAGATTTGAAAACAAGTTTAACTGCAAAAGAATCTGAAATTAGCAGTCTAAAACATGAAGCAACTATTACCAAAGACCAGCTCCAAACTATGATAACAAAATATCAAATAACAATTGGTATCAGAGCTTGAGTCCACCCAAGTTGAATGTAAAAAATGGGTGGAATCATGTAGAGGTTTTGAGATGCTTCTCAACAAACAAACCAAAAGTCATGTGAAGTTTGGCTTTGGTTTTGCAACCACTGCTCCAGCTTTTGAAAACACTGACACAAAGAGTCAAAAGTCTGTTGAGATAGTACCAACAAACCTGCAGGGTCAAGAGATTAAAATCACTGAACCAAATGGTAAGAAAATTGTTCTTGAAAAACCAGAAGGTTCCTCATCTTTTGCTGAACTTGAAAAGTACGAATTTAAACCTACTTGGTCTGATGAGTGTGATACTCTTGAGAATTATAAACCTGTTGATTTTAAAACTCCTGAGGGAAAAACAGCTCCTCAGGCAAGGGTCATTCCCTTGGCAAAAGTCATTCCCCTGAAAGATTCTCCAGCAGATGCTCAAACATCTGCTGAAAAGAAGTCTGAAAAGGGGAAGAAGAAAGAAAAGACTGTTAACTTGTTTTGTGATTTCTGTGAAAAGAAGAATCATGTCACCAAAAATTGTTTTCTTCTAAAAGCATATGACATCAACAAAGGAACAAGTGAATGTGATTCAAAAGCCACATGCTCAATATGTGGGAAAAAGAATCATAAGACTAAAGAGTGCTTGTATCTCAAAAATTTTGATGTAAAAATACAAGAATACAAAGCAAAAACTCTTGCAAACCCTGTGGTTAGTACTCCTAAAGGAAAGCCCAAACAGACCTTCACACCTGCCCAAACATCTGTTACAAAAAGGCTTGAAACATCTGCTTCTAGAGATGTCCAAGTAACAGATGCTCCACCCACAAGCAAATACCCAAGAGGTTATGGTCAACCTCCATGTCACAGTCTGCCACATGTTTATGAGGAGCCAAAAAGACCCTCTAAACCAAGAGTGAACAGAAATCCATATGGGTATTATCATCTGTCAGGAAGTGATCAAACAACTGCTGCCCCAAGTGCTGACATACAAGCACTGGCAAATGGTCAGCAGCAGTTGTTGACCTTAATTCAAAAATTGGTCCAAACCACTGATCACCTTCCAAAACTTGAGTCTGAAAGGTCTGAGGATCCATCCAAAGCCAATTTGGCTTTGGACACTCACCAAAACTAATCATTTACTGATGTGCAGGGAGCTTCTGCTTGTTTAGATAGTCTTTGGTATGTAGATAGTGGAGGTTCCAGGCACATGACAGGATGTAGAGCCCTACTTCTGGACTTCTTGGCTCATGGAGGGGGTGATATATCCTTTGGTAATGATTCTAAAGGTAAGGTGTTGGGTTCAGGGACTGTACAGGCAGGAAAACTCAAGTTTGAAAATGTCAATCTTATTGATAATCTCAAGTTTAATCTTCTGAGTGTTTCACAAATGAGTGACAAAGGTTATGGCTCATTTTTCACAAAGAAAACTTGTAAGATTATTGGGCCAGAAGTGGTGAAAAAGATTGATACCATTATTGCTGAGAGCAAAGCACAGCTTGTTGCTCATAGAAGTGGCAATGTGTATGTTGTTGATATGTTAAAGGACAATCCTATGGCAAATGTCTGTCTGTTTTCTGCTGCCTCCACTAAGGAGACAGAATTGTGGCATAGGAGACTGGGTCATACCAACCTTAATACTATCAACACACTCTCAAAACAAAGCCTTGTCAGAGGTCTACCATCAAAAGAATTTAAATGTGATGAGCATTGTGTTTCTTGCTTAAAAGGGAAACAACATAAAAGCTCTTACAAATCCATTGATGAGTCCAAAACTAGTCAGTGCTTACAACTGTTGCATATGGACTTGTTTGGCCCTGTTAAAATCATGAGTCTAAGAAGAAAAAGATTTTGTCTTGTCATAGTTGATGATTTTTCTAGGTTTACATGGACTTACTTTTTACACTCTAAAGATGAGACTGCAGGTATATTGAAGGACTTTGTCACCAAGGTTGAAAAGCAGTATGACTTGCCAGTAAAAGTCTTCAGGAGTGACAATGGAACAGAGTTTAAAAATAAGGAGTTAGATGACTTCTGTGTGTCAAAAGGGATTGTGAGGCAGTTCAGCATCCCAAGAACACCAGAACAAAATGGGGTAGTTGAGAGGAAAAATAGAACTCTTATAGAAGCTGCAAGAACCATGCTAGCAGATTCTGGTTTGCCACTGTCCTTTTGGGCAGAAGCTGTAAACACTGCTTGCTATGTTCAAAACAGAGTTTTGATCAACCCCAGACATCAAAAAACTGCTTATGAAATTTTGTTCAAAATCAAACCATTAATCTCATTCTTCAAAATCTTTGGCTGTCCATGTTTCATTTTAAATCTTAAAGATTCCATTTCAAAATTTGCAGCCAAAGTAGACTGTGGTTATTTTCTGGGATATTCTTCTACTGCTAAGGCCTACAAAGTGTTTAACACAAGGACTAAAACAATAGAAGAAACCTTGAATGTTAAGTTCAATGAACTTTCATCTCTGAAAATCCCTGCAAACCCTGCTGAATTATTTGATTTAGATAAATTCAAATTTGAAGATATCACTGTTAAAACTAACAATGCAGGTATTCCACAGTCTCCACAGCAAGATTACAGAACAGATGTTGTGATTCCCAGTCACTACAAAGTCTATTCTGCATCAGAGGAAGCAGCTGTTCAAAACAATTGTCAAAACTCTGCCACAGCTGTGTCAACCACTGTTGGCCAGTCCTATCCTCAAACCTCTGCTTCACCCCTCACTACCACTGACCTATCATCTGTTGACAAAAGTCAATCATCTGTTGACAAAAGTCAGTCAAGTTTCACACCACTTGGACCCATTCCTCCATTACCATTTCAAACATCTGTTGGCACTACAGAAGTACCAACAGAGTCACCAAACCTCTGTCCATCACCTCAAAATGCCATTGTTCCATATCAAGGAGATCTTATTTACTTAAGAGCTCATCCACCAGACCAGATCATTGGCAACATCAGAGAGGGTGTGCTCACAAGAAGCCAATCCTCAAATATCTGTCTTTTTGCAGGTTTCTTATCCCTCACACAACCTGTCAAGTACCAAGAGGCACTGAAAGACAACAGTTGGGTAGAAGCCATGCAAGAAGAACTCCTTCAGTTCAAAAGACAACAAGTATGGGAGCTTGTACCACTTCCTAAGGATGTTTGTCCTATAGGAACAAAGTGGGTCTTCAAAAACAAAACTGATGAAAGGGGTATTGTTGTCAAGAATAAAGCCAGGCTTGTGGTTCAAGGCTTCAGACAAGAAGAAGGAATAGATTATGATGAGACCTTTGCTCCTGTAGCTAGACTAGAGGCCATCAGACTCTTTCTAGCCTTTGCTGTCAACCACAATATAAAGGTGTATCAGATGGACATCAAATGTGCCTTCCTTTATGGCAAAATTCAGGAGGAGGTCTATGTATGTCAGCCACCTGGTTTTGAAGACACATTCCATCCTGACTATGTCTACAAGCTCAACAAAGCTTTGTATGGACTCAAACAAGCACCAAGGGCCTGGTATGAAACTCTTTCCACATTTCTCTTATCCATTGGCTTCACAAGAGGTAAAATTGACAAAACTTTATTTCTTAAATGGAAAGGGAAACACTTAATGATTGTTCAAATATATGTGGATGACATCATCTTTGGATCCACATGTAACCAAATGTGTGAAGAGTTCAGAAAACTCATGACAGCAGAGTTTGAGATGAGTGCCATGGGTGAGCTTCAGTGTTTCCTTGGTCTTCAAGTGAAACAACTGCAAAATGGCACATTCATTCACCAAAACAAATATGTCAAAAATCTATTAACCAGATTTGAGATGAATGATTGTAAGCCATGTAGCACACCCATGAGTACAGTCAAGCTGCTCACTATTGATGACAAGGATGAACTGGTTGATCAAACACATTATAGATGTATGATTGGGTCTTTATTGTACCTAACTGCATCTAGGCCAGACATTATGTTTGCTACCTGTGTCTGTGCCAGATCCCAGGCTTCACCCAGAAAGTCAAACCTTATTGCTGTGAAAAGGATATTCAGATACCTCAAAGGTGCTCCCACACTTGGTATCTGGTATCCTGCTAATGGAAACATTGAGCTTTCAGGTTTTTCAGATAGTGACTTTGCTGGCTGTCACACCACAAGAAAATCCACTTCAGGAGGGTGCCAATTTCTAGGGAATGCCTTAGTTTCATGGCAAAGCAAAAAGCAGGCAGCTGTTTCAACTTCAACAGCTGAAGCTGAATACATTGCTGCTGCAAGCTGTACAGCCCAACTCATGTGGCTTCAAAATCAACTACTGGATTTTGGGATAACTGCACTTAGGACTCCACTCATGTTGGACAGCCAAGCTGCTGAAAATATCATCAAGAATCCAGTCTCTCATTCCACTACCAAGCACATTGACATAAGACATCATTTTGTCAGGGACAGCTATGAAAAAGGTTTGATTTCTTTACACCATGTTCCAACAGAGGATCAGTTGGCAGATGTGTTAACAAAAGCTTTAGACACATCTACCTTTACAAATCTGATTTCCAGAATTGGCATGTTAAACATGGATTAACCAAATAAATTTTTAAAAATAAAATTGTTCAGAAATTAAATATTTTCTTTAAATAGCTGTTTGGTTGAAAAATCTGTTTATAACATCTGATCAGATAAAACAACCACTGTTTCATTCATTTCCACTGTTGGTTGAAAAGTCTGTTTCCAAACATCTGATCAGATAAAACAACTGTTAGTTGAAAAATCTGTTTCAGAACATCTGTTCAGATAAAACAACTGTCCACATATATATATATATATACTATATTTAAAAAAAAAAAAAAACCAACGGTTGGATCCAATCAGCTGTTTGTATCAGTTGTTTACCAAAACAGCTGTTCTCCACCAGATGTTACATCCATCAGATGATTGCCACGTCTGCTCATATAAGCAGATGTTTGGCCACATCAGCCGTTTCATTGAGCCTATAAAAACCCTGTTTTACCACAACAGATGTTACACTGTCTCATTGTATTCAAAATACTGTAAACCGCCTTCTTCACTCTCAAACCCTTCATCAATCTTCAGTCATTTTCACCTTCGAAATCCATTACAATGGATCTTCAAGCCAAAGCTACACACAATTGTCTCCCCTATCTGATTAAAACAGATGACAACACTCCATTTCATTCCACCATCGACATTTTCCTTAATTCCAAATACTTACCCATCCTAACCGCCAACGCCCCCATTTATCTGGATACACTCCAAGAATTTTGGTTGAATGCTGAGTTTCTATTACAAGATAAAAAGCCTACATCCATTATTTCCAAAATTGGAGAAACCAGTATCGTCATTACCCCTGATATCATATCCACAACCTTCACACTGAATGACCTGGCAGGTAAGGATTCCTTCACTAAAACAGAGCTTCACACTGAGTTCCAAGAAAGAGGGTATGATGGTCAGATGACTGGATCAACTCTTTTCAAAAAGTTTTTCCCCCCAGTCATGAAATTTTTCTTCCATACTCTTCTTCTTTGTGTCTCTGCTAAGTCCACATCCTTCAATGAAATTCCATTAAGGATGCAATATCTGGGATATGCCATGTTGTCAAACTCTGACTTCAATCTTTCCCAGGGATTGTTCATGGACTTGGTATCAAATGTGAAAGCAGTCAAGTCTGGGTCAAACAATGCTTTTCTTATTTACCCACGAATTCTTAGTGTAATTTTACAAAAATTATTACCTGAAAAAGTTTTCAAAAAGGGTGCTGCTATGCAAATGAAAAGCTTAACTGATGAAACTTTCACAAGAATGCTGGGTGGAAGCACCCAAGAAAAAGTGTCAAAAGTGTCAAAAGTTTCTAAAACACAAACAAAGAGGACAAAGGCAACAACTGTTGTCAAAACCTCTGTTGTTGAGCCCACTGCTCCTGGTGATCATGGCACTACATCCAGTGCTGTGAAACCCACACCAGCCACTTCCAAAAAGAAACATTCATCCACAAAAACCACCACTCAACCACAAATGAGGCTTCTGGATGTTGAGGTACCAGAAGAAACCTCTGTTGCACAACAAAAGCAACCTGAAACCACTGTTGTTACTTCCTCACAACAGTTGGACATACCTCCACCTGACCAACCTCCTCATGAATCCTCTCAAAAGGATCATGTTGTAAGCCAAGGGGACACACATCATGATGCATATGAGTCACTTGACCATATGTTCACAAGCCCCTCTCCCAGAGCTAACTCTCTTCTTACTCCACCACTCTCACCATCACATGTCCCACAAACAATGCAACCTCTGTTTGAAGCAATTGAAAAATCTCAGGAAGATCCCAGTTCCTCTCTTCCACCTGTCACTGAGAGTATACTCCAACAAGTGACTGAGCCTGAGAATATTCAATCTGTTATCCCCCAAACAGAAGAGGAGGTTACACCACCCGGGTTCAATGAAACTCTAGGTGAGTTTTCAAGTGGAGCAGCCACTACTGATGTAGAGACCACTGTCTCACATCAGGACAGTGATTTCATAGCTAAGACTCCCTTGAAGGCAACAACTGTTGAAGCCACTATAGTGTCTCCAAAAACAGTTGGAAGTCCCCAGTACCAAGACAAAGGGGCATCTGATTCACCTATAAGGCCTGAATCAGATAAAACTACCACTGGTAGGGACTCAGATGATCCTATTCATTTAGGAGATGAGTCAAAATACCAAGAATTGACGGCCAGAGTTTCCGTTATTGAAACATCTGTTGCTGACATCAAATCTGATGTCAAGCTTCTCCTAAGCTCAATTGCAGATCTCTCCAAGAGTCAACCATCCACCACTGATATAGCCAATGAGTTATGGAAATCAGTTTCCCCCATCATCATAGCTCACAGAAAATTGGCTGATCAGACACATGAAACCTACATGGCTGAGATCAGAAATATGGTTGATGCAAGGTACAAAGATACCCATGCTGACATCAAAGCCATCAAGGACCATCTGCTGAAGACTACTGGCTCTGCCCCTACCACCATCCTCAGGGATGAAACTGATGATGCTTTCATGGTTGATGATGCCAAAAAGGGGGAGAGTGGCAGAGATAGGCTACCAAAATTAGATCCTTTTGGTTGCCCACCTTCTCAAAAAGGTCAAGCCAAGTCTGCCAAGAAACCAGAGTCTACCAAATCAGCTCCACAACAACAACATCAAGCACCACCACCACAAACCACTGAAAAGAATAAGGCAGTAGATGACTCTGCAAACATAGAAGCTGAAAAGGCTGCTCAGTCCAAACAACAAAGGGCTGACACCTTGGAAGTAAAAGCAGAGTCATTGATTGAACTCAAGAAGAAACAACAAAGGGAAACTGAAGATGTGGGATCCTCTAAAAGGATGAAAAGACCTGCCAAGCATGTTAGAAAACCACCATCTAAGTTACAAACCTCTGTTGATAAAACCACTGCTGCTGAAACCACTGCCACCCAAAACACTGAAACCACTGCCACCCAAACCACTGAAACCACTATACCCAAACCAACACACACTCCTGAACAAACAACCACCAAACCTACATCACCAACCAAAACCCCAACATCTGCTGGTTCTTCTAAAAGGCCAACAGATGTTAATCCAACCACTGCTACCAAATCACCTTCACCAAAAATCATGTACACAAGGAAGAGAAAATCAACCTTTGTTGTGCATGATGAAAATATACACACATCACCAACCACCATTTCAACTGCCCAATCCACTCCTCCCATCACAGCCATTCCACTCACATCATTCTCACCACATACATCCAAATTCAAATCCCATAGACCACCACCAACCATTACACCATTGGTTGTTCAGTATCCCCTTGAACTTGATCTACTCAAGGGGGAATTACAATCCTTCTACAATACTGAACAGCCATCTGAAAGATCCTTCCCATCTCTCCCAAATTTCCCTGTTCCCCTCAACATTGATACCTATCTAAAATACAAGGGTGAACAGGTGGATGCCATCATCAGGGAGAAATGCAAAGGGAAGGATGACAGGACTGCTCAGGGCATCCATTCAGCAGAGCTTAGCAAACTCAGAAGGATTGAAGACTTTGCTAAGACCCTGAGCAATTCCATGTCCACCATGCCTCTCAGTGTAGATTTGGAGAAGGAGGTAAGGGAATCCCTTCTTGAACAGATAATGGCAACCAAGCCTTACAAAGCAAACAAAAAGCAGTTCAATGGCTGGACTACTCATGCTTTGAGGGAAGAACTGATCAGAATTGAAGAAATGGCCAAAAATCCCAAAGCTAAAGTCTCCATTCCCAATTTTGGCAAAGGCAGAGACCCAGTCAGAGCCTTGAAGTTCAAGAGAATGAGGCAGGAGATTGTAGCTGCCAATTATGGGGAGATGAGGTCTGTTTCCAGATGGTCAGAGCTTAGATTGGTTGAAACCTATAAAAGTCTGGAAGAGAATAGAAAGAAGGATCCCAGCCTTCCAAGAAAGCCAATCTACAATGATGAGCCAATGATGAAGAGACCCCAACAGACTTTTAATCTAGACAGCTTACTTGAAACCTCTGATCTCACAGCTGCTGCAAGTAGACAGTTCAAAAGGCAGAAGGAGATGTCAGAGGAAGACCAAAGAAAGTTTGCTGACACATTTATAAAGGAAGGGCTCTTCAATCAAATCCATTATTTCTCTGATCCCACAACAGAGAAACTCAGAGAACTCATAGGAAGACCACCTTCACCCAACTCATCAAGAATAAAGGTTCATCTCAGCAAATCCACTGACTCAAAAATTCTAAAGTGGAAGGTCAACAAAGACAACCACGAATTGACACTGCTCAGGTCAGATGGAAAGGTTCAGAAGATCAGTATGGATGATGCTTACAGCCTTTGTGTAGAAGATCACCAAGCACTGCTAAATCTGGATCTGGAAAGAGATGAAGAAGACCTATTTGCTTTGAACTTTGAATTACAATTCAAAGGTCAAATCAGAGAAAGTCTGATGAGAAATAAAGATCAATGAATAAAGCTGAGTTTTGGCATCATCTGTTCTAGGGGGAGATTGTTGGGTCTGCTGACCTGGAGAAGAACAGATGATTGGAAAGCCAAAATATGCTATCTATTTGATCCTTGAATAAACAGTCCTTACAACTTGCTTCTCCCAAAAGACTGCTGACCCTAACTACTGTTCTATCCAAACAACTGCTCAACAACTGCTGATACAAAGAACTGCTAAGGAAACAACTGATGAAGAACAACTGCTGACCAAAGGTCTGATGAAGAGCAACAGCTGATACAAGTACTGAAGACTAAAGCACTGCTGGAACCAACAGCACTTAGGTTCCAGCAGTGGATACAAGACCATCAGAGTTTATCTTTAACAGCTGTTTATTATCAGTGCTTTCAATGTAACAGTAGTTTGTATAGCAGATGTTTAAGTTTGTTATTCTGTTAGAGGTCACTGTCTTAGGTGACGTCAGCCTAGGTCATCAGTGGTTTGAGTCAGTCTATAAATAGAACAGTGCATGTACTGTTCTATTGCATCACACACAAAACATTCTCTCTGACAAACAACTGTGTGATCAGGCTGAGGGGGAGTAACTTGTACGATTGTAATCTTTGAATTAATGAAAGCATTCGATCGAAAAACATTTACTCTCTTGTTTTTCTTTACAGTTTATTATTCCGCTGCACTTTCATTCTATTTTCATTCCATTATTATCATCTTTTAGTTAAACAATCAAAACAAACAAACTCAGATCCTAACAGTATCAGAGCCATGGTTAAAGGGAATTAGGTTATTAGAAAAATAATCTAGTCTATAACCTTAAGACTTTAACCAGTACTTGCTTCAATTACTTGTAGCTCTACCTTATCCTTATCATTATCTCTATCCTCATCCTTATTCTTAGCCTAAATTGGTCTTGCGTACTCTCTTTCACTTACTTGCTACAATCCTAACGTACTTCTAGATTATTAGGACAAATTCGTTGGGCTTAGACCTGACCTGTTTTGATAAGCCAACATTTTCGTTTACTCGGGATTAGATATTTACAATCTTTGTGTTTCATTTTCATTTATACCCCCTCACTCTCGTATAAAATCTAAGTTTGAATCTCAAAATTTTACAATTCAATTATATTCTCTTCTTATATAATTCCCTCATTAGCTTAAACTTCATGAATCATTTCTGGGTTTCACAATCCTAATTCATTTTACAAACTTATAATATTACTCATAAGTCTAATTATTTTTAACATCTAACCCAAATCACATGTTTCCCTTTACATCATGTTACATATTTTAAATCTATGATCTTTGATGTTTCTGACCAATTTTATTTTAAATCCCCCCCTACATTTTTATTTATGTGTGTATATATATATATATATGTATATTTTGAAGATACCATCAACCATAAAATTTCACCACATTCGAGATTTTAAAATCCTTGTTTAAAACGTAACCTTATAATCTGTGTATAGGAGATACTGTAGCACCAAAGCTAAAGAGTACTGAATTTTGTCAAACTTTCATCACTTGGGAATTTCACACAAACTATAAGAAATAAGTATATATATTTTTTTTTTAAAAAAAGAGTGTTTTATTTCCACAAACTTATTTGCTGAATTTCAAATATTTATTGAACAATTTATTGGCGTAACAAATGATTTACGATAAAAATGTTTTAATCTATTAAGAATGACTTCTTTTATGTATTACTCGAAGCCTATTATACAAAACGTCTGAACAAATTCTTGATTTTTGAAATCCGACATCGTGTTTAAAACCTATGACTCATCGAAATATTTTGATCTAAATCAATTTAGTTGTACTATTTAATGACTCTTGCTTTACATACAAAACCAAATTTTGAAAATAAAATCTTTCCATCCACAAGAACAAAATTTACTCTACAATTTTTCCATTGACACCTACTTATCTTGAACTTGTTCGAACTATTACAAATTTTTGGCAAATACCACAATCATGTTTTCTCATACGCTTGTATCTAACCATTTATTCAAACCCCACGATTATTCTGCATGATCACCTTACTACTTGCGTCTTTTTGAAACCCTATAATTTAAACCCTTTATCAACCATTTACACATTCACCATTATTCACAATCTTGATGTTACTTTGAGTTTTCATCATCTCTCAAAAACCAAATTCACATCCTTTACCTCCTCGAACATGAACTGATCTCCACGATGACCACACTATTGAAAACTTAATTGTTCATTGCATCAAAACTTGAATATTAGTTATACATGAGGATTTGATTATCTACCTGAACATTTGATTATTCATGATAATTGGAAGCTATAAACACATCTAAAGTCATTAACCTTGTCTAGGGCAACTCTATTGCAACTTGCATGCTATACTTGATACTTGATGCATTTACCAACTTGCTTACATGTATGTATTATCAATTTGCAACTCATGTGTTAAGCCAAAAACAATTGTTACACTTAATCAAACAACTGGTAGAGGATGAAGTACTTGCTCAACAGTTAGTAGAGTACCTAATAACCTGCTCAACGATTGGTAGAGGTCATCATGCCTGCTCAACAGTCGGTAGAGGTTCTAATAACCTGCTCAACGATTGGTAGAGGTCATCATGCCTGCTCAACAGTCGGTAGAGGTTCTAATAACCTGCTCAACGACTGGTAGAGGCTATCGCACCTGCTCAACAATCGGTAGAGGTTCCTACTCACTGACTGGTAGAGGTCTTTTTCTTGCTCAACAGTTGGACTCATTTTTTTTGTTACATCATACATGTAATTTGATACAAAGATTTATTAGACTCATTGATACAAAGATTCAATCACAAGGTTATTTTGCATTACTTACATGTGTGTTTAGAGTCATAGAAGGACACAAAACCCTAATGTAAGGTAAATTGGTGATTGCGGTCTGGAACGTAATCATGAATTTACAGGTACATTAAGGTAGTGTGAAATTCTATCAAGGTAGATATCTAATTATAAACTCTAGTTACTTGGTAGTTCATTTAGCCTATCCATAGTCTATCATCTCATGCAACTTAAGTTTGGTGTTTATTCACCCTCGCTATTTTAGACTATCATAATCAAACCCTCATAACGCATACGTAACACTTTATCCTAGTACCCATAAAGCTTCTGCCAAACTTTAAACTAAATGATAGACGTCCAAGCATTTACCTAAACCCTGTGTTTTTAATAACTTCGGGACGAAGTTTTCAAAAGTAGGGGAGACTGTAACGCCCCGCTATTTTTTTTAAAAAAAATAATAATAATATACATTCCAAATACTCGTTTTGAATCAAGTAATATAAAAAAATTACATAAAATAATTATTCTACCGATTAAACGAATTTAAATTAAAACGAGACGCCAATCATTAACGGGTTCGTATACGTGGTTCACATCCATCTAACCCACCTAGCAAACCCTACCTATTTAATATCTCCTTCTCCTTCATTCCTTTACAACCTCAAACCCTAGCCCCCATAGCTCTTCTCGTCTCCCTGCCTCTCTACAAACACACACATCCACAACCATCACCATTGTCTTCTCATTTTATTCTCTACATGGCAGCTGGAAGGCCAATGAGCCTAAAATCCATTGTACCCGATTTAAAGACCATTTCCTCTGCTTCAACAGTGAGTTCACAAATAGTTCCCAACCCAAATCCCATCCTTGGTCATTTGCGACGATGTAAAACACCCGAACCACCATGTTTAACCCGCCCTCTCTCCACTAATCTCTCTCCATCACTCGATCTCTCTCACCCTCCCTGTATCAGAAATGGCCAGCCACCACCATCCTTGATGGTGGCGGCGCGTTGGATTTAGGCCGAAATCGGGTGGTAGTGGTCGACCCATGGAGGTTCTCGGTTGATGGTGGTGATGTTGATAAGTAGTCCGATGGTGCTCGGGTACTACCTGAAGTGGTCATGTTGTTCGATGGTGTCGCACTGGGTGCTCATTGGTGTTGCGCTGCAGACGACGTCGGGAAGCGGCTGGTCACAACGGTCAGAACAGAAGCAACAACAGATCGATTAAGATGTTTAGGAGCTATTGGGTCTAGAGGGTTCGTGGTCAAACTCGGGTCAACATCGGTCAGATATGTGCCCTCTTTTGCCTATGGTTCGGGTCGGGTTTTGTGGGTTTCAGTCTAAGGTGATACAGTTTCGGTCAACATCGGTAAACCTTAGTCAACAATCAGATCTGGATCATCTCGACTAAGAGTCATCAGGTCAAACTTCTGGTCAACTCCAGTCAACAGTCAAGCCGGTTCAGATCAGTCGACTTCTAGTTCGAGGCGCGTGCGTTTTAATTCGCGAACACATATTGGGAAGGTATAACGCGCTGTGAATTTTGTTTAGTTATTTTATTTTGTTTTGTAGTACATTGTATATATAAATGTATCATAAAAGTTAAGCGAACCAAACCGAACCGACATATGTCAATAATCATTTTATTAATAGTTAGAAAGATCGGAAAAATGACTAACTATAATTATACTTATTAGTGCGATGATAAACAAACTTCAAACAATATATGTACAAATAGTATTTTTTTTGTCAAAAAGTATAGTTTATATTTATACTATTCATCGGGTTTAAAGGTCTAATTAAATTATGTTGTGTGTTGAGAACTTGGTTGATGTTATGAAGAATCACCATTCAAGGATAAGATTTACCTCCTTGATTTACCAAGCAAGTGAATGACCCCTTTGTCAAACTTAAAGATAATGTACCATGCTACTAGTCAATCCAAATAGTTAATCTTTTGTAGTATAAATACTAGCTTAAGGTAGATGAGAAAATACACCTCATGTATACACTTTCATAAGTTATACATTTCTCTACTTCTTTATCTTACATTCTTTCTAAAGTTCTTAAGTTTTAGCACTAATCTTGTGTTAATTCTTGTTATATTATAACACGTTATCAGCACGAGTAGCTTATGTCCTAATCAAGAAAGGCTTTAACCACAAAGACATCCATTATAAGCACTGTAAGCACTTCATTAATTTTCTAATATACTTTGAAAAAAAAAAGGGACTAAGTATAGAAACAATATGTAATAGACATTTGATAACTACGGGACTACTAACACTCTAACTTTTATTTACGCATCTAACTTTTAATTATGCATCTAACTTTTACTTTTATCGCAACTAACCTTTATTTACATATGCACGCTAACATTTCATTTAAAGCTTACGTTTATTTATGTGTACTAACATTTTTATTCTTATTATTGTGCATACTAATCTTATGTCTTATAAAATAACTTTTATTTAATACTTCACTAATTATCTTATTTACAAATACATATATAACCGTTGTATAACGGTTATAAAACAATAATACAGTCGTTATAAAACGGGTATAAATTTACCCCTATAAATTACCAATTATCAATCTTGTTTTCACTAAAAATAAAAATAAATAAACGCTCTTCTTTTCTAGATTACACAAGATAATTTCTCAAAGATGATTCACCCAGTTTTGGTGTTGGCCGCCGTAATGTTGACAGTGCTTCCGTTTTTAATTGCTAATCTCCCACCTGAAAATTTTAATCATTTCTTATTCGTTTATTTGTTTGTAGCTCTACCAATGTACTTTATCTCAATTTATATAAGTAAGTAGATCCTAATATAATATTTATCTTATTTGTGTTTAGAAATAAAATGGCAAACATCGCAAAAATTGAATTTCCGGCTCTTAATATCACCGGAGACAATTATATGCCGTGGACGGCACATGTTAAGCGACATCTCAAATCAATGGGTGTTTTGGAAACAATAACGGAAGGAAATGACTGCACCGAACAAGACAAAGCAAAAGCTGATGTCTTCCTTCACAAACACATTGATGAGATATTACAATTTGAATATTCAAATTGTGATGATCCATATGTTTTATGGAAAGAATTAAAAAGCAGATTTGATCATCAAAGGGAAGTTTTACTTCCCACTGCTAGAGATGAATGGAACAATATTCGGTTCCAAGATTTTAAAAAAGTTAATGAGTATACATCTGCCTTGTTTAGAATATGCTCAACGCTCCGATTCTGTGGGCAAACTGTTACCGAGGAAGACATGTTGGAGAAAACTTTCTCCACATTTCATGCATCGAATATAAACTTGCAACAACAATATCGATTGCTAAATTTCAGAAGATATTCTGATCTAAATTCATTTCTCCTCGTAGCAGAGAAAAACAACGAGCTATTAATGAAAAATCATCAAGCTCGTCCCACAGGATCACTAGCAATTCCAGAAGCAAATGCTATTATCAATGAAAATAAAGACTCTGGAAGACATTGGGGAAAAGGCCGTGGTCGGGGCCGTTCTAATAAAAGTCGTTTTAATGGTCGCAACCATTCTTTCAAAGGCAATAATAATTACCAAGGTAATTCTTATGGCCGTGGACGTGGTCGCGGTCGTGGTCGTGGACGTGGCCAAAATCAAAGAAATACTTATCACCACGCACCACAAAATAACAATTCCAACCAGTATAACAAAAGGAATGAAGCTGGTAGGTCCGAAAATAATGGTACTTCCTGTTTTAGATGTGGAAGCACAAACCACTGGTCAAAGGCTTGTCGTACACCACCACATCTGTGTGAACTATACCAAGCCTCTATCAAGCGAAACGAGAAGGAAGTTAACCATGTTGATAACTTTGATGACAATGTTGAGCTGAACGCCGCAGACTTTAATAATGACATGGAACTCTAAAAACAAGCGTTGCTAGACCATAATAACTATATGTAACAAATTATGTATTTCCCTTGTTATAACTATCTTTATTGTGTTATATTGTCTTTCCTTTGCATGTAACGTTTTTAACTAATAAATAAACTTCTTATTGAAAATTTCGCAAAGTCTTCTTTATAAACTTATTATTTTTCTTCATATTTTCAAGATTAAAATGAATACAATTGGAGCACAAGGTCAAACAAATGATGCAGATATATGTGTAGTGGATAGTGGAGCCACGCACACTATACTTAAATGGAAGAAATATTTTTATGAATTGAACTCAACAAAAGGAACCATTAATACAATATCTGGTCCTACGGATTTGATAGAAGGTGTGGGAAAAGCTAATTTAGTATTACCAAATGGTACAAAGCTTTTAATAGAAAATGCTTTATTTTCTCCCAAATCAATGAGAAACTTATTAAGTTTCAAAAGCATATATCACAATGGATATGATACTCAGTCAAGGACTGTTGATGATGAAAAATATTTGCACATCATGAGTAAAGATCACGTTTTAGAAAAACTGCCCATGCTCCCATCTGGTTTGCATTATACATATATTAATGTGCCTGAGGCACATATGGCAGTTAAGGAAAGTCCTTATGATCTTGAGGTACTTAACTTATGGCATGACAGATTAGGTCATCCAGGATCTACAATGATGAAAAGGATAATTGAAAACACTTATGGACATCCATTGAAATATCAAAAGATCCCACAATCAGATAAAATTCCCCTATGTACATCTTGCTCACTTGGAAAATTAATCACAAGACCTTCACCCTTAAAAGTTGAAAAGGAATCACCAATGTTTCTTGAAAGAATTCAAGGTGATATATGTGGACCAATTCATCCACCATGTGGACCATTTAGATACTTCATGGTCTTGATAGACGCATCTAGCAGATGGTCTCATGTCTCTTTACTATCAACTCGTAATGTTGCATTTGCAAAATTTCTTGCTCAAATAATCAAATTACGAGCACATTTTCCTGATTATACCATTAAAAGGGTGAGACTTGATAATGCGGGTGAATTTACATCACATGCTTTCAATGACTATTGCATGGCTGTGGGAATTATTGTCGAACACCCTGTTGCTCATGTACACACACAAAATGGTTTAGCTGAATCATTGATCAAACGTTAGGGCTGGCAATGGGTAACCTGTTAAGACACGATAAGACCTGTTTGACTGAAAAGTACACTATTTGATTTTTTGACTTTTTTTAATACTTAGAATTAAGAGGCAAAAATCTTTCATTTCCCTTTTTTGGTACATAAAACATAAAACTGTGTTATAAACATGAGATATAAATGAGTTAAACGAGTCGTGTTCATGTTTAGAACTTATTTGTTCGCGCGCGTTAGAGACCTGTTAACCTGTTAGGGACACGATTTGCCAGCCCTATCAAACGTCTACAACTAATAGCTAGACCATTAATAATGAGAACGAAACTTCCTGTGTCTGTTTGGGGGCATGCAATTTTACATGCCGGGTCATTAATTCGTGTAAGACCAAGTGCAAATCATAAATACTCTCCCCTACAACTTGCTTCTGGCCATGAGCCAGACATTTCTCATCTTAGAGTTTTTGGGTGTGCAGTGTATGTTCCTATTACACCACCACAACGCACAAAAATGGGTCCCCAAAGAAGGTTGGGAATATATGTTGGATATGAAACAGCCTCCATCATTAGATATCTTGAACCTTTAACAGGTGATGTATTTACAGCACGTTTTGCTGATTGTCGCTTTAACGAGGCAATATTCCCGGCATTAGGGGGAGAAAAGAAAAAACAAGAAAATGATGTCTCATGGTGTGTGCCTTCATTGTCCCATCTTGATCCAAAAACAAAACAATGTGAGACAGAGGTTCAAAAGATAATACATCTGCAACAAATTGCAAATCAATTGCCTGATGCATTTACTGATACAAGTAGAGTCACTAAATCTCATATACCAGCTGCTAATGCTCCCGCTCGAGTTGAGATTCCAAATAAGCAAATAGATAATGAGATGGCTCATGAATCTCATAAACGTTTGAAACGTGGAAGGCCAATCGGTTCGAAGGACAAAAATCCTCGAAAAAGAAAAAGGCATGAAAAGGAAGTTGACCATAAAGATAATGATCTCGATGGAACACTGAATCCCAAAACCTCTCATGAGGAAGAGATGAATGATACTAATCAAGAGATGTCAATCAACTATGGTCATACACATATTTTATGGAACCGACATGAAATGGAAAATATTGATGAGATATTTTCTTACTCTGTAGCAAGTGACATCATGAGTGGAGATGATGATCCCGAACCAAAATCCGTCATTGATTGTCAAAATAGGCATGACTGGGATAAATGGAAAGGTGCTATGCAAGCTGAATTAGATTCACTTAACAAACGAAAGGTGTTTGGACCGATTGTCATTACACCTAAGGTCATAAAGCCTGTAGGGTATAAATGGGTTTTTGTACGAAAACGAAATGAGAAAAATGAAGTTACAAGATATAAGGCTAGACTTGTTGCTCAAGGTTTTTCTCAAAGACCAGGAATTGATTATGAAGAAACGTATTCTCCTGTTATGGATGCCATTACGTTTAGGTATTTAATCAGCTTAGCAGTTTCTAAAAATTTAGAAATGCGCCTTATGGATGTTGTTACAGCTTACTTATATGGATCACTTGATACTGACATCTATATGAAAATTCCAGAAGGATTTAAAATGCCTGAAGCATTAAGTTCAAAACCCAAAGAAATGTGTTCAATCAAATTGCAAAGATCTTTATATGGGTTGAAACAATCTGGACGGATGTGGTACAATCGTTTGAGTGAGTATCTTGTGAGTAAAGGTTACATAAATAATCTTATATGTCCATGCGTCTTTATTAAAAAGACTACATCAGGATATGTGATCATAGCTGTATATGTTGATGATTTAAATATAATTGGGACGCATGAAGAAATTCATGAAGCAATTGGTCTTTTGAAGAAAGAGTTTGAAATGAAAGACCTTGGAAAAACAAAATATTGTCTTGGTTTACAGATAGAGCACATGAATAATGGAATACTTGTGCATCAATCAACTTATACAGAAAAACTCTTAACACGCTTTAACATGGACAAGGCAAATCCTTTAAGCACCCCGATGGTTGTTAGATCACTCAATGTCGATAATGATCCATTTCGCCCATGCGAAGATAATGAAGAGATTCTTGGTCAAGAGACACCATACCTCAGTGCAATTGGAGCTCTTATGTATCTTACTAATTGTACAAGACCTGACATTTCTTTTGCAGTTAATTTGTTAGCAAGATTTAGTTCAGCTCCTACTAAAAGGCACTGGAATGGGATTAAACATATTTTCCGATACCTTCGAGGTACTGTTGATTTAGGCTTGTTTTATCCTAACGATTCAAAAGTAGGGTTAGTTGGTTATGCAGATGCAGGTTATTTATCCGATCCCCATAAAGCAAAATCTCAAACTGGATACGTATTTATGAATGGAGGAACTGCGATTTCATGGCGTTCTCAGAAACAAACACTTGTTGCAACATCCTCAAATTACGCTGAAGTTATTGCACTACATGAAGCTTCAAGAGAATGCATATGGCTAAGATCTATGTCACAACACATATTGACTTCTTGCGGACTAGAGAAAGATCAAACTCCAACTCCTATCTACGAAGATAATGCAGCTTGTGTCTCACAGATGAAAGAGGGGTATATCAAAAGTGACAGAACAAAACATATACCACCAAGATTCTTTGCATATACTCGAGACCTTATTAAAGACAATCAGGTTGAGATGAGATATGTCCAATCCAGCAACAATTCAGCTGATCTTTTCACAAAAGCACTCCCTACAGCAACTTTCAGGAAACACGTTCATGACATTGGCATGCGTCACGTACGCAGAATGTAATGCATTACAAATTGCAACTTCAGGGGGAGCCACAAACTGCACTCTTTTTCCCTTAGCTAAGGTTTTTTCCCATTGGGTTTTTCTTTAGCAAGGTTTTTAATGAGGCAGTACTTCAAGATCCCGAAGTTTGCAAAGTGTCATCCAAGGGGGAGTGTTATGAAGAATCACCATTCAAGGATAAGATTTACCTCCTTGATTTACCAAGCAAGTGAATGACCCCTTTGTCAAACTTAAAGATAATTTACCATGCTACTAGTCAATCCAAATAGTTAAACTTGTCTACCAAATAGTTAATCTTTTGTAGTATAAATACTAGCTTAAGGTAGATGAGAAAATACACCTCATGTATACACTTTCATAAGTTATACATTTCTCTACTTCTTTATCTTACATTCTTTCTAAAGTTCTTAAGTTTTAGCACTAATCTTGTGTTAATTCTTGTTATATTATAACAGTTGAGTATTTTTGGGAAATATAGACAATATGAGTTGTCTGGTTTTATACAAAAACAGAGGAAACTCTGCCCATTTTTTTTACAAAATATAAGAAATATACCGAGCATTCAAATCTACAATTTTGTACAAATGAAGCTACGCTTTACAAATAGACGCTATCCAAACTTTAATAGGTACCTATATTAACCGGCCGTCGAAAGAAACTAAAACGCGAGCCAAGTTACATGTACAATATTTTCACTGTTCTAAAATGCTTCTTTACAATTAGCTTTAGGTCGCAATTATAAATATAACATATTAACGTATATATTTTTATATCACTATACATACACGCACACTTTCGAGAAAACCAAACCAAGTTACCATCGGTTCGTTAAGTTATACACGTTTAAAGACACGTATTATTTACAATACGAGTCTAGGTAGTTGAATAAACTATCTTTACAACCAATAAACAAAATAAGTTCATTTGCATTAGAATTTAAGGCATCGTTTATTTGTAATAGGATACAAGAGTTCAGTTTAATCCAAGTTCAGACTTGTTGCTACTTGCTAGTACTTACACAGTGAATTTCAGGTGAGTTTACGTAACCATGTTTATGCAATTCTTCATACTTGCAACATTATACTTAAGCAATTCTACATGCATGTCTAGTTGTAAACTTTAATGCCTCATGAATTAGACAACAACAACAGTTTCAACGAGTTTCAACGAGTTTCAACATTACATAATCATTAGCTATGGCCAAGCCGGCGATACTCAATAATAGATCTATTGGATTGACAATCCCACCCGGATACGTGTACCTCCTACATAGGTAGCGTGGGTGATTGTTATCGTTCCAACATATTATTTAGGTGAACCGTGGATGACGGGATGGACCTAAACTAGTCGGAGGTTTGATTATGTCGATTCAACATATCATGTTTATTCATGTAGACTTAAACTTACGATAGACATATGAATTGCTAAACTTTTATACTTAAACTATTTGCTTGACATGGCTTATGTATTCTCATCAACTTTTAGTTGACCCCCCCATTTTTCCAAACTCAACAGGAAATACTGATGCTTGAAGTCTAGAGCTAGCATGAGGAGATATTTGAAGCTTTGTTGATTACTTGATGTAGACTTTAATGTAATTCAATATTGTAATGTATTAAAGGATTATTTAAACTTGTGTACTACCATGAGCTACTGAACAATCACTCATACGTGGCACCTCGATGTTTCCGCCATCGGTTGGGGTGTTACAAATCAAGTGGACATCCATCTCATCGAACCACCTGAATAGTCTGCCCACAAATGGTTCGAACCATGCCAAGTTAGATTGGCTTTTACACCACCAAAAATGGCAAAAACAAAAGAGTACTTGAAAGCCAGTTCACCATTAATGAAAACCACTCATATTATATGTTCTATGAAACATATTATCCATAATCCTTAGATTTCGTTATCTATGTGGGTCTTGTGAAGATCTTTTGTCTATTTGGTTACTTTCACAGGTTGTACATCTTGCATTATCACTTGTATCGCCTTCTTCAATTAACGAAACTTGAAATATTAACTGTTTGAAAAATTTCAAAAAAATCAGGAGAATAACCGGTTAACCATGTTGTCGAGCACATATCATATCGATATGGCTATTATCTCCTTAAAGATATCAATTAAATTGTTATAAAACGTTTTAATAAAAGGAAACTTAATCTATATTAGACACGTAAATATTTTTTTGAACAAAGCTTAATAGTTTCAGCGCAGAAGTACTTATACTTTTGCGCCAATTAGACATTAACGCAAAAGTTGCCAATTTTGTGTCACTCAACAGTCAACACAAAAACACTACCACTTTTGCGTCGCTTGTGTAAATGTTGTCACTTGCCTTGTTGTGATTGGTTTACCTTGTAAGCTGTAACTGTAGCTAAAACATTATATATAACAATCAAAATTGATAGTTTTAAAAATCAGTACATTTTTAGTGAACACATTTATCAAATGTTTATCTTCCTGAGTTTTTCTTTGATTTTGTTTAGAAATACCGGTATAAAAATGGAAAAGGCATGATATGTTACGTAGTAACATATTTTACCCAAACAATTATATTGACTAAACATTATTAGTTTACCAATTTGTTACAAATATACATCAAAAAGCACACTAACACATGCATCATGGCAAATTTTTCTACAACTATAACATGTGTCAGTGTATTATTGGTTGTCAGTCTAATCAACATAACTCAGACTCTACCTTAGCTTTGCTATAGGTGTAACATGTGTCAGTGTATTATTAGTTGTCAGTTTAATCGATATAACTCAGACCATACCTTAGCTTTGCTATAGGTGGGAGTAACTGAGTCTAATCGACATAAAAACAATGGAATTCTACAACACATTACGTACCACATAAAAATGGTCCACATATACGGTACCGATTATGCTTATATTAGATTATATAACGATCAAAATTGACAAATATAGAAAAAAATAATTGTGACTATTTAGTTTAAAATGGCAATTAGTGTGATTTTCCCTCATGAAAATTAAGTGGTCATCGTGGACTCCTTCACTACCCTATGCCAACAACATGGACACGGTTGGCTATCTTTTCCCTCATGCTTCATTATCATCTTCATCTCCTTTTGATTACTCATACAAAACACAACAAACTAAACCAAACATAACCTTAAACATGAATGGCAGTCTCCCTGATCACCATAACTGGCCACAACCGCGGTTGTCATACAGCGAAGCGGTTAGGGAGCTCCATACAACCATAGAGAATGAGTGGGACTCGGTTAAGCAGTCGGCTTGCCAGACTGCGGCTGGGAGGGCACTATGGAACCATGTTGTACATGATCCATTAGCCGAGTTGTTTGCTGGTGAGACGTATTTGAAAAATCTTTATGACAAGATTAAGAAAGACCGGTTGAATAATGCGCGAGAGGTTTCCGGTGTGATACTTGCTGTTAGGACTTTGTGGTTTGACTCGAAGCTTGAGGCTGCTGTTAAGTCGTTTGATGGTGGCGGTAGTGGTGGAGCTCAGGTTGTTCTTCTTGGTGCAGGTTGGTGATCCTTTTAACTTTTTTTGTTCGTTATCGGGTTCGTATGTTTCTTACGTGCGCATAATGTAAACATGAATCATGCAGGGATGGATACACGGGCGTATAGGTTACAATGCTTGAAAGGAAGCGACGTTTATGAGATAGATTTTCCAGAGGTTATGCTAATGAAACATACTTTACTTCAAGCAGCGATGGAGTCGATAAACGAGGTGAGTCAGCTGACAATCGCAAAATCGCTTACAAGAATATCAGCAGATATACGAGACGACGACTGGCTCAAGAAGCTTCTCGAATCAGGGTTCATACCTGAGAAGAACACCGTGTGGATACTTGAAGGAATCATCTATTACCTCCCCCATTCGCAGGCGATGGGAGTACTGAAAACAATAGCCGACAACTGCAGGATCACACACACGGTTTTGCTAGCAGACTTCATGAACAAACAATCAACCGCACTTTCGCCTTCCAACTACCATTTCTACAGTGATTGGCCTGATCATCTGCTTCCTTCTCTAGGGTTCTCTGATGTCAAACTTTCACAAATTGGAGATCCAGACGCTGATTACGGTCTATTGCATGATCCACACAATCTGTTTAACAAGCTGCGCGGTTTGCCAAGGTCCATCCAAAACCATCCGGATGATGGAACTCCGTGCCGTCGGTTGTATTTGGTGCAGGCGTCTGGCTCACCCAACCAAAATATTTCAACAACCAGTTCTTCATAAGCAAAGATATCATCATATATATGTAGATAGTAAACTATGATCAATTGATCACATTAAACATAAACTTGTAGGTTTACATCATGAAGAAGTGAATGATTTAGATTTCAAGACAATCTTTAATCCCCTGCTCAAAATTGTTAAGAGAAGATATGGTATCCATTAGTGCATCAGCCACCTTTTGTCTGTAGCAAAGAGATGTATATTACATAAGATTATTATTATTATATGTTTGATTCAAAAGCACTTTTGGAAACTATATTTCATGTTTGAATCAACAGAAGGGTGGGTACCTATCAGATGCAAGCTGAGGGGCAGATCCATTTGCCACACTATTAAGAGAACTAAAAGACCTGCAGTCAGGACATGCAACAATCAGGACAAAACTCAAACTCGGGTCGATTAGGTCAAAACAGACATGACTTTAGATTCAACAAAGCCTGACGCGTATAACGTTTGTCCCAGACGTGTTGACAAGGGCTTGGCTAAAGAAACACTACTGACGTGTGATACAACCTATATGACATGCAAAATTGGTCATATGTACTATGTAGAGGGGCGCAAATCAGATTCAAACCCTAAACCGGTCCAGGTTGGTCAACAAAGACTGACAACTGGTTTCGGGTTCAAAGCAGTTCTGGCTTCATTGGTTTTTTGACCGAGCTTTTGACCAGTTTCGATAGATTTTTACCAGTTCGGTTCAGTTTCAAAGGAGACAATTACAAGCTGGTCCCAACCCGACGGTTTCTATCGGGCTAAAACCAGTTCCTCTCCACATCAGTTCCAAACCAGTTTTGGTTTGGGTTGAACTTCAGGTTTGGTTCATAAACCGGTTTGAATGTGCACCACTAGTCATATGCATGGGCGGACCCAAGTGTAGCCCAAGGGGGCAGACGCATCCCGTAAAAAAAGAAATTTTGTGTATTTGATAGACAAAAATCCCGATTGCACCCTAGAAAATAAATCCTGGGTCCGCCGCTGATCATATGGGTAGATGAAGGCCCGTATGATGATGTGTTTGATTGACAAATGTGACCAATGACAAACTCATATGGCTGCCATGACCAAAGTTTAAAGGAACGGAAACGAGCCTCGGGGCGTTTTCTGTTCGCCTCATGAGGTGTAAGCCTCGAGGCGAACCGAGGCGTAAGCTCGAGGCGCAGTCAAAAAATAAATATAAAAATTATGTGTCTAACAAAATAAAGTACTTGACCTAAAAAAGTCTAAAACATCAAAAACAAAATAATTGACCCAAAAAGTCTAAAACACCAAAAAAACACATCAAAAACACCCTAAACCACCTGAGACGCACCCGAGGTGCACATTTTCTTAGCGCCTCATCCCTTAGAGGCGTATGTACAATCTAAACCCCATGATGCGTGCCTCGGACTCGTTTTCTTAGAGTTTCGCCTTGAGGCGCGCCTCGAGGTGTGCGCCTCATCCGTTTTTTTAAACCATGGCCATGACCATTTTTCGCCCTATCATACGGCCCATATGAGTTCATACATATCGTACAAATTTGGGGTGGTCCCTCTTTAGCACAACTCGTTCACAAAGAACATTCTCAAGCCCAAATTCCATCATTTGAAGCCCTAATGTATACAAATTTTTTAAGCAAACAACGGTTTGTTAAAACTTAAAACTGTAAAGTACCTTTCTAAATCACTGAGCTTAGCATCAGCCTCCAACTTTATTGAGTCCTTGTCATCGAGCAACGAAGCTGCATTCTTCAACACCAACTTGAATGTGCAAACCTGCAAGTTCAAATGTTTTTAAACTTTAAAACGATATGTACATCATACGGCTGATGGCTCCTATATATAGTAGTAGCCACAACTATAAAATGGTACAACAATATAACAGAACTAACAGAAACACTAACAATACAACTGTCAAACAGTTCTAATTTACTAGTTAAAACCTTAAAAGTGAAGTGCATTAAGTAAATAAATAAAACCTCAACGCCAGTATTCGATTGAAACGTAACGATAGAATTCCTCTCCTGAGGAATACAATCCCTAGCTGCCGATATAACCAGTCGTTGAACCTCTTCCAAATCCTTTTCTGGCGATGTTCCGCTGCCTGCAGCCAATCAAACCAACCAAATTCACAACAACATTGACTTCAATCTAATAAACAACGACGAAATTAAACAGTACTGATCAACAGATATGCAGCTTGTAGACTGTTGCGTGAGGCATCAATCGGAGCTAGCAAATACTTAGCCGCCTTCTTCTTCTGATCTCTCAACCAATCCTTAGGTCCTGCTGAGAAAATTTCGAATATCATATCAACTATAACTAGGGATGAGATCGGTACTCAACTTATGGAAAAGCGGTTACCAAGTACCAAATCTATGGATATGGTAACCGGTACTCGTTAGAAAATTCTTATCTCTGTATGACAGCATTGCCGAACCCGTACCAATACCAATACCAATACCAATACCAATACCAATACCAAAATTCTGTGAAAAAGGTACCAAATCACATACCGAATGGTACAAGGTTTGGTACAATACCGATTTTATGGAAATGTGGGTACCGTATAAAGTACCGGTGTGACACTGACACCGGTACTTGTTACAAATTTATTATCTGGTAGCGCAGAGGTGTCCTGAAAATCCCTCAAAATTTACGTACCGTATCCGAGCGGTTAAAAAATAGGCCTCGTGTTAAATGAGTTATATAAAAAAAATATGCCCCACGATTTATGGACCCTCCCTGGTTGGAAAAAAAAAAAAAGGTAACAATGTAGTAACGTGTCTATCCGTACGGTACATATACCGAATTTATGGACAGTAATTCTTATCCGGTATCGATACTGAACCGGTACCGAAACCGAATTTCTGGGAAAAAGGATGTTGAATGTCGATACGGTACGGTTTCGGCATGGTACCCATACTGAATTCATAGAAATGCGGGTATGGTATACAGTACTCGTATAGTACCAGTACTATACCAGTACCAATACCAATAGTGAATCTATGGGTACGATACGGGTACAAGTCTAAATAAAATTGAAAAAATTGGATAACGTACAAATGCCGATTGAGAATGCGGTGGCGATGGGTGGTTGAGGGAGGAGAGAGGCTAAGGAAGTTAGAATGACGGCAGCGGCTGCCTCTCTGCGGGTGGTGAGGAGAGAGGAGGGTTGATTAAGGTTTGAAAGTGGTGGTGTTTTGGGGAGGAATAGGGTGGTGGAGGGGATAAGGGTGGAAATTTGCGGTGGTGACATCTTTGCCGGTGGTGTTATAAAATATCTAGTTTTAATTTTTTTTTTTTTTTTTTTTTTTTTTTTTTTTTTAAGGAAAGAAAATCTATGTTGGTCAAGTTGTGATTAAACCCCTGTAAAATATGTAACTTTACATAAGCGAACGAAAGTAGAAACACAATTTAGATTCACGGTCTCATGGATATTGGTGTATTTGTACCTGAAATAAATAATTGTATAAGAACATGAGTTCTATTGTGTGACCCATCTCAAAAACTAATTAGTACTAGACTTGCACTTATCGATTTTGATTTTCTTTTTATTTCAAAATATCGTTTATAAAAATGTTATCAAGTTGAGCCAAGGCTAGCTCAAGCTAGAGTCCAACTTTAAACCGAGTTGGCTCGGCCTGAAAATAAAATCAAACTAAAACCTTAAACTAAGCTCGACTTTACGTATAAAAATAATAGCTTATTCTTACCAAAATAAACTTTTAGATAGCCAAAGGGCTAAAAGTAAAACCTTCTTTAGTCTACTTTTGTTTCTCGTAAGGGCTTACCTTACTTTTATAGAGTTGCAGATCTCAACTTTTGTTTCTTCATCAATGTGGGACAAATGAATAATAAGTAATGCTTAGACTACATGGGGGGGGGGGGGGGGGGGGGGGGGGGGGGAAGAGCCATGCACTTGTAGGACCCATGTGGGGAATGGAAAGGGGGAAAGATGGGGGTGAAAGGAATATTATTATTATTATTATTTGTGTGTTAGATTAAAAAAAAAAGAAACCAGCCAATCAAAACATGCCAACACACTCCACCAATACCCCCACGCCCATGGAATCTTCCCCGCCCAACCTTCCCCCACGCCCCTGCGGGGCAGTGTTCCCCCCCATGAAAACCCTTCCCGCCCCACTCCGTGTCCTCTTAAAGTAAAACATTCGTTAGCCAACTTTTGTTTCTCGTAAGGGCTTACCTACATTACTTTTATAGAGTTGTGGATCTCAACCTTCGTTTCTTCATCAATGTAGAACAAAGGAATAATAAGTATTGCCTAAAGTAAAACATTCGTTACCCAACTTTTGTTTCTTATAAGGGCTTTCGTACCTTACTTTTATAGAGTTGTAAATCTCAACTTTTGTTTATTCATCAATGTAGAACAAAGGAACAATAAGCAACGCTTAAAGTAAAATCTTCGTTAGCCAACTTTTGTTTCTTGTAAGGGCTTACCTTACTTTTATAGAGTTGTAGATCTCAACTTGTTTCTTCATCAATGTGGAACATAGGAACAATAAGTAATGCTTGAATTTTAAACAAAAAATTGCATAACATGTGTTAATACTTTTAATTACGTAATAAACTCGTATGTTTTATGTAAAGTCCTTTTTTTCACTTCTTACATGCATCATAAGAGCATTCTCATCCCCTCCACCAAATCCCATCTATCAAATTACATTAAAAATCACTACTTCACCCCTAAATCTTCTCTCTTCTAATTAAAATAATAATACTTTTATCATTATATTTTCCTTCTACCCACTCACAACTACTTACAAAAATATTAAAATATATATAGGGGTGAACAGTAGCTTTTCATATTTAGGGTGGAACAGTGCTTCCACCAAATATTTTCTCTCTCCTTCACTCACAACCACTTACACTTACCCTATATAATTTGATGGACACAATCACATACATTTGGTGGACCGAATGTAAATGCTCTAATATAGTATCGTATAACCAATATAAATATGCCTGTCAGTAGGCCTAAGCTTTTTGGACTAGACCTACCAAACTTCACACCAACAGGTGTATTTAATGGGCTTTTTTCAGGGGGTTTTATGGTTACAAATAGCATAAATAAGTTTATTAAAACCTGTTACTGTTATAATTTACATCCTGCTACAAATGTTGAACAGTTGCTAATAGAGTGAATAGCTAAAATCGTCCCTGAGGTTTGGCCAAATTTGCTAGATCCATCCAAAAATATTTTTTTTTTCTCAATTGATTCACTGAGGTTTAAATTTTATTGCTAGATCTATCCATTTAACTAACTATGTTAAAAACTAACGTTAACTTAAGGGTATTTTTGAAATTTTACATATTTGTTTTGATTTCTAATTTATTTATTATTTCTATAAACTTTTAACATAAAACATATAAAGTTTCTTTTACAAAACCACCCCAACCCCCACCTCCTTCAACCAGCTCCGTTAGTCGGTGCCGATCAATGAATCCCGGCAGTTGGTGGCGTTCGTGCCCACCTTCAGTAGAGATCGCCCTCGCCGTTGTTTTAATGCTTGGTATCAAATTAAGGTTAGATACTGATCTCAGGTAATGCTGTCTTCCATCACCGTTGTTTACTCCATATCTGTCCGTAACTCTCTACTCTCATTTGCTGTTTTAGATAAATATATCATATCCTTATGCTAATAAAATTTTCTTAATTGATACTCTTTCTGTATCAAACAGCAAATGGAGGATAGTCATATGCTCTGCATTATTAACATGTTAACACATTATATTGGTATCAATAACTAAAACTGAAAGTTATACTCAATTTATGACATATAAGGCTTGAGTTATACGTCTGATGGAAATCAACAATTTTGTGGACCGTTTGTAAGATACTGTATGTGTGTATATATATTTTAATTTGCTGGATTTTGCCTTTTGTTTAAACTGCTATAAACTTGAAGATGAGAAATATTAAAATGATCACCTTCTTCATTCAAATGTGTAAGAACCATGGATGGGCTGATCATTTGACTTGGATGGTCCAGTGGCGAAGCTTGGTTCAAGAATCGGGAGGGGCCGAACTCAATTTTTTTCAATCGGTAGTGGCAAATCGGCGGGGGCCGGACTCAACCCGGACTCGATTTACCTACGAAAATCGCAAATTTATATCACTGCGCCAAAAAACAGGGGGGACCCTGGCCCTCAACATCCTTCGCCATTGGATGGATCTTTAACGTTACCGGGTGGTGATGACAGGGGTTGAAAGAAGTGGGGTTCGGGTGGTTTAAAAAAAATAAAATATTATGTTATTAAAAGTTTATAGAAATAAGAAAAAAACACAAATTAAAACCATGTAAAATGTCAAAAATACCCCCCAGTTAATGTTAGAGGGTGTTTGGGATTGAGTTTCAAAACAACTTATTGAGTTATTGGCTTTTTCAAAAAGCCAATAAGTCAATAAGCTGTTTGTGTAACCCAAAAGCATTTTCTGTTTTGACTTTGGCTTTTAAGGGTGGAAAAGTTGTTTTTGAAAAGTTAGAAATCCTGGCTTTTGGCTTTTGGCTTTTGACTTTTTGAAAAAAATTACAAATCTACCACCCATACAACCAATATTCATAATAAGTTAAGCGAAACACTTAAAAAAACAACAATTTATTGACTTTTTGACGTTTCTCATCCCAAAAGCTAATCCAAACACTTTTTTTAAAACTCCTTTTTAAAAAGTCATAAGCCAATAAGCACTTTTGACCAAAAGCACTTTTACATCTCCAAACTCAATCCCAAACACCCTCTTAGTTTTTAACATGGTTAGTTTAATGGATGGATCTGGCAATAAAATGTAAACCTCAGTGGTTCAGTTAAGAAAAAAAACTTTTTAGAATGGATCTAGCAAATTTGGTCAAACCTCAGGGACAATTTTAGCTATTCACTCTTGCTAATATTTAAATTCAAATACTTTTTTGGATGAGATAACTTCCCAACAACCTAAAAATGTATCTCTGTCTCCCAACTTAACAACTTTAACCTATACTGACTTTGAATCAGAACCTAGTCAAAATTCAAACATTAACATTAATGTCCACTCTTTAAAGTTTTAACTTTCATAAGCTCCCTTTAATTCAAGCATTGTTTTTTTTTTCTTGAATATTTAAGGTACAATCATATTACATTACAATAATAGCATGCCACAAAGCTACACTCTTTGCAATTGACACTTAACTTCAAATGGATCTGGATCTATATCAAGCACAACAATAGGAAATACTTGCTTTTGCAAGCATAAAATCTCAAACCATATAAAAAATCGGCGCCAAACCAGATTTTTTATATATTCTTACCTCACACCGCGGATCCGTTCGCCTCAAACATGGCAAACAATTTGAAGTTTGTCACAATTTCAAGACCATTTTAACGGCATTCCGTCATCTAGTTTCATCTCGTCACTTCACGTCATTAGGTTCCACGTCAATCTCACTGGGTAATCTTGTCATCTGTACCGCTTCCCTGAGAGTTCTCTCTCCCAGAAAGCTTTGTGCCACTGGTACCATCTCTGTTTGTTTGACTTTGACGACTATTCGTGCTCCCTGAAAAGCTCTGCCTCCAGTTACCAAACAAAGCAGCACTCCACGATGTTCTTGAAGAACCGTTTCTTAATATTTCAGCACTGAAGTCTTCTTCCCTCACAACCCGAAAAGGGTTTTCCAGTGCTTTCAAAATATGAGCCATTTGAGGGCGTTTTGCTGGCTTTGGATGTAGGCAAGACTTAGCCACTATGGCTACAGCCCATACCTCGTCCAGTAAGTCTTCGTCTATTACTAGAGATTGATCAATAAATTTGGATACCGAATCTCTGTCATAGTTGTTGATAAAAGTCAAAGTCTGGTCAAGCCATTCTTTTGTGGATGAATTTTCTGTCTTGCTGATTCCAAGTCTACCCGTTACCAGCTCAAGTAAAACTTTTCCAAAACAGTATACATCGTATGCACAATTAGGAGGCGGTGACCCTGTTTATTCCAACATACAATAAAAAACTTAAGTTTCGACTTAACTAAAAACTATAGCGAAGGCAGTGTGTAATACAAACGTGGTTGATGTTATAAAGATGTGTACATACCAGAATGTGTTGATTCAGAGCTCCTGCACATCCACAAAGAAGAAGAAGAAAAAGGTATAAGTATGTTGTATTATTAGTTTAATAGTAAACATAACCGATTAAAAAAGTGTAACAAGATCAACAGTTACATGGTTACTGTAATGGGAAGCGGTTTGTGTTTAAAAACGGGCTTATACGGGCCAGACGGTTGGGTGGATGTGCAAACACTTTGTGTCCATTTTTTCAAATATTTGTTTAAATAAGTAATGTGTTGATTATAACAACACAAAAAATATAATTACAACACACTTATTCTTTGCATAAAAACACTTTAGAAGGTTGCATACCGAAATAAAAAAGCTTAAAGTTCGACTCTGTTGAGATAAAACACAACCCAAATCAACCCATTCAAAAATTGCCAACTCTACTCAAACCTCATAGAACATAATTATATAGCAGAATGTCGCATTCGCTTTTGAGTTAAAACATTGAAAACTTTGCGGAGCAGAAGAATCAACACTTACGATGAAATTCGCAGCAGCTTTGTGATAACATTCTGATTATTATCGACTTCTTGAGCACAAATTGCACTAAAGCTTCCAAGACAAACATCATATTTCTCGTCAAGAAGGATACTGCTTGCTTGAACATCTCTGTAAATCAGAAACAAACAAAAACAATTAATGTCCCAAAGAAACCACAAAAAAAAATTGTATGGTATTAATAACTGAAAATCAAGTTCTTAATTACCTATGGACAAGGGGAGGATCGCAGTCATGATGCAAGTATGCTAACCCTTCAGCAGCTCCTGTAGCAATTTTTAATCTCGTGATCCAATCCAACGACTGCAACCCATCATCTTCCAAACTGGTAGATCTGTACAAAGAATTTGATAGGTCTCCATTTGGCATGTACTTGTACACCATGAGCTTTTCCGTTTCATGTTCTAAACAATGTCCCAAAAGAGGTACTAATCTAGTGTGCATACCCTTACTGTATAACTGCAATTCCGCCATGTAACAATCTTTTTTCGAGGATCGCATATCAATTCTCTTAATAACTACGTCAATTCCATCTTCTATTCTCCCTGAAAAGATGTCTCCACTGTGGCCATGCTTAATAAGGTTTGCATCACTGAAACCACTTGTAGTTTGCAGCATTTGCTCATACGTAAATGAGTTTGTGAAGTTTATTAAATCAACCGGAATAGGTTGATCAATTGTGTTTCCTTCTTCTTGAACAGGTTCTACATTTGCACTTCTTTGACTTGCACTTTTCTTATAACATGTTTTTAGCATCAAAAACAATACCATAATTATAATTACAATGACACCAAGTCCACCGAAAACTCCCGCCAACACATATTTCAGACGTTTGCTGCTCTTTTTCGAGACTGGAGGTTGCACTGGAGCTATGGAATCTTCCTCAAAAGGAAGACCAACCTGATCATAGAATGTTTCACAATCATTCAAACTCCTTTGGTCCGAGCGTCCACGAAAGCAGTTACTGGATAAAAAACTTCCATTTCCAGTACCAAACTCTAAACCCTGAAGATAATTGTTTGACAGATCAATCAAACCAACACTTGCAAAACGGGAACTCACGTTTCCATAAAACTGATTGTTCGAGAAGTTCAACGCGACACCAGAAGCATTCGAAAATGCTGTAAAATCCGGAAGCTCACCAGTCAAGTTGTTGCTAGACACATCAAAAATGACAATATCCGACATGTTTATCGTCAAGTTGCCAAGCAAATAACCGCTCAAATCATTAAAACTAACATCAAGCTCAACCAACTTAGAAAGATTTGCAAGCTGCACAGGTACAGAAGAAGCAAAACTATTGTTGGAAAGATTCAATCTTTCCAAACCCGAAAGCAAACCAACCTTATCCGGAATCGACCCAGATAAGAAATTCGACGACAAATCAAGAACTGTTAAATTCTTGAGACCAAACACTGCAGAGGGTATGGACCCTGTCAACATATTAAATGACAGATTTAAATTCGATAACAAAGAAAGCTGACCCAAAGAATCTGGAATAATCCCAGTAAGAGAATTATCCGAAAGAAGTAACACATTAAGCTGGTTTAATAAACCAATTGACTGAGGAATAGGACCAATAACTGAGCTTGACCTTAGGTCGAGCACCTGGAGTGCACTAAGACTCTGCCCCAACCAATCAGGTATTGACCCAGGTAATCTAAACCCAGATGAATTAAACGATATTAATCGACTACAGTTGACCAAAGAATCAATAGCAAACCTCGGGTTACGACGCCCAATTCTTGTTCGTCGTAAACCGGATAAGTTTATACCCGTGACCCGGCCGTTTAGGCAGTCTAACCCGGTCCAATTAGTACATGGGTCAGCTTTTATTGGCCAGTAAATGGCGCGTATACCCAAAGAAGCTCGAAGATCAAGCAACGCGACTCGTTCTACTCTTGAACTCAGTGGCACCGTGTCCAACTGAGTCAACACCGAGTTAACCAGTGACAAGAAGAAACAGAGATGGAACAAAGGGTTCATGATTGTATGATGATTGTGTGATGACTGTTGTGATGGGTGATATCCGTGTGAATAATAATAATATCATTAACCATTACGGGTTTGTGTGTGTATAGTTTAGGCGCCAAAACGAATGGGTATACAATAAAGAGAAGTTTGTATACGCAAGTGATATTATTAATGGAGGCGCCATATAGTCACAACAATATAGAGTGAAGGAAATAAATAGGGATAATATTATTATTATTATTGGTGAGCGTGTGTGAAATAGAGGAAGATGGAGATAACAAGTTGGTGGTGTTGACTGAGGAACATCAACATGTAGATTAGATGAAGATGAAACTTTTTTTCTTTTAATAAATTAATAAGCAATATATGATTAAGACATATATACTGCTTTTAGAGATATTATGAATGTTGTCGGTAGTTATTTATTTACATTTGTTGAGAAAAATCCTTGGCATAAACTATATTAGGCCAATGACCTCCGGCCCAACGGGGATAGGGGGGAGGGTTTACCTTTTTGGAGTGTTCCCGTCCGAGTTTGGTCTTGAGTTCGAATCCTGCACATCACGAAAAAATTCCCTGTAACGGTTTGAGATAACTTCAAAGTGGACACCGGTGCGTGGGTAGTGATTCGAACTCAGGTTGAGGGGTTGTCTGTCGATTGGTTTCACCGTTGAAGTACACATTCCAAAAAAAAAAAAAAAAAAAAAAAAAAAAAAAAACTATATTAGGAGTAACTTTGAGTCACTATTGATCGCTTAACTAGTCACATATGCATAAAAATCTTCAGTTTCTGAAATTATTAGTTATAACGGTCTTGAACGAATGTGAACTCCACACTTCTCAACTTGTATTGATGCCATCTATAATTTTACTTTAATCTTAGGTAAATCCGATGCATTAAAATGATCTTAAAGACGTTAAAATTATTAACATGTTTTATGTGTCAAATCGCCCTATAAAATTCTAACAAGCAAGAGTGTTTTGGTCAAGTATCGGTGCTTAACGGGTCGGGTTCGCGGGTCCAACCCGAGCCCGAACCCGAAAATTTTACATGAACCCGAACCCGAAAATTGTGAAATATATATGAATCCGAACCTGACCTGAATACTCCTGGGTTGACCCGAACCCGACCCGTTCAACCTGATTTTTTTTAATTTTTTTGCAAACTAGTGTATTAAAATTAAAATTTTACTACAAAAAACACTATAAAATCTCAAATTCTATTTTATGTTATAAGTGTAGCTTAAAATACCTAACCAATTTAATTTATAACATAAAACATATTTTAAAAACAATATATAGTATAAATAGGTTAAACGGGTCAACCCGCCAACCCGTCCGGGTTGACCCGAACCCGACCTGTTTAGTTAAACGGGTTTGTGGGTTCAACCCGAACCTGACCCGAACCTATTTACGCTAAACCCAAACCCGCTAATTTCGTATTAGGTTCGGGGCGTGTTTTCGGGTCGTGTCAGAAATTCTCACCGCTAACTCTAATAGAGAATTTAGGGGCTTGGTTTCTCTTATACCAACAAGTTTAAACTATAATTTATATTAACCTTAGTAGTTTTATTTTTCATGATAAAAATCTTGTTTTCATTGTGAATGTCTCAATAAAGTTAGCATCATGCAATACAATCATGTGGGGAAATTTTAGTTCACTCTCATATTATTTTATGAGAAAAAGAAAAGGTAAAGTCAAAATATGTAAACCAATAGAGACACCACTCATGTTTTATTATACTTTGGTAAAATTCTTTTGTGGCCACTAAAGAAGTAAAGAATAAGCATAATATTAATATTTGTTCAATGTTTGGTTGTGTTTTTGTTCTATTGGTACCAAACAATCAATTTAAGATCATAATGGGATACTGAATTTACTTATATATTTTGGTTGCTTCTTTTTGTTGGTAGTAATTTACTAAGAAACCATATTGTGTGGTAAGTTTTAAATTTCATAAATATTATTAAATTCTGGAACTACTTTGATAAAAATGAATAAAACAATAAAATGTAAAATTGATTATCCAGGGTAAAGTTGCTTATACCTTTTAATCTTATTCAATATTAAAATTAGTTAACGTAATGACATTATTAAAAAAATTGTGATGTAAAAACAATAATACGTTTTTTTTTTTGAAAGGCAAAAACGATAATACGTATGCTTGATAAGAAGACTTAGAAAATTGTTATCATTTCATGAATACCACCAAACAATATTGGCACCAATATTTGTATACTTTCCGATCAATATAAAACATGTGTCGATTGCTATATCTAGTGCCAGTATTGTACTAATACTGTAATAAATCAAACCGATACCAACCGAATGTATGCCACAATGGTTTATATGTTCTAAAATATTAGACAACATGATTGGAATTTGCCAACATAAAACGGGGGTTAATATTGGTGCATCCCTATTATTTTATCCCTATATGTATATATAGAGAGACAAAGTGAGAGCGATGTCGCAATAATAATTTTGAGTGTCCCAATAATATGGTAAAAACGACAGAGAAGACAAATTTTTAAGGAGAGTTTAGTAAAAATAGTAATAAGATAATTGTTGATTGTCGATGAAGCCTAACTCAGTTGGTAAAATTGGGGGGAGCTACAGTGGAGGCCAAGTGGAGGTTGAGGGTTCGAATCAGGTTGGAGCCATTTTTACCACATTTAGGAGTTTCAACTACGGAGATCCCCAATCAAAATGAGATGGGTAATCAGTACAAGCTGGGTCAAAATGTTAGGCGGAGCTTCACCGACTACTAAACCACATGCGGTTAAAAAAAGATATTTGTCGATTTGTGTTCATACATGTGAAAGGAAAAGTCTTTAATGATTATGGTCTTCGAGAACCAGTCAATGATTTATACATAAGTGTCCGCTAGTATTTTAGTTTTCTATACTTTCACAAAAGATGGTTATAAATATGACTTGGAATATAACGTCTTATCTTATTTGTCCCAATGTATTGTTTTTTCTATAAAATACATCTAAATGTTTTTTTTTGCACTAAAATACATCCAAATTCACAGAAAATATATATGAACCTTTTAATAATTTAAACCCTATTTTATATTTTATATTATTGTTTTATTGATAGACTAGGCTTTTTTTTAATGTTTCTGAAAAAATGTATTGTTTTGACTAAAATACATTTTTAAACTTAAAAGATTAACTTAAAAGTGAATTAAAGAAATCGTCAGTATTGAATTGCAAATATTGTCCTTTAATAAGAAAAATTGCAACAATTATACTTTATGTTTTAAAAATGATACACGTTATATTCTTTAGGCTTAACCCAGTTTGAAAACATGGTTATCTATGAACACGTGCACCCCACGTGATGTCACTTTCGTCCGTTCATCTTAAAGGACCGGTTCTGAAATTAAACCCCAATTCCTTCCCCCAAATCACATGTCTGAAATTCGGGTTCACATTGCTTCCCCAAATCACGATCCTGCAACAATGGTGTTTAGCAATTCTGGCAAAGAAGCTATAATCCTCACCTCGTGGACATCTCGCAACCCTAGACGTCGATTTTATTCTTGTCCTGATCATCCTGGGCAATGTGGATCATAACGTCGATTCCTCGGGTGGTTTGATCTTAATGAGCATTGTCAAAGATGTTTGGACATCATCCCAGGACTACTCAGAGCAAAAAGCAATGTTGAAGAAGCTAACAACAATCTTGAGGAAGCAAAGAGAAATCTTGAACAAGCTAACAAGAACCTTCAACACAGGGTCAATGAAAGTCAAGATAATGCAAGGAAATTGAAGAGGTGGTTGTTTATTAGTTGGATATGTTTTATATTGTTTGTAATTTATCGTTTTTAGAAGTTCTTATGGTAGGAACAGTGTGTCATGGTTGAAGTTTATCATGTCAGTTGTAATGGTCATGGTTGAAGTTTATGATGTCAGTTGTAATGGTCCAACTTATGTAATGCAAGTTGAAGTTTATGTTAATTTTTGGTAAAATTATCGTTGTGCAGAGTAAAAACTAACTGAAAGATACCAAATATCAAATGCATAACTGCAAATAGACAAAGTGCAATATAACCATTTGACCTAAACACAACTGCACAAAAAGACCATTCATAAAACAAACTGCATAACTGCAAGTACATAATAGGATTCCAAAATAGATAGGTTCATAACCATTTGACCCAAACACATAACCACAAGTTCAGACCCAACACAAAACACCAAACAAGAGTGCATAATATTAACCTAAACACAAAAGACTACTGCCAACACAAAACACCAAAACAAATGTTCCAGACCAAACAGTTTCAAACCTACCCTAAGCTTCTTGACCCTACCCTTTGCATGTCCTAATATTGTGGCCTATGTTTCCACATTTTCCATTAGTGTTTTTTTGGGACAACTTTCCACCTTGGGTCAATTCCTCCACTTCCATATCTGATCTTTTCCTTGCCTTCTTTGGCCTGCCCACTTGCTTAAGATATTTAGGTGGTAAAAGGGTTGTAGGAAGTTGACATTTGACCCATAAAATCCTACCATTGATTGGGTTTACCTTATGTTCTTAAACTTTTTTCCACCTTTCCATTGTATATATAGGATGCACCCAACTTTCTAATGCACCAACCCTTTGCCCATTAGTATCCATGTACCAAATTGCAGCTACTGCATGTCTACATGGTATACATATCAATAACATTTGATACAAAACAAGTTAGACTTAACAAAAGATAATTATTAATAATATAAGTTTGACTAAGACAATAACATACCTATAATCTCCCAAGCCCTGCAAAAAACATGTCCTCTTAACAAAATCCACAACACATGCATGATGTGGTTTACCACTGACCTGATATACATCCCCCCATTCCATTGTAAATGATAAAATGTTGCATCCTTCTTGATTGTTTCCAACTCATTTGTGGCATAGGGTGTAAGCAATGTAACACCCCAACCGATGGCGGAAACATCGGGATGTCACGTAGTGATGATTGTTCAATAGCTCATGGTACTAAATGAAAGTTGAATAATATTAAACAATTTACAATTTGTCTTACAAGTAATGATTACAAAAGTTGATTAATATAAACTAGATCCAAAGCTCCTACGTGTTCCAAGACTTGCACAACTTCCAATAGCAAACAAAACCTGAAACATGTTAAGTTGGAAAGATGGGGGGGGGGGGGTCAACTATAAATAGTTGGTGAGAATACATAGGTTTTGCATATAGTTGAAAACAATATGTTTTATAGCAATCATAGTTGAAGTATAATGATGAGTAATGATAGAATATGAGTCCGACATGTAACAATGCGTCTTTTGTACAATCAAACCTTGTGTCGACTGAGACCTAACTCGGAAGTTAGTAAAAGTGTAACTGTTATCAATCATCCCTGAATTTATGCGGGGGGATGTGTTTGTCAGACCTATAGCGCTATAATCTAAACAGGCGGCTTGATCAATGTTAATGATTGTACTGTGTCTTTTTTTTACAGTCAAATGATAGAATAAGTAAATGATAGTGTAATTGAATTCCAAGTTTCAATAATGTAAGAATGAGTAAATGATAGTGTATAAATTGTTTAAACATGTTTCACCCCAAAATGTAAAACAGTAAAAAGGGGCCATGTAAACTCACCTTAGCACAAGTCTTGGCTCCTTTGTAATAGTCTAAATGTGGCACAAACGATTCCAAGTATTACCCTAAGTTCAAGGCAATAAAATAAGTCTAAGTTTTCTAGTCTAAAGGTATTCTAGGGTTCCAAACTTGGGGATTAATAATTGATTTATGATTAAATTTGAATAATTTAAATAAATAAAGAACTAATTAGTGAAAATGTTTTCTGACCAATATTATCTAAAAGTAGTTGAATTATAATGTAATAAATGTAAAAATAATTTTTATAAAATTATTTTCTTAATTAATGAATATTTGTATATAAATACTTATTTAAGAAAAATAGACTTAATATTTAAAAATATTAAAAAAATTATAAATTTCGAATCTAAAATTTATATTTCTAATCTAAATGATTAATAATAATTTATGTGAAATTTTGATGTAAAAATAATGAAAAATGAATTTATTATGATTTATTTATGATTAAAATAAAAAAATCAATTAAAAATATTAAATAAATGATTTTTCAGAAATAAAAACCATTTCTGGAATGTTTATTGTTTTATAAACTTAGAATAATTTTTATGGAATTTATAAAGTCGTTTAGATATTTTTATAGAATTTTAAAATTATAATTGAATAAACTTGTAATAATTATAATATATATTAAATAAATGATTTTTGAAAAACTAAAAATTGTATAATAAACTTTTCCTTCTGAATAACATAAAATAATTTTTATAGAATTTTTAAGACACTTTTGGTATTTAAAAACTATTTTTAGAGATTAATAGGTTAAATATATAAATAAAGGGGTTTAAAAAAAATGTTGTTGATGCTAAGGCTCGAACCCACGTCTGACCCGGCTTAAAGGTTTTAAATCACAAGTTTAGACCAACTGGTCTGAACCCTGAGAACGTTAATAATTGATTTCAATTTATTGTATAAGTTATCTAGATTTAATTGTTAATTATATATAAAAAAAAACGAAGGTGCCCGGAATCGAACCCTGGCCAAAACCGGCCCGAATTCGTAAACACAGATGCTCAACCATCTGATCCGTAATCAGGTGGTTGTTTTATTTGGACTCGAATAATTCTTATATGGTTACAGCTTGGTGTCATCTTCCCCAAATATAAGGATGAACCCTAGGATTTATAATTAATCAAAATCGACAATAATAACGGACTAGACCATGGGGCTTTTGATCCCTACTTAATACCGACTCAAACACATATAAACAAGAGAATAGTAGTGTACCGAAAGGTGGCGTATTTAGAACATCAAGTCACGACCATACAAGCTTTAAAATCGAGGTTTTTTAGAGATTAAGAGGGACTAGTTGCAGAGGGGTTTTGTAATTCGGCACTTGTAGGTTGCTATCAAGGATTCAATTTATACTAATACGTTTGATTCTTTAATTTAGAAAATTTTGACCCATTCCATAATTATAAACGCGTATAGCTTAAAATTGGAATGTTTTAACGCGTTTTAGCGTGGGTAATATGCTGTAATGGTCGGTCAAAACATTCCTTACTTAATTCCAATAAAAAACGCGAGGTAAATCTTGATTTGGAAAGGATTGATTATAGTTGACTTTCAATAGTCAATGGGTGTGTAAAGGAAAGGTTGTATTAATTTGAGTTGGATATTATTCATGAAAAGGGCTGTAGCCTAGTTGGCTTGAGAAGTGGGTGTTGGTTGTTAGGCTCGACTATGGACGCGGGTTCGAGTCCCGGTCCACACTTTTTTTTTGGCAATTATTTCATTAAGATTATATTATAATATGTCCAAAAATATGATTATATAAGTCCTAAAATGACACAAAATATTTTTAAAACGTACAAAATGTCGATACGCAACGTTTTTTTTAAAAAAAATTAATAATATAAGGGGACTAAAACATATATAAAAAAAAATTCGCGATGTTACAGTCTCCCCTACTTTTGGAAACTTCGTCCCGAAGTTAAAAAAAAAAAAAACACACAGGGTTAAGGATGATTGGCTAGATATTAAGGCAACTGTGATTTTTGGAAAGTTGGGTTAAGGTACGACATGAATTGACAGAAAAAATTGTTTTGAATAACTTGCATGAAAGGTTTGGTATGTGTGAGTTTTAAGAGTAGGATTAGGTTCGTCAGAAATAGCAAGGAAAATAAGAATCTAGCAACACTTCTAAACTTAAGCTTTTTGAATTCTAAAAAAAATGCATGAGTTGATTGACTACTAGATGAACTACGAGATAACTAGAGTTTATACTTGGTTATCTACCGAAAACCTTGATAGAATTTACACTACCTTAACGTACCTGTAAATTTATGATTACGTTCCGGACCGCAATCACCAATTTACCTTACGTTAGGGTTTTGTGTCCTTCTATGTGTAACATCCGGCCCCTCTCACCACCAATATTGTCCGCTTTGCCCCGATGGGTTGCCCATCCAGAGCTCACGGATTTGTTTTTGGTCGCCCCGGTGGAGAGTTCCCAGGAGGTCACCCATCCTGATACTACTCCCACCTGAGCACGCTTAACTGTGGAGTTCTCCTCTCATCCACTAGCATTAAGCCCAAAACGCGTTGGTGATTTAAGAGGCTTTGGATTACTTATGAACCAAGGATCTCTCCTGGCCACGGCCGATGTGGGATTTGCCTAGGGTGTCATACAAAGGTCCATGTTAATCTCCCAGAAATCAGTACTGTTACACTATGACTCTAAACACATATGTAAATAATGCAAAATAATCTTGTGATTGAATCGTATACAATGTATCCACAAATGAATCCAACTGTTGAGCAGGAAAAAGACTTCTACCAGTCAGTGAGTAAGAACTTCTACCAATTGTTGAGCAGGTGCGATAGCCTCTACCAGTCGTTGAGCAGGTTGTAGGGCCTCTACCGACTGTTGAGCAGGCATGTTGACCTCTACCAATTGTTGAGTAGTTTATTTGGTACTCTACTAACTGTTGAGTAAGTACTTCATCCTCTATCAGTTGTTTGATTAAGTGTAGCAATTATTACACACATAAATTGCAAATTGATAATATGTACATGTAAGCATCAAGTGTCAAGTATAGTATGTGAGTTGTGATTATATTATCTTAGACAAGGTCAATGGTTCTTGATGTGTGCAATTAAGTATATAAATAAATTGATCAAGTTAAAATCCTAGACTTTTCTAAAACCACACACTATCGGCAAGTGTACCGATCGCAAGTAGCAAGTAGGCAAGACCAGGTATCGAACCTAAGGACTTTATCTAACACTTTTGAAATTACTCCTAATGAATTACCTGATAAAATATTATTATTATTAAATTGATTGATTAGTGTGACACCCGGCATGTTTGGGTCAACATTTTATAAACACATAAGTCTACCTTAGCGAGAAACGTTTATAAACAAACTTAACTGGGTTAGTTGAGTCGGGTCAAATTAGGATTGTCCAGGGTTCAATGATCTGGAAGATCATTGGGAGTCGTTTTGGGAATACATTAGTACCGGGTTCCGTCGTTGGTGACATTACATGAGTTAATTAAGTATATGTGTAGATTATGGGTCGTGTGGTGGATTGTATGCTTATACTTGCTTAAATGATGTACGAATGATTATACGTGCCTAAACATGCTAAGTATAGACTATGGATGCATGCTTATGTGTTAAGATGTGTTAGAATGCGTTAAACACGACAAACTGGAAAAAGGTTAACATGTGTTAAAAGTGCTGTTAACATGTGTTAAAAATGTGCTGATGACCTGAATGTGGAACTTTTGGGCGAATGTGGAAATGGGGTTTGAAAAATGGGCGAACGTAGAAACAAAGTGGGCGAATGTGGAAAAGTTCCACATTCGACCACTAAAAAGGGGCGAACGTGGAAAAATTCCACATTCGACCACTTAAACTGGGCGAACGTGCAGATAGTATAAATACCATCCTTAGCCATTTTTCACCATTTCACAAACCCTAAACGCCTCCAAACACTCTCTATCAGCTATTATCATTGGGGAAGGAGTTTTTGAGCTTGTTTTTCATAACCTAACTCTCTAAATCATTACAAGTGAAAATCTAAGGTGTGTTCTTCATTACAAATCCTTTTTAATCAATTTTGACTTGTTTTAATCTAAACCCCAAGGGTCCAGATCTGATATCAACATGTTTTATGGGTAAAAACCTTCCTAATATCTTTCTAAATAAAACCTATTCATAAACAATGAGTTTTTATGCAAACTAGACATGTGTTAATATGATATTATGCATTGTTTGATAATTACTTGTTGTATAGATGATATGACAACAACCTAGGGCTGTTATTAATGATGGGTTATGATTGAAACATGTTACCTTTGATTGTTGATGGTGTTTTGACGATAAAAGGGGTTTTTAGTTAGATTTAGGGCTTGTTTTTGGATAGTTATGATAGAGTTAGGATAAGGGTTTCTTGTTCATGATGATTTGATGATGATGAGCTGATTATTGATTGATTTCAGAAGTTTCCTAATTAGGTAATATTTTCATGCATGATGATGTGACATCTCCATAATTTACTATTTTAGGAAACTTGTAAAAACGGATAGATTTTGGGGTAAAATTTGTAGGGTTTCGTAGGAATATAATAATGATGCTTGACTGCTGTAACTCATGATGTTTCGTGATGTTTTCGGATGTTTTTGGACGCGTTTTTGAGTAAACAACACAGCAGGGTCGAACCTGGAACACCTTCGGCCAGTCGAATGGGCGAAGGTGGGTTCCAAGGGTCGAACCTGGAACTGAGGGGGGCGAAGGTGGAAGAAAAGGGGCGAAGGTGGAAGAAAAGGGGCGAAGGTGGGAGTTTAAAGCCACCTTCGACCACTCAAAGCCACATTCGACCCTACGTTAACAAAAATGAGATTTTTGATACAAACTAAGTGTTTTATGCTTGAACCTTGCGTGTAATCTATGTGTACTTGATTAGTTAGGGTAATGGGTCACCAACGGGATGTCGGGACGGTCTAGTGTGTCGGTTAAACATTTAAACTCGTTTTAAAACATACTTGGTTATGATCTGGACAATCGGGGACTTGTTAGCCTTCGGGTTAGTAGTCATCACACTTATGTAAACTCATTGATAGGTTGTCATTAGTTGGGATTATCATACACGTGTTGGAATTCTAGTTATCGGAAGACGCACAATAAGGTGAGTTTCACGGCCCCACTCTTTTACTGGTTTTACATTTTCGGGGGAGAAAACATGTTGTGTCCTTTAAAGATGTGTCAACTACGTTTTGGTATTCATGAATTCATTGGGTTTGGAGTATTCATTATGTTTTCACGTATTCATTATGTTTTAGAGTATTCATTATATTACTATGCGATCTTTGGAAGTCCCGGGGGAAACCATGAATGTGCGGGGATGCACAACGGGGGAAATGTGGATAGCGCTATTTGGGCTTGACCCGCCCCACTCGTCGACTGGAGGTCGGACGGGTGCATGTTGTCTCTTAGGTATTCAGTATTCAGTATGCAGTATTCAGTATTCAGTATTCATTCGGGCACGTATTCAGTATTCACAGTATTCGAGTCCAGTAATGGTTTTCCAATCGCAGTAGTAACAGGTATTCATATATTTTGCATGCATGTGGTCTGGATTGACCATGAGTATTCAGTTGGAGTCGATTATCACTTGGAGTTGGTATACATTTGGAGTCGGTATTCATTTAAAAACCTGTGAACTCACCAGCATTATTTGCTGACGTATTTAGCATGTTTGTCTCAGGTCGCTAAGGTAGCAGCTGTCGATAGGCGCACGGAGTCTCACGGCGTCTAGGATTCATGTGCATCTCATTTAGTATTTTCAGACTTTCGTACTTTTGATTTCACGTTGTAATAAAGTTTTACGCTTCCGCAGCGTTGGATCATTTACGAAAACTTAATGGTTGGATTATGTCATTTTTACGTATCATATAGTGTTGTTTATTGTGACCGTTGACTTGGATCCTGGTGTGTCACGCGCCTCGCGGTAAAACCCCGCATGTGGAAATTTGAGGGTGTGACAGATTGGTATCAGAGCCAGGTTATAGTGAACTAGGACTGCATGTAGAGTCTAGTCTATAGCCGAGTATCACACACGTTAGACGGTCACACATAGTTACGAGTCGTGTCATTTGGAAAACATACTAACCTTGTCGGGGTGTCGGTGTCCTCATCACACAGTATCACATTATCTATCTTTTGTTACTCCTACCTTGGTTCTATCTTCTTCTTCGGGTTTGAAGGTGAAGGGGCTTATCGCTTATACTTGGCAGTAGTGTACATTGGGGTGCCTTCGACGCATTCTTGAGATCTTTTCGGGTTTTGGATATCTCCCCTCTATGCTCTAATGTACATACTTGCCTACACACACACTATCATGCACTAGTACTTGTCATAGTACACTCCTGAGTGACTATTCACTTTGGGATCTTCGTGCGATAACAGTTTCTTTTAGGAATGTGGGTATCGGGTGATTTGAAGTTCTAGCTAGGAGCACGCCTAGAGGACCATGTAGAGCGATTTGTTATTTCGGGTGCACACGAAATCATAAATCGAAATGCATGAAAATCTTGGTGGACTTCGTGTTCGGACTAATGGTCATGCTGGAACCATGTTCTGAATTCGTTTGGTCACTTGTAGCTCGATCTGTTGGTGATTTTGCGTATCTTGTCTCATGTTTGGCAGAACATGTCTGGTCGCGCTGGTGGACGTGCTGGTGGACGCCGTGGTGGCGGCGGGGGTCGCAATGGCGGTGGACGAGGTGGTGGGAACATCACCATGACTCAGGCGGAGTTGGAGCACATGTTGCAACAACAGTTGAACGTTGCGTTGGCTGCTTTCCAGGCTGCTCAGCAGACCCTGGGAAATACTAATCAGATGCAGACTGGGTGCACGTACAAGAAGTTCATGGACTGTAAGCCCCATTTCTTCAATGGGACTGAAGGAGCGGTGGGACTACTTAGGTGGTTGGAGAAGATTGAGTCGGTGTTTGCTATGTGTAACTGTCCCGACGCTGATCGCGTCAAGTATGCTTCTGCTACACTGGAGGGACATGCGTTGACCTGGTGGAACTCCACCACTGCGAACCTTGGTCTGGGTGAGGCCAATGCTATGCCGTGGTCCGAGTTTGTTCAGATGTTGAGGGCAGAGTATTGCCCAAGAGACGAGATTATGAAGTTGGAGCATGAGTTCTGGAATCTGAAGATGGTTGGGTCGGAGATCGAGGAGTTTACTGCTAGGCACAACGAGTTGGCTGTGATGTGCCCCGGTTTGGCTACACCGGAGTACCGGAGGATTGAGCACTACGTTGCTGGGTTAGTGCCGGAGATTGCTGGACTTGTTGCTGCTGCTGATCACACTATTATGTTGGCCACTGTTCGGGCAGCCCACAAGCTGACCAACATGAAGGTTGCGGAGGGCGTTCTACCTCCGAGGGGTGCTGCTGTGAAAGCCCCTGCGGACAACAAGAGAAAGTGGGAGAGTGCTGGAAAGAGCGCTGGGTCGTCCCAGCCGCAGGCAAAGAAGCAAGAGGTTGTGGGAGCATCATCCGAGCAGAGGTCTGGGGGATATACTGGGAAGCTCCCGAAGTGTGGTGAGTGTGGGTTTCATCATATGGGTGATTGTGAGAAGTTTCGCTGTCGACGGTGTCAGCGTTTTGGTCATCATGCTAAGGACTGTAGGACTACTCTTCAGCTACAACCGGCACAGGCCACTACTACTACCACTGCTACTGCTCCTCAGGGGAGGCAGGGATGTTATCACTGTGGGGATAATGGACACTTCAAGCGGGATTGTCCTAAGCTGAACCAAGGGACTGCAGGTGGTGCTGGGAATGAAGGCGGCGGTCGAACTACTCGTGGTCATGCCTACGTCATTGGCGCTAGGGAGAACCAGGAGGATCCTGACACTGTTACTGGTGAGTATTCTTTTCTTGATTCTCGTTATGCTCGTATTCATTCTCGTTCGCATTGTTTGGCAATTCGTATTCATTGTGTGCATTCAGTTTGGTATTTGGTCATCATTTTGCATTCATGAGTCTGATGTGGGTCCTTTGGAGATGTTACTTGGACGGTACCGGTGTATCATTTATACCGATCATAGTAGTCTCTAGTAGGCCTTCGATCAGGGGGATTCATTGTTTTCTATTCACTTTGGGGAGGGCGGTTCCCCGGCACAGAGTATTCGTTGATATCATCATTCGTTCGTGGTTATCATTTCGTTTGTGTTATGGGAAACGTTACTTGGGTTAGGTCGACACTCATTACTGTCGAAGAGTGAATCTCGGGGCGAGATTCCTTTCAACAGGGGGATGATGTGACGACCGGGGAAATTTTTCTTTTTCTCGCTTCGTTCTCTTTGACTTCGGAAAATTTTCGGGACGAAAATTCTTTCAACAGGGGGATGATGTGACACCCGGCATGTTTGGGTCAACATTTTATAAACACATAAGTCTACCTTAGCGAGAAACGTTTATAAACAAACTTAACTGGGTTAGTTGAGTCAGGTCAAATTAGGATTGTCCAGGGTTCAATGATCTGGAGGATCATTGGGAGTCGTTTTGGGAATACATTAGTACCGGGTTCCGTCGTTGGTGACATTACATGAGTTAATTAAGTATATGTGTAGATTATGGGTCGTGTGGTGGATTGTATGCTTATACTTGCTTAAATGATGTACGAATGATTATACGTGCCTAAACATGCTAAGTATAGACTATGGATGCATGCTTATGTGTTAAGATGTGTTAGAATGCGTTAAACACGACAAACTGGAAAAAGGTTAACATGTGTTAAAAGTGCTGTTAACATGTGTTAAAAATGTGCTGATGACCTAGAATGTGGAACTTTTGGGCGAATGTGGAAATGGGGTTTGAAAAATGGGCGAACGTAGAAACAAAGTGGGCGAATGTGGAAAAGTTCCACATTCGACCACTAAAAAGGGGCGAACGTGGAAAAATTCCACATTCGACCACTTAAACTGGGCGAACGTGCAGATAGTATAAATACCATCCTTAGCCATTTTTCACCATTTCACAAACCCTAAACGCCTCCAAACACTCTCTATCAGCTATTATCATTGGGGAAGGAGTTTTTGAGCTTGTTTTTCATAACCTAACTCTCTAAATCATTACAAGTGAAAATCTAAGGTGTGTTCTTCATTACAAATCCTTTTTAAACAATTTTGACTTGTTTTAATCTAAACCCCAAGGGTCCAGATCTGATATCAACATGTTTTATGGGTAAAAACCTTCCTAATATCTTTCTAAATAAAACCTATTCATAAACAATGAGTTTTTATGCAAACTAGACATGTGTTAATATGATATTATGCATTGTTTGATAATTACTTGTTGTATAGATGATATGACAACAACCTAGGGCTGTTATTAATGATGGGTTATGATTGAAACATGTTACCTTTGATTGTTGATGGTGTTTTGACGATAAAAGGGGTTTTTAGTTAGATTTAGGGCTTGTTTTTGGATAGTTATGATAGAGTTAGGATAAGGGTTTCTTGTTCATGATGATTTGATGATGATGAGCTGATTATCGATTGATTTCAGAAGTTTCCTAATTGGGTAATATTTTCATGCATGATGATGTGACATCTCCATAATTTACTATTTTAGGAAACTTGTAAAAACGGATAGATTTTGGGGTAAAATTTGTAGGGTTTCGTAGGAATATAATAATGATGCTTGACTGCTGTAACTCATGATGTTTCGTGATGTTTTCGGATGTTTTTGGACGCGTTTTTGAGTAAACAACACAGCAGGGTCGAACCTGGAACACCTTCGGCCAGTCGAATGGGCGAAGGTGGGTTCCAAGGGTCGAACCTGGAACTGAGGGGGGCGAAGGTGGAAGAAAAGGGGCGAAGGTGGAAGAAAAGGGGCGAAGGTGGGAGTTTAAAGCCACCTTCGACCACTCAAAGCCACATTCGACCCTACGTTAACAAAAATGAGATTTTTGATACAAACTAAGTGTTTTATGCTTGAACCTTGCGTGTAATCTATGTGTACTTGATTAGTTAGGGTAATGGGTCACCAACGGGATGTCGGGACGGTCTAGTGTGTCGGTTAAACATTTAAACTCGTTTTAAAACATACTTGGTTATGATCTGGACAATCGGGGACTTGTTAGCCTTCGGGTTAGTAGTCATCACACTTATGTAAACTCATTGATAGGTTGTCATTAGTTGGGATTATCATACACGTGTTGGAATTCTAGTTATCGGAAGACGCACAATAAGGTGAGTTTCACGGCCCCACTCTTTTACTGGTTTTACATTTTCGGGGGAGAAAACATGCTGTGTCCTTTAAAGATGTGTCAACTACGTTTTGGTATTCATGAATTCATTGGGTTTGGAGTATTCATTATGTTTTCACTTATTCATTATGTTTTAGAGTATTCATTATATTACTATGCGATCTTTGGAAGTCCCGGGGGAAACCATGAATGTGCGGGGATGCACAACGGGGGAAATGTGGATAGCGCTATTTGGGCTTGACCCGCCCCACTCGTCGACTGGAGGTCGGACGGGTGCATGTTGTCTCTTAGGTATTCAGTATTCAGTATGCAGTATTCAGTATTCAGTATTCATTCGGGCACGTATTCAGTATTCACAGTATTCGAGTCCAGTAATGGTTTTCCAATCGCAGTAGTAACAGGTATTCATATATTTTGCATGCATGTGGTCTGGATTGACCATGAGTATTCAGTTGGAGTCGATTATCACTTGGAGTTGGTATACATTTGGAGTCGGTATTCATTTAAAAACCTGTGAACTCACCAGCATTATTTGCTGACGTATTTAGCATGTTTGTCTCAGGTCGCTAAGGTAGCAGCTGTCGATAGGCGCACGGAGTCTCACGGCGTCTAGGATTCATGTGCATCTCATTTAGTATTTTCAGACTTTCGTACTTTTGATTTCACGTTGTAATAAAGTTTTACGCTTCCGCAGCGTTGGATCATTTACGAAAACTTAATGGTTGGATTATGTCATTTTTACGTATCATATAGTGTTGTTTATTGTGACCGTTGACTTGGATCCTGGTGTGTCACGCGCCTCGCGGTAAAACCCCGCATGTGGAAATTTGAGGGTGTGACAATTAGGGGGTTTAAACTGAAATTAAAATAAACTAATTAAAACTAAATTACTAAATTAAACTAAGAAACTGGAAATAAACGAAAGCTGACGAACTGGGTTGGAACTCTAATGAGGAGAAAACTGGTAACCTGGGTAGAATCCCTAGACTCTGGTTATAAAAGCTGACTTATGTAATCCGATTGGAGACCCTGTTCTCACCTAATAAACCTCCTGTCAAGGATAGTCGACTAGACTCAAGGCGGGACAAGTATTGAGATGCTAAAATGAAAGTGGATCGCCCCAGCGAAACCAAATCCCACAGTAATCCTTTAATCGACCACTCTTGGATCGAAAACTCCCAAACTGTGAAGCAGACTTAACTAGTACGAATGAAATCCTAGGAAAACTCTAAACACGAATAAGTAACCAGTCTCGCCCCAGCGATAACCAAGCTACCAAACAATGCCTAGTTAGTCAACCTAGCAATCCCGAATTATATTCCTAACCTTCGGGAAGGGATTGCACACCTTAGCTAATTGATTTTAAAAACCTGTTAAACTTGCGTTATTCCTAACTGCAAGAACTAGCTCGACAACAAAAGTTAATCAAACTAGAATGATTTCTAGATCTAGGGGATATTCCTATATACCTAGAACATCAAAACCAACAAACAAGTAATCAAATCAAAAAGCGCCAGCACACAAATATTCAAAATCAAACATAAAAATTAAATCATGTAACCCAACACATCCAAAACGGAAAACATAAGTCTTTAATTAAAAACCATAATCTAGTTCATCATCCCAAGCTACCAATAAAGGTCTAGCCAATAATATTTAAAAACATCTTCACAAAATAAATAAATATAGCTTTAACCATGTCTATAAAGAAAATAAATAAAAACTAAACCTAACCCAAGGCTCGTTGGCTCTTGATCTTTACCGTGCCCGTGGCCTTTTCTCCTTCCGTGCCCTTCCGCTCGTCACCGCTTATGGCCGGTCGCTTTTTTACTTTGTGCGATTGAATGATTGCAGAATGAATGAAATTCTTTTCTTGTTTGCCGTCCATACTTAAACATATATATCAATATTTCGACCGACCTTGACTTTGGGCCGAGCCCAAGTCTTGGCAATTCTTTTTTTTATATATATTATATTATATTATTATTATTATTATTATTATAACTCTAGTTCCCTTGCTCGGTTGTTCTTAGCGCGACCAAAGTTTCTCGTTTACGCTCCGACGTCCATGAACACATGCTCTAAAGTGCTCGTGTGTCAATTAAAATTCTTTCGTTTTAAGCCAATTTTCCACGAACACCTATAAAATAATAAAATAAATAAATACCTACTAAAAATGACACGAAACGAATACAAACATGACCAAATAATATACAAAATACATAGGAAAATAGATGTGTTTTACGACACATCAGGTCTAGGTATGAATATAGCAATTAGTTCATATTCAACTAGATATGTTTCCAAGTGTCATGAATAATCGTATGTCCAAATATATTAGATGATTAAATGTTATCTAAGAGACAAATATATTCAATACTAAAATTAATTACTTGAATAAAATGAGTCGTTACATGGAATTCAAAAGTAAATAACATTCTAAGAGTATTATCATAACATCTGAGTGCATGTTTGTTTGAATGTGAACTAATTGCTATATCTAAAATCATACTTGCTTACTTGTACAACAATTAGTTGACTACCAAACAACCTACTTAACGATTGGTAGAGGTCATCATGTCTTTCCAACAGTCGGGAGAGGCCCTACCACCTACTCAACGACTGGTGGAGACTATCGAACCTGCTCAACAATCGGTAGAGTCATAAAAGGACACAAAACCCTAATGTAAGGTAAATTGGTAATTACGGTCCGGAACGTAATCATGAATTTACAGGTACGTTAAGGTAGTGGGAAATTTTATCAAGGTTTTCGGTAGTCGACCAATTGTAAATCTGGTGTCTCTCTTTTAACTTCGGGACGAAGTTCCTAAAAGTAGGGGAGACTGTAACATTTCGCATTAATAATTGTACGTTACGTATAATCCGGATAAAAACGACAAGTTTTATTATTATTGTGTGCACTTAATTATTTTTGTGACATTTTGAAACCCTAATACTATGATAATTATTCATAATATATATATATATATATCAAATGTATGTTGAAAAATAATTGTTAAAAATAATATGCTGAGGCCGGGGTTCGAACCCGAGTCCTCAGCCGGTTCACTAAACACACATCAACAAGCCAACTGATCTAGCCATGAATCTTGTTTTAATCTGGACGCGTTATTATTATATCACGATTTTGAAATCGTCTCAGTTGACTTGGAAAGTCAACTGAGATCAATAACTTACCATAATCACCACCATTTGACTCGGCATTGATCGGAATTTATTGGCAACGTGATTGCCGGCCTGGAACGAGTCACACACACATCAATTGTTCTTCAATTCATACCCATTTAAACGTATTGACGCGTCAACATTCAAAACGAAGTCAAACTTGCCAAATCAAACACCTAGACAACCTCACTATAAATTGAACTCTTCTGGACCTCCTCACCTCGCCGAACAATCCCTCTCAACCTCCAATTTCTCTTAAAAACTCACTGTTCGTAGGTTTCCGTTCGAGTTTTTGACTTCGGGGTTTGACCATTCGTTAGTCTTCGATTCTGTATTGTAAGTCTAATTTTATTTGTGGGTTTCATTGATCGGCCTACACACAACCTTTACCCCATGATTAATTGGGTTAACGTTGTGTGATTTAATCAATTGCAAATTCTAGGGCTCGAAGGCTTATAATTGGGGAAGAACATGATTTCTGTTATGATATTTATTTTTAATAAAACAAGAATCAACACAACCACTGGTCTGGACCAAGTGGTTGTGTCTGGTGCCACCCACCTAAGCCACGCGGGTTCGAGTCCCGGCTGTGGCACATTCTTTTGCCTTATTTCTTTTTTTTTTCAAACAAATCAAATAAATTATATATAATACTTATAATTTTATAAATTTGTTTTAAATTATTAAAACTCTTTTATTAATTCTACAAAAATTATTTTAAGTAAATCTGATGAAAAAGTTTCACTCACAATTTTTAATTTTCAAAAATTTATTTATTTAATATATATAATAATTAAATCAATTTTATTCTATTATATTTATAAAATTCCATTAAAATATCAAAACAATTTTATAAATTTCCACAAAAATTATTCTGAGTTTATATAATGATAAACTTTTCTGAAATAATTTTTAATTCTGAAAAATCATTTATTTAATATTTTTAATCAATTTTTGTTAGTTTTAATCATAATTAAATCATAATAAATTCAATTTTTAATATTTTTGCACCAAAATTTTATACAAATTATTTCTGAATATTTAGAACAGAAATATAAATTTTAAACTAATAATTCTTTAATTTTAGTATTTTTAAATATTAAAGTTAAATTTTGATTATTTGTTATAAATAGATTTAATATTCTATTTTAAAGAAAATAATTTTGTAAAAATTATTTTTATACTTTAAACACATTATTGTGACCATCTTAAATTTAAATTTCATAAAAAGATTTTGTTTATTTATTTACTAATATTCTCTCAATTATCAAACATTTTTAATATTAATCAAACGAGCATTTATCCCCAAATTCGAAGCCCTAGAACATATACATTTGTAGACTAGATAGACTTAGACATATTTATTACCTTATTATGGGTGATACTTGACACATTTGGGCAACACCACTATTCAATTTTTCAACAGATATAACATTTTGCTAAGGTGAGTTTTACATAGCCCCTTTTCTATTATTCACTATTTTTGGGGTGAAACATGTTACAACACCACTTATGCAATTCAATCATCAATGTGTCTATGTGTTTTTCTATGTTGCATTATGTCTTGAACATGACTAGGGCAAGCACAATTCTAGCATAAACATTGATCAACCGACGGTATACATTGATAGATCTATTGGACTGACAATCCCACCCGGATACGTGCCTCCTACAAAGGTAGCGTGGGTGTTTGTTACTGCAATATAAACGAGTGAACCATGAGCGTATGGGATGTACCACAATACAACAGTCACAAGGGTTGATTATGCACTTGATTTACTTCTAGTATGTTTTCACATATGGACTAGATTTGCCATGACACATGAATTGCACAAACAATTTTATTCGATTATCAAAACCTATGTAATTCTCATCAACTTTTGTTGATCCAAAATATTTTCAATTTAACATGTTTCAGGTACTACTTGCTTGAAGATTTGAATTAATGCTTGAAGATGTGTGCGTAGTTTTATTCAATTTGATGTACGAATTCTTGTAGAACAATTGTATGTAATTCATCTAAATCATATAATGAAATTTATTATTTACCATGAGCTACTGAACAATCATCAATACGTGACATCCCGAAGTTTCCGCCATCGGTTGGGGTGTTACATTGCGCTTCTGGTTCACAGTGGTTACTGCGGCTACAATACTTGTTTTCTCGCCTTTCCGAAATAAGGTCCCGTTCTTTACGTGATTGTCAGTTAGGGTAGCTGCTAGGCGCTTGGCCTCCTCAAGGGTAGCAGGGTTCCTTCCCCAAACCGTGTCCTGAATTTGCATGGGTAAGCCACCAATATATTTTTCGATAGCAACAGGTAGGGGTGTGACCTTATGTGGTAACGGTAAGCTAAGTTCGTGGAAACGAGTGTTGTAGGCTAGGTTTTCTCCACTGTCCTGGGCAAGATCATGAAACTCATCTTCTAACTTCTTGACCTCATTACGTGGGCAAAACTCAGCTTTCATTATCTCCTTGACTTGATCCTAGGTCATAGCAAGTGCAACTTCAGCTCCACGGGTGCGCTTTTCCTCATTCCACCAAGTGAGTGCTCGTTTGTGAAGAACACTCATAGCATAACGGACCTTAAAGTTATCGGGACACTCACTGTTAATGAAGGTATTCTCAATACCCTCGAACCATTGTAGGAGACTAGTAGCTCCTTCATCTCCACTGAACTTAGGAGGATTACAGGTACTAAAGTGTTTGAGAGTGCAGACTGGGAGACCATTCCCGTTTCCATTCCCGTTCCCATTGTGATTTCCGTTGCCATTTCCATTCATTTGGATGACTTGAGCCAGTAAGTTAGGAACCAGAGTTGCGATCTGTTGCGCCATTTGTTGGGAAATGATCGTAGCCAGTTGGGCATCACCTCTGTGACATCCGTCACTTTTCTTTTTATTTTATTTTTATAATAATAATAATAATATATGTTGGTTTTAAACATTAAACTAAATAAACCATCCATTAACCTAAGCCCAACCCAACCATTCCTTGTGGATTTTCGAAGCCCAGACAGCAAGCCCAATCTGAGCCCAGCAGCCCCCTAGTCCGGCCCACTAACCCTCCTCCTCTCACTCTGTTTAAAAAAAAAAAATACATGCTGATGCCCGGACTCGAACCGGTGCCATCAGCCGGGTCAGCATACACAGACACACGCACACCACCACTATGCAACATACTACTTGTTGAAAGACTCTGGACTTCAAAACTCTTTATACACAAACAAGTCAACCACCTGCTCCTTTCCTTTTCCTTGTCCCCTGCTCGACGCATACATACATCTGTTTCCTTTTTTATTTATTTTTTTATTTATTTTGACCATTTATCTTGATTGTTGACCACATAAATGAGCCTATATTTGGAAACTAAATCACCATTTATGGTGATTACGTGGTTAACAGATCATATGCGCCTATTAAGCTTGCATTAATCGCCCGATTTTTAGCCTAATTACTTCGCGTTTTGACCGTGTATGGTCAAATAATTGAAACCATCCAATTCGGCAATTTTATTATAAATTGAATCCTTCCCTACCACCTAAGAGTGCCGAAAAACAGAACCCCACCATTGAAACCCACTCTAAATCGCTCGTTGTACGTATTGAAGATTGTTTGACTTTTTCGTTGACTCGCGAATAGGAAGCAATTCGATTTGGTATGTTCTAATTCATTGTCTCTGTGTGTATATCGGCCTAATCCTGATAATAACCCTATGAATAATAGGGTTATAATCGTGTATTGTTTGATTAAGGAAACTAGGGTTCTTAAGGTTTAAATGGGGAAGATGACTCGCGTGTATTATAAGTTAAATACATTTCGAAACTAAACAAATCACCAAATCTGATATAGATCAGATGGTTTCAAGGTGTGTGATAAAACTTGGGGACGGGTCTGACCTGAGTTCGATCCCCACAAAACCCACTTCTTTTTTTTTTGAAACTTTTTCCTTTATATATTTCATGTTTTATCTTTTAAATTAATTTTAAAATACCAAATCTACATTATAAATTCTACAAAATTTATCGTATGTTATATAAACAATAAACTTTGTCATACAATTTTTAGATTTCCAAAGATCATTTATTTAATATATATTATAAATATTACAAGTTTATTCATTTATAATTTTAAAATTCTATAAAAATATCTAAACGATTTTATAAAATTCCACAAAAATTATTTTAAACTTGTAGATCAATAATTATTTCAGAAATAAATTTTATTCCAGAAAAACCGTTTATTTAATATTTTTTAATTAATTTTTGTTACTTTTAATCATAAATAAATCATAATAAATTCATTTTTCAATATTTTTGCACCAAAATTTTATATAAATTATTTCTATTTATTTAGAACTGAAATACAATTTTTAATTCAAAAATTCTTTAATCTTAATATTTTTAGATATTAAAGTTATATTTTGACAATTTGAAATAAATAGATTAAATATTCTATTTTCAGGAAAATAATTTTATAAAAATTATTTTCATACTTAAAACTTTATATTGTGGCCATCCTTGATTTAAAATTTACAAAAAGACTTTTGTTTATTTATTTAGCAAATTTCTCTTATTTATTAAACATTTTTCAAACGAATACTTATCCCCAATTCGAAACCCTAGATAATACTCATAGACTAGATAGACTTAGACTTATTTGTTACCTTATACATAGGGTGATACTTGGCAACGTTGGATTACACTTATTCCATTCCACAAGACTTACCACCTTGCTAAGGTGAGTATTACTTATCTCCTTTTTCGTTTTACACTTTTGGGGTGATTCATGCACAAGTATACAAAACTTGCACATTCATTTACACATACATTTTTCTTCATTTACAATTCATATACGTGTCTTGTTTATCTTTGTGCTTTATGTTTGAACATGAATGTAACTTACATACAAAATCGTACATCTAGACATAACTTATGTTATGGTGCTCTTTACATATAGACGTAACTTATGTTACGGTGCTCATTTAGACATAACGTATGTTATGGTGCTCTTTTAGACTTGACACGTGTTAGGGTGCTCATTATCAATTTCATCTTATCAATTTTACATTTGATCTTTGTCTTGTTTGGTTACTTGCGTGTTTACATAATGCCTTGGTGATGCTAGACACATGAATTGTACCACTTTTCAAACTTATACTATATGTACAAAGCTAGGTAGTACTCACCAACATCATATGTTGACAAAATTTATTTTCGTGCATGTTTCAGGATAAGCTGCTTGACGCTTCACATAGAACTTTGGACTTAGATTAAATCAATCAATTATCTCTATTTTTGTTGTTGTGTATTTATTTTCACATGTTGTAAAACAATATTCAATAATCAAGTATTTACATTTTAGTACCATGAGCTTTTGAACAATCGTCACTACGTGACACCTCGATGATTCCGCCATCGGTTGGGGTGTTACAACCTCCATTATTGTGGTTAGTGTCGTGGTTATGGTTGTGGTTGCTGCTTCCTTCCTCATGATTGTAACCACTGTTAATGCGAGTGCTGCGACGTGGAGGCATGATCTGTAAGAGACACAATGAAATGAATGAGGTAATATAAGGAATGTAATCATTTATCCATTAATTAAAATGAATAAACGAAAACGTTGACTTATCAAAGATTCTAGATTCTAATAACATAGTGAAGACATGCTTTGGCCTATAAGTGAACACTCATCCCGAGAATTCCCAGGTAGGCATTCGGGTCCCTCGTCTGATTGGGATATATGCGCAATGCCAGCCTAGACAGAAGACTCAGAATACAGGCGTTCAGCCTTCCAGATTGCACGTGTTCGTTATTAAAATCTAGAACTTCGACGAGATCTCAAGGTGGTTCAGGCTAAACCTGAGGATTTTGTCCTATTAGTCTAAGAGTAGATCCAGTGATGGAGAGCAATCTTCTTGAAGGGATTAAAGTAGGGATAAGAAGTAGGAGATAGAGGATAGAATCAAATAGGGTTGCAAGTAAAAGGAGCAAGTACTATTTAAAATCCTATGGTTATAGACTAGATTATTTTTCTAATAACCTAATTCCCTATAACCATGGCTCTGATACCAATCTGTAACACCCCAACCGATGGCGGAAACATCGGGATGTCATGTAGTGATGATTGTTCAATAGCTCATGGTACTAAATGAAAGTTGAATAATATTAAACAATTTACAATTTGTCTTACAAGTAATGATTACAAAAGTTGATTAATATAAACTAGATCCAAAGCTCCTACGTGTTCCAAGACTTGCACAACTTCCAATAGCAAACAAAACCTGAAACATGTTAAGTTGGAAAGATGGGGGGGTCAACTATAAATAGTTGGTGAGAATACATAGGTTTTGCATATAGTTGAAAACAATATGTTTTATAGCAATCATAGTTGAAGTATAATGATGAGTAATGATAGAATATGAGTCCGACATGTAACAATGCGTCTTTTGTACAATCAAACCTTGTGTCGACTGAGACCTAACTCGAAAGTTAGTAAAGGTGTAACTGTTATCGATCATCCCTGAATTTATGCGGGGGGATGGGTTTGTCAGACCTATAGCGCTATAATCTAAACAGGCGGCTTGATCAATGTTAATGATTGTACTGTGTCTTTTTGTTACAGTCAAATGATAGAATAAGTAAATGATAGTGTAATTGAATTCCAAGTTTCAATAATGTAAGAATGAGTAAATGATAGTGTATTAATTGTTTAAACATGGTTCACCCCAAAATGTAAAACAGTAAAAAGGGGCTATGTAAACTCACCTTAGCACAAGTCTTGGCTCCTTTGTAATAGTCTAAATGTGGCACAAACGATTCCAAGTATTACCCTAAGTTCAAGGCAATAAAATAAGTCTAAGTTTTCTAGTCTAAAGGTATTCTAGGGTTCCAAACTTGGGGATTAATAATTGATTTATGATTAAATTTGAATAATTTAAATAAATAAAGAACTAATTAGTGAAAATGTTTTCTGACCAATATTATCTAAAAGTAGTTGAATTATAATGTAATAAATGTAAAAATAATTTTTATAAAATAATTTTCTTAATTAATGAATATTTGTATATAAATACTTATTTAAGAAAAATAGACTTAATATTTAAAAATATTAAAAAAATTATAAATTTCGAATCTAAAATTTATATTTCTGATCTAAATGATTAATAATAATTTATGTGAAATTTTGATGTAAAAATAATGAAAAATGAATTTATTATGATTTATTTATGATTAAAATAACAAAAATCGATTAAAAATATTAAATAAATGATTTTTCAGAAAAAAAAAACCATTTCTGGAATGTTTATTGTTTTATAAACTTAGAATAATTTTTGTGGAATTTTATAAAGTCGTTTAGATATTTTTATAGAATTTTAAAATTATAATTGAATAAACTTGTAATATTTATAATATATATTAAATAAATGATTTCTAAAAAACTAAAAATTGTATAATAAACTTTTCCTTCTGAATAACATAAACTAATTTTTATAGAATTTTTAAGACACTTTTGGTATTTAAAAACTATTTTTAGAGATTAATAGGTTAAATATATAAATAAAGGGGTTTAAAAAAATGTTGTTGATGCTAAGGCTCGAACCCACGTCTGACCCGGCTTATAGGTTTTAAATCACAAGTTTAGACCAACTGGTCTGAACCCTGAGAACGTTAATAATTGATTTCAATTTATTGTATAGGTTATCTAGATTTAATTGCTATTTATATATAAAAAAAAAAGAAAACGAAGGTGCCCGGAATCGAACCCTGGCCAAAACCGGCCCGAATTCTTAAACACAGATGCTCAACCATCTGATCCGTAATCAGGTGGTTGTTTTATTTGGACTCGAATAATTCTTATATGGTTACAGCGTGGTGTCATCTTCCCCAAATATAAGGATGAACCCTAGGATTTATAATTAATCAAAATCGACAATAATAACGTTCTAGACCATGGGGCTTTTGATCCCTACTTAATACCGACTCAAACACATATAAACAAGAGAATAGTAGTGTACCGAAAGGTGGCGTATTTAGAACATCAAGTCACGACCATACAAGCTTTAAAATCGAGGTTTTTTAGAGATTAAGAGGGACTAGTTGCAAAGGGGTTTTGTAATTCGACACTTGTAGGTTGCTATCAAGGATTCAATTTATACTAATACGTTTGATTCTTTAATTTAGAAAATTTTGACCCATTCCATAATTATAAACGCGTATAGCTTAAAATTGGAATGTTTTAACGCGTTTTAGCGTGGGTAATATGCTGTAATGGTTGGTCAAAACATTCCTTACTTAATTCCAATAAAAAACGCGAGGTAAATCTTGATTTGGAAATGATTGATTGTAGTTGACTTTCAATAGTCAGTGGGTGTGTAAAGGAAAGGTTGTATTAATTTGAGTTCGATATTATTCATGAAAAGGGCTGTAGCCTAGTTGGCTTGAGAAGTGGGTGTTGGTTGTTAGGCTCGACTGTGGACGCGGGTTCGAGTCCCGGTCCACACTTTTTTTTTTTGGCAATTATTTCATTAAGATTATATTATAATGTGTCCAAAAATATGATTATATAAGTCCTAAAATGACACAAAATATTTTTAAAACGTACAAAATGTCGAGACGCGACGTTTTTTTTATAAAAAAATTAATAATATAAGGGGACTAAAACATATATAAAAAAAATTCGCGATGTTACAGTCTCCCCTACTTTTGGAAACTTCGTCCCGAAGTTAAAAAAAAAAACACACAGGGTTAAGGATGATTGGCTAGATATTAAGGCAACTGTGATTTTTGGAAAGTTGGGTTAAGGTACGACATGAATTGACAGAAAAAATTGTTTCGAATAACTTGCATGAAAGGTTTGGTATGTGTGAGTTTTAAGAGTAGGATTAGGTTCGTCAGAAATAGCAAGGAAAATAAGAATCTAGCAACACTTCTAAACTTAAGCTTTTTGAATTCTAAAAAAAATGCATGAGTTGATTGACTACTAGATGAACTACGAGATAACTAGAGTTTATACTTGGTTATCTACCGAAAACCTTGATAGAATTTACACTACCTTAACGTACCTGTAAATTTATGATTACGTTCCGGACCGCAATCACCAATTTACCTTACGTTAGGGTTTTGTGTCCTTCTATGTGTAACATCCGGCCCCTCTCACCACCAATATTGTCCGCTTTGCCCCGATGGGTTGCCCATCCAGAGCTCACGGATTTGTTTTTGGTCGCCTCGGTGGAGAGTTCCCAGGAGGTCACCCATCCTGATACTACTCCCACCTGAGCACGCTTAACTGTGGAGTTCTCCTCTCATCCACTAGCATTAAGCCCAAAACGCGTTGGTGATTTAAGAGGCTTTGGATTACTTATGAACCAAGGATCTCTCCTGGCCACGGCCGATGTGGGATTTGCCTAGGGTGTCATACAAAGGTCCGTGTTAATCTCCCAGAAATCAGTACTGTTACACTATGACTCTAAACACATATGTAAATAATGCAAAATAATCTTGTGATTGAATCGTATACAATGTATCCACAAAAGAATCCAACTGTTGAGCAGGAAAAAGACTTCTACCAGTCAGTGAGTAAGAACCTCTACCGATTGTTGAGTAGGTGCGATAGCCTCTACCAGTCGTTGAGCAGGTTGTAGGGCCTCTACCGACTGTTGAGCAGGCATGTTGACCTCTACCAATTGTTGAGTAGGTTATTTGGTACTCTACTAACTGTTTAGTAAGTACTTCATCCTCTATCAGTTGTTTGATTAAGTGTAGCAATTATTACACACATAAATTGCAAATTGATAATATGTACATGTAAGCATCAAGTGTCAAGTATAGTATGTGAGTTGTGATTATATTATCTTAGACAAGGTCAATGGGTCTAGGTATGAATATAGAATTAGTTCATATTCAACTAGATATGTTTCCAAGTGTCATGAATAATCGTATGTCCAAATATATTAGATGATGATTAAATGTTATCTAAGAGACAAATATATTCAATACTAAAATTTATTACTTGAATCAAATGAGTCGTTACATGGAATTCAAAAGTAAATAACATTCTAAGAGTAGGGGTTTGTCATTAGGCAGCTGGAGGGTCTTGATCTCGGTTTAGGTTAGGGCATCGGTTACGGAAGTGATTTGGGTCTCCACATTCATAGCACTAGCCATAGTTGTATCTGCCGGGACGATTAGGGTTAGCAGCTGGAGCAGGGTTGGTCGGTTGGTTGGTATTGGGGTTTGGGGCTTCACGACAAGTGTTGACCAGATGGCCATACTTACCACAATTAGTGCACAAGCGACATGGCGAATCAGTGGGGTGATGACGTTTGCATGTGTTACACAAGGGAAAGTTTCCCGTATAAGGTTTCTTGTTAGGAGCTTTGTGTAGTGAGGTTTGCATCAGGATCCCCGGTCTTGCACTTCTGGTTCTCAGTAGTTACTACGGCTACAATACTTGTTTTCTCGCCTTTCCGAAATAAGGTCCCGTTCTTTACGTGATTGTCAGTTAGGGTAGCTGCTAGGCGCTTGGCCTCCTCAAGGGTAGCAGGGTTCCTTCCCCACACCGTGTCCTGAATTTGCATGGGTAAGTCACCAATATATTTTTCGATAGCAACAGGTAGGGGTGTGACCTTATGTGATAACAGTAAGCTAAGTTCGTGGAAACGAGTGTTGTAGGCTAGGTTTTCTCCACTGTCCTGGGCAAGATCATGAAACTCATCTTCTAACTTCTTGACCTCGTTACGTGGGCAAAACTCAGCTTTCATTATCTCCTTGACTTGATCCCAGGTCATAGCAAGTGCAACTTCAGCTCCACGGGTGCGCTTTTCCTCATTCCACCAAGTGAGTGCTCGTTTGTGAAGAACACTCATAGCATAATGGACATTAAAGTTATCGGGACACTCACTGTTAATGAAGGTATTCTCAATACCCTCGAACCATTATAGGAGACTAGTAGCTCCTTCATCTCCACTGAACTTAGGAGGATTACATGTATTAAAGTGTTTGAGAGTGCAGACTGGGAGACCATTCCCGTTTCCATTCCCGTTCCCATTGTGATTTCCGTTGCCATTTCCATTGCCGTTTCCATTCATTTGGATGACTTGAGCCAGTAAGTTAGGAACCAGAGTTGCGATCTGTTGCGCCATTTGTTGGGAAATGATCGCCGCCAGTTGGGCATCACCTCCATTATTGTGGTTAGTGTCGTGGTTATGGTTGTGGTTGCTGCTTCCTTCCTCATGATTGTCACCACTGTTAGTGCGAGTGCTGCGACGTGGAGGCATGATCTGTAAGAGACACAATGAAATGAATGAGGTAATATAAGGAATGTAATCATTTATCCATTAATTAAAACGAATAAACGAAAACGTTGACTTATCAAAGATTCTAGATTCTAATAACATAGTGAAGACATGCTTTGGCCTATAAGTGAACACTCATCCCGAGAATTCCAAGGTAGGCATCCGGGTCCATCGTCTGATTGGGATATATGCGCAATGCCAGCCTAGACAGAAGACTCAGAATACAGGTGTTCACCCTTCTAGATTGCACGTGTTCGTTATTAAAATCTAGAACTTCGACAAGATCTCAAGGTGGTTCAGGCTAAACCTGAGGATTTTGTCCTATTAGTCTAAGAGTAGATCAAGTGATGGAGAGCAATCTTCTTGTAGGGATTAAAGTAGGGATAAGAAGTAGGAGATAGAGGATAGAATCAAATAGGGTTGCAAGTAAAAGGAGCAAGTACTAGTTAAAATCCTATGGTTATAGACAAGATTATTTTTCTAATAACCTAATTCCCTATAACCATGGCTCTGATACCAATCTGTAACACCCCAACCGATGGCGAAAACATCGGGATGTCACGTAGTGATGATTGTTCAATAGCTCATGGTACTAAATGAAAGTTGAATAATATTAAACAATTTACAATTTGTCTTACAAGTAATGATTACAAAAGTTGATTAATATAAACTAGATCCAAAGCTCCTACGTGTTCCAAGACTTGCACAACTTCCAATAGCAAACAAAACCTGAAACATGTTAAGTTGGAAAGATGGGGGGGTCAACTATAAATAGTTGGTGAGAATACATAGGTTTTGCATATAGTTGAAAACAATATGTTTTATAGCAATCATAGTTGAAGTATAATGATGAGTAATGATAGAATATGAGTCCGACATGTAACAATGCGTCTTTTGTACAATCAAACCTTGTGTCGACTGAGACCTAACTCGCAAGTTAGTAAAGGTGTAACTGTTATCGATCATCCCTGAATTTATGCGGGGGGATGGGTTTGTCAGACCTATAGCGCTATAATCTAAACAGGCGGCTTGATCAATGTTAATGATTGTACTGTGTCTTTTTGTTACAGTCAAATGATAGAATAAGTAAATGATAGTGTAATTGAATTCCAAGTTTCAATAATGTAAGAATGAGTAAATGATAGTGTATAAATTGTTTAAACATGTTTCACCCCAAAATGTAAAACAGTAAAAAGGGGCTATGTAAACTCACCTTAGTACAAGTCTTGGCTCCTTTGTAATAGTCTAAATGTGGCACAAACGATTCCAAGTATTACCCTAAGTTCAAGGCAATAAAATAAGTCTAAGTTTTCTAGTCTAAAGGTATTCTAGGGTTCCAAACTTGGGGATTAATAATTGATTTATGATTAAATTTGAATAATTTAAATAAATAAAGAACTAATTAGTGAAAATGTTTTCTGACCAATATTATCTAAAAGTAGTTGAATTATAATGTAATAAATGTAAAAATAATTTTTATAAAAGTATTTTCTTAATTAATGAATATTTGTATATAAATACTTATTTAAGAAAAATAGACTTAATATTTAAAAATATTAAAAAAATTATAAATTTCCAATCAAAAATTTATATTTCTGATATAAATGATTAATAATAATTTATGTGAAATTTTGATGTAAAAATAATGAAAAATGAATTTATTATGATTTATTTATGATTAAAATAACAAAAATCGATTAAAAATATTAAATAAATGATTTTTCAGAAATAAAAACCATTTCTGGAATGTTTATTGTTTTATAAACTTAGAATAATTTTTGTGGAATTTTATAAAGTCGTTTAGATATTTTTATAGAATTTTAAAATTATAATTGAATAAACTTGTAATATTTATAATATATATTAAATAAATGATTTTTAAAAAACTAAAAATTTTATAATAAACTTTTCCTTCTGAGTAACATAAAATAATTTTTTTAGAATTTTTAAGACACTTTTGGTATTTAAAAACTATTTTTAGAGATTAATAGTTTAAATATTTAAATAAAGGGGTTTAAAAAAAATGTTGTTGATGCTAAGGCTCGAACCCACGTCTGACCCGGCTTAAAGGTTTTAAATCACAAGTTTAGACCGACTGGTCTGAACCCTGAGAGCGTTAATAATTGATTTCAATTTATTGTATAGGTTATCTAGATTTAATTGCTAATTATATAAAAAAAAAAACGAAGGTGACCGGAATCGAACCCTGGCCAAAACCGGCCCGAATTCTTAAACACAGATGCTCAACCAGCTGATCCGTAATCAGGTGGTTGTTTTATTTGGACTCGAATAATTCTTATATGGTTACAGCGTGGTGTCATCTTACCCAAATATAAGGATGAACCCTAGGATTTATAATTAATCAAAATCGACAATAATAACGGACTAGACCATGGGGCTTTTGATCCCTACTTAATACCGACTCAAACACATATAAACAAGAGAATAGTAGTGTACCGAAAGGTGCCGTATTTAGAACATCAAGTCACGACCATACAAGCTTTAAAATCGAGGTTTTTTAGAGATTAAGAGGGATTAGTTGCAGAGGGGTTTTGTAATTCGGCATTTGTAGGTTGCTATTAAGGATTCAATTTATACTAATACGTTTGATTCTTTAATTTAGAAAATTTTGACCCATTCCATAATTATAAACGCGTATAGCTTTAAATTGGAATGTTTTAACGCGTTTTAGCGTGGGTAATATGCTGTAATGGTCGGTCAAAACATTCCTTACTTAATTCCAATCAAAAACGCGAGGTAAATCTTGATTTGGTAAGGATTGATTGTAGTTGACTTTCAATAGTCAATGGGTGTGTAAAGGAAAGGTTGTATTAATTTGAGTTGGATATTATTCATGAAAAGGGTTGTAGCCCAGTTGGCTTGAGAAGTGGGTGTTGGTTGTTAGGCTCGACTGTGGACGCGGGTTCGAGTCCCGGTCCACACTTTTTTTTTGGCAATTATTTCATTAAGATTATATTATAAGGGGACTAAAACATATATAAAAAAAATTCGCGATGTTACAAGCAGCCCTTCACTTCTCTCTATATCTTTTAAAACCGCCACAATCCTTCTCATACAATACTCTCTTATGTACTCAAGTGCAGAGATGATGGGCTTGTCCCTTCCTTCCTCTATCTTTCCATTGTAAACCTCACACATGTTGTTAAGCATCACATCAGATAATGCCCTACCTGGGAATACATAATATTTTAGGAAAAAGTTGTGATACATAATATATATGATACAGTTGTAGTTCATACCAGAAAAGTGTGATCTAGACGAATGTAGATGTGGGATTTTTGACAACCATAAGTGGGCAGCCTTGTTGAATTTCTCCAGTTCATCCATTACAGTTTTAAATTCAGGGACTGTTGTTGATGAAGCACAATTCCACAGCATTTGTTTGTATAGCTTACCTCTAAAACTCCCTTTTCATATTCTCATGAATATGTCTTAGACAATACATGTGCTCAGCACAAGGATACAGCTTGCTAACAGCAGGAAGTAAGCCATATTCATCATGTAACAAAAACAATTAGTAATGAATGTGAACATATAGACAAGATATATAGTGATGTATATGAACATATGGAGAAGTTTATACCTTTTGCTTATTAGAAATGAATGTGAAGTTTGAGTTGCTACTTGCTACCTAGATCTAGATCTTCCCCTAACAGATCTAGAAACCAAGTCCAGGAACTGAGAATTTTTTCCTCTACAATTGCATAGCATACATGGTAGATGCCATTATTGGGATCAATACCTACTACAGTTAGAATTTGACCTGTGTATGGACCTTTCTTGAATGCACCATCTAGACCTATCAAATCCCTCCCTATTGCCTTAAAGACCTGTTTTAAACCACCTAATGTAACATCCGCCTCTTATATTTTTGTCAAGATTACAAATTTAGTCCTTATATTATCACATTTACAAATCCAGTCCATGTACTTATGTTTATTCTCAAATTAATAAAAGCTTGAGTTTCGTTTTGTCATTACATATTTACTGATGGGTCTACGTTTTAATCAAATACGTATATTGAAAGTTTTTTTTAAACTTATTATAATTTGACTTTTATAGGAAACCAAGGCTGGTGGTTAGTTATGCCAAAAATCAATTTTTTTTGTATCATATATTTTAACCACAATTAAACAATTACCAATTTCTTTTAAACTTTATGACTAATCATTTTACCTCAAAAACAAGTTTCATGAGTTTCTAGTCAACCAAATTACTAGTATTAATCACCAAATAGATTATTATATTAAACACAATTATATTTTCAATTACTCTTTCTTTTCCTCAATATCCCAACATAAGTTTCACACACGAGCACTTTCATTTCTCTCATCTTTGCATCATCGTTTGAGTTCATATCATCATCATCCTCAAGAATTTTGGATATTTTTGCTTTGGGTTTTAATATATTCTTATTTTTCTTAATCGAACAAGCAAAAACCGTAAGTATTTTCAATCAACTTTCACTATTTTCCTTCATATATATTTCTTCAATAACATTTTATTTATCTGATGATTCATACACTTTAGGGTTTCAATTGCTAGTTAGGGCTTTAGGGTGTTTATGAACAATTTGAGATTTTTGAATTAAAAGTATAATTAACTTGTAAAATTCATAACTAATTCACATGTTATCTAAAAATCATGAAATTCTATCCTTAGCTTCTAGATGATATTTATGACCTGGAAATAGTGTCTATTCTGATTTTGTGGTCGTTGCAATAGTTTTAATAATTTTATTTTGATTAAATCATGATTAATTCATTAAAAATCATATATAATGTATTTTAATGTAAATATTTGTGAAAAACCTATTTATTATATTAGAATACTGATTATGAATTTTGCTACCTAATTTGTATTAGTTTTGTACTTTTATCGAATTTAATTCTTTATTTAAGTTTTAGACGATAAATATAATATAAAATCATTTTTGGTTAGTAAAATTATCTAAAAATTATTTTTTGACCATTTTGGGTCATAATACATTATTTTCATTAAAATTCTTGATATTTTGATTAACTTTAAATTTTTATGTGAAATTTATGATAATTATGTGTTTATATATTCATTAAGTCATTTAAAAATATTTATAAAATATTTTCTAAATTATTTAGATCATTTTATGACTTCATAAATCTATTATTGTATAAACTTACACCATTTATCTTATTTAAAATTTCTTTCACTAACCTATTTTTTTTTTTTGAACGATCAACTAAAGTATTGCCGGGTACTCTGTAGGCGGCCCCCAATGGCCGAAAGGGGCCCCAGACGGCCTCTAGTCCGTACGGACAGAGCCATTCGGCCCACCCGTCTCCTGTTCCAGGGAAAACCCGGCCCACAAACCCGCCCGAAGGCACGACGGTAGTGAACCGGTAAAACCTGGAGGGATCAGGAGTCGAACCCATGACTACAAGGGTCAAGGGTCTCTCCATCACTTCCCAACCACCTACCCCACCACAAGGGTGGGGGTATCCATCACATGCCTCCCGTGGGAATTGAACCCGGCTCCCCCAAAGAGAGAACCGGTCCTTTTACCGCTAGGCAACATGATCAAGATAAAATGGTTTAATATTTAATAACCTAATTAATTGGTTGTATTTAATTAATAAATACAAATAATTAATGTTTCAAAGTTGTTACATTTTTTTTTTGAAAATATTCAAAGTTGTTACATAATTTAACATTTATGTGACTTCCACCATTACTTTAGTTCATAACTTTCAATGATGAACTTATAATATTATTATTCATATTTACTCCTTAGTTTATATGTCATATTATTTCAATCAAGTATACATATTTACTTACGTCGCATTTTAACATATATCGTTATTTACAAGTTAAACCCCAAATTAGACTAGAAACCCTAGACTTATTTTAAATCCAAACACTTATACATATACCATACTTTTAGGTTGAGACTTCGGGATTCACCAATTCACACTCACGACGCTTTAGTGACATAACTATTTAGCGAATGTGAGTATATCTTTCCCCTTTTTCATTTTACTGTTTGGGGCTACTCATGTACCTTATGTCAAATTACTATTTCTTTTCACTAAGTGCAATTCTCATAGGGATGGCAATTAAACCCGAACCCGATGGGTAAACCCGAAACCCGACACATTTGGGACGGGTTTGGGGTTGGGTAATCGGGTATGGGTCCGGGTATGGGATTAGTTTTTATTTTTTTCGCGGGTTTGGGACGGGTTTGGGATTTGATGATATACCTATTTACCCGACCCGATTACCCGATAAAGTATACCCATTTACCCGATTAGATGCCCGATGTAATTTCCTATATATCTTTTAAAATATGTATTCATAATATATCTAATTGTCTATCTAGATTGTCATCTTCTTAAAAAAAACACAAATTATTTGTGTATAATATCTGTTATTTATGTCTTTTAGTGTTTTTATATGATTTAAGTATTTTATATATATACATTGTAATCATTTACATACATATTTGATAATGCTAAATGTATTGGTTAGTAGTCACGTAATAGATACCCGACAGGTTTTTAGTCAGATATACCTAATGGATAATTTTTTTAAAATTAACGGGTTTACCCGAAGCCCGCGGGTATACCCGATACCCGACGGGTAATTACCCGATACAAACCCGACGGGTTTTGGAACGGGTTTGGGACAAGCATACCTAATCGGGTATGGGGTTGGGATTACCTAAACTCGTCCCAAACCCGACCCATTGCCATCCCTAAATTCTCATGTGTGTTTGCTTTGTGTTACTTTGTGTATCTATGACTTGTCAAAATCATTAACCGTTGCGGCCTGGCATTTCAATGAATAGTACTATGGTATATACCCCTTGTGACTTTATTGAGAGACCTTGGTCATTGCTATGTGTTTCATTACTACTGTCAATAGCGCATACTATATATAAATTTCATTTCACTTTCATGGGGTTGATTTTGACCCGGATACTACTTAAATACATAATTGCAAACAGTATACAACGCATGAATTGCGAAACGTTTTTATACTATATGTATTCAAAACAGGGTATGCTCACCAATACATTTTTGTATTGACCTATACTATTTTCGTACATGTTTCGGGTTATTTTTTTGAGACGCCTTTTAAGCCTTTGGAATTTATACTTAGATTTTGGGATTTATTGTATTTCAGTTTAAATAGTTAGTTTGAATCATTGTATCTTTGTTTCTCTTTTTAATGTAATAATCTATGTAATTAATGTATCAGTATTTACACTTTAGATTTATGAGCTATTGAACAATAGTCACTACGTGACACCTCGATGTTTTCGCCATCGGTTGGGGTGTTACACCTAAACAAACATATATTCTTTTGAATATTCTTGTTAGATTGTTTGGATTGTTTTATGGCTCCACGTCTATCTTGATAGTAGTACCTGGATTCTTGTCCTTTAGTTCTATGCAATAATCCCTTAGCAAAGAATACTGTGAAATGTAGTCTCCTTCAACTTTGTGGTTAACTTTAGCTCTTGCCCTGTATGCTTTCATCTTAGAAACCCCAACTTTAAATTTTCTTTGAAACTGTTCTTGAATAGCTCTGACTGGTATCTCAGGATTTTCTTCAACTTGTTCTAGCATTTGTTCGGATAAGAAAGTGGAAGTTCAGGCCCTAATATTTCTAGTTTGTAGGCATTTGTGTTCATTAATAAATGTCCTCACCGCCCAAGATTCTGATCCAGTAACTTTAGATATCAACAGTGCCCAAGGACATTGATATTCCTCAGGTTTTGTCTTTTTCCCTCTCCAACCAACATTGACATCTGGCCCTTTCTATTTACCAACTTTTACATTTAGACCCTTTTGTTTACCAACATTGACATCTGCACATTTCCTTTGCCTTTACATTTAACCACTTTTTTTACTATTAACATGGACTCTATTAATATCAATATCAAAATCATGTAATGGTTCACGACACACTCCCCTTACCTTGCCTTTATCATCCTTTACTATTTTAATCATTTTCTTAGTTTCATCTTTAGTACTAAAGAGCTGCCCTAAGAAAATTTTTTCCATACTTTTATTTTCCCTATTTTCCTTTTCCCTTCTTATCTTATTTAAGGTGTGTTTCCTAATGCTTGAATCAATACCATTAGAATCTGAGTCACTAGGAAATGCATCATTGTTTAAAATTTCTTTTGTTGCATCTACATGATGATGATGATGACTAAAGTTATTGTCATCCACTTCTAAGTTAATATTCATCATGTAATCTCCCATATCAACTTCATAGTCTACAAAAGCATTCTCTTCATCAACAATGAAATCACTGTCTTTATAACTATCACCATTGACATGTTCATTATCATCATCTTCTAGCACATCATCTTCTAACACATCATCTGTCCTAAAATGTTGTTCTAATTCAACCTCTTCAACCTCTGTCCTAGTCTGTTGTTCAAATTCAACCTCTTTTACCTCTGTCCTAATCTATTCTTCCATTACATTAGACAGGCCTATACCACTAGATGACCATATCCCACTAGATTGCCTAGCCCCACTGGATTGCGCTGCCTCATTATAATGCACACTTTTAAACAAAGTTCTAGCTGGGATAATAGCAAATGGTCTACTACCATCAATCTCTTCAATTGTTAGTGATTTTTTAGTTAGTGAGGCAAAAAAGGCCTTTATGTTCTTTAACCCATGTATGGTATACACATCAATGATCTTGTGCTATGCCACATATTGACCAAGTTTTAAAGCATGCATGTCACTGCTAAGATCTAAAAGCCCATCATCTAAGTCTTTTTCAGGTTCACAGAAATGGTAATATATCTGATCAGTAGCACAGTAACATAACAAGCTCATCATAAGATCAACCTCGTGCACCGAGAACAGGTCCACATCAATGAAGTCCATATAATTAACCTTACCTGCTACATAAGTACAACGTGGATGATTTGTTAATCTGCCACCATGATGAATCTTTAAGCTGAAAAGAGTAGGGCTTCCACCTGCATTTTTTCAAAAAAATTGAAGTTAGGCCAAAGACAACATAGTTAAAAAATTGATTTTTTTTGTTACCATTACCGTATAGTTGAATAACATCATCGTCAGTGAGTGTTTCTCGTAAGTACCATCCTTCATCTTCGATCTCTCTAACCACCATTGTTGACGATCAGAACTTCAGGGGTTTTCAAGAGGAGGGGAAACGTTAGGGATGACCTGAGAAAGAAAGGGGAAGATTGAGGATTTTATTAGGGTGGGAGGGTTCTTTAAGGTGAAAGGACGAAAGTGCCCTCACGTGGGGTGCACGTGTTCAGAGATAACCATGTTTTCAAACTGGGTTAAGCATAAAGGATATAACGTGTATCATTTTTAAAACATAAAGTATAATTTTTGCAATTTTTCTTATTAAAGAACATGATTTGCAATTCGATACAAACATAAAGGACGATTTCTGTAATTCACTCAAGATTAATGGGTCATGATTGAACTTCGTAGCACAAAATTAATTTGGAACCTTTTTTATAAGATTCGAGGGCCGTTTAAAAACCTAATATGGTTTAGAGAAAATTAAAGTAAGATACTAGAACTCCAATTAGTTTTCGAGGGCTGGGGTGTAGGGCTCGTTCCTAACACGTCTTGCCTCGTCTGGGACGGAGCACACCGCCCCTTTGGGCCGTCCTCCACAAAACGTTTGGGATGGGCCAGTTTTATTTTTTTTAAATATGGGGACCAATGAGGTGCTCGACTTGGGTAGTTTTCCATCTCCACACCGTCCCCTTAGGTAGTCTTCCTTCTTAATATCCGGTCCCCACTGACATGGTTACCTACGTGAGGGGTCATCCCCTGTCTCCATACCCAGTAGCCTTCGTACCTGGTTTTATTCCAATGTTTCCACTTTCCATCATACATGAAGAAAAAAATTTCATTACTCAAATTTGAAGTTTATATATATGTATGGGAAAAAAAATATGTAAAGCTTAAGAAGTAACATAGATTGGTCTCCTCTTTAATCAAACTAATTTATTAGTTTTAAGAATAAATTGGTGACAGATGAAAAACTAAATTATCCTATATATTAATATTTGAAATTTATGAACACTAGGTTAGACATGTGTCCACCTACTATTGCCTATTTTTTAGATTCATATGGTAATATTAGGCCTATAAATGAACCAAACGTTCATGAACTGTTCGGCGAAAAGTTCGTTTATGTTCGTTTATTTAGATAAATGAATGAACACGAACATAATTTTTTGTTCGCTCAATTAAACGAACGAACATGAACACACATTTTGTTCGTTCATTTATGTTCATGAACGTTCGTTTATGTTCGTTTAATTAAACTTTACTTTATTTTTATTATTTATTTCCTTTTGGTTAAGTAACCTTAATTCATATTATATTATATACAATATATTTGATATGTTCTAAAATTTAATCCTAACCCTAACATTCTAAACATATCAGCTGCTCTCCACACTTCACAGCCCCACCTCCCTTCTTCTCCACACTCCACAACCCTACTAATTTAGATTTTGTTTTGGTTGCATTGTGATGTATTAGACTTGGTTGAATTGTGATGAATCATTATTAAACTTGTTTTTGTTTGTGTTCATTAATGTTCGTTTATGTTCATTTGTGTTCGTTTATGTTCATGAACTGTTCGTTTAGGTTTTAATTGAACGAACATAAACGAACACGAACACGACAAATTTCTTAATGAACAAACACGAACACAAAAATGTGTTCGATTATGTATTCGTGTTCGTGTTCGGTTAAAGTTAAATGAACAAACATGAACACGCCTGTGTTCGTATTCGTTCGGTTCGTTTACAGGCCTAGGTAATATTGAAATGGGCTCAAGAAAAATAATTTTCAGAACTTTACTTTTCATTTAAATTTTTTTTTTTTTTTTTTTTTTTGAGAATAACCATGATGCAAAATTTTATTCTATTTAATTTAAGTGAGTATATTATTATTATTATTATTATTATTATTATTGTTGTTGTTGTTGTTGGAAAAAAGGCAATGTATTTTTAAATGTCAGACGCATTGTTGATCACAATGACATGTCCAGACTACTATAGAGACGCATCCAAACATTTGCAACAACGTGCGTAGACTAAATTACAATAATGCACATAATTTTCTAGGTGATTATGAAGAATTGCGTGGTTATAACGATATGTGTTCAAGCCAAGTATTGTTAAATACACACAACTATTCACCATTCTAAAATTGACATATACACAAGTCGTATTCTGAAAACTTCCTACGTCGTTTTGTATAATTTTCTTTGTTTACATTATCTAGCCCATATACATGACTTATTTTGAAATGTAACCATTCAAATCAAGATTAGAGCCGATATTCAAATATTTTTTAACCACAAATAAAGTTGTTTTTAATAAAATGGATCACTTGTCATATTATTTTGTTTGTGAAAAATTTAGAGTTTTCATGTGAGACTAATTTTTTTTTACAAAATTACACACATTGTCCTTTATTTATTACCCAAATTGCACCTTTTGTTCCTTGTCTTTCATTTGCACTCATTCTGTTTTTTATTTTCTTAATTTGCTACACCCCTTGTCCCTTAGCCTAACTAATTTAAAAAAAGTTTGGTTAACTTTATTTTCTAACTTTACACTTTTAGCCACTGTAATTTTGATCGAACCCTAACCCTTGAACCCATTTTGATTGACCTCGAATTGGACCACGATAATTAACGAAATCATAGGGCTATTATAGAACATCAAATTCCGATCAAAACCATATATAACATGATACTTACTTGTTTGTTTTAGAGGTGTAATCGACCGATTAAAGTTGCAATTAGGATGTTCTTGTTCTTCAAATTGTGAACGATTTAGTGGATTTTTTTTATATGTTTTTGTACAAAACTGGTCGATTATGAAGTATTAATCTATACAAGGTTCCAATTTATAGTATAATCGACTAGTTTTACAAATGGGTTCGTTAAAGTTTTAAATTCAAAAATTTTTGACGCGTGATTTTGCAGATGTTAGTGCGGATTTCCAGATGTTAGTGCGATTTGGATCCAGAAACATGTGAGTGTGCTCAGATCTGAGTTTGGGTGCGATTTGAATAAGCAGGATCCGTTTTTGTTAACGCGGGTCAAGTTCGGTTTGGGTTTTGACCCGTTTTTCGATCCGGTTTGTATCGGTTGGATCGATATAAGTTTTTAACAAGTTTCGGTCAGGTTTCATGTTTGTCGGGTTATGTTTGATGTGAATTCGCTTAACTTCGGTTATATATATATATATGTATGTATGTTTATATATAAAATGAGTTTTTGTAAAAACAATATATGTTTTTCATCAATCGTTTTACTTCAAAATTATGGTTTTGATTGGACTTTGATGTAGTTTAAAAGCCCTATGATTTCGTTTCATGTCGCGCCTTAATTTCGTCATTTTATTTGGAGTTAAGGCTTAGGATAACTACAAGGGCTAAAAGTGTAAAGTTAGAAAATAAAGTTAACCAACCTTTTTAACTTAGTTAGGCTAAAGGAAACAAGGTGTAGCATATTGAGAAAATAAAGGACAGAATGAGTGCAAATGAAAGACCAGGGACAGAATATGCAATTTGAGTAATAAATAAAGGACAATCTGTGTAATTTTGTCAAAAATTTTTCTATACATAGAGCTTGACTAAACAAAATCAGACCACATAATATTCTTAAACATTCGTGTAACTTACTAACTTCTACCATGAAGGTGAGAAGAAAAAAAAACATGGTATACTATTAGGCTATCAGGTGTGGGGGCTTCGGCTTGTCCAGGCTGTCAAATGCCTGCCTACACCGCCCTCACCGTCCCTGTTGCATCCAAATCGTCCAAATATGGACGTTCAAGACGGTGATGATGATTGGTGAGTTTTAAATGGACGTCCAAACTTCTTTCTTTTTTCGTTAGGAGGGTGCTGAACAGTTTTAACGAGTGTAGAGTGGGTTGGGTATATTCCTTCAGCAAGATAATACTCGTGCTTGTACTTCACCCCCGAAACTATAAATATGGTATCTGGACCGGTTCCTTTTACAACATTCTCAAAAACCAATGATTGATTAATGACATTAATGTTGTTATTCAATCCGAGAACACCAAAGAAAGCATGCCAAATCCATAAATCTTGTGACGCAGCAGCCTTTAAGATTATTGTTAGATGAATTTGATCGTCTCGATAAAACTCCCACGCCATGCATTAAGGCAATTCGCCCACAGCCAATGCATGCAATCGATGCTTCCGAGCATTCCTAGAAACCATACCTTTCGTGGTGGAACTCATACAATTTTTGGACGTCACTTGATTTTGGTTTTCGCAAATATTTTTTGTTGTAGATCTTCACAACACATTTGCAAAACTTATACAAGCATTCACGTGTCGTTCTTTCGAACATCTGTAAATACTCGTCCCACGAATCAGCTGGTGTCCCGTAAGCTAGTTGTCGCAATGCTGTTGTGCATTTTTGTAAAGTTGTGAACCCCCTTTTGCCTCTAGCATCGTATTGTAAAGTAAAAAACGGGTCACAACTCGACAAGTCATCAGCAACAAGTACGAACAGTCGACGGCTCATTCGGAACCGGCGCCTAAACATCACATCCGTGTACACCGGTTGATTGGCAAAGCAATAAGCTACTAATTGCTCGTGGGCACCTACACGTATGTTGTAAATATATAAATATTGTGGCGATATAAATATTAAAACAATATAGTAGCGATATAAATTATAAAAAAAAATGAAGTGGGGATATAAATTATAAACAAAAATTAGTTGCGATATAAATTCTAAAAAAAAAATAATATAAACTTACCCTCCTGGTTTCTGTTTATGGCCGCTTGCCTAGTTCGTGGTTGCGATGTAACACCCCGAAATCTTGTTTCGCCTAAATACGCCATTAGGCGTAATTGATAAAGTATCGAAAGCGAATTTAGCGGTGGATGTTTTAGTCAACGGATAAAAACGAGGCTAAAACTCAATACACGAGACCAACCTAGATGGTGATGTTATCTAATAATCATGGAAATTGAAACTTGAGGGACCATAGTGGCCAAAATGATAAAGTTGGTTTTATTAATAAAAATAGAACACACACAATGTGTGTGTTCGTATGATCTTCAGGAGACCCCCAAGAAGGGCTCCAACCCTAACTCATCTAACAAGCACAAATCTGCTCAAATCAAGGGGGGTTTCTTGATGCATGATGAAATTCTTGTTTATCTAGTGTTCTACACATCACAAGGTATCTTTAGACCCATTTGATTTCACCTAAAACACTTGTATGTGGAAGATGGTAAATTAGGGTTCACATTAAAAACATGAATTCTTAGCTTCTATGGATTTCTATGTGTTAGTAGACATCAAGGAAGCTATAAAACGTGATGAATTGTTATATGATGTTGATTCATATGAATTTGTGAATTCTCATTATGTATAAGTAGTGGGTTTTTACCCTAAACATGAATTACCCTACTATGTGGTAAATCTTACTATATGTGATTTGTATCATGTATGTATGCTAATTGGTGAATTGATCATGTGCAAATGGTTAGCTAAGCCATGGTGGAATCTAGAAAGTCTTGAACACCTAGAATTAACATTATGAAATTAGTGCATATAAGGTGTTTGATCAAATGCTTGAATGAAAAAATAAATGTGTAGAACATGTATGAACATGAAAACTAGAAATGTAAATGTTGAGCTTGAGGAAAAATGAATACATGATGCCATGGATTATGAAAGAAATCCATATTATGTGTTCTAATAAAAAAAGGGTTTGACATGTCCCTAAGTTAGGTACAAGGACTAGGGAGCAAACGGGTCAAACGGATGCAAGCTCAATGCGTACGGAAGAGAAACGGATATGAGGTAAGTAATACTTACACTACTAGTCTACAAATACAACTCTTGTATTGATATAAGTGTTTAAACTTTGAAGTGGGAAAAAAGGTATGATCTCAAGGGGTGAAACCTACTAATCGAGTGATTGATGCGATTTCATGTCAAAACAAAATTCATAGTCATAAATAAGTCATATAGTGTTGATCAAATGATGGAAATCATCAATTTGGTCAACCAATAAAGCCATATGGTAAACAAGAGTCTAAACTCAGATTTTGGATGAAAATCACATGAATAAGGAAGTTAAGTAATCATGAGTCTTAACGGGTCGAAGGGGTGATTCCTCACCATTCAAACCCGACATTAAAAGCCAGTTATCTAAGCTTTAAGAAACATGTGGATAACGGGTCAAATGGTAAATGTAATACCATTGAGTCCGAAGAGACTAATGTGGTCAATATAGAGTGTATGCAGGAGAACACTTGGAAAATTGGGCACTCGTTGCCTAAGTAATCCATATGGGTGCAACGTATGGGTCAAAGCCATCCGGTAAGTCCATAGCTAAATAAACGCTTACGGGAGAAGCAATGTGGGTACTAAAGCTACTCACATAAAGTGTGCGCTTAGAATTTACTAAATAAGAGAAAACTTGAGAAAATGTGAAAATGTAAGTCTGGAAGGAGTGGTTTTTAAACAAGTCAATGAGTCAAAAGCAATGGGTTAAATCAAAAGTGTCACCATGGATGGCTAAACTTATGGATTTGGCTATAAAGGGGCATTTTGGGAATTTAAAGATTTACTAAAGGTTAAATCTAATAGCCAAGTCATAATGACACAAAACGGACAATGCTTTTAGTTGAACATGTGTACAATGAGTTGACAATATGATTTCAAGGACTTTGGTGTGATTAAAAAGTGTCTTGTAGAGTCCAAGGCCTTAACGGGTCGATTTGGGTAAAAATCGACATAAACATTTAAAACTGGGAACCGGGTCTTAATGACATAAACCGAATGATGTTTTTAGTTAAACAAGAGTCCAATAAGTTCACAAAATGATTATTATGCTTTTTGAATGGTCTAATGAGGTTTTGTAAAACCTGTGGCCTTAACGAGTCGTGGTTCCCTTTTTTTGGATATAATCCAAAACCTAAAGTGGGATCTAGAACCTCAAGCGGGTTCCAGAACCTCAAGTGGGATTTAGAACCTCAAGTGGGATCTAGAACCTCAAGTGGGATCCAGGACCTCAAGTATGATTAAAGTTGGAAATTTTAGAAACAAAAATCACTTTGTTTAGACTTTTGATCCTATTCGATTCTAGTAACGTTTAATGTGTTAATTAATCGTGTTTAACCCTCAGGTACTCGGTTGCACTGAATGGATGATGATCAAGACTTGTTTGAAGAACCGAACACACCCGAGCACTCGTCAAGCTTCCGCATTTGAAGTTCCCGATTAAAACGCAGGCTTAGTACATGTTTTTTTGTAAACCTAATTACAAAAATTTTGTTGGGACTTATAATGTAGAAATCATAATGGGTTGGATTTCACAGATATCAAAGTTTTAAATCGGGACTTTTATTCATTAAGACCAAAGCCCGCAACTTTTAAAGTTAATTGCGCGTTTACGGGTTAGGGTCTTACATGCGAGTTCACTTCTTCCTCTTCTTCCGCCACGATTATCTGTGCCACTTCCCAAACGGTGTTTATAAAAAGTTGGTTTTCCTCGCTCGACGAAGTAGAAGAATCAACCAAGGGTAGATATGACATTGTTTGGCTTTTTTAAGAGAATAAGATGGTTTTTATATATAAAAAAAACTAGCAGGAACCCGCACGTTGTGGCGGGGCTGCACTGTGTTTGGTTGTTTGTTTTGGTCAATCAGGTTGTTGCTGTTGTACATTATACAAACATACTGATAATGTGTAATATATGATCGGAGGGCATACAATTTGAGTAGAAAGTAGGTGTAGATGTTGTAGTAGAATAACACCTTAAGTTTGTAATAAATATCATGCGGTGTAAAATTAACCCACAGTTTGAAACAATATATGACACCATAGAGTTTTCTAAATATGAAAAACATAAGTGAAAAATGATGATTAAAAGAAATAGTCCTGAACACAATGTATGTAAGAGAAGTCATTTGATATTGAAAGCACGTATCTTCTATAATATATAAATGAAAGCTAATGAGGGACACATGTCACCTTATGGGAGCTTCCTTTAAGTTTTTCCCGCTCATTTTATCGGGTCAATTAAATGGGTCATGGATACTCCATTTACTATAATGAAGCCATAAAAAATAAAGAATGGCGTATGGGATGGGGTTGCCATCCTGTGGTACTAACTAGTCGATTTTATGGTATGTTCCCTAATATGGTCCGAACGTATATACGTCATTTCTCATGTTTGCGATTGTTTCGTCTAATGAGACACATGTAGATGTGAAGGAGAAGTTTGTGTTGTATGCGCAGATCAAAGAAACCACCACATTTGATCAAAGAAACCACGATATTGCTCTTGATTAATACAATAACCACGACGTTGCTTTTGATTAACACAACATTTGTCTTATTTTAATTTTTAACCGTAAACTTTTATTACATATATAATAATTTTAAACTAAAAGTCATTATGTATTCTTGTGTGACAATTATTTTGGTGGAAGTCCTTTGATATTGAAAGCATGAATAAAAAATAAAAATTGATGCGGGAGAATACTGAAAAGTTGAATCAGAAGACAAGATTTCAGTCTATGGGAAAAATAGTTAAATACTCTAAATGAATGCATAAAAAAATAAAGAATGACGTGTGGGATGGGTTTGCCATCCCGTGGTACTAACCAGTCGATTTTGTGGTATATTCCCTAATATACTCCGAACGTATATATGTCATTATCTCATGTTGGCGATTGTGTAATTTTTAACCGTAAACTTTTATTTCATATACAATAACTTTTAAACTAAAAATAATCATGTATTCTTGTTTGGCAATTATTTTGGTGGAAGTCCTTTAATATTGAAAGCCTATATGAAAAAAATAAAGTGAAGCAAGAGAATACTTAAAACTTGAAGCAGAAGACAGGATTTCAGTATCTAGTAAAAAAAAGTAGCTGGATACTCTAAATGAAGCCATAAAAAATAAAGAATGGCGTGTGGGAAGGGTTTGTCATCCCGTGGTATTAACTGGTCGATTTTGTGGTATATTCCCGAATATGCTTCGAATGTATATGTGACACCCGACACGTTTAGGTTAACACTTTATAAAACACATAAGTCTACCTTAGCGAAAAACGTTTTCAAACATACTTAACTAGGTCAGTTGAGTCGTTATGATGGTTTCGGGAGTCGTTACAATGATACACGGGATCATTGGGAGTCGTTCCATAACCATGTGAACACGGATTGGTGATTTGTAGAATCGTCACGTTTAACGCACACACGTAAATCTCGAGTCCCGGGAATTGGTGAACGGATGGGAACGTGTTAGTTATCATGCATTATGTGCTTACAATCATTATATGACTTGTCGGTATGTGAATACGTATTTATATGTGTTAAAATAGTGATTACGTGTAATTGCATGACATTATAGGTGATTACGCGTAATTGCATGACATTATAGGTGATTACGCGTAATTGCATGACATTATAGGTGATTACGCGTAATTGCATGACATTATAGGTGATTACGCGTAATTTCATGACATTATAGGTGATTATGCGTAATTGCATGACATTATAGGTGATTACGTGTAATTGCATGTAAATAGGGGGTGATTAGCCCAATTGCATGCTGATAGGGGGTGATTGGTCCAATTGCATGCTGATAGGGGGTGATTGGCCTAATCACCAGTAAGTCATGCGATTAGGGGATATTTATAGGCGATTAGAGCTCCAATCGCTAGTAGTACATGCGATTAGGAATCCTAATCGCCTGTACTGCTGCGTAATCGCCTGACGCATGTCTAACGACTAGAAACGCCTATAAATACCACCCTTATGTTGTAAAACATCATTTGTGAAACCCTAACACACCCCAAAGCCATCCCACACCTTATTCAACCTCTAGAACACGTTTTTGATCAAGAAATCACATTTCCAAGCCTTACACCTCATAATCTTGCAATTTCAAGGTGTGTTCTTCATCCCAAACCTTTGTAATGATATTGTTTTGCTCCCTAAAGGTCCAGACCTGGTTTCAAAACATTTATGTCTTTGAAAACTCATTAAAATCAGTTTCTAAACAAACCCAAACCTTCATGCTTGTTATATGTGATGTATTCATGCAAAGATAGGATTTTTATTGTTTAAACATGATTATTCTTGTGTTATTGATATGTTTCTGATCTAAATGAGTTATTATGATGTTAATCTAGGAGTTTGAAGGTTCATAGATGTGTATTATTGATAATAGGCGTTTTGACCCGTTTGAATGATTATGAAGGATTGATGATGATATGTTGTGTTTTGTTTAAGGTTAGAGTTTACTCTAGGATGATGCTAGAACAGTAGGATAATGTCGGACAACGTCGTTATGTGATGAAATCTGGATATTTGCTATTTAGGGTAAGTTTTGCATGTTGATGTGATGTTTACATGCTAGTTATGCTATTTTGGGAAAACTTTTGCATTCGGGACGGTTAGGATGATAATAAATTAGGGGTTTTTGCTTGAAATAGTTTGATTAATGTTTTGGGTTTGATATTGGGTGTTTCCACATGTTTTGGATCTGATTTGGAGGGTTAAACGCGCAAAAAGGCGAAATGGTGCAGCAGGGGCGATTAGGGGATCCCTAATCGCCTATAATAGGGGCGATTGGCCCCAATCGCATGTTACAAGAGGCGATTCGGAGCCTAATCGCTAGTATGCTCATGTGATTAAACTCCTAATCACTAGCTGACCATCCTAATCACCAGTTGACTTTTCCTAATTGCATGTTTGATTCCTAATCGCGTGTACTGTTGTTATATGTGTATTTTAACATCCCGGAACATGGTTTGACACCTAGGAACATGTTAGGAACCCCGTGACATGTATAATAACTTGGTAACACGTGTTCGGACTTGTTTATGCGTTAATTGGGCGTTATGCTAGATAGGGTGAATGTTTGCGCATGCTAAGTGTTGAATTGCATATGTTGCATGATATCTTGTATGTGGATAACATGTGGGATGTCGGGTCACCAATGGAATGTCGGGTTTTGTCTGGTTAGGTCGGTTTAACGTTTATACATGTTCTCAACATACACGGTCACGGTCTGGACAATTTGGGGACTGATTAGCCTTCGGGTTAGTAGTCATCACACTTATGTAAACTCATTGATAGGTCGCCACTAGTAGGGACTATCACACACGTATCGGATTCCTATATTACTAAGGACGCACTCTAAGGTGAGTTCACGGCCCCACTTTTTAATAGTTTTGCTTTCGGGGGAGAAAACACGCTGGGTACTTGTATTCATTAAACGTGTGTCAACTTACGTTTTCGTATTCATAAAAGGTGTGTCAACTTACGTTTTCATATTCATAAAAGGTGTGTCATCTTACGTATTCGTATTCATAAAACATGTGTCATATCACTTTTTGGTATTCATAAAACCTATGGTTTGCTAAGTACTCGTATTGGTAAAGCTTACAAGGTAGTCGTTGATTACTATATGGTATTACGTACTGGTATTCTTGAATTTTTTATGTGTTGGGGTATTCTTTTGGGTTGCTATACGATTTGTTAAAGTCCCCGGGAAAACCATGAATGTGTGGTGGTTGCACAACGGGGGAAATATGGAATTATGGATAGATCTATTTGGGCGTGACCGGCCCCACTCGTCGACTGGAGGTCGGACGGGTGCATGTTGTCTCTTGCGGTATTCTTGTATTCTTGTATTCTTGTATTCGTGTATTCGGGCAGGTGTATTCATGTATTCGTGTCCAGTAATGGTTTTCCAATCGTAGTAGTGACAGGTATTCATCTGGTTGGTATACATGTGGCCTGGTTTGGCCAAGGGATATCTTTGAAACTTTTGGAGTCGTTTTACTTAAAAAACTGTGAACTCACCGACATTATTTGCTGACGTTTTTAGCATGTTTGTCTCAGGTCGTTGAGGTAGCAGCATTGTATAGGCGCACGGAGTCTCACGGCGTCTAGGATCCATTTGCATTTCATTTTGAGTATCATCAGACTTTGTTTCATGTTTTGCTTTTGAGTTGTAATAAAGTTTTACGCTTCCGCAGCGATGGATTGACTTTGAAACTTAATGGGCTGTTTACTTTATCTTACGTATCATATAGTGTCGTTTATTGTGACCGTTGACTTGGATCCTGGTTTGTCACACGCCTCGCGGTGAAACCCCGCACGTGGAATTTGAGGGTGTGACAGTATATACACCATTTCTCATGTTGGCGATTGTTTCGTCTAATGAGAAATTATTTATGCATTAACACTTATACCAAATGCAAAAACAATGTTTTTATGTGTCTTAAAATTAAATGAAAATTATTATCTTAATCATCCAGAACCCATTATATAGTAGTATAGAAGTATAGATTAGAGATGATTTGGTTAAGAATTGAAGAGTTTTTTTTTTTTTTTTGTAAAAAATGAATAATATTGGTGGTTGTATTTATTGTTTGAAAAAAAAAAAAAAACCTTTTTTTGTACTAGACGTTTGTGTCCGACGGTCGAAAATAATAATAATAATAATTTAATGCCAATGGTCCGTCTCATGTCTCCATAGAGACGTGAGAGACGAAAACGGAGGTGAGGGTGGTGTTTGAGACGGGGACGGGAGTGAGACGGAGACCACACCCATGAGCTCATGGATTTAAAACCTATAAGCAAGTCTCATCTATGTGCTCGACTGCTCGTTGACATAACTACCTTAATTAAAAAAAAAAAAAAAAAAAAAAAAAAAAACCCACAAAGTAAAAAAGAAATGAAATCATGTAACCCAAAACAAAACCTTATAAAATTCGTGTCATATATGTTGAAGGATCGCGATACATTTTAGGATCAAATCCGGAGAAAAGAGATGAAAGAGCACAGATGAAATATGTGTGGCGAGTAAACATATCCAAGCATAAAAGCAAAAACTAACAATTGTGGACACAACACAAACATAACAAATTTTAATGTCGCAAAAAGTTCATCTTTAATGTTAATTAAATATAATGTCGGCAATGTAAGATGATATGAAAAGTGTGAAATAGCATGTTAGGTACACCAATCAAAATCAATCGACACATGGTATACGTTAACATTATTTAGTTTACAAAACTAAAGTCTACGAGGTGGATGGCATATTTGTCATTGTTGTTATGATATGACCGAAAACTAGCACTTTTCAACATGGTGGACTATAAACATATACATACACTAGCTGATTACCCCGGGAAGGTCCCGGGGTTGAAAATTTTAATATGATTTAATAAAAAAATGATAAAAGAAGAAAACTCAAATCACGAAAAGAGTAAATAACTTAAACATAATCAATCTTAGTTAAAAAAACATTTATTTAAAAAGTTAAAAAAAAAAAAAAAAGCATAAACCATATTAAACATAATCTATGTTACCTTATTAAGGAGGAGACATGGGTAGGAAAGTAATTTTACACCCATTTTAAGATGAGATATCAAGAGACTCATGCTTTAACATAGTTATGTCTTGTAAAAGTTCCCCATAATACCCCTTATTGCATTATGCACTTGTACTATGTTAAAAGATTAACCATGAATAAGGGATAAAGTTGTGATTTAAATTATTTAATCACACTTTATTATATAAGACGCCATTTTACATTACCAGCCCTTCTCATCTTCCCACTTCACCGAGGGTTCACTTCATGACAATTCAATTCTAGAGTTTGAATCGACTTCCCTTTAAATGCCTTTCCTTTACTTAGTCTTTTGAGTTCCCACCACCCCTGTTACGATTGGTGTGCATATTAGGTTCTCTTCTTCCTCTATCCTCCAATTCCTCCCTCTAACCTGGTTTTCATCTTGTGTGTTGTTTATTGATGTTTGTTTATGTTCATTGACCTGGATAATTTTTTTACTGAATATCGGTTGACTTGCTTCAGATAGGTGCAATGATTTGACAATAGTTAGTCAATTCGAGAAGGGATTGCGGGTGCTCCAATCATTGTCAGTAAGGTTTTAACTTGTTTTTTAGTTCGCATTTCGATGTACTTTTCATGAATGCTAATGAACAGTCTATAGATTTTTTATATATCAATTTAGGGCTAAACTGGATTGAGAATGCCAACAATGATTTTATCACAACTGATGTATTTGATCTATTCACAAATCACAATCATGTATGATCACACTTACTGCTTGATGGTGTTTTAGGTATATATGAAGGCAAATGAGTGTAAAGAACAGGTATGTTTGTATAACCTGTTGAAAAAGAAGATGATCTAGAACTACAATATATGTAGCTCAGTTTGTATTGTAAACATTTATGTGGTTATGACTATATATGATGTTGTGATGATTTAAACAGAAACCCAAGATGGAAGGACTTGGACTTCAAGTTGGTTTCAAATGGGGAAAACTTTGTAGCACATCTTGGAAGGGCCGGAGGAGATGAATATGACTATATGAGAGTAGGTATGGCTGTGATACTTTTTCTAAGTGATTTTTGTGTGTTTTGCGGTTCGAATCTGTCTATTGACGAACACCAGAAATGATATTAACATGAGTGTTTTCAAGGAATGCATCGTAATCTAAGTACCATGGTGAAAATACAAAGGAACTTTTTGAAATCATGAACAAATTTTAATAAACGAACATCAAAAATGGTCTACTATTTATTTGAAGTTTATTTATTTATGTTTGTTTGCATATGCATATCAAGATTGTTTTAAAAAAACCAATAGAGAATATAAATTAACAACTTTTTAATTATTATTATATTGATTTTTTCTCATGTTAGGACTAAACAAAAAATTAATCATTAGTTAGATTAACCAATTCAAAGAAAAAATTAACTCTTATGATTTGGATTTTGTTGTATTTAGAGCATCTACAAAGCTCTTGAATGGACGGTCTGAAGATATGGGATGGACCGAGGGAATCCAAATTGCCATTGTAGGGGTTTGGTTTGTTGGGAAAGGTCCGCTCAAGCGGACGGTCCATTGGGGGTGGGCTGAGGTACTTTATGTTATTAAATAAATAAAATTTGTGCATTGTGGATGCTCTTAACTAGTTTGATTAGTCGTAACATATGAGATTGTAAATTGCCACTCCCGCCGCATTGCGCGGGTTTCCTACTAGTACACTATTAAAAGAATAACATTCAACATATAATCATTTTCACGTAATTTAAAATATGTTACAATTTGACTTTGACTTATATAGATGTAGAATTCATGATGAGGGTTGAAAAATATAACCATTCTAATAATACTAATACTAATAGTAATAATTATTACTCTTGTAATTAAAAAAATAAAAAAATAAACTTGTTATAAGGTGACATCATGTGTTGCAGTGTTGCACGATTCTTTCTCCTAGCTTTTCTTGATGAAGTATACCTATCCATCTTTAGAAGAGTAAAATTCCAATGATAGCATGGCGATTGGGCTGAATTTCAACATCGTAGATAAGAAACTGATTTAAAAGAAAAAACATGATTAATGAATAACTTGAACACTTTGTGTTTTTTCTGTATGAACATAACCCCACAAAAAATAGTCGTTTTTTTCTCCGTTTTTTTTATATAGCACTATGGTACTCGTTGGAAAGATAATAAAACGCTCGTTAATTTGGTGTAATTTTTTTATTTAAAAAATCTCGAATATAAAAGATATTAACGTTTAAAAATTATGGGAGGAACATAACAGAGAAAAATTTAAATTTGTTTTTAAATTCTTTTTTCCTAAAATAACTCAATTTAATTTTAGTAATTGAGAATTGAGAGATAGAGAAATAAATTTAGGGTTTTATTTTTATCTTTTTTTTTTAATTAAAAAAGGAAATAATTCAAAAACACTAAAATCTTTCAATTATGATGCCACATGGCAATTTCATAGAGAGGTTAAAGGCACCATTGCACGCCACGTCAGCAATGTTCAATTCTTTTATATATATTAATAGATAATAGATATTAAATCCGTTTATTTTGTTAATCGGGAGAGTACTTCATCGTTTGCTTAACTAGCCCTAAACTTACAAATTTTATGATCATTTGCGTCTTGAATTAAAGATACGTTATTTAAATGTATAATAAGCTTTGTTAAAAAAATGTTATTGTAGTACCATTGAAGTATATCCATTCTTGTCTAAGAACTAGCAAGGGTGGATATGCTCCAATGGTGCAGGCATCTAAAGGTTTATAAGGGCTTAATCTCCAAAGCCCCATCTAGTTTATAATCGAAATCCAGCATAGGGTTACACATGTGACATGCCATACGTTGACAACATAATTCTGTTTTGATAGTTTCTTATACTAAAATCAAATAAGAGATTTTTTTTAACTTCCAACGAAGCTCAGTTATAAGGGTACACCTATATATAGGCAATAGATCACCCATACATGCGATCGTAGATAGCGCTGGTGACCTGACTTGTCACCAATTTCAGAGAAAACCCACTGCTTGAATGTTCACTGTGGTAAAATCCCCAGCTCGCATGTAATATTTTGTTACGCACGAGACTTCAACAGCGACCTCCTTAAGAAATTCATCCGGATATCGATAGAGGATTGTCCTTCTGGTGAATACAAGAAGGAATACTATATTATAATCATGCTTCAGTGTTAGTAATGGCCTATCAAAGCTACTAACATCATTAAAAGTCTTCATTTGCAACTTGTGAACATGACATGGGGGTAATGAAAGTATTATTCGATGAAATTTATTGAAAATTAGTAAATTACGCGCCGCGCTAAGCGCGGCGTAGAAACATAACCGGCGCTGATTCGTGAAAAGTTATAGATTTTTCCGACGAACAACGGAGTTACACCAACCGTATTGCGAGGGTCTGCTAATCAAATAACACAACGTAGAGAGTCGTATTGTTCCGTCGGTACGCCGGTGCGCGTTGCACCGAGCAAAGCCCCTAAACCGCTTGAAAAAGAGGATTTACCAATAAAAGTAAAGCGATGACATTTTCGTAATTACCGCGAAACTAAAGGCTTTTTATTTTGGTTTTAATAATAAAGTTACTACGATGGCATTTTCGTAATTAATTTGAAATTTAAGGTCTTTTATTTCACGTTAAGCGATGATACTATTGCTAAGGATGGAAAATGTTATATATATATATATATATATATATATATAACTAGATTAGAGTCCCGTGGGGACCCACGGTTCATCCGAAAGTAAAATAAAAAAGTAGGAAAATAAGAATTGTATTATGCAATTTGTTTCGGTTACTAAATGTTTGATAATGCAACATGTATGAATTTTGATGTTAAATGCAAAATGTCATCTAAGAGTTTAATGCAACGAAATGATGGATATATCGAGTAAGTAAAGTTTAATTTGACAACTGCAAACTACATAGCATACTATCACAATATCACACATTACGTCATTTGGGTAATATCTATATTCTAATCATAACTAAGCTTAAGCATAGAACACTTATCATTTAGTTGGGCTTAACGAACTTCAACCAATATCACACTTTACATCATTTGGATAATATCTATATTCTAATCATAACTAAAATTAAGCATAGAACACTTATCATTTAGTTGGGGCTTAACGAACTTCAACCAATGGTCCATTTTCATTACTTCAATCAAAATCTTCCAAGTCTTCCTCATTGATAGCTGATTTTTCACATTCGAAGTTGTTATCATTGTCATCACAATCCTCGAAATGCAGCTTATTTTTAATAATTTATGAAAACCTCCACCATTGTATTCCATATTTGTGTTCTACATAAAATAGTGGGTTTACCCGCGCGTTGCCGCGGGATCAACAAATGGGTTGCAATACAACATTGTGATAATGTACGAAATGCGAAGATATTGATTTAATAGCATAAACGTTTTGTTTCGAATAAGCCTTTATGAAATTAACTCATTTGTTCAAAAACCAATTTTCTTTTTGAACGGCAAATTTCTACTCCTTGTGAGACTTGAATCCATAACCTCCCCTTAGGTGTTTCTAGAAGCTTTGCTTCTATCATTGGGCCTCCAACCCCAATGGTTCAAAAACCTTTTTATTGACACTATTTTATTCACCGTATATATTATTGGTCAATTTAAAAAAATCACTACTTTTATACCTCTTTATTTGGCTTGTTAAAGAAAAAACAACCTAAATGTGTTATGGCATATCACAGGTACATGCTATATAAAAAGCATTTCAATAATTAAATCATACTAAAATTCAGACATGTAGGAAGAACATACTACAATTTAGTATCAGAAGACTTTTTATTTATTGAAAAAAAAAAACATAGAAGCCAACTTAACATTTATTAAGTTAAAAGTTCTATACTAATAAGGACATGTCAAAAGAAAACAATTTAGTAATCGTCAAAAGAAACACGCTTTTAGAGACTATAATATCCTTAGCTTCTTGTAGAATTAAATTCCTCATTTTTTTTGTGAAGTAAATGCTTTACTCATGCGATGTAGTGACATAGATTCGCTAGAACTTGTTAGGCATAGTGGATTTGACCGCTTATATTAAAATACATAAAATAAGAGATAAAAATATAAACCTGAATCAACCAATTTAGAAGTAAATGGGTCAAAAGGGTTATCTCTAGTCTCTTTCTACTTCCCTACTAAATTAACCGAATTTGTTGCAGCTTGTTAACCCAACCCGCAATATTTCTTCAAGCACAATCAGCCATTACGCGATGATGACGATTCATGTGATGTAACTATTTCCATCCTTGATTCGTATTGGGTCCCCTTCCTAAAAAAACAAAGAAAACACTTTAGACCAGTATCTATATAGATTCCATGGTTGTTTGAGATTCCCAGCTACAAATCCAAAATCTAGCATAAAAATGATTCACAATTGAAGATACAAACCAAACCAAACCAAACTATAATGTGATCAAGTAGGTGAAACGCATCACTCATCCCTGCTTCAATAGAGATTATATGAAAATATAACTTACTGAAATTGGTTTAGTGAAGCATAATATACAAGACCAAAACATCGCCGACCCTTGATTGGAAAATGTAAAAATATTAATGACTGTTGTTTAATATGTTAGCGTTTTGAAGGTGAAAATTTATTTTTTCTTCATAAATGCACTTTCATCATCATATCGTTTTTCTATCCAAACTAAACGGTCAAAATAAAAAAAAATAGCCAAAATGGTAACAGATCAAATTTTCAGTAGATAAACAATTTTCTAAAAGTGCTGCAGATGTCAATGACCGATATTTCTGACCAAATGGCATTAAAGAACATAAAACCACTACCAAACTCACAGTCTTGGATGTCATCCACTGCCTCAAGATCACAACAATTAGATACGCAATAATTTGTGCATTTTAAAACTGTTCAAATTGAACAATCAATGCCCCAACATACTAATTTTGTAACTAAACTAACTAATGGTGGATTAGCTATGTCGGTTGACTCACCAATAATGTTCAACAAAATACTAAAAACACACAATATCTCAAAATAATACAAAAGATTCATCAATTAAAAGCCTTGTGATGTTGCAATTTCCAAGCATATACATCAATTGTAACTCTTGTTATTTCGTTACGACCTGTTACCAATAACTTTGATGAACAAACATTCTGTAGTGTAATGGTGGCTATCAAACAAAAATCTCCAACACAACAACAAATTACCTTTCCGCACGCTATTACAAACCGAAAAATCCCAACATACTCGCTACAATTGGCGCAAAAAAACAGAGGCAATTCTTAACTCCAGATGATACCTACATGTATTGAACAAAAAATCAATAAAATTGAAATCTAAAAAGTAGTTATAAACCCTAATTAGTTATCACTGTCAATAACCAAACCAATGTTACTTGTGTTGGTTCACCTGTTACAGGAATTTGATGGGGGAAACAGACATTTGTGATGTCTTGTTGCCACCTTAAACTGAGGTAACATTCATGTGATCAATTTCATGACTGATCTGCATCTTTGGGAGTAAATAGTGGGCCAGGAAGTCGGCGATGGGTGGGGCTCTAGTGGCGTTGAGATTGAAGCCTTATGCAAGGAAGATCGAGTGTTTAGCAAATGCAATTGGGCGGATAATCTACTTCTCTTATACAGAGGAAATGCACGACTGTTGAGGTGAATTGATTATTACTCTTTAATTCAATCATTGCTTGGGGTTGAAGAGTTTAGGGTAGAACTGGAGGTTACGAAATCTAGAAGAGTTATTGTATATGCATAACATATTTATATCATTGGCATCAAATGTAGTACACAAGGGCATAAAAGGAAGAAAAATGATAAAAAATAGTGATTTATGCTTGTGACTTTTGGATTGCCATCTTAAAATGATAGTGAAATGACCATCTTAGTCATCTCTCCTCCTTAATAAGGTAACATAGATATAGTTGTTGTAAAGATATGGATACGGTGATGAGTAAATCAAAAAACAATCCTTAACCCACTTACTTGAATGGGTAGCTTAAATTTTACATGCTATCTCTCTAATGGTTCAAACCGATTACATAGCTAAAAAACAACTAATAAGAAAATGGGTCCAATGTCACATGCTGTAATATAAATTTCCTATATTTTATTAAAAAAATAGACACCAAAAGGATCAACCCCAGACCCAATTCAACATGTAGCCAAAAGGACCCATTGTACACACACTTTAAGCAACTTTTGACATGTTACAAAATGCCGCCAAAAAAAAAGTCATTATTTAAACTGTGCAAATATAGTACTTAACAATTAAAAATCTTAATAAATAACATCAAAATCATAATCAATCATTCAAATCAATCATTCAAATCAATGGCATTAAAATAATCCGCGTCTGAAATTGCCTTACCCATTATATACAAATTTTTATTGACATCTAAAAATTAGCACACTTAAAATTAGCACACTTACTGAAATCAAGATGATGATTATCGTTTAGTGACAATTGATTAAAGAAAAGTCGTAATATCAAAATGAAAGTCGGTCAACAATGTTAAAATGAAATTCGTAATATTAGTAACATCAATAAATACGATTAAAAATCTTAATAAATAACATCAAAATCATAATCAATCATTCAAATACACGACATTAAAATCATATGCGTCTCAAAATTCCTTACCCATTATATACAAATTATCATTGACATATTTAGTAATCATTATAAGTTATGATTGAAGTAATATAATTATTTAATAGAAGGTAACATTTTGAAAATTTATATTATCATTTAATTTCGTTGTTAAAATTGGTATGATGATTAAATGATTTTATTATTTGTTAAGGTTTATATAGTATTGATGTGTCTCGAACAATTCTGCAAAATCGGAAATGCTATGCCTCGATTGACGTGATCAAGTAGGAATTTATTTATATATTTGAATTATAAAAAATGGAAGGATTGGTAATTGACGTGAATTGTTCAACAACGCTTAAAATTAACACAATCAAACTCAAAGACATAAAGTCAAAGAATTGGCCTCCATCAAATTAACAAAAACGTGAAAAGTTTTTACACAAATTGGGTCAACAATATTAAAATTAAGTTCGTAATATTAGTAATAGCATTGAAAATTATCTTGAATACATTATATATTTTTGAAAACTGTTAAATAGATTTGAATTATATTTATTGGGGAATGATCTTGTACAAAGTGTTTTTTTGTAAGAATTGTGAGAATTAAATGAGGGTATTTTTTTCGAAATTTTTTTCCCATATTGTTAAACATATATTATAGTATTGAAATCTAAAACAAAAAAAATTAAATAAATTTTGGTGTAGAGTAATTACGTAATTACTGTTGTAGAGTAATTACATAATTACTCTAGTGTAAACTAATGTATTTACTTTAATGACGTAATTACACTAAAAAAATTTAATTTTTTTTGTATTATTCATCTAGAAAGTATGTTTAAGCACATGGGAAAAAAATTCTAAAAAAATAAATTCCCCCCCCCCCCCCTTGATTCTCACAGTTCTCACCAAAAAAACACTTTGTATTTGATCTTTACTCTATATTTATTATTAAAAGAATAATAAAAGTGTAGGAAAATAAATGTACACTCCTATCTTCGGATTATATTTAAATTATAAACTGTTAAATAGATTTAACATTGTTAAATAGATTTAAATAAATGTTTAAAGGAAAGTCATATGTGTTTAAAAGAATATCGTTTCATGACAATTGATTAAAGGAAAGTCTTTGAATTATAAAAAATGGAAGGATTGGTAATTGACGTGAATTGGTCAACAACGTTTAAAATTAGCACAATCAAACTAAAGGACATATAGTCAAAGAATTGACCTCCATCAATTTAACAAAAACGTAAATAGTTTGTACTCATATTCTGTCAACAATATTAAAATTAAGGTCGTAATATTAGTAATAGCATTGAAATTTATTATGAATACATTATATATTTCAGGAAACTGTTAAATATATTTAAATTATATTTATTATTAAAAGAATAATAAAAGTTTATGAAAATATATGTACATTGTTATCTTCGGATTATATTTAAATTATAAACTATTAAATAGTTTAACATTGTTAAATATATTTAAATAAATGTTTGAAAGAAATTCGTATATGTTTAAAAGAATATCGTTTAATGACAATTGATTAAAGGAAAGTTGTAATATCAAAATTAAAGTTGGTCAACAATATTAAAATGAATTTCGTAATATTAGTAATATCAATAAATAAGATTAAAAATCTTAATAAATAACAACCAAATCATAATCAATCATTCAAACCAATGACATTAAAATCATCTTAAATAATATTAAAACTTTTCATAAATAACATCAAAATCATAATTTAAATTTCAAAAATCAACGACATCTTGTGGAATAGTAAAACTAAATGGGATTAGTATTAGTAATTATTAGTAATTAGTAATATATTCGTAAAAATAGTAATAGAAAATTTTAATTCAGTCAATAAGATATAAATGGGATTAAAATTAAAAATCGTAATATTAGTTTTAGTATTAGTAAAAAATTCGTAATTTAATTCGGTCAATAAGAAATAAATGAGATTAAAATTAAAAATCGTAATATTAGTATTAGTAATATATTCGTAAATTAATTCGGTCAATAATAAATAAATGAGCTTAAAATCGTAATATATAACATTAAATTCGCTCAATTATTATTAATGTCATTAAAACTCATAATAAATATCATTAAAAATGAATAAATCCTATTAATTGCAGAAAACACCAATAATAATTCGAACAAATAGTAATATAAATAATATTAAACATAATTTCATAAATATAGATTAAACATAATTTGATAGTAATATTAATATAAATAAATGAGATTAAAAAATCGTAATAAATAACATTCAATTCGGTCAATTATTATTAATGTCAATAAATAACATTAATTCTAACATACTAAAAATACATTAAAATGATTAAATCTTATTAAACATAAATTCGAAAAAAAAGTAATATAAATAAATGAGATTAAATTTTTTAATAAATAACATTAAATTCGGTTAATTATTATTAATGTCAATACATAATATTAAATATTTTAATAAATAACATTAAAAATGAATAAATCTTATTAACTGCAATCGGCTTAGGTTTGATGTTGGGTGTTTTTACATGTTTCGGATCTGATTTGGAAGGTTTAACGCGCGAAATTGCGCGACAGCAGGAACAGGGGCGAATAGGGCTCTAATCGCCTGATGTATCGGGCAATTACAGCATATTCGCCTGATACATCAGGCGAGTAGCCCCTAATCGCCAGTTGACTATCTCCTATTCACCAGTTGACTTTTCCTAATTACATGTAAGTTTCCTAATCGCGTGTACTGCTGTCGTAAGCGTATTTTAAGACTAATCATAATTCGTATGTGGAAACTGTAACGTCATTGCATATGATGTTTTTAGATAACAGAAATTTGTTCATGGCCTTCGACACAGTCTGGAAAGACACGTATAAAAAAATCATTTTATAAAATGAAATAGGCATTTTTACACAAAAAACTAACAAACATACGAACACGGGTGACGAAGGGTCATGCAAAACCTTGAAGAATTGAGAACCTTTGTGATAAAATATAATAACGTTGGTATGTTCGGATGAGATCCTGTTGTTTAAAATAAGTAAAACATAGAATGATTAAATCCACTTAAAGGTAAATCCGATTCACTGTAGATTAAAATTAAAAATCGTAATATTAGTATTAGTAATATATTCGTAAATTAATTCGGTCAATTCGGTCAAAAATAAATAAATGAGCTTAAAATCGTAATATATAACATTAAATTCGGTCAATTATTATTAATGTCATTAAAACTCATAATAAATACCATTAAAAATAAATAAATCCTATTAATTGCAGAAAACACCAATAATAATTCGAACAAATAGTAATATAAATAATATTAAACATAATGTAACACCCCAACCGATGGCGGAATCATCGAGGTGTCACGTAGTGACGATTGTTCAAAAGCTCATGGTACTAAAATGTAAATATTTGATTATTGAATACTGTTTTACAACATGTGAAATTGAATACACAACAAGAATTGAAATAGCTGATTTATTTAGTCTAAGTCCAAGTCCTATATGAAGCGTCAAGCAGCTTATCCTGAAACATGCACGAAATAAATTTTGTCAACATATGATGTTGGTGAGTACTACCTAGTTTTGTACATATAGTATAAGTTTTGAAAGGTAGTACAATTCATGTGTCTAGCATCACCAAGGCATTATGTAAACACGCAAGTAACCAAACAAGACAAAGATCAAAAGTAAAGTTGCACAATGAAATTGATAATGAGCACCTCAACACGTGTGAGTCTAAAAGAGCACCATAACACAAAGTTATGTCTAAATGAGCACCGTAACATAAGTTACGTCTATGTGTAAAGAGCACCATAACATAAGTTATGTCTAGATGTATGATTTTGTATGTAAGCTACGTTCATGTTCAAACATAAGCACACAGATAATCAAGACACGTATATGAATTGTAAATGAATAAAAATGTATGTGTAAATGAATATGAAGGTTTTGTATACTTGTGCATGAATCACCCCAAAAGTTGTAAAAACGAAAAAGGGGATAAGTAATACTCACATTAGCGAGGTGGTAAGTCTTGTATAATTGAATAAGTGTAATCCAATGTTACCAAGTGTCACCCTATGTATAATGTAACAAATAAGTCTAAGTCTATCTAGTCTATAAGTATTTTCTAGGGCTTCAAATTGGGGATAAACGTTTATTTGATTAATAAACAAATTGTTTATTAAATATAAGAAATTTAATAATTAAATGAATAAAAGTCTTTTTGTAAATTTTATATAAAAAATGGTCACAATATAAAGTTTTAAGTGTGAAAATAATTTTTATAAAATTATTTTCTTGAAAATAGAATATTTAATCTATTTATTTCAAATTGTCAAAATATGATTTTAATATCTAAAAATATTAAAATTAAAGAATTCTTGCATTAAAAAATTGTATTTCTATTCCAAATGAATAGAAATAATTTATGTAAAATTTTGGTACAAAAAAATTGTAAAATGAATTTATTATGAATTATTTATGATTAAAACTAACAAAAATTGATTAAAAATATTAAACAAACGGTTTTTCAGAAATAAAAATTATTTCTGAAATATATATTGTTATACAAGTTTAGGATAATTTTAGTGGGATTTTATAAAATCGTTTTGATATTTTTATAGAATTTTAAAATTTTAATTGAATAAAATTGTAATATTTATTATATATATTAAATAAATTATTTTTGAAAAACTAAAAATTGGATGATGAACTTTATCAGTGGAAAAACATAAAATAAATTTTGTAGAATTTATAAAATAGTTTTATTATTTTAAAACAATTTTTTTAAAAAGAATGAAGATTATATAGGTATAAAGGATAATAATAAAAGTGAACGTGACTTCGGGGTCATAGCCCAAAGCCACAACCAAAGACAAAAGAAAAAATGGATGAATGGGCCTAAAAGTGGAAGGAGGGAAATAATTATTGGAGTGTGGAACAAGTGACGGGAAAAAGGAAAAATAATAAAAAGAAGAAGAAAGCAGCGATATTGAATATAACTAGGGTAGCCGCAAATTGTTGCAGGGGAGAGTATCATTAGACAACATTATTCTTTGAGGGTTATTATTCTTCATCGAAGGAGAGCAGGAAGGATATTTTTTTGGACAGGAGCATACACAAGCAAATATATTAAGGAGGCAAGCCAGGGATCAAAGGTTTTAAGCCAGCGATTATTCGGGTGTCAATCATTCGGTGTTTTCGTTCCTTTATTATCTTTGTTCTATATAATGATTGTTGAAATTTTATTTGGCTTTGTTTTTCTTTTCAAGATGATTTGTGGCTAAAACTTTTAATAGCTACCTAGGCCAAGACAAATAACTATGTTGTGATTTGTTTTTATTTTCTATGGTTTTTGGAACGTGTTTTGGATTTATGATTCAGTAAAGATTTTGATTTCTCTAGATCTGGTGTATGTGCGTATCTATTATTTTTTAATTGTCACTTATTCACTCTACTTGCACTTTTGTGAATGTCTTTCATGTATGAGTGCTAGTTAGGTTGCAGACTTTGTGTAGCAACTAGTTTATGGTCAATAGTCGCGAGTTTACCATAGGAGTGGTATTTGGTGGTTAGAAGATTTTAGGTATTCTTCCAAGTTCAATAGCTGTGAAGTGAGGGCTTGTTGGTATGTCTAGGTTGTTAGATTGCTAGGTTAGAGGCTTTGTGAGAAGATCTGCCTAGTTTCCCTTTCAACTCTTGCATATCAAGTTAGATCTAGGCTTCAATAATTACCCCTTGCACCTAGTGTAGTGAGGCTTTCGCGCTGTGAGGTAGATTGTCTAGCGGGTACTCGATCATAAGAGTTAGATAACCTGTGAGGGTTTGTACTCCAACCGGTAGTTTAACAGCACAAAAATATTCTAGGGTTTCCCCTTGAGAAGGGTCGAGGGTGTCTAGTTTATTCTTGATGTTTAGTATTTTAAGATCCCGGTTCCAAATCAGTTCCATAACCATAGAAGCTTATCAGGCATAGTTAGGAGTCTGGTCTAGGTAGTGTTTTGTCATCATCTGAATTCGGCTCAACTAAGTTCTCGTTTTTTTTTAGTTCACTTTAGCTCGTCTTAGTTAACCTTTATTTTATAGAAATTTAGTTTTTAGTAAAACCCCCCTTTAAAATAACAAATAAATTAATTTAATCAGTTTTAGGATAAGTAATCGAGTCTAGTTTTCGTTTTCCATTAGAGTCTCGTGGGTTCGATATCCGGACTTACTTTAGCTTTACTAGAGTCGATAGGTTCACTTGCCTGTCAGTAGTTTAGTTTTAGAGAGTCTAGAGTATTACTAGGTGTCTAGTTTTAGGTTTAATTTAGTTATTTTTATTAAACTACTTTTAGCACATCAAGTTTTTGGTGCCGTTGCCGGGGACTCTTGGCGATTGCGTTTACTAGCTTTGATTACACTTATCTGTCATATCTGTGCTACTTGTGTTTTGTTTTGAGGCTGTCTTTTTGTAAAATGAGTCGTAGGAGTCTAATTTTATGTGTCTTTTGTTTCTTTTGAGTCTGTAAATATGTGTGAGATTTGTGGAGGACCCCATTTTACCATTTTATGTCCTCAATATGAGGGGTTCTCTGCACATTATTGTGCTAATTCCTTTGTGCAGCCGCAGCCATACTATTCACAGGGGTGTCCTACATATTATTATGATGACTCGTATCAGCAGCCACATTTCAATCAGTATCCTGATCAATTTTTTGGAAGCAATTCTTGTGAGAATAGTGGTAATGATTGGAGTAAAATAGAAAGTCTGTTGACATTACTAGTTGCTAAGGATGCCAATACCCAGAACATGTTAGCAGAGCAAGACACACTCCTAAAAAACCACAACATCCTCATAAAAGACCGACATGCTGCTCTTTTAGATCTTCAACGAACAGTAGAAGACATTGCTAGGAAATTAAAGGAAGAAGAAGAAGAAGAAAAAGTTCAGCAAGAGCAGCTGCCTAAAGTTGGTTATACATATGATGAGGAGGGCAACTACCTCGGTTACATGAACGCTCGAGGAGAGTTGTTCCCAACGTTTCCAGAAGAAGGGAAAGAGCCGATCATGCAATACGCTGATGAGTCAGATGAGGAGATCATCCCAGCCACGGAGACGAAAATGGACGTTGAAGTCCCACCTCCGGTGCCGCAGGTTACTATATATGATTTTGGGACTGACTCTGATGAAGAGGACGACGAAAAAGAATGGGCGGCGTATCAGAGGTCGTTAGTGAAGATAGAAGTAATTGAAGAAGATGTGGAATTGGGAGATTCCATTGGTATAATGTTTGGTGCAGAGGAAGACAACGAGGTGAATGAGAAGTCATTGTCTGAAGAGGATGAGTTTTTAGATCTAGAGTTAGAGGGTTTGCCTATTTATGAGGATGTAGGGGAGTCTGATCCCAATGGGGATATAGCATACTTGGATGCCCTACTTGAAGATGAACCAATCGACATGACTGAACCTGCACCAGATGAGAGAACTAAGTGTCGGGATCATCCCATGGAAATGGTGGTAGAAGAAGCGCACCATAGCTGGCCCATGGCAATAGATGGAATTTCAAAATCAACAGAACCACGGGAGAGGGCAAAGAAGAGAAAAAGAAAAGATCGGAACCGAAAGAGGACCAAAGACTGGTATGAGTTGGAGAAGAAGAAGCCAGTGAAAGTCAAGCACGATCAGTCTTCTTGCTACATGTCACGCATCCGATTCAATCCAGGTAAGTTTAAATTTTGGTGGTTTGACCCGTTAAGAATGGTTAAATTATTTTTCAATTCCACAATTAAAATTTCAAATTTTAACGAGAGCCGGGTGGAATTAAACGGGTTAGATCGGGTCCAGATAAAAGAGAAGCCCCCTGATTATGTTTAAGTGTGGGGATGCTCTGTAGAGTTTGTAAATTTTTATTTATACTTATTTATTTTTTCTAGCTGTTCATTTTTTATTTGTGGTCCGTCTTTCAGTAGTTGTTCATAGGTTTTTATCTTTCTATTTTATCTTTGTTTTTGTGTCTTTGAGTCTGTTTATAGGTTTGCGTGTTTGCTTAGGTAGAGGAAATTTCACATGAGCGGATCCCATGTATTTATCTTTATATATATTTTATGAGTGGGAGTTTTGGTGGAGGTTTGGGTAATAAGAGAACTTTTCTAAAATAATAATAATAATAATAATAATAATAATAATAATAATAATTAACTTTCTGTGAAAAAAGACTTTTCACGTAATGTGAGGAGTCTGGGCTGACCTGTTCGCCTTATGTGACCATCAATTACCCCGGAAAGTTACATTTTTTTTTCGCTCGCAATGCGTGTTGTGATCACCAGTGTCCTTCACGTTGAGTGAGAACCATTTTTTTTTCTTTCTACCCATTTGGTTCTACCACCATTCACCGCCATTTTGCCAAGCAGGTACGTCTTCTTGTTTGTTGTTATATTATGAGTCTAAGTTAGTAGTTGTGTCTTTTTATTTTTGTGTGGTTCGGTATTATGCTCGGGTTTTGTTTATTTTGTTTTGCGCAGGTTTGGATTGCACCACCCGTACTCAATCTCCATTCGGGTGATTCCAGAGCTGTTTATCATTTGTCAAGGCAAGCCCAGAGTTTACCAGTGTGTCAGAGCCGATCGCGACCAAAATGCTATACGATCGAGCTGAATGGGACTAGAGTTTTTGGAGCTTACGCGTTAATAAACCAGCTAAGTCCTTTTCAATTTGCCCTTGTCTTTTTATTTTTGTATTTTATTTTTGTATTCGGAATTTATTTTTTGTTTTGAGTCGTTTCTATTCCTACATTGAGGACAATGTAGAGTTTAAGTGTGGGGATGGAAACTGTCGTCTAGTCTGTATATAGGGTCGTTTTGAGTCCAAAAAAAAATGAAAAAAAAAAGTCCCTGATTTTGAAGTTTGCATTATATAAAATATGGAAGATGATATGTAAAGTTAGGTGTCCGGTTTTCAAATAGTATGTATAATAAGAGATTAAAATTGATTGAAAACGTGTCTGATTTGGGATATGTGGGTAGGCTCAACCGGTAGAAAGGTTTCCTTTGAAAAGTAATAAATTAATTATGTTAGGCTATTTTGTGGGTTCTCATCTAGGAGAAACGGGGAGACCGAAACCGCCAAAAATAGTATAAGAAGCACCGTTATAAGTAGAAAACCGTTAGAATTTCTAATCATTTTGAAAAAAAAAATATATTAGAAATCAAAGCAAAAATGCTGAAGCTTAAGGTGCCTGGCCACTGGGATAGCGACTTGGATTGGTCACACCCTCTGAGTTAAGTATGCTGAGATGAAAAAAAAATGCTGAAGCTTAAGGTGCCTGGCCACTTGGATAGCGACTTGGATTGGTCACACCCTCTGAGTTAAGTATGACGAAAAAAAAAAACAAAAAAAAAAAAAAGTGATTTTAAATTCTCTTGGTTTTCTACATAAGACGGTTGGGAAATGGTCAATTGGTCGTTCCTTTAGCTTCATAAGCTTGAGGTGGGATTAGGAGGAACTGTGGCTTCCTTCGAGTGAGACCCTAGATAGACTAATCAACATGAACTTAACATAAATAAAAAGGGGCTTGGAAACCGGTGTGGGTTTAAGAGGATCAATATACCTGCAATCGCAATCAATACGTTAGTAGATTATTAATTAAGTAACCTATGTTTTGAAACTGGATGTAAACCTAACAATGATTCCATAGCATAATTCTTTTTCAGGGACGAAAAAAAGATAAGTGTGGGGATATTTGATGTATCGTAAAATACATCTATTTCCAGTGTAAAGTTTGTATAGTTTTCGAGTCGTTTAGATAGTGTTTTTATTAGTTTTAGGCTTGTACCAGTCTATTTTATTTAGTATAGGTTTTTATAGTTTTTTATTAGTTTTCGGTCATTTTTAGCATTTATCTATTTTATTTTAGAATTGGTAGGTGTTCATGGACGTTGGAGCGTAAACGAGCAACTTTGATCAAGTCAAGAACACCCGAATCGAGAGCACGGAGTCATAATAATAATAATAAAAGTGAACGTGACTTCGGGGTCATAGCCCAAAGCCACAACCAAAGACAAAAGAAAAAATGGATGAATGGGCCTAAAAGTGGAAGGAGGGAAATAATTATTGGAGTGTGGAACAAGTGACGGGAAAAAGGAAAAATAATAAAAAGAAAAAGAAAGCAGTGATATTGAATATAACTAGGGTAGCCGCAAATTGTTGCAGGGGAGAGTATCATTAGACAACATTATTCTTTGAGGGTTATTATTCTTCATCGAAGGAGAGCAGGAAGGATATTTTTTGGACAGGAGCACACACAAGCAAATATATTAAGGAGGCAGGCCAGGGATCAAAGGTTTTAAGCCAGCGATTATTCGGGTGTCAATCATTCGGTGTTTTCGTTCCTTTATTATCTTTGTTCTATATAATGATTGTTGAAATTTTATTTGGCTTTGTTTTTCTTTTCAAGATGATTTGTGGCTAAAACTTTTATTAGCTACCTAGGCCAAGACAAATAACTATGTTGTGATTTGTTTTTATTTTCTATGGTTTTTGGAACGTGTTTTGGATTTATGATTCAGTAAAGATTTTGATTTCTCTAGATCTGGTGTATGTGCGTATCTATTATTTTTTAATTGTCACTTATTCACTCCACTTGCACTTTTGTGAATGTCTTTCATGTATGAGTGCTAGTTAGGTTGCAGACTTTGTGTAGCAACTAGTTTATGGTCAATAGTCGCGAGTTTACCATAGGAGTGGTATTTGGTGGTTAGAAGATTTTAGGTATTCTTCCAAGTTCAATAGCTGTGAGGTGAGGGCTTGTTGGTATGTCTAGGTTGTTAGATTGCTAGGTTAGAGGCTTTGTGAGAAGATCTGCCTAGTTTCCCTTTCAACTCTTGCATATCAAGTTAAATCTAGGCTTCAATAATTACCCCTTGCACCTAGTGTAGTGAGGCTTTCGCGCTGTGAGGTAGATTGTCTAGCGGGTACTCGATCATAAGAGTTAGATAACCTGTGAGGGTTTGTACTCCAACCAGTAGTTTAACAGCACAAAAATATTCTAGGGTTTCCCCTTGAGAAGGGTCGAGGGTGTCTAGTTTATTCTTGATGTTTAGTATTTTAAGATCCCGGTTCCAAATCAGTTACATAACCATAGAAGCTTATCAGGCATAGTTAGGAGTCTGGTCTAGGTAGTGTTTTGTCATCATCTGAATTCGGCTCAGCTAAGTTCTCGTTTTTTTTTAGTTCACTTTAGCTCGTCTTAGTTAACCTTTATTTTATAGAAATTTAGTTTTTAGTAAAACCCCCCTTTAAAATAACAAATAAATTAATTTAATCAGTTTTAGGATAAGTAATCGAGTCTAGTTTTCGTTTTCCATTAGAGTCTCGTGGGTTCGATATCCGGACTTACTTTAGCTTTACTAGAGTCGATAGGTTCACTTGCCTGTCAGTAGTTTAGTTTTAGAGAGTCTAGAGTATTACTAGGTGTCTAGTTTTAGGTTTAATTTAGTTATTTTTATTAAACTACTTTTAGCACATCATTCATGGTGGGACTCGAACCTGGGCCATAAGCCGGTTCAAGTCTTACCACATCTTGTCTCAACCAACTGATCTGTGAACTATTTTGTGATAGATTCTGATTTGAATTAACCTTAAACGATTTACATCAGAGTCATCTTCCCCATTTCATTCTAATCGAGCCCTAGCTTATCAATACACCAAACCAACAAACAATAACCCGATTAATCATAGGGTTATTGTTTGTTGATGGCCGATGAACAAAACCCATCAAAAAGATTGAACTTACAAGAACGATTTCGTGATAATTGTCGAGTCAACAGAAAAGTCAAACTTCAAACGATTACTCTTATACAGATGATTTTAACAGAAATTGATAGTGAGGGTTTGTATTTCGGCCCCTTTAGATTGCTATCAAAGGTTCGATTTATAGTAAAGCCTATGGATTAATAAAATAGAAAGTTTGACCATGTTTGAATGTATATGCGTGAATTGAGCTTAAAATGGCGTGCATTGATTGTGTAATATGCGAAATTAATTATCATACCATAAAACGAATCAATCACGAGTCAATCTACTGTGCTTGTTTTGTTAATTGAACAATTAAAGGTTTTGGTGGCTGTCATCTGCGCGAAACAGCAGCAGCAAGAAAGGGAAAAAATCAGAGCTTAAAAGGGCTTAAATATAATTCGAATTGAAATGATAGCAAGACATGAGCCGTAGCTCAGTGGTTGTTGGCGTGAGTCTGTTTGGTTGAACCGGCTACCTGCCCGGGTTCGAGTCCCGGCAGGAGCTTCTTTTTATTTTTTGTTTTAAAACAAAAAGGGAAAGGAGGGATAGAGATGGGCCGGACTGTGCTGTGGGCTGCGTTCTGGGCCGAGTTTATTGGGTTTCAGAAAATGGTTGGGTAGTTGGTTTGGGATATCTATATGATTTGGGCTTTAGTGTTTTGGGTATAAGTTTGGTTATGGTTTAGGGGTGGTAAAATATAATGACTAACTTCATTATTTTTATTATTATTATTATTATTATTATTATTATTACTATTATTATTATTATTAGTATTATGATGAGGATAAATTGTGGCGTACAATATAGGAGGTGCGATATAAAAAATGTATATATATATATAATGATAATAGTGATAAAAGTGACGGATGTCACAGCATCCCCTACTTTTAGAAACTTTGTCCCGAAGTTATTAGAAACATAGGGTTATGGATGTTTGGGTAAGAATTAAGATAACTGTGGTTTGGAAAATTCAAATAATTTGGATAAGAGGCTTGATAGGTGTGAGTTAAGGGTTTTGGATAAGGTTCGTCTCGAATAGCGAGGAGATTAAGAATCTACTAAAACACTAAACTTCAAGTTTTATGAATCCTAAAATAAATGTATGAGTTGATTGATTATAGAAAGACTAATGAACTACCAAGTAACTAGAGTTTGTTCCTGGTCCGACTTCCAGTCTCACTTTCAATGCATCATTAGTGTTTGTATACAGGGTGTACCGCAGCTAACCCACCACACCTTTGATACCTTGAAAACGTACTGGACGCCTACCAAAAACTCTAATAGAATTTCACACTTCCCTAACGTACCTGTAAATTCATGATTACGTTCCGGACCGGAATCATCAATTTACCTTACATTAGGGTTTTATGTCCTTCTATAATCCTAATCTAACACACATTAAAGCAAATAAGTTTCACAAGAAGATGACACAACAACACGTTTATCAATGAAATGAGGCTATGAAATAATAAGGTCAATTGCATTGGTTTGCAACGACTTGTAAGCATAACAGTATTTAAGTATGGGCTACCACTCGTCCGAGGAGCCCTTTAAATGAAATGTTTATCTGTGTTGCGTGGATAATACACACATGTAAGCAAGTTTGTAAGTACTACAACCATTAAGTGTAAGTGTTATCTTAGTGGCCTATAGAAATAGTTTACGAGTATCATGAATAATTAAATGTTCAATGAATAGCCAACTTGAGGGAAAAATCAAGTTTCATGTAATAACCAATGTTGCTTTTAGAAAAGCTCTGTAGGATCAAGTATCAAGTTTTTAGTAGTTTGATTTTCATGGAAATTAAGTCCAAACGTTTCAAATAGATGTAAGGTAGAGTCTACGATTAAAATAAACATAACCAAATATGATAAATTTCCATTCTGTGTTCGTACACAATAGTATGCAAGGAAATTTCCAGATGTTATATGCTAATGAGTGCGACAAAATTGGGTACAAAATGATAATAGGATCAAGAAAATGAAAGTGCAAGTGCAAGTGTTTGATTCCCGAGTCTTAAGAAGATTCCATCCATGTCTTAGCCAGTGGGATTAACGTCATCCTGACCGTCTGCTTCGTTGATATTGATATTGAAAGCTCGTCCATGTGCCACCAGGTTTACATTATTCAATTTAGGGCATTGAGGTCGCATGTGGTTAGGGTCTCTACAATGATAGCATGCTCGACCGTTAGTAATCTGTAGTGGTTCCTGGGCAGCTGTTTGATGATTACCCTGTGTCCTATCCATTACACGACAAGTGGTGACAAAGTGTCCAAACCTTCCACATCTAGTGCATTGACGAAATGGAAGACTTGCAGGGTGATGATACTTGCGAGTGTTGCATTGAGGATGGATTCCCGTGTAGGCCTTCTTGATAGGAGGTTGAGTCACCGGATCAACAACAGCATGGTTCTGATCATCGCCTATTCGTTTCTTGAAGTTCGAAGCAGTAGTGGCGGCCTTTGCTAAAACAGTCTTAGATTGCTCGACAACATGGGTGATTTTCTCAGTAGACGTCTTGGTGCCCTTTCTAACCAAGTTTCCTTTCCTTACGTGTTTGTCTGTTAAAGTGGCTGCAAGCTGGATGGCTTCTTCTACCGTAGTGTCTTTGCCTCCAGTGACAACGTCTTGAATCAGGTCTGGTAATCCCTCGATATATTTTTCGATTGCTCGAGAGACCGGGGTGACCATGTGTGGAACCAGTATGCTAAGTTCGTGATATCGAGTATTATACGCTAGATTCTCACCACTGTCTTGTTTCAACCCATGGAACTCTTCCTCTAGTTTCCTGATTTCGTTCCTAGGGCAGAATTTGGCGATCATGAGTTCCTTAACCTCAACCCAAGATAAGGATAAAGCAACATCAGCTCCTCGATTGCGCTTTTCGCCATTCCACCAGGTTAGCGCCCCCTTTTGAAGGACACTAGTAGCATAGCGAACACGGAGTTCATCAGGACATTCACTGTTCACAAAGGTGCTCTCCATGCTTTCAAACCATTGGAGGAGGCCAGTAGCACCCTCCTCACCAGTGAATTTTGTGGGGTTGCAGGAGTTAAAGTGTTTGAAAGTGCACCGAAATTGAGTCGTACTCCCTATGTTGGCACTGTTACTATTCTGGGTTATCTCACTGACAAGGTTTGGGATCACTGCAGCAATTTGCTCGGCGACTAAAGATGCGAGGCGACGATCGGAACGTTGTCCAAAAGCACGAACAGGACGTTGGCTGGCATCACGGAGCATGCGGCGAGCAGACATCTATGAGGTAGTCAATGAATAATCATGAGATTAGAAAATGTAAGTGTATAACCGTACAGATGATTATGAAGGTATGAACTTGTAAGCAATATATGAAAATGAAATACAAAATATTGTATATGAAACAAGGGGGTGTTATTGAAAAGCTTGCATAAAATACTTGGAGTGCCCTTGTCTAGCTGTAAAGCCCAACAAGAACGTTGACTTTTCAAGGGAATTGAACCCAATGGTGATCAAAGAAGACATGCTTTAGCCTATAAGTGGACACTCACTCCAGGAATCCCCAGGTAAGCATAACAGGTCCGTAAATGGATTTATGCGCTATGCTTGCCTATGCTAGAAAACCCAGTGTACAGGCGTCCACCCTTCCAGATTGCACGTGTTCTATCACACTCATTAAAGCTCAACAACTTTGAAGGAGCAAAATACGAGTAGGTATTATGCCTAAGCGTGTCTTCATGGAAGGCACTGCTCCTGTTCCATGGTGACGTAATCTTTCCACTCCTTGTAGGACACCGTCTCTATGCACCATGATGAAAGACGAGGAGAATGGAGGAGAAGGGAAAGATAGAAGAAGGAAAGTAGAGGGAAATGAGGGGAATGGAAATTTAAGGAATATTATGCATGAAAGTTCGGTTATAGTCTAGGCCATTTTATCTAATAACCTAGTTCCCTATAACCATGGCTCTGATACCAATCTGTAACACCCCAACCGATGGCGGAATCATCGAGGTGTCACGTAGTGACGATTGTTCAAAAGTTCATGGTACTAAAATGTAAATATTTGATTATTGAATACTGTTTTACAACATGTGAAATTGAATACACAACAAGAATTGAAATAGCTGATTTATTTAGTCTAAGTCCAAGTCCTATATGAAGCGTCAAGCAGCTTATCCTGAAACATGCATGAAATAAATTTTGTCAACATATGATGTTGGTGAGTACTACCTAGTTTTGTACATATAGTATAAGTTTTGAAAGGTAGTACAATTCATGTGTCTAGCATCACCAAGGCATTATGTAAACACGCAAGTAACCAAACAAGACAAAGATCAAATGTAAAGTTGCACAACGAAATTGATAATGAGCACCTCAACACGTGTGAGTCTAAAAGAGCACCATAACACAAAGTTATGTCTAAATGAGCACCATAACATAAGTTACGTCTATGTGTAAAGAGCACCATAACATAAGTTATGTCTAGATGTATGATTTTGTATGTAAGCTACGTTCATGTTCAAACATAAGCACAAAGATAATCAAGACACGTATATGAATTGTAAATGAATAAAAATGTATGTGTAAATGAATATGAAGGTTTTGTATACTTGTGCATGAATCACCCCAAAAGTTGTAAAAACGAAAAGGGGGATAAGTAATACTCACATTAGCGAGGTGGTAAGTCTTGTATAATTGAATAAGTGTAATCCAATGTTACCAAGTGTCACCCTATGTATAATGTAACAAATAAGTCTAAGTCTATCTAGTCTATAAGTATTTTCTAGGGCTTCAAATTGGGGATAAACGTTTATTTGATTAATAAACAAATTGTTTATTAAATATAAGAAATTTAATAATTAAATGAATAAAAGTCTTTTTGTAAATTTTAAATCAAAAATGGTCACAATATAAAGTTTTAAGTGTGAAAATAATTTTTATAAAATTATTTTCTTGAAAATAGAATATTTAATCTATTTATTTCAAATTGTCAAAATATGATTTTAATATCTAAAAATATTAAAATTAAAGAATTCTTGCATTAAAAAATTGTATTTCTGTTCCAAATTAATAGAAATAATTTATGTAAAATTTTGGTACAAAAAATTGTAAAATGAATTTATTATGAATTATTTATGATTAAAACTAACAAAAATTGATTAAAAATATTAAACAAACGGTTTTTCAGAAATAAAAATTATTTCTGAAATGTATATTGTTATACAAGTTTAGGATAATTTTAGTGGGATTTTATAAAATCGTTTTGATATTTTTATAGAATTTTAAAATTTTAATTGAATAAACTTGTAATATTTATTATATATATTAAATAAATTATTTTTGAAAAACTAAAAATTGGATGATGAACTTTATCAGTGGAAAAACATAAAATATATTTTGTAGAATTTATAAACTAGTTTTAGTATTTTAAAACGATTTTTTTTAAAAAGAATGAAGATAATATAGGTATAAAGGATAATAAAAAAAATGTTTGTTCATGGTGGGACTCGAACCTGGGCCATAAGCCGGTTCAAGTCTTACCACATCTTGTCTCAACCAACTGATCTGTGAACTATTTTGTGATAGATTCTGATTTGAATTAACCTTAAACGATTTACATTAGAGTCATCTTCCCCATTTCATTCTAATCGAGCCCTAGCTTATCAATACACCAAACCAACAAACAATAACCCGATTAATCATAGGGTTATTGTTTGTTGATGGCCGATGAACAAAACCCATCAAAAAGATTGAACTTACAAGAACGATTTCGTGATAATTGTCGAGTCAACAGAAAAGTCAAACTTCAAACGATTACTCTTATACAGATGATTTTAACAGAAATTGATAGTGAGGGTTTGTATTTCGGCCCCTTTAGATTGCTATCAAAGGTTCGATTTATAGTAAAGCCTATGGATTAATAAAATAGAAAGTTTGACCATGTTTGAATGTATATGCGTGAATTGAGCTTAAAATGGCGTGCATTGATTGTGTAATATGCGAAATTAATTATCATACCATAAAACGAATCAATCACGAGTCAATCTACTGTGCTTGTTTTGTTAATTGAACAATTAAAGGTTTTGGTGGCTGTCATCTGCGCGTAACAGCAGCAGCAAGAAAGGGAAAAAATCAGAGCTTAAAAGGGCTTAAATATAATTCGAATTGAAATGATAGCAAGACATGAGCCGTAGCTCAGTGGTTGTTGGCGTGAGTCTGTTTGGTTGAACCGGCTACCTGCCCGGGTTCGAGTCCCGGCAGGAGCTTCTTTTTATTTTTTGTTTTAAAACAAAAAGGGAAAGGAGGGATAGAGATGGGCCGGACTGTGCTGTGGGCTGCGTTCTGGGCCGAGTTTATTGGGTTTCAGAAAATGGTTGGGTAGTTGGTTTGGGATATCTATATGATTTGGGCTTTAGTGTTTTGGGTATAAGTTTGGTTATGGTTTAGGGGTGGTAAAATATAATGACTAACTTCATTATTTTTATTATTATTATTATTATTATTATTATTATTATTATTATTACTATTACTATTATTATTATTATTAGTATTATGATGAGGATAAATTGTGGCGTACAATTAGGAGGTGCGATATAAAAAATGTATATATATATAATGATAATAGTGATAAAAGTGACGGATGTCACAGCATCCCCTACTTTTAGAAACTTCGTCCCGAAGTTATTAGAAACATAGGGTTATGGATGTTTGGGTAAGAATTAAGATAACTGTGGTTTGGAAAATTCAAATAATTTGGATAAGAGGCTTGATGTGACACCCGGCATGTTTGGCTTAAACATATTAGTAACATCTAAGTCTACCTTAGCGAGAAACGTTTATAAACAAACTTAACTAGGTCAGTTGAGTCGGGTCAAGTTAGGATTGTCCAGGGTACAATGATCTGGAGGATCATTGGGAGTCGTTTTGGTAATACACTAGTACTGGGTTCCGTTGTTGGTGACATTACATGAACTAATTAAGTATATGTGTAGATTATGGGTTGTGTGGTGGATTATATACATAGATGTGTTTAAATGATGTGTAAATGATTATCCATGCTTAAATATGTTAAACATAGACTAAGGTTGCATGCTTGTATGTTAGGATGTGTTAGAATGCGTTAAACACGACAAACTGGAAAACTGGTTAAAAAGGGGTCTTGGTTCGACCACTTCGAGTGGTCGAAGGAGAAGTAATTGTCTGGTTCGACCCTTGTAAATGGGCGAACCAGGGAAGTGGAATTTAAGGAATTCCCTTCGACCAGACAGGGCTCATTCGACCCTGTGAAAGGGTCGAAGGAGACCACCTTCGACCAATGAATTGGGGCGAAGGAGAATTAGTATAAATACCAACCTTTGTCATTTTTCATCATTTCACAAACCCTAACCGTCCCAAAACGCTCTCAAACGATCTAAAACACTAAGGAAGGAGTTTTTGCTCTTCTTTTCCATAATCTAACCTATCTACAACATCTAAACAAGAATCCAAGGTGTGTTCATAATCCTAAACCTTTTTAAAAGCATTTTAATTCGTTTTCATCTAACCCTAATTGTCCGGATCTGTTCTAAGGGTGTTTTTATGATTAAAAACCTTTTAAACATCTTTCTAAATCAAAACATGATCATTTAACATAGGTTTTCATGATGAATAACATATGTAAATTGTGTATTATGTGGTGTTATGTGTTGTTCAATGATTTGCTGCTATATCTATGATAGAAACATGATATAGGATTGTTATTAATGTTGGAGTATTGTTGTCTAGGGTTAGGATTGGATATGATGATATTTGGGGGTTTTATTGGATTAAAACTTGATGTATGAATATTTATGATCAATAGAATGGATAAGAAAGATCGGATGATCGACAAACTGAGCATTTTAAGCTAAGCATGAATTGATTTCAAAAGTTTCCAAATTGGGTAAATTATTCATGCATGAAAGTGATGTTTCCATAATCTTTACCATTTTGGGAAAGGGCTGAAACGGACATATTATCGGGGGAAATCGGTGGGGTTTTGTAGAAATAAGTTATCCATGCTTGACTGCTGTGTTTGATGATGTTTCGAGTCGTTTTGAATGTGTTTGAAGCGTTTTTAGGAAAAATTTCACAACAGGGGCGAACCTGGCCTCCTTCGACCGATCGAAGGTGCGAAGGAGGAAGACGATGGTCGAACCTGGGTTTTTGCTGGGCGAATGAGGTAAAACGGGCGAAGGAGACATCGAACGGTCGAACGAAAGGTAAAACGGGCGAAGGAGACTAAAAAGGTGCGAAGGAGACTTAAAACTGACTGGTTCGACCGTTCTGATGCAGAAATGAGATTTTTGATACAAACTAAGTGTTTTATGCTTGAACCTTGTGTGTAATCTATGTGTACTTGATTAGTTAGGGTAATGGGTCACCAACGGGATGTCGGGTCGGTCTAGTGTGTCGGTTAAACATTTAAACACGTTTTAAAACATACTTGGTTACGATCTGGACAATCGGGGACTAGATAACCTTATGGTTATTAGTCGGAACACATGTGAACATTTTGATAGATCTCCGGTAGAGGGATTATCAAGGGCTAAACATCTTTACTTGTAATTGAAGAACGCTATCTAAGGTGAGTTCACGGCCCCACTTTTACTGCTTTAACTTTTGGGGGAGAAAACATGCGCTAAACTGTTTTGGTAACATATGTCATACTATGGTTTTAACTTTATATTGCTATACGATCTTTTGGAAGTCCCGGGGGAAACCATGAATGTGCGGGGATGCACAACGGGGGAAATGTGGATAGATCTATTGGGCGTGACCTGCCCCACTCGTCGGCTTGGAGGGCCGGGCGGGTGCATATTGTCTCGAACAGGTACATTGGTATCATGCTAAACATACGGGCTGCTTAAACATGCTAAACATTGCTAAACGTGTCTAGTAATGGTTTCCAATCGTAGTAGTAATGAAACATACGCCTAGCTAGCGTACTTGGTAACATTGATATAGTATGGACATGGTAACATTTTGGTAACATATTGAACAAACCTGTGAACTCACCAGCATTATATGTTGACATCTTTTTGGCATGTTTTTCTCAGGTCGCTAAGGTAGCAATGAACGGAACTAGGCGCACGGGTCTGCATTGGCGTCTAGGCATAGTTGCATGTTTTGTAATAAAAGTATTTTGAACAACTTTTGAGATGATAGCATAGTTGATTAAATGCTACTGAACCGATTCCGCTTATTAAATTAATGGTTATGTCTATTTACGTTTTGCATATAGAGTTGTTTATTGTGATCGTTGACTTGGATCCTGGTTTGTCATGCGCCTCGCGGTAAAACCCCGCAAGTGGAAATTTGAGGGTGTGACAGATTGGTATCAGAGCCAATGGTTATAGTGAACTAGGACTGCATGTAGAGTCTGGTCTATAGCCGAGTAGCACACACTAGACGGTCACATACTTTGGGTCTATTAATGGGATACGTACTAACGTTGTCGGGGTGTCCTTACATCATCATCATGCTTCTCCGTTACATCATCCGCTTTTATTTGGGTTCTTACCTACTCTTGTCTTCTTCTTCTGGATTGAAGAAGGAGGGGTTGATTTGTTGGTTCTAGCACACACATGCCTTCTTGCACTTGTACCTATCGTCACACGTTACTAGGCGACGATATTCAGTGACTGGGGTCTGGATTAGGGGTACATCTGGAGGACCATGTAGAGCAGTTTATCATTTCGGGTGCACACGAAATAATAAACTGGAATGCATGAAAATCCCGATGGATTTCGAGTTTGGATGTATAGTCCTGGATTTGTCCCTAGGTTAACTCTTATAAATTTCTAGTGGTTGACACTGGAAGTGAATCTGAATCCCTCGATTTCTTGATTTGTTAGATCATGTCTGGCGCTCGCGGTGGTGGACGTCGTGGTGGCGGCGGTGGCCGTGCTGGCGGCGGTGGTCGTGCTGGAGGCGGTGGTCGTGGGAACATCAACATGACCCAAGCTGAACTGAACAACTTGCTACAGCAGCAAGTGAACATGGCTATGGCTAATTTCCAGCTGGGATTAATGCCATGGGTGGTGAGTTGATTTGTGTCGACCTTGCCTCATTTTTGGGTTTCGTGTCCTTTCGTTTGTGTTTTACTCGTGTACCGTGTTTCAGGTGTTGGTGCCAATCCACCCCCACCTCAGTGCTCTTATAAGAAGTTTCGGGACTGTCAGCCCCATAACTTCGCTGGAACTGAGGGAGCGGTGGGACTGCTCCGATGGCTGGAGAAGGTGGAATCTGTGTTTGTTATGTGTAACTGTCCTGCTGGGGACCGGGTGAAGTATGCTACTGCGACATTTGAAGGGCCTGCATTGTCGTGGTGGAATGCTACTACTCAGAACGTGGGATTGGGGGAGGCTATTGCTATGCCTTGGGCGGAGTTCGTGCAGCTGTTGAGAGGTGAGTACTGTCCGAGAGAGGAGATACAGAAGTTGGAACATGAGGTCTGGAGTTACAAGATGGTTGGGTCTGAGATTGAGGAATATACTGTGAGGAGGAATGAGCTGGCGGTGTTGTGTCCTGACTTACACACACCCGAGTACAGGAGGATCGAGCACTATGTGTCTGGACTAGTGCCCGAAATTGCTAGGTTGGTGGCTGCTGGGAATCTTCCCACTATTGCTGAAGTTGTCCGATCTGCTCATCGGATGACTAACCTGAAGGTGGCAGAAGGCGTTTTGCCACCCAAGGGTGCTACTGTGAAGGTTGCTGAGGGGAACAAGAGGAAGTGGGAGAGTGTGGGGAAGAGTGTGGTGCCAGCTCAGCCGGCGAAGAAGTTTGAGTCATCTGGGTCTTCTTCTGGGCAGAAGACGAGTGGGTATGTTGGGAAGCATCCCAAGTGTAACAAGTGTGGTTTTCATCATTCTGGGGGTTGTGATAGGGCTCGTTGTCATCGGTGCCATCAGTTGGGACACCATGCTAAGGATTGCAAGGTGGCACTCACCCCAACTCAGACTCCTGCGGCTACTCCTGCTCCTGCTGCTCAGGGGACTCAGGGGAGGCAGGGGTGTTACCACTGTGGTGACACGGGACATTTCAAGCGTGACTGTCCCAAACTGAAGCAGGGCGATAATGGGAGGGGCGGGAACGGTAACGGGAACAACGGCGGCGGAGGCAGGACTGCACGTGCTTTCGTCATTGGATCTGCGGAGGCTAGGCAGGATCCAGACACAGTTACCGGTACGTTCCTTCTTAATGATCGCTATGTTTCTGTCTTGTTTGATTCTGGTGCCGATAAGAGTTTCGTATCTTTGGATATTAGTCGATTGCTAGATATAGTACCCACACCTTTAGAGGCTAAGTACTTAATAGAATTGGCTGATGGTAAGAAAATCGAAGCGACACACACCCTTAGGGAATGTCGCTTGGAACTGTCGGGTTTGTCTTTCCCCATTGACCTTATGCCGGTACCCCTGGGTAGTTATGATGTCGTGGTTGGCATGGATTGGTTATCGTTGTATCGCGCGGAGATCGTTTGTTTTGACAAGGTTATTCAGATCCCTCTCCCTGATGGAGAGATTCTTTCGGTTCGTGGCGAGAAAAGCGGTGCCCCGCTGAGTATCATTTCTAGCATGAAGGCCCGTAAGTATCTTCGGAAGGGCTGTTCGGCCATTCTGGCACTTGTTAACGTTTCTACTGATGATGAGAAGAAGATCGAGGATATTCCGGTGGTTCGTGACTTTTCTGATGTGTTTCCTGATGATTTACCTGGTCTCCCTCCCCACCGTCAGGTTGAGTTTGGTATTGATCTCACTCCGGGCGCAGCTCCTATTGCCCGAGCTCCATATCGTCTTGCACCTCCCGAGATGCAAGAGTTGTCCAGCCAGTTACAGGAACTCTTAGAAAAGGGTTTCATTCGACCGAGTTCTTCCCCGTGGGGAGCTCCTATTTTGTTTGTGAAGAAGAAGGACGGAAGTCTTCGCATGTGTATTGATTATCGTGAGCTGAACAAAGTGACCATCAAGAATCGTTATCCTCTTCCTCGCATTGATGATCTCTTTGACCAGCTTCAGGGCTCTAGCTACTATTCGAAGGTTGATTTGCGGTCCGGTTATCACCAGTTGCGCGTCAGGGAAGCTGACATTCAGAAGACTGCTTTTCGCACTCGTTATGGCCATTTTGAGTTCTTGGTCATGCCTTTCGGTCTCACCAACGCACCGGCGGTGTTCATGGATTTGATGAACCGCGTTTGCAAACCTTACCTTGATAAGTTCGTCATCGTGTTCATTGACGACATTCTGATTTATTCCAAGAACAAGGCGGATCATGAGGAACATCTGCGGTTGCTCTTGGAACTTTTGAGACAGGAGCAGTTGTATGCTAAGTTCTCAAAGTGTGATTTCTGGTTACGTGAAGTTCAATTCCTAGGACATGTGGTGAATGAACTGGGAATTCATGTCGATCCGGCTAAGATCGAAGCTATTAAAGACTGGGAAGCACCAAAGACGCCATCTGAAGTGCGGCAATTCCTAGGTCTTGTGGGTTATTATCGTCGTTTCATTGAGGGATTTTCGAAGATCGCTCAACCCCTCACTGCTCTTACCCAGAAGGACCGAAAGTTCGACTGGGATGAATCACAAGAATCAGTGTTTCAGATGCTGAAGCTTAAACTTTGTTCTGCACCTATCTTATCCCTACCTAAGGGTACGGATGACTTTGTTGTGTACTGTGATGCTTCTATTCGTGGTCTCGGTTGTGTGCTGATGCAACGCGGGAAGGTTATTGCTTATGCTTCTCGCCAACTCAAAGTTCATGAGAAGAACTATACTACTCATGACTTGGAACTGGGTGCGGTAGTTTTTGCGTTGAAAATCTGGAGACATTACTTGTACGGTACCAAGTGTGAAGTATATACCGATCACAAGAGTCTCCAGCATATTTTTGACCAGAAGGTGTTGAACATGCGGCAGCGTCGCTGGGTTGAACTCCTGAACGATTATGACTGTGCCATCAAATACCATCCTGGCAAGGCGAACGTTGTGGCGGACGCCTTGAGCAGGAAGGAGTCTGCGAACCCTCGCCGTGTTCGAGCCTTACAACTCACCATTCATTCGTCGTTGCCTGACCGAATCCGTTCTGCACAATTGGAAGCCTTGAAGGAGGAAAACCTTAAGGCTGAAACTATGCACAGTGCTGACAAGCATCTTGAACTCAGGACTGATGGCTTACACTATTTTGCGGGACGTGTTTAGGTCCCATTGTTCGGGGGATTGCGCGAGCTTGTCCTGGATGAAGCTCACAAATCCCGGTATTCTATCCACCCTGGCTCCGATAAGATGTATCAGGATTTGAAGATACTTTATTGGTGGCCGAACATGAAAGCTGACATAGCTTCTTACGTCAGCAAATGTTTGACTTGTGCTAAAGTCAAGGTGGAGTATCAGAGGCCGTCTGGTCTCCTGCAACAACCAGAGGTTCCGGAATGGAATTGGGAACGAATCACGATGGATTTTGTCATCAAGCTGCCAAGGTGTAACATCGCAAAATTTTCCCCAAAATTTTAATACATAAAAGCCCTTATATATATATATATATATATATATATATATATATATATATTATTACACCTTTATCATTAATATTATACAAATGTGCCTAAGTCTTTATTTATCCTAACTCACAACTTATATACATACATAAACGTATATAAATAATAATAATAATAATATGATTCTAAATTCTTTTTTTTTCCTACAAGATTTTTTTTTAAATAAAGCCTTGAGTCAAATAGTCAAAGTCCTAGTCAAAGTCTTAGTCAAATAGTCAAAGTCTTAGTCAAATAGTCAATTCATTATAAAACCTTACTTTATGGTGTTGACAAATTTTAATGGCTAATTGACTCCAAAACTAGTATAAAAACCCACCTATGACTCATTATACTTTGCACCTCTAAATCGATTGTTTCAATCTGATTAAACTTTCCCTCATACCTTTCTTCTATAGTCTATTACTTCTACAATTGAAGCTTTGATTATAAGCTCTTGTAATTGGCGAATTGGAAGCTTGATATTCTTTCTTTTTCGTTTTCTTCAATTTGGACTAGCTACGTTGTTGAGTCTTTGGGATTCGCCTCGCATACATTCACAACACATTATTCTATTTTTTTTACGAGACATAACATTTTGCTAAGGTGAGTTTTACATAGCCCCTTTTCTATTTATCACCATTTTTGGGGTGAAACATGTTACAACAATATTCATGCAATTCAATCATCAATGTGTCTATGTGTATTTCTATGTTGCATTATATCTTGAACATGACTAGGGTAAGCACAATTCTAGCATAAACATTCATCAACCAAACGGTATACATTGATAGATCTATTGGACTGACAATCCCACCCGGATACGTGCCTCCTACAAAGGTTGCGTGGGTGTTTGTTACTGCAATATAAACGAGTGAACCATGAGCGTATGGGATGTACCACAATACAACAGTCACAAGGGTTGATTATGCACTCGATTTACTTCTAGTATGTTTTCACATATGGACTAGATTGCCATGACACATGAATTGCACAACAATTTTATTCGATTATCAAAACCTATGTAATTCTCACCAACTTTTGTTGACCCAAAATATTTTCAACTTAACATGTTTCAGGTTCTACTTGCTTGAAGATTTGAATTAATGCTTGAAGATGTGTGCATAGTTTTATTCAATTTGATGTACGAATTCTTGTAGAACAATTGTATGTAATTTATTTAAATCATATAATGAAATTTATTATTTACCATGAGCTACTGAACAATCATCAATACGTGACATCCCGATGTTTCCGCCATCGGTTGGGGTGTTACACAAGGTCACCTAGTGGTTATGATATGATTTGGGTGATTGTTGACCGGCTGACAAAATCGGCACGTTTTATACCTATTAAGGAAACCGATGGACTCGAGCGGTTAGCTCGACTCTACCTTAAGGAGGTGGTTGCTCGGCACGGGGTGCCTGTTTCTATTATCTCTGATCGTGATTCTCGTTTCGCTTCGCGTTTCTGGAAGGCTCTGCACAAGGCTTTGGGTACTCAGTTGGATATGAGTACGGCTTAACATCCGCAAACTGATGGACAGAGTGAGCGGACGATTCAAACCTTGGAAGACAAGCTTCGGGCATGTGTTATCGATTTTGGCAAAAGTTGGGAGATCCACCTGCCGTTAGTGGAGTTCTCCTACAACAACAGCTATCACTCTAGCATCAAGGAAGCTCCGTTCGAGGCTCTTTACGGACGGAAATGTCGATCACCACTTTGTTGGGCCGAGGTGGGCGAGAGCCAGCTCACTGGTCCGGAACTCGTGTATGAAACTTCGGAGAAAATCGTACAGATCCGTCAACGTTTGGCTGCTGCACGGGATCGCTAGAAGAGTTATGCCGATCGCCGTCGAAAACCTTTAGAGTTCCAGGTTGGGGACAGGGTACTTCTGAAAGTTTCACCATGGAAGGGCGTTATACGCTTCGGAAAGCGTGGCAAGCTTAACCCTCGTTATGTCGGACCATTCGCAATCCTGGATCGGATTGGACCGGTGGCATACAAACTTGACTTACCGGCGGAGCTCGGTAGTGTACACAATGTCTTCCATGTGTCTAACTTGAAGAAGTGTTTGGCTGATGAATCTCTCATTGTACCACTGGAAGAGATCAAGGTTGATGATCGTCTTCGCATTGTGGAGGAACCTGTCGAGATTCTCGACTACAAGATTCGTAGCCTTCGTCGGAGTAAAATCCGCATCGTTAAAGTCCGTTGGAACTTGAACCGCGGACCGGAGTTCACATGGGAACGGGAGGATCAGATGAAAGCTAAGTATCCTCATCTCTTCCCGAAGCGCGCGTTTGAATCGAGGCATGTTACTGCTGAAGCAGAATGAATCTCGGGTCGAGATTCCTTTCAACGTGGGGATGATGTGACATCCGGTAATTTTCTTTTCGTTCTGTTCTTTTCGTTTCTTTCTCTTTGGGGCTTTGCGCAATTTTCGGGACGAAAATTCTTTCAACGTGGGGATGATGTGACACCCGGCATGTTTGGCTTAAACATATTAGTAACATCTAAGTCTACCTTAGCGAGAAACGTTTATAAACAAACTTAACTGGGTCAGTTGAGTTGGGTCAAGTTAGGATTGTCCAGGGTACAATGATCTGGAGGATCATTGGGAGTCGTTTTGGTAATACACTAGTACCGGGTTCCGTTGTTGGTGACATTACATGAACTAATTAAGTATATGTGTAGATTATGGGTCGTGTGGTGGATTATATACATAGATGTGTTTAAATGATGTGTAAATGATTATCCATGCTTAAATATGTTAAACATAGACTAAGGTTGCATGCTTGTATGTTAAGATGTGTTAGAATGCGTTAAACACGACAAACTGGAAAACTGGTTAAAAAGGGGTCTTGGTTCGACCACTTCGAGTGGTCGAAGGAGAAGTAATTGTCTGCTTCGACCCTTGTAAATGGGCGAACCAGGGAAGTGGAATTTAAGGAATTCCCTTCGACCAGACAGGGCTCATTCGACCCTGTGAAAGGGTCGAAGGAGACCACCTTCGACCAATGAATTGGGGCGAAGGAGAATTAGTATAAATACCAACCTTTGTCATTTTTCATCATTTCACAAACCCTAACCGTTCCAAAACGCTCTCAAACGATCTAAAACACTAAGGAAGGAGTTTTTGCTCTTCTTTTCCATAATCTAACCTATCTACAACATCTAAACAAGAATCCAAGGTGTGTTCATAATCCTAAACCTTTTTAAAAGCATTTTAATTCGTTTTCATCTAACCCTAATTGTCCGGATCTGTTCTAAGGGTGTTTTTATGATTAAAAACCTTTTAAACATCTTTCTAAATCAAAACATGATCATTTAACATAGGTTTTCATGATGAATAACATATGTAAATTGTGTATTATGTGGTGTTATGTGTTGTTCAATGATTTGTTCCTATATCTATGATAGAAACATGATATAGGATTGTTATTAATGTTGGAGTATTGTTGTCTAGGGTTAGGATTGGATATGATGATATTTGGGGGTTTTATTGGATTAAAACTTGATGTATGAATATTTATGATCAATAGAATGGATAAGAAAGATCGGATGATCGACAAACTGAGCATTTTAAGCTAAGCATGAATCGATTTCAAAAGTTTCCAAATTGGGTAAATTATTCATGCATGAAAGTGATGTTTCCATAATCTTTACCATTTTGGGAAAGGGCTGAAACGGACGTATTATCGGGGGAAATCGGTGGGGTTTTGTAGAAATAAGTTATCCATGCTTGACTGCTGTGTTTGATGATGTTTCGAGTCGTTTTGAATGTGTTTGAAGCGTTTTTAGGAAAAATTTCACAACAGGGGCGAACCTGGCCTCCTTCGACCGATCGAAGGTGCGAAGGAGGAAGACCAGGGTCGAACCTGGGTTTTTGCTGGGCGAATGAGGTAAAACGGGCGAAGGAGACATCGAACGATCGAACGAAAGGTAAAACGGGCGAAGGAGACTAAAAAGGTGCGAAGGAGACTTAAAACTGACTGGTTCGACCGTTCTGATGCAGAAATGAGATTTTTGATACAAACTAAGTGTTTTATGCTTGAACCTTGTGTGTAATCTATGTGTACTTGATTAGTTAGGGTAATGGGTCACCAACGGGATGTCTGGTCGGTCTAGTGTGTCGGTTAAACATTTAAACACGTTTTAAAACATACTTGGTTACGATCTGGACAATCGGGGACTAGATAACCTTATGGTTATTAGTCGGAACACTTATGTGAACATTTTGATAGATCTCCGGTAGAGGGATTATCAAGGGCTAAACATCTTTACTTGTAATTGAAGAACGCTATCTAAGGTGAGTTCATGGCCCCACTTTTACTGCTTTAACTTTTGGGGGAGAAAACATGCGCTAAACTGTTTTGGTAACATATGTCATACTATGGTTTTAACTTTATATTGCTATACGATCTTTTGGAAGTCCCGGGGGAAACCATGAATGTGCGGGGATGCACAACGGGGGAAATGTGGATAGATCTATTGGGCGTGACCTGCCCCACTCGTCGGCTTGGAGGGCCGGGCGGGTGCATATTGTCTCGAATAGGTACATTGGTATCATGCTAAACATACGGGCTGCTTAAACATGCTAAACATTGCTAAACGTGTCTAGTAATGGTTTCCAATCGTAGTAGTAATGAAACATACGCCTAGCTAGCGTACTTGGTAACATTGATATAGTATGGACATGGTAACATTTTGGTAACATATTGAACAAACCTGTGAACTCACCAGCATTATATGTTGACATCTTTTTGGCATGTTTTTCTCAGGTCGCTAAGGTAGCAATGAACGGAACTAGGCGCACGGGTCTGCATTAGCGTCTAGGCATAGTTGCACGTTTTGTAATAAAAGTATTTTGAACAACTTTTGAGATGATAGCATAGTTGATTAAATGCTACTGAACCGCTTCCGCTTATTAAATTAATGGTTATGTCTATTTACGTTTTGCATATAGAGTTGTTTATTGTGATCGTTGACTTGGATCCTGGTTTGTCATGCGCCTCGCGGTAAACCCCCGCAAGTGGAAATTTGAGGGTGTGACACTTGATAGGTGTGAGTTAAGGGTTTTGGATAAGGTTTGTCTCGAATAGCGAGGAGATTAAGAATCTACTAAAACACTAAACTTCAAGTTTTATGAATCCTAAAATAAATGTATGAGTTGATTGATTATAGAAAGACTAATGAACTACCAAGTAACTAGAGTTTGTTCCTGGTCCGACTTCCAGTCTCACTTTCAATGCATCATTAGTGTTTGTATACAGGGTGTACCGCAGCTAACCCACCACACCTTTGATACCTTGAAAACGTACTGGACGCCTACCAAAAACTCTAATAGAATTTCACACTACCCTAACGTACCTGTAAATTCATGATTACGTTCCGGACCGGAATCATCAATTTACCTTACATTAGGGTTTTAGATAACAGAAATTTGTTCATGGCCTTCGACACAGTCTGGAAAGACACGTATAAAAAATCATTTTATAAAATGAAATAGGCATTTTTACACAAAAAACTAACAAACATACGAACACGGGTGACGAAGGGTCATGCAAAACCTTGAAGAATTGAGAACCTTTGTGATAAGATATAATAACGTTGGTGTGTTCAGATGAGATCCTGTTTTTTAAAATAAGTAAAACATAGAATGATTAAGTCCATTTAAAGGTAAATCCGATTCACCGTAGATTAAAATTAAAAATCGTAATATTAGTATTAGTAATATATTCGTAAATTAATTCGGTCAATTCGGTCAATAATAAATAAATGAGCTTAAAATCGTAATATATAACATTAAATTCGGTCAATTATTATTAATGTCATTATAACTCATAATAAATATCATTAAAAAATAAATAAATCCTATTAATTGCAGAAAACACCAATAATAATTCGAACAAATAGTAATATAAATAATATTAAACATAATTTCATAAATATAGATTAAACATAATTTTGTAGTAATATTAATATAAATAAATGAGATTAAAAAATCGTAATAAATAACATTCAATTCGGTCAATTATTATTAATGTCAATAAATAACATTAATTCTAACATACTAAAAATACATTAAAATGATTAAATCTTATTAAACATAAATTCGAAAAAAAAGTAATATAAATAAATGAGATTAAAATTTTTAATAAATAACATTAAATTCGGTCAATTATTATTAATGTCAATAATTAATATTAAATATCTTAATAAATAACACTAAAAATGAATAAATCTTATTAATTGCAATCAAGACTAATCATAATTCGTATGTGGAAACTGTAACGTCATTGCATATGATGTTTTTAGATAACAGAAATTTGTTCATGGCCTTCGACACAGTCTGGAAAGATACGTATAAAAAAATCATTTTATAAAATGAAATAGGCATTTTTACACAAAAAACTAACAAACATACGAACACGGGTGACGAAAAGTCATGCAAAACCTTGAAGAATTGAGAACTTTTGTGATAAGATATAATAACGTTGGTGTGTTCAGATAAGATCCTGTTTTTTAAAATAAGTAAAACATCGAATGATTAAGTCCATTTAAAGGTATCAATACCGATTTAAAAAGTCGGTATTTCTAATGAATATTCATTAACTTACCATTTATACTGGTAATCGATTCTATATTTTAAATAATATACAAATGAATGCTTTATTGAATTTATTAAATTTTTATAGTAAAATGGTTACTTACCATTCTCTATTTAGTATTTTGGGAGATAAGATACATAAATATACCTTCTAAAAATAAGATTCGTCTACAGTTGTTTATATTTGATGTTTTACAATGACATCTTGACTATTTTTAGTAGGAGAAGTCAACATTGTTATTAATGTGATTACAGAAAATTAGTGTGCTTATATGGTATTAACAAAATTTGTTTTTTTTTTTATTAGAATCCACTTATATACATAAACGTCCATTACAATTATTTTTATATAATTAATATTATTCATAAATTCAAAATTGTTAGTGCATTGACGTTTATATTGGGTAAAAAAATTAATGAGATTAAATTATGGTAAGCCTAAATTACGGGTTAAATTGATTTATAATTACAGATTAAATTGATTATTAATCAATCATACATAAATCCGGTCAATAAACTATGGTAAGCTTAAATTACAGATTAAATTGATTTATAATCAATCATTAATGCAAAAAAAATAATAATTAAATTGATTCATAATTACGGATTAAATTGATTCATAATCAATCATACATAAATTCGATCAATAAATTATGGTAAGCCTAAATTACGGATTAAATTGGTTCATAATCAATCGTACATAATAAAAAATTGATTAAATTAATAATTACGGATTAAATTGATGTGTCGTCTTACTGGTTAAATTGATTAATAATTATCAAAAATAATTTCGTACTAAAATTAAATTCGTCTCATTAAATTATGGTAAGTCTAAATTACGGGTTAAATTGATTCATAATCAATCATATATAATAAAAAATTGATTAAATTGATTCATAATTACAGATTAAATTGATTCATAATTACCAACAATAATTTCGTATTAAACTTAATTTTCTTCTCATTAAATTATGGTAAGCTAAAATTACGGGTTAAATTGATTCATAATCAATTTAATGAGACATAATTTCGTAAAATAATTTAATGAGACAAAAAAATCGTAATAAATTTAATAAGAGTTATTATAGTAAACCGAATTTAATAAGACAAAAAAAATCGTAATAAATATGGTAAATTTCGGTCAATTATTATTAATAATAATAAATAATACTAAACAATCGTAATAAATATGGTAAATTTCGGTCAATAGTAATATAATTTAATGAGACAAAAAACAATCCTAATAAATTTCGGTCAATGAATTTCGGTCAATAGTAATATAATTTAATTAAACAATCCTAATAAATATGGTATATAAAACGATTACATAAATATGGTATATAATAGATATGGTAAATTTAGTTTGACACATTAAAAACAATATTAAAAAATAAAGAATCGTTTTAAAAAATTAATTAGTCATATGAACTTGAAAATAAGAAAATACCAAGACTGTTGACGCAGGGTCATGCAAAACCTTCAAGAATTGAGAACCATTGTGATAAGTCATAATAGCGTTTGTGTCTTTGGATCAAATCCTGATTTTCAAATATATATGTAAAACCGATTCAATATATATGTAAAAAACACTGATGACAATTATATGTACATCTATCTATTCATCATCCTAACGGACTTCTAAAAAATATCAAATGACCCAAAGATTCAAATGAATACAACTAAATGAATCCATAAAATGTAAATGAATAAAACTGAGCAAAACATCGATTTACAAATAACCATAATATTAACTAAATAAATACGTTTGAAAATAGTATAGAACGGAATTTAGAAATCTTTCTATCGGTTTACGTATTACTCATCATCTACGAAACTTTCATCATCTCATCCAAATCAGAAACTTAATCGTAAACAGTTTAGATACTTATGTTAATAAAAAAACGTGTTGATCATTACAAAAAAACCGATTGTATTTTGTAGAAGGTTGATGTAATACGATTGTGATTTTTCTGTGTAGTAAAAAGAAAATACATAACCGATTGTACTTCTCTTTGATGTAATATGATTGTAAGCAGTTATGTATCAATCTCATCCAAATCAGAAAATTGATAATAAAACAATTTCGACACTTATGTTAATCATAAAACGTTTTAATCATTACCAAAAAACCGATTGTATTTCATAGAAGATTGATGTAATATGATAAATATAAGATTAGATGGACAACATACCTTGCAAAAAGAACAATGAGAAAGGAATGAGGAATGAGAAAGGAATTAGGATATGAAGGATGAACAATGTATTAGGCTAGGAAGGAGGAAGAATGTTTTAAGATACAAATGGATGGTGAGAAAACAAAATAAAAAGAGGTTTATATACTACATTTCATGGAGCTCCATTTACCATTTTGATCCTAGGAGACCCTCTCAAAAGCTAGGATTCAACCCTAGTGTTTTCATTTATTATATAGATAGATGTGAGGAAGTTCTCTCTTTGCAAGGCGTAGCATGTGAACTAGCTGGGTCCCACTTTTTATGGATGATTGGCGTTACTTAGGATATTGTTTGGTATCCTTTGTAGAATTTTGTAGGGCCTATTGTTACTTTATGTGTGTAAAATACATATGAGAATACCTACGACATGCCTAATATAGTTGACACTTGACAAGTAGGATATCGTCATTACTAATAAGTTTTATCTCGACTGTCCATGTTATTTATGACTTGTAAGGGCATCACTTGAGTTAGTTTACACTAGATTTTCTATCATGGCTAATGTGAGTCCTACACTACGAAACTTATTAATTGTGGTTTTTAAATTGTATTAATAATAAGGGGAATCGGAATTAAATAATCCCAATTTTGTTGGTTAGAAGACAATAATCCCAACTAGAAAATTGGAATCTAACAGACCTAACTTGTTTTGGTTTTTATTTTACTGGACCAAAACTAACTGAGGTTAACCTAGTTAGTTTTCTGCCTACATGGCATGCTACATTGGCAGATGACGTGCAGCGCATAAAAACGTCATCACCAAAATGGAATCAACGCGCGTGGTCACACACGCGAGACAAACAAGCAACATCGTATGCAAGTACAATTGTGTACGGAAGATCCAGACTCAGAATTATCCGGCCAGAGCATGGGCGCATGCCCAGCCAATCAGAAGACGACACCTGTCAGGGTTGGACCAACCACCCTGACTGGTATAACGATGTGACAGCTTCCATGCTGGGACCTTGCTATGATGGTACTGTCGAGAGTACTGTACACACACTTCGCCCTGCACACCGTAAGACGTCAAGTCAGCGCCCCCAATGGTCAAAACCATTTCGCCCGTTAGAAAGGACAGACATGTGATCACTCCTGCTGCACCACGTGGATCCAAAAAGGTGGAATACTCTCCTACGCTCCTATCAGCATTAATTTCCACATGCCTAAAGTACTAATACATGGGCCGGAATGGTGGCCGTACGAAGGGAGGCGACTGTTAGGATGCTAGAAAATACCTCCAACGCACAGACACAAGAAGGGTGTTGGCTTACTTAGTGTAGGTTGTTCGAGGTCACGAGTGTTAGCAATGGATTATACCCTGCAGTAACTACGAGTGACAACCATAAATATTGCTTCTATCGATATTTACACTCGTTGTTTCTTCAAAAAGGATTCGATCTTAAAAGTCCATATGATGTCATTTATTTTTGTTCACTGTAATAGCACCTACAACGTGGCCATCTTACTCGTTTGGCTCCTACGTGTATCGGTCGGCGGACCACCTCTCTCATCCGGTAACATTATAGCCCTACGTCCTATTTGTGCCAAGTCCGGACAGCCGGACTTCAACTAGGATTCTTAGATGGGTCCCTACACACACAATTTATTGGGGTTTGTATATTACGGAAAAAGTGAAGGTTTTTTTTATGGATGTTTGTAAATATGATATGATATTGAAGTAACAATTTAATTGAATTGTGATGATTTGTATGGGAATTGGGATATTTTCTAAAACGTTTTGATTGACCATTTCAAACCTCTCTAACACTAAGTGTCAGCTGATTGTAATATGTCCCACAACAATTATTTGCAAAGTTGCAATAATGAAATTAAAGTAACACATAAAGTAAAGTCCTCAATGGCCATGTGCTTTTTTATTTACATATTGAGATTTTTTAAGCATAAGAGGCAATAAATGATCAACTAATGTTGGATAAAAAAATTACTATTATTAGGTAGGAAGGGGGCGCTCTAGGCTTCAAGCCTAGGGTGCACCAATCTCATCACGTCACGTCATTTCAACCACAAACTAGACTACAATAGCCTAAACACCGGAAATAATACCAAGTCCAAAGTAGCCTGGAACCAAGGATTCTACCACTTTACTATACCCACCAATCACACACACCCATGTAGAGGTGTACAAACCGGGTGACCGGTTAAAAAACGGTTTTTTTAAAACCGGTTTTTTTTACTCGAGTTCAAAATCGTTTTTTTTTTTAAACCGGTTCGGTTTTAAAACCGGTTTTTAGTGCATAAAACCCAAACCGGTGAAACCGGTTAGGATCGGTTTATAAACCGGTTTCTTAAAAAAACGGTTTCTTAAAAAAACCGGTTTTTTATTTAAAAAACGGTTTTTTTTTTTAAACCGATTTGTTCCTTGGTGAAGAAAAACTAGAAAAAAACCGGTTTTTTTAAACCGGTTTCGGTTTTAATATAGGTTTTTTTTTTTTTTTTAACCGGTTTTTTTGTACACCTCTTGACCCATGAGATAGACCACACCGTTTCCCCCTTTTCTTTCTTCTTCTTTCTTCATAAAGGAGAAGGTGGTCTCCCCACCTTAGGCTTCAAGCATAACAACTCGGGGTGGGGTAGCTGAAATTAGGGATGAGCACATAGTGCTGAATACCGATACCGTCCCGATCCCGATCTCGTACTGAACCGAGGGTGTTCAGTATCGGTATCGGTATCCACATTTAGAGGTTTTCGGTTTCGGTATTATTGGTATCGGTATGGGATTGATATGGTGTCGATATTTTAAGGTAAAATACCGATACCATACCGGTACCGTACCGATACCGTACCGTATACTTTCGGTATCGGTATTGGGTTTTAGGAGTTTTCAGAATCGGTATTTTCGAGATCGGTTGGTACTGATTCCGTCCCGAACTCATCCCTAACCGAAATAGCTACGAAGCCGGAGGCTCCAAGCCATCCGCCACTGGCCATAACACACTTAAGGTGAAAAAGAGCGAGTAGAAACTCATGCCTAGGTAACAATAATGTGGCAAACACTTAATGACAATGTGACGGTTAAAAATTGTAAACCCAAAACACATAGCGTGGGTTAAAAAAATTTGTTCATGGGTAGTAGATACAGATACATAAAACGAAGAGAAACAATTTTTTTTGCACTAAAAATGTACTTCGCCTGGAAAGTTGCTTAGATCCGCCCCTGGTTATGCTTCACAAGTTTTGAATACTACACCACCTATTAAAATAATAATAAATTCAATAAATTAAAAATACAAAAAAAATAAAAAGAAAAAAGAAAAAAGAAAACAATAACTATGGGCATGTTTGGATAAACTTATTTGAGTCAAAAATGACTTTTTGTTAAAAGAACTTATTAACTTATGACTTTTTAAAAATGAGTTTTTAAAAAAGTATTTGGATTAGCTTATGTGGTGAGGAAAAACAATAAGTTGATAAGTTAGTTTGTAAAAAATGTGTTTGGTTTAACTTATTTAGGTAAAATGACCAAAAAGGGTATAAGGAGAGAAGGTGTAAGGATATAATAAGGGCATGTAGGTAAATAAGCATCAATAAGTTTTTTTTTTTGAATGGCAAATTTCTTCTCCTTATGAGACTTGAACCCATGACCTCCCCTTTATGTGTTTCTAGAGGCTTTGCTTCTACCATTGGGTCACTAACCCCAATAAGCATCAATAAGTTATAAGGAGGTTCAAAAAGTCACTCCTCCTTACTTTTTCAAAACAACTTATCATAGGCTTACAAAAAGTTAAAACAAAAAGTCATTTTCCTTTTGCCAAACACTTTTTGTAACTTATTAACTTTTTGGAAAAGTTATAAGTTATAAGGAGGTGGAAATAAGGAGAGCCAAACATGCTCATGATTTGTGGAAAACGTTGGTCTTGTGAGCAACACCTATGTTGGAATTATCATAGGAACCAGCATTGCTTCCATCATGAAAATATTCATGGTCTATCGTCTATGTTAGTAACACTCAATAGGTTATCGCGACTGCTATTAAAGATCTGAACATTGTCGCTGCTAGCACGACATTCTTGCCGCCACTTATTGATGTGTGGTCACCCCAATCGACCTCTATTACGACACGTACTGTTGTTGACTAGTTCGGAACCGCGAACAAGTCTTCCTTTTTAATAGACAAAGTATTTTAAGTAGATAAAGTATTTTAAGTGTGATTTGTAATTTGAATTGATTACCATTATCTCTTGTAAATCATCCCAAAAATAGGGATTGTAATTATGTTATATAATGAATGATAATGATGAAGGAAGGGTCAAGGATCCTCCTCTTTCATGGTATCAACCCAGGAAAAGGCGGCAGCCACCTTCAACTTCTCGGCTGACCACCAATAACCACCGATCCTCTTTCTATTCACCCTTCCTTCCCTCGCATAACCACCACTGCCCTCCTTCTTTTCCATCGCAGCCCTCTCTATTTCCCCTTTAATCTTTCTTTCACAGTTCCCCTATCCTTTCAATTCTCACAGCCTCCATCACCCGGCCAACCTTTGTTCTCGCAACAATGGAAAAAATACATCCCGCAACCACCGTCTCCAATATCTCAAACTTTATACCCATCAAACTCGAGTTCGATACAGCCCACTTGCCATCATGGTCCGAACTTTTTAAGATCCACTGCAAAGCATACCAAGTTTATGACCACCTCCTACCCCGCCCACCACCACCCGTACCCGCCCCATCCACCGCCGAAAAAGATAAATCCCCAGCCACCTCCTCTTCAGCCGATGAGACTTGGGAACGTCTCGACTCCATTGTTCTTCAGTGGATGTATGGCACGATCTCCCAAGATCTTGTCCACACCGTTATCGAACCGGGTCAAAACAAAACCGCCTACCAAGCTTGGTCTTCTCTCGAAGATCTTTTCCAAGACAATAAAAGTGCCCGTGCCCTTCACCTCCGACACCGTTTCACAAACACGCGGCTTGAAAACTTTCAGTCCATGAACGCCTATTGTCTTACAACTCATCGCCAGGTTGACCGAACAATACGAAAGTATTGGCACTATTCTTCAAGGACAGGAACCCCTTCCTCCCTTTTACAAAGCCCGTTCTAAGCTTTGTATGGTTGAATCCCAAAAGGCGGAACAAGCACTCCATGCCTTGAAACAAGCCACAACCGCCCTCAACACCACTACCCGCTCCGCACCATCTAACCCACCAACCGAACCCACCTATGACCGCTCCCGTGGCCGAGGCCGCACCCGGGGCCGCGGACGCGGCAGGTCCTCTTGGGGCCGTGGTCGCAGCCAACACACTTACAGCCCTTGGACTCCATACCCTCCTTACTGGCCTCCCCCTCCCACGTATGGTCCATGGGCTCCTCAGCCAAACTTCTCGGCCCAACAGCCTTATCACTATCCCACCTCCAATTGGGCCGCCCCTCCATGCCCTTACCCAACTTCTAATTCTCGGTCCAATCAAAACAATAGTGGACAGGGCCTGCTTGGTTCTAAACCTTCTCAAGCACATCATACGGCCTATACGCCTACCGACATTGATCAAGCCCTTCAAGCGATGTCACTGAACAATGCTCACAACGCACAGGAGCCCACTGGCTACATGGACACCGGGGCCACAGGTAACATGTCAAACACTTATGTTAATTTCGATTCTTTTTCTAATAATAGTATGGGACAACAAATAGTCGTCGGTGATGGTACAACCATCCCGGTACTTGGACATGGCCAACAAACCTTACCCCCACCCTATCCCCCACTTGTCCTTAAAAACATCCTTTATGCCCCAAAATTAATTAAAAACCTTATCTCGGTTCGTCGGTTCACAACCGACAACTGGGTCTCTGTTGAATCTGACCCATTTGGTTTTCTTGTGAAGGACTACAAGAGCCGGATCCCTATCCTCCGGTGCAACAGCAGCGGTGATCTCTACCCACTCGTGCTTGGACCCGGAACCACCACCTTCCCATCCACTTTTGCTGCTGTTACTTCATCACTATGGCATCAACGTCTAGGCCACTCTGGGCGTGCTCCTTTACAGTCATTAAAGTCAAATTATTTTGTCAATTTTCCAACTTTTAATAATAATGTTTGTCAATCATGTGTACTTGGCAAAAGTATTAGACTACCCTTTGCTAGTTCTAATACTCGTATTTTTAATAATTTTGACTTAATTCATAGTGACTTATGGACTTCTCCTATTTTGAGCATGCATGGCCATAGGTATTACATATTATTTCTTGATGATGTCTCTAATTTTTTATGGACCTACCCACTATCAAACAAATCCCAAGTTTACAACACATTTTGCCACTTTCAAAATCAAATAACAACTCAATTTGAACGACCCATAAAAACATTTCAATGTGACAACGGCACCGAATACATAAACTCCTCTTTTAATAAATTCTTCTCATCCCATGGCATCCTTTTTAGGCGGTCGTGTCCACACACGTCGTCTCAAAATGGAAAGGCGGAACGCATGGTCCGCACCATTAACAATATGATCCGCACCCTCCTCACCCATGCCTCCCTACCCAACACTTTTTGGCATCATGCACTCGAAACCGTCACTTATCTCCTAAATATCTTACCCGTAAAAACCTACAAAATAAAACACCCACCGAACTCTTATACCACCGCACACCCTCATATGACCATCTCCGTGTATTCGGTTGCCTTTGCTACCCTCTAACCCCATACACCACCATCCATAAACTCGACCCTCGCTCCACACCTTGTGTCTTCTTGGGCTACCCCTTCAACCATCGGGGCTACAAGTGCTTTGACCTCACCACCAAACAAATTATTATATCTCGTCATGTAGCCTTCGATGAAACAACGTTCCCCTTCGCCAATACAATCACCCCACCACCCAACTATGATTTTTTGGATCAATTCCCTCCATCTCTCTGGCCATACGTTGACCCACTACACCCAAAAACTCCGGCCCAAACCCAACCTGCTCCGGCCCAATCCCAACCATCATCAGCCCAACATCATACATCTCCTGCCCAACACTCCCCACCTCCAGCCCAACACTTCCCATCACAAGCCCATAACTCCCCTCCTCACTCCCCTGTCACGACACCTCAACCCAACAACGTGGCCCGTTCCTCAGCCCAACCCGTCTCACCACCTCACCCGACCACCTCCACACTCCCTCATAATCCTGACACGCAACCCACCCCACCACCGGCCACCTCTCCACCTCGTCCCCCTCCCCGTACCATGCGCACACGAGCCATGGACGGTATCACCAAACCACAAAACCGACTAAACCTACACACCACCACCATAATTCCTATACCCAAAAACCCGACCGAGGCCCTGTCCATACCGGAATGGCATAAAGCCATGACTGACGAATACCATGCTCTTATTAAGAATGAGACTTGGGAATTAACACCACGGTTACCTAATATGAACGTCATTCGGAGCATGTGGCTATTTAAACACAAGTATAAATCTGATGGGTCATTGGAACGATACAAGGCACGGTTAGTTTGTGATGGTAGACTTCAACAGGTGGGTATTGATTGTGGTGAGACGTTCAGTCCGGTTGTCAAACCGGCCACCATACGGACGGTTCTTTCTATTGCTTTGGCTCAATCTTGGCAGATACACCAGTTAGATGTGACCAATACCTTTCTTCACGGTCATTTGCATGAGACTGTTTACATGTATCAGCCTATGGGATTCCGCAACAAAGATTTTCCTGATCATGTATGCCGTCTTAAGAAATCGTTATATGGGTTGAAACAAGCACCGCGTGCGTGGTACCAACGCTTTACGGATTATGTGGTCACGTTGGGTTTCGTGCAAAGCAAGTGTGACGCCTCCTTGTTCACTCTTCACACCGGCTCTCAGGTTGCTTACCTACTACTTTATGTGGACGATATTATTTTGGTCACATCTTCAGACTCACTTCGGTCCTCTCTCATGACTCACTTATCCTCCGAGTTTGCTATGAAAGATCTCGGACCACTTAGTTTCTTCCTTGGAATCTCTGTCACAAGGTGCGCAGACTCTCTCTTTCTTTCTCAGCACGCCTACGCACAGGAGATACTTGAGCGTGCTGGCATGACATCGTGTAAACCAGTTCACACACCCGTTGACACAAACAGCAAAATCGGGGCAAATGCGGGTGATGACTTTCACGACCCGACCTTGTACCGGAGCCTGGCGGGCGCACTCCAATACTTGACAATCACCCGCCCAGATATTAGCTATGCCGTCCAACAGATATGTATCCACATGCATGCCCCTAAGACTGACCACTGGAATGCTTTAAAGCGCATTCTTCGTTACATACAGGGTACTATTACTTTCGGTCTAATTCTCGGGCCTTCTAAGGACCCGCGTCTTCTGGCTTACACAGACGCTGACTGGGCCGGGTGCCCAGATACCCGTCGTTCCACCAGCGGGTTTTGCATTTACTATGGGGACAATCTCATCTCGTGGTCTTCAAAACGTCAGGCAACCATTTCTCGTTCCAGTGCCGAAGCTGAATATCGCGGCGTTGCAAATGTTGTAGCAGAGGTGTGTTGGTTACGTAATCTTCTTCTTGAGCTGCATCGACCTCTCTCGTGTGCCACCTTGGTCTACTGCGACAACGTTAGTGCTATTTATTTATCCGGTAACCCAGTCCAACACCAACGGACCAAACACATAGAGCTTGATATACATTTTGTGCGGGAAAAGGTGCAAAAAGGTGAGGTCCGTGTTCTACATGTCCCCTCACGTTACCAGATTGCTGATATTTTTACTAAAGGATTGCCGCGGGTTTTATTTGAATATTTTCGTTCCAGCCTCAGCCTTCGGTCTCCTCCGGCTTCGACTACGGGGGTGTAATAGACAAAGTATTTTAAGTAGATAAAGTATTTTAAGTATGATTTGTAATTTGAATTGATTGCCATTATCTCTTGTAAATCATCCCAAAAATAGGGATTGTAATTATGTTATATAATGAATGATAATGATGAAGGAAGGGTCAAGGATCCTCCTCTTTCACTTTTGCTAGTGACCAAATAAATAAACACTGGACCTAACCCCAACATCGCCTCTCTGCCAACCGAGGGTGCTATGGTTGATCTCGTCGAGCCTATCACGGCGCTAAACCTTGAAAATGTGGGGCATTCAACCGTTGGGCAACAGTCCGATTTTAAAAAATATATTATTTCCATTTTTCAATATAAATATACGTTAACCTATAACATTTTTTACAACACCAAATCTTCTCTAAAAATCCAATCATTCTCTAAAAATATAAACTTTCACCATGTTTTCAAACAACTTAAACGCTTTCATTCCAAACCACCCGCGTTTTGCAAACCGTCAACCGATTGATGAAGATACGAACTTGTATTATATCAATCAAGCTACGAACAAGGTTAATTATAGACCAGCAATTCAACTACTATTTCCAAATCCGATACAATACTCTCAAGTTCCACAATTCTCTCACACTCCACCACAATGTTCTCAAATTCCACAATTCTCACAAAGCCCATCATCTCACAAAGCCCACAAATGTCGCAAAGCGTACCTGAAATCCAACCGACTACATGTAACATCACAAATTTTCCCCCATTTTTTAATTAGTAAAATCACCACTTTACCTATACTAAATCCCTTTTTGTACAAATATAATAACATTGTCTAAACTTTTTATTTCAAACATATTTTTATATAAATAATAATAATAATAATAATAATAATAATAATAATAATAGTAATAATAATAAAAAGAAACATGACATGTATGGGGATTAAGAGCTTACTATATAACATTATTGCTAAGTAAAGGCTGGCTAATGAAACATTAAAAAGAAATGAAACATACATACACTTCTATTGTTTTTCTCGTTAGGCAAAAATAAAAATAAAAATAAAGGAAAATTAACAAGAAAATAAATGCTTTTCCACAACTTATGAATATTTAGATGAGTTTTATTCCATTTATTTATTTACTCATATTTTGTAATATGTAGTCAACCTTCCATGCATATGCCTCATTTGATGGCATGGATTATGTAGTCAACCATCCATGCATATCCCATAATTAATGGCACAGATTATGGCTCATCGTCTGTTTATAAGGAGGTTGTGCTTTTGTTTTCTTTGCAGCCTCTTTGAAGATCCAATCGAATACAATTACAATTTGTATATTAACCTTAAGCTTCTTGAGTCTTAGAAGCTTAAAACAAACCACTAGTCGTACCACTTTCGCCATTGCCACCGTGGTGATACGCCATCACACACCATCACGCCTACTTTGTTGTGGTGCTACTCTCCCATAACCACCACCATTCACTATCGCTTAAACCACCGCCACACAAACTTCTTTGCCTCCCTCTATTCTCCGACCATGATTTCGGCAACCGAACCAACTACCACAACCGTTGGCCATCATCCTTGCCCATACGAATTCACTCTCGATTCGAGGTAATCCTTTTATGGCCCTACTCGTCATCTCTTTCCGATCAACAGTCCTGTAGTTTCTGTTAACAAACTGTAATCAGTATAAACCAATTTTTGAAGTTGAAATCAGTCCTAAAAATATATTCTTCATGCACATTGAATTGGGGTAGGTTTAACTATATGTAAAAAAAATAAACATCATCTATTGTTCATATAATATAAATCATCACACATAAATTTCTAGATCTTAGACCAGTCTCTTTTATTAATCAAGTCTGGAGATTCTTTTATACCTCATAATCAGAACCGTTAATTTCTTTGAATGTGTATTAACCTAGTTTGCCAAAATAACTATCGAAGCAATAAGAAGATGATCAAGTTATTTATTTATAATTTTATTTCAAGTCTTTTGAAAGTTCAGGAAATTATTTACGATTTATTTAATTTAAATAGATAATGGTTTACACTATTGAAAAATCGTATTTTGTCTTAAATAATAATGGTAATAAAATAAATTGCCTTGCTTATATATTTTAGTAAACATCTATATGGAAATATTGTTAAAAGTCAATCCACTCTAAGTTGTGCATTGTGAAAGTTGAAAACTTATTATTATTATTTTTTTTTCTAGAGATAAATTGGTCAAATAGATTATATAGAGTTATCATATCTTGATAGCAATAAAATAAAATCAAAAGCAATACTTTTGCACGAACACTATAACTATAGATACTAAAATATCGCTCTTAATTAGGTGCAAGCCCAACTCATTGATTCTTGTTGAATTTTAGCAAGTACATCACAATCAAGATGAGTTTACATAACCCCCCCCCCCCCCCCCTTTTTTTTTTTTTTTTTTTTTCTGTTTTACATTTTGGGGTGAAACATGTTTAAACATTTTATACACTATCATTTACTCATTCTTACATTGTTGAAACTTGTGATTCAATTACACTATCATTCACTCATTCTCTCATTGACTGTAACAAAAAAACACAGTACAATCATTAACATTGATCAAGCCGCCTGTTTAGATTATAGCACTATAGGTCTGACAAACCCATCCCCCCGCATAAATTCAGGGATGATCGAAAGCAGTTACACTTTTACTAACTTGCGAGTTAGGTCTCAGTCGACACAAGGTTTGATTGTACAAAAGACGCATTGTTACATGTCGGACTCATATTCTATCATTGCTCATTATTATACTTCAACTATGATTGCTATACAACATATTGTTTTCAACTATATGCAAACCTATGTATTCTCACCAACTATTTATAGTTGACCCCCCCCCCCCCCCATCTTTCTAACTTAACATGTTTCAGGTTATAGCTTGCTTGAAGATTAGAGTTAATGCTTGAAGATTTGTATTTAGTGTTTCTCATTTGATGTACAAATTATTTTAGAACAATGTATGTAATTTATTTAATTAATTATTGAAACTTATTATTTTCCATGAGCTACTGAAAAATCATCAATACGTGACATCCCGCTGTTTCCGCCATCGGTTGGGGTGTTACAGATTGGTATCAGAGCCTTGGTTATAGGGAATTAGGTTATTAGAAAAAAAAACCTAGTCTATAACCCTAAGACTTTAACCAGTACTTGCTTCTCTTACTTGCAACTCTACCTAGTCCTTATCCTTATCTCTATCCCTATCCTTCTCCTTATTCTTACCCTAGCTTGGTCTTGTCTACTCTGTTTCATTTACTTCTTGCTATCCTAAAGTACTCCTAGATTATTAGGGCAAATTCCTTGGCTTAGATCTGATCTGTCTTGATAAATCAACGTTTTCATTTATACATGGATAAACGAATACAATCTTTGTGCTTCATTTCCATTTATACCCCCTTCACTCTCATTTAAATTCTAAGATTTGAATCTCAAAATTTTTGCAATTTAAATCTATTTTCTTCCTTATATAATCCCCTCGTTGGCCTGAATTTCATGAATCATTTGTGGATCTCACAAACATATTTCATTTTACAAACTTATAATATTACTCGTACGTCTAATTATTTTCAACACTTTACCCAAATCATGTTATTGCCTTTTTAAACATGTTACATATTTTTAAACTGTAAACCTCATAATCTGAGTATACCCTAGCACAAAACTAAAGATTTCTAAATTTTGTTGGATTTTCATTACCTAGAAATTTTACACAATACATATTTTTGTCAAAAGATGTCCTTAAACTAAATTTCTAAATTCAAATGTTTATTCATTGGCGTAAGAAAATATTTTCGATATAACGTTTTAATTTATTAATAGAACCTTGATTTTTCAAAACCCAATGTCGTGTTTCAAATCTCTGACCAACTAGAACAATCTGATCTAAGCTCACTTAATATGTAATGATTTTTGCTTCATATACAAGACCAATTTTGAAAATATTTTTTTTTTCATTCTCATAAACAAAGTTTAGTCTCCAAATTCTCCATTGACACCTACTTATTTTTAACTTGTTCGAAGTTTTACAATTTTTGGCATTTACCGCAATCATGTTTTCTCATACGCTTGATTATAACCTTTGATTCAAACCTCACGATTCACGTTGCTATATAATCTCCTTACTACTTGTGTCTCTTTTAAAACCTTTGTTAACTATCTTCACATTCATCATCTTTCATAACCTTGATGATACTTTGAGTTCTTCATCATCCTCTCAAGAACTAAATTCATATTCTTTACCTTCTTGAACATGAACTCGATCAATATGACAACCAAACTATTGAAAACTTGATTGTTCGTTATACATGAGAATTTGATTATTCATGATACTTGAAAGCATGGAATATAAACTATTTGCTATTAACACACCTAGAGTCATTAACCTTGTCTAGGGCAACTTTATTACAACTCGCATGCTATACTTGATACTTGATGCATTTACAAACTTGCTTACATGTATGTATTATCAATTTGCAACTTATGTGATAAACAAAAAAAAAAAAACAATTGGTACACTTAATCAAACAACTGATAGAGGATGAAGGGTTTGCTCAACAGTTAGTAGAGTACCAAATAACCTACTCAACGATTGGTAGAGGTCATCATGCCTGCTCAACAGTCGGTAGAGGCCCTACAACCTGCTCAACGACTGGTAGAGGCTATCGCACCTGCTCAACAATCGGTAGAGGTTCTTACTCACTGACTGGTAGAAGTCTTTTTCCTGCTCAACAGTTGGACTTATTTTTGGATACATTGTATACGATTCAACCACAAGGTTAATTGTATTATTTTACATGTGTGTGTCTAGAGTCATAGAAGGACACAAACCCTAATGTAAGGTAAATTGGTGATTGCGGTCCGGAACGTAAACATGAATTTACAGGTACATTAAGGTAGTGTGAAATTCTATCAAGGTTTTCAGTACATAACCAATTATAAACTCTAGTTACCTGGTAGTTCATTTAGTCTTTCTTTAGTCAATCAACTCGTTCATTTCTTTTAGGATTCCTAAAATTTAAGTTTAATGTTTTGCTAGATTCTTATTCTCCTTGCTATTTCAGACGAACCTAATCCAACCCTTAAAACTTACACATTTCAATCCTCCTATCCAAATTATTCGAAACAGATTATTCTACTACCTAAAAATTCATGTTGTGCCTTAACCCAACTTCTACCCAATCACCCTCAACCCTGTGTTTTTTAATAACTTCGGGACGAAGTTTCCAAAAGTAGGGGAGACTGTAACATCACAAATTTTCCCCCATTTTTTAATTAGTAAAATCACCACTTTACCTATACTAAATCCCTTTTTGTACAAATATAATAACATTGTCTAAACTTTTTATTTCAAACATATTTTTATATAAATAATAATAATAATAATAATAATAATAATAATAATAATAGTAATAATAAAAAGAAACATGACATGTATGGGGATTAAGAGCTTACTATATAACATTATTGCTAAGTAAAGGCTGGCTAATGAAACATTAAAAAGAAATGAAACATACATACACTTCTATTGTTTTTCTCGTTAGGCAAAAAAAAAATAAAAATAAAGGAAAATTAACAAGAAAATAAATGCTTTTCCACAACTTATGAATATTTAGATGAGTTTTATTCCATTTATTTATTTACTCATCTTTTGTAATATGTAGTCAACCTTCCATGCATATGCCTCATTTGATGGCATGGATTATGTAGTCAACCATCCATGCATATCCCATAATTAATGGCACAGATTATGGCTCATCGTCTGTTTATAAGGAGGTTGTGCTTTTGTTTTCTTTGCAGCCTCTTTGAAGATCCAATCGAATACAATTACAATTTGTATATTAACCTTAAGCTTCTTGAGTCTTAGAAGCTTAAAACAAACCACTAGTCGTACCACTTTCGCCATTGCCACCGTGGTGATACGCCATCACACACCATCACGCCTACTTTGTTGTGGTGCTACTCTCCCATAACCACCACCATTCACTATCGCTTAAACCACCGCCACACAAACTTCTTTGCCTCCCTCTATTCTCCGACCATGATTTCGGCAACCGAACCAACTACCACAACCGTTGGCCATCATCCTTGCCCATACGAATTCACTCTCGATTCGAGGTAATCCTTTTATGGCCCTACTCGTCATCTCTTTCCGATCAACAGTCCTGTAGTTTCTGTTAACAAACTGTAATCAGTATAAACCAATTTTTGAAGTTGAAATCAGTCCTAAAAATATATTCTTCATGCACATTGAATTGGGGTAGGTTTAACTATATGTAAAAAAAATAAACATCATCTATTGTTCATATAATATAAATCATCACACATAAATTTCTAGATCTTAGACCAGTCTCTTTTATTAATCAAGTCTGGAGATTCTTTTATACCTCATAATCAGAACCGTTAATTTCTTTGAATGTGTATTAACCTAGTTTGCCAAAATAACTATCGAAGCAATAAGAAGATGATCAAGTTATTTATTTATAATTTTATTTCAAGTCTTTTGAAAGTTCAGGAAATTATTTACGATTTATTTAATTTAAATAGATAATGGTTTACACTATTGAAAAATCGTATTTTGTCTTAAATAATAATGGTAATAAAATAAATTGCCTTGCTTATATATTTTAGTAAACATCTATATGGAAATATTGTTAAAAGTCAATCCACTCTAAGTTGTGCATTGTGAAAGTTGAAAACTTATTATTATTATTTTTTTTTCTAGAGATAAATTGGTCAAATAGATTATATAGAGTTATCATATCTTGATAGCAATAAAATAAAATCAAAAGCAATACTTTTGCACGAACACTATAACTATAGATACTAAAATATCGCTCTTAATTAGGTGCAAGCCCAACTCATTGATTCTTGTTGAATTTTAGCAAGTACATCACAATCAAGATGAGTTTACATAACCCCCCCCCCTTTTTTTTTTTTTTTTTTTTCTGTTTTACATTTTGGGGTGAAACATGTTTAAACATTTTATACACTATCATTTACTCATTCTTACATTGTTGAAACTTGTGATTCAATTACACTATCATTCACTCATTCTCTCATTGACTGTAACAAAAAGACACAGTACAATCATTAACATTGATCAAGCCGCCTGTTTAGATTATAGCGCTATAGGTCTGACAAACCCATCCCCCCGCATAAATTCAGGGATGATCGAAAGCAGTTACACTTTTACTAACTTGCGAGTTAGGTCTCAGTCGACACAAGGTTTGATTGTACAAAAGACGCATTGTTACATGTCGGACTCATATTCTATCATTGCTCATTATTATACTTCAACTATGATTGCTATACAACATATTGTTTTCAACTATATGCAAACCTATGTATTCTCACCAACTATTTATAGTTGACCCCCCCATCTTTCTAACTTAACATGTTTCAGGTTATAGCTTGCTTGAAGATTAGAGTTAATGCTTGAAGATTTGTATTTAGTGTTTCTCATTTGATGTACAAATTATTTTAGAACAATGTATGTAATTTATTTAATTAATTATTGAAACTTATTATTTTCCATGAGCTACTGAACAATCATCAATACGTGACATCCCGATGTTTCCGCCATCGGTTGGGGTGTTACACTACAAACAAACGTAGACACCGTAGAAAGGACCCGGAAGAAGAACGTGTTCCTAAGTTCGTGGAGAGGTGAAAACCGGCGGGGGAGTTGGCATTGTCATGAACGTGTCCCATCATCGGTAAAGTGTTTTTTTTTTCACTAAGTATAACTATTGTTTAAATTGTATAATATTTTTTGTCAACTAATTTAAGTTTTATTTTTATTTTTATGTTTTTAAATAGGTACTGATCAAGAGTCAAAAATATTTTGGAGACGTATTTATAAAAACTTTTTCGCCGCTATGGACTGCGGTGAATACCGTACTAACAATTCGTTTTTAGGAAATGGTCGTCGATGCGTACCAAAGTAAGCAACTTCAACAACATTTATAACCGCCTTGTGAATAATCGTACAAGGCCAAGCGGTTCAAGCGACACCAACATCAATACGGAAACCTATAATCTATTTAGATCCCGGTACGATGTCCTATTGAACATGCATGATTCTTAGGAGCAACTTCGAATATACCAAAGTGGCATCTTGTACTGCCAGTGCAGTCAAGTCAATCGACTAAACGGTCTAAGATAATATCGGGCACACTAGAACTGAATACGTCCTAGGTCGCGTCAGGTGCTTGGTCCCGTATACACCTAAAAGACTCCTTTAATCATTTTAAAACAGGGGTGTTGGATGAAATGAATATGATGGTTTTTAGAGAGAATGAAATGAAGGAGGTAATGGATGATTTCATTACCTTGACCAACCAAACACTTTTTTTTTATTCCATGGTAATGCTCCATTCCATTCCGCCTCTCATTCCTGCGTACCAAACGCTACCTTATGTTAGTTATAATTGTAATTACCATTTACATATTCTAACGCACATTCTCTAGCCGTTATATTATTATTTTTTCATTACCCTGATTTGTGGAAGACAGACATCATACTACTAGATAAGAGTTTAAAAAAAAATACATGAAATATTTATCTAGTGAAAAATGGAAGAGAAAAAAAAAGATCTATGTTTCAGTGTAAACCGTGAATGTATTAAACCTGATTCATTTGATGTATTTTAGTCTTTTAGTGGAGGCTTGATTTGTCGCCATCATGATTTATGCCTAAAAGATCTTTCTTGTGATGATTTCGGACCACCTTAAATAAAGCTTTTAAAACAAGTCTAAACTTGAAAAACACCATAACCCATAAACACCTAAATAGAAGTCATCATTACAAACCTTCTATCAGTGTAAGAAAAAGTTTAAGTTTCTAGAACCACGCTACGATGCAACTAAACTCACCCTAATCAGTGGCGAAGCTTGACCCGAAGGTTCGGGGGGTCGGAAGTCACTAGTTTCGGGGGTCGAAAACCCGTTTCAGGGGGGTCGAAACCCTATATTTTCAAAATTTTCTATACGAATACTATATAATCGGAACTTCTGAGCGAAAATCCGGGGGGGTCGGCCGCCCCTCCCCGCCCTTACTATGCTTCGCCAATGACCCTAATAATCCTTAACCTTAATCTTGTGCCTCCACGAACCCCTATCCTTGACCATGTCCTCAGAGAGACACGTCTCTACTAAATCATGCATAATCTGCTCATCCCCGATCAATTTGGGTCTTCTTCTACCCCTCTCTCCGTATACCGTACGGGTTTCCACTGAAGATAAAGTGTTTGGATCCCTCAACTCAAGATCGTGTAGAGTGTAAACATAGTTATACAACATCAATCGTTCTATGCTCAAAGAATTTAGATTTGAACTATAAATATATAAACCGGGTGTGAACTTGTGTTAGATACGCTTAACATATTTCACGACCATTGGCGGATCCACACCCTAGCCAAGGGGTGCGTGCGCCCACCTGGAAAAAAAATTTAGTGTTTATATATACGTGTTTATCCCGTCCGTACCTCATAAAAATTTTCAATCGCACCCCTTGGATTTTTGAAACTGAGGAAAAGCAAGGAAACAAACCTTCCTCTCCCCTTTATAAGACTTGAAGCTAAATCCGTGATTCATACGCTTGGCAGAAAGGTTGGTGTGTATATACTCCTTGGTTTTTTTTTCGGCGAGCAATGACTTGGTGGAAAGGTTGCAGACGTCTCTTAATTTGATGTGAAGAAGATGAACTATTTGTTTTTTAAGTGTAAAAAGTCACGCTAACTTTTAATATGTTTTTGTTTTTCTTTAATTTCTTTTTACTTGTCCTTTAATTTAGTTTATTGTCTATTATTTTTTATAAGGTTTAATAAGATGCCAGGTAGATAAGATCAAATACAATGAGTGAGATTATAATCCAGTGTAGATAATTCAAACGAATCTAACTATTCAGTTCGATTCTATATATGTAAATCCAAGAATTTGCAAATCGTTTTAACGAGGTAACATCTAAGTTACTTGTTTGTATTAATAGCATGAGTCCTTGTGATTATTTGGTGCGTTTGATGCTCCAAAACTACTACGATTAGCTGAGATGTATCCACAACTTTAGATTTTTAGAATTTTGTTATGCATATTTAACGACGTTTAAATTACTTTTGGCTTTTGGTTTCCTTTTGGTGATTATATAATTTTAGTATTATTATTTTTCGTATACGAGTCGACCCGACCCGACCCGACCCGTGCCACCTGATGGATAAACGACCCAAGTGCTTAAAGATTCCGCACCCCATGAAAAAATTTCTGGGTCCGCCACTATTCACGACGTGAACAAATGTCTCTCCTACCATAGTTCGTGTAACAAATAAGCCACACATATTTCGTTGTTTTTTTTAAGAAAAAAATTTCGTTCATTCATAATTATTTTAGGCATGTCGACCAAAATATAAAGATACAAAAAGGAAAATGAAAGGACTAATTGATTGAATGAATTACGTGTTATAAAGAAAAGAATTTTGAATTGACAAATGACAATTGGGTTGTGGTGGAACCTGGTTGACCCATTCTCCTTGACCTAGTCATTTTGTATCATGGAGGCTTTGGTGTGTTACCGGACCCACCACATCTTACATTGCTAGATTCATTGGCCACAAGGCTTGCTCGGTTAATGGGCTGATAGGTACTAGGAAGGTTTCTGACACCAAATGACCAAGGAGAGGGGAATATAACCCAACAGAATCTACACCTGGACTGGGTAGGAACTGGTTCCGGGTAGGTTCTGTTTTCTTGTCCCGGGTATGAAACCGGTATGTACCCACGGGTCAAGTGGGGGTAGGATATGGTTTCGGGTCAAGTCCAGAACCAGGTTTTTTTAGGGGTGTAAACGAGCCGAGCCGAGCCAAGTCCGAGCCTGACTGGGCTCGAGCTCGGCTCGTTATGGTTTTATGAAGCTCGAGCTCGGCTCGGTTCGAGCCTACAATCTTGAGCTCGAGCTCAGCTCACTAGCAAAATCAAAAGCTCGAGCTCGGCTCGGCTCGGCTCGAGATGATTTGAGAACAATATCAAACGAGCTCAAAGCTCGACTCGAGATCGCAAAAGCTCGGCTCGCGAGTGTTATTAAATGGGCCTATGAAATAAGGACTTAGTCTTTGGAGATGTGGGCTATAAATAATTATAAGAGATATATAAATAATTTATAATTATGTTTGGGCTCGTTTAGACTCGCGAGCCCAATCGAGCTTTGTATCTAGGGCTCGAGCTCGGGCTCGATAACTAAACGAGCCATATTTCAGGCTCGGGCTTGGGCTCGAGCTCGTTAAGGCTCGGCTCGTTCGGGCTTTTTACCGAGCCGATCCCGGGTAAGTCTCAAGCCGCTACGTGTCATTTACACCCCTAGGTTTTTTGTGCATCCCTATGTAAAAGTATAAACTATAATTAGGATACACTTAAAACCGTGTAACATGAAAAATAATCGGTATAAATGTTGAAAGGTCAATAGGTAAACAAAATAACATTTTGACAAAAAAAAAAAAATCAATATTCAAATCCAAATAAGTACAACCGCATAAGTTTATATCGTTTACTTCCATGTCTTCAAACCAACAAACCGTTTTGTAAATCAAAAGTTAAACAATAGATTTAATGAGAAAGTGACTAAAATCCTAAATTCTCGGTGTCTTATAGAGAAGGGAATCAGAAGATCAGATAATATAGAGAAGGGTATGGGTAATGGGATGATCATATTTTTACGTAACAAGATTTGGTTGCACCTCATTTGTTTCCAATTCCCGTAGCATATGTATAGCTAGCTTCTGGTTAAAAACCATTCGATCCAAATGGATCAATTAGTTCATGATTAGAAACTAAAGTCGGCCTCAAGAGATAACGTACAAAGCTTCCTTAACGTGAGAAGCGTAGGAAGCATTCTCAGCCATTATATTAAGACGGTGGCATGATGGTACTTAACAATCCTAATCATGTTTGGGTTAATCTAACCAAGGGTAAATTAAGAAAAAACATTTAAATATTTTTCAAATCGTAACAACAGAGTCAATCGAAACCAAATTTTTCAACGTTTGAAATCGATTAAACATTATGAATGATTACACAATCAAAATAACAAAAAAAAAAACGTCGATTACATTGAACCAAAACGTAAGATCACTATTTGAAATTAAAAATCAGAAAACAGAGTATAATAAATTGGACGATAAATCATTCGAAATCATACGAATTATGAATAAAAACGCCAGTATTATTTATCAGAAGCTTTCGATTTTTATTCAAGAAGAATAATTAAAGATAAAAAATGGGTTAAAAGAAGTTGCAGACGAAGAAGACGAAGTTGCTGATAACAGGGCTTTTTAAACGCACGTTATATCTATGTTAAATAGGTAACGTGCGTTTAAAGTTCATTTTGTGGAACAAACAAAACAAACGCACGCTCATATATTTAAACGCGTGTTGTAAACTTTTTAAACACACTTGTATATTTGGGTGTGTCAAACAAATGCACGTTCATTATTATAAACGCACGTTGTATATTTTTTAAACGCACGTTGTAAAAAAAACAAACGCACCTTTGAAAAAATTGAAAACGCACCTTTGAAAAATTAAAAAGACGTCAAACGCACCTTTAATTATTATAAATGCACCTTTATCAGGCATAAGCCTGTTTGCAACTCCTTCACTGTTGTTCAAAATCAAGTTAATGGGGTCATCCATCAATATGTCAAAGCTCAGATCAAACTAATGTTCATCATATAAACCTTTGCACAAAGAAGAAAAACAAAAGCCTTGTACATTCATTCAATTGTCTGTTCCACTTTGTAGTAGTGAGGTCGAGAATCGCCAGTCTGAACTAAAAAGGTTTTTGGGCAGCATCTAGGCTGAAGATCATGAAACCAGAGTGGGTGCTTGACGGAGTGAGTGTGTGCGGCGGAATAAGGAGAGGGTGGGTTTGGGTGTTTTATAAAAGTTTAGAATACCCTTTTAATCAACCAAGATTGAGTTAGTTAGAGTTAACTAGAGTTTACACGTGTCAAGCTATGGTGGCTTCCTACACTTCCTATGTTAAGGGGAATTTGTATCTTATACTTTCTCTAGACAATAAAAGTAAATATGTTTGGTTAAAGATTATTTTTGTAAATATTAGAGGGTAGATTATGTAACTTTGAGGATTATAAATACTCCTTCTTTGTAACGTTCTCATTTGCGCATTTACAAATAAAAATCTTAATTACACCTTCACAACTGTGAGACACTCCACAAAGTGTACAACACTACCCAATCTCTCGAACGAAAGTTCACCCAACAACATAGCTGGTATTACGTGCGACATTCAACAAAGTGTGCGACACTCTCTTTGTGAAACTCACAAACTGCGCGACCCTCTTTTTTACGACACTTACATCTTCTTACAATTTTAAACAATGACAACAATCGACGCTTTTATAGCAACTGAACGGGCATCTCCCGACTCATACAAGTTCGCCTTTACTCTCTCTCCCACAAATTATGGCTTTTGGAAAACAATGCTTGAGCCATTTCTAATTACCAACAATTTATTTGGTTATATTCAGGGGTTTATCCCATGAGTAGGGGTGTACAAAAAGCTCGCGACTCGAGGCTCGCTCGAAACTCGCTCGAAAAAAGCTCGGCTCGAAGAGGCTCGTTTTGTTTTCGAGCCGAGCCGAGCTGGCTCGTTTTGTAATCGAGCCGATCTCGAGCCAGGGGTGTTCAGCTCGTGGCTCGGCTCGATGGCTCGACTCGTGGCTCGGCTCGATGGCTCGACATATGGCTCGACTTAGGCTTGTGTAATTTAGAAAAATAAAAAAAATATACATGATAAATAAACCATAACTTAGAAAAATAAAAAAAAATATACATGATTATGTGTAATTTTATTTAATTTTATTGTTTTTTATTTAATAAATATTTATAAAAAAATAAAAAAAAATATATCGAGCTGGCTCGAGCCAGCTCGAGCTCGGCTCGAACATTTACGAGCCGAGCTCGAGCTCGACTTTTCAGCTCGATCAGAAAAACGAGTCGAGCCGAGCTGGCTCGGTTTAGGTTCGAGCTCGAGCTCGAGCTGGGCCTGGCTCGGCTCGACTCGGCTCGTGTACAGCCCTATGTCTGAGCCTAGGGCTGTACACGAGCCGAGTCGAGCCGAGCCAGGCCCAGCTCGAGCTCGAACTTAAACCGAGCCAGCTCGGCTCGGCTCGTTTTTCTAGTCGAGCTGAAAAGTCGAGCTCGAGCTCGGCTCGTAAATGTTCGAGCCGAGCTCGAGCCAGCTCGTTATACTTTTTTAAATTTTTTTTAATTTTTTTATTTTTTACAAATATTTATTAAATAAAAAACAATAAAATTACACATAATCATGTATATTTTTTTTTATTTTTCTAAGTTATGGTTTATTTATTATGAAAAGATGGGGTAGATAGGTAGTATGAACGAGATTTTTAAATTTTGAATTTTAGAATTGGCTTTGGAGCAAAAATATATTATTTTCATCTATATATATTAATTACACATACACAGGCCTGAGTCGAGCCATATGTCGAGCCATCGAGCCGAGCCACGAGCTGCACACCCATGGCTCGAGCTCGGCTCGATTATAAAACGAGCCAGCTCGGCTCGAAAACAAAACGAGCCTCTTCGAGCCGAGCTTTTTTCGAGCAAGTTTCGAGCGAACCTCGAGCTGCGAGCTTTTTGTACACCCCTATCTGAGCCCTACTGTTTCCATATCATTTGATTTTGCCACTACTGTTACTCCCAATCCCAATTTTCAAGCTTGGATTGTCAATGAGACACATGTCCGCATGGTTATTATCTGTTAGTGAGACACATGTCCGCATGATTATTATCTCAACTGTACCTAAATCCTCATTTTCTCATGTTCAAGGAACTACCCTTGTGAATTATGGGACTCTCTTGCTCAAGATTATGCTACCCACACTACTTCAAGAAAGGTTACACTTAAAGGGGATGAAATCCGTATTGCTTTTCTCAGTTGGGCATAAGAATATGCTTTCGCGCTTGCTAACATTGGTGATGTAATCACGGATAAACGTGAGGCTTTAAGGCAAAACGTGTATGACCGAGACGTTGAGACATCTATGAAACCACACGAATGAGTTATCGCTACGACGTTGGAAGTCATTCTTAACTAGAAGCGTGAAATAGCCTCCAATTATGATTGGCCTTGCGATTTGTTTTTTATTTAAATTTCGTAACTTATTTTAGTTTGAATTAATGTAACCTTTTCATTTAGTTTAGTCTAATGTATTTTAGTTTTACATTTAGTTTTTGTTAAATTAAATGTTTAATTTATTTTTAAATTAAAAAAACTTTTAGGGTATCTTAAGGTTGTGTTCCTTCATTTAAGCTATTTCAGGGTATATTTAGAATATTATTTAAGGTAGCACTTTTTACTCCCCAACGTTAGTGATGTTTCATTTTGGTCTCACACAATTATGAAAACTCCACATAATATCCTGCCCAAAGTGAAACCTTCTGATAAAACTCTACAAATATCATTCTAAGAAAAACTCTACAAATATCATTCTAAGAGTATGTGTAGTGGTAGATAGTTATGTGGGGTTATAGGATTAAAATATTAAAAAGTAATAGAAAAGGGGTTATGTTGGGGTTATGGAAAAAGAGGGTGTAGTGGGAAGGGGGGTTATGTTATGTGGGGGTTATAAATGATTGGTAATGATTGGTTAATTATTGTTTTTTATTTAAATAAGAATATTTAATACTTAATAATATTTCATTAAAAATAAAAAAATTACAAATACTAAAACAAAAAAAAATACAAATACTAAAAAAAAAATTACAAACCCTAAATAAAAGATAAAAATACTCAAAGGTTATATTTTTTTTCGATTTTAGCCTTTCGGCTCATCGCCATTTCCAACGCTTTCCCCTCTAGGTGGTCGTGATTTGCCGTGTAAAAAGCAAAGTCGCGTTCAAACTGTCGTTCCCTCATGATGTCAACCACCTCTCGGTTATCTTGGATACGCTGAGCCCCGATGTCCCGTAAGTCTTGGAGCCGCTGGTTCATTTCAGCAAATGCCGGGATTAACTGGTTCACCCCCGACGAAGACTCCGTCCGTGCGGCTCGAGCAGCCCGTCGACCGGGGGGACGAGGTAGCTCCTCCACCCCCTCCTCCCCTGCAAAATAGGGATTTTCTTCTGGTGAGTTGAGGTCGACATAACGCGCGTCAGACGTAGGCGTTTCGGGGTCAACCGAGTCAGAGGTCCTCGACTTTTTTGAAGGCCTCGTATTTTTGGCCCTAGAGGAAGAAGTTCCAACCGTTGGGCGGACGGTGTGCCATTTGGTGCAGTCTTTCAGCACGCGCCAACATTTAACGTACGGGAAATTCCCGTATGTCTGGTTGTATTCTTCCAAGGTTATATTTTTTTTCGATTTTAGCCTTTCGGCTCATCGCCATTTCCAACGCTTTCCCCTCTAGGTGGTCGTGATTTGCCGTGTAAAAAGCAAAGTCGCGTTCAAACTGTCGTTCCCTCATGATGTCAACCACCTCTCGGTTATCTTGGATACGCTGAGCCCCGATGTCCCGTAAGTCTTGGAGCCGCTGGTTCATTTCAGCAAATGCCGGGATTAACTGGTTCACCCCCGACGAAGACTCCGTCCGTGCGGCTCGAGCAGCCCGTCGACCGGGGGGACGAGGTAGCTCCTCCACCCCCTCCTCCCCTGCAAAATAGGGATTTTCTTCTGGTGAGTTGAGGTCGACATAACGCGCGTCAGACGTAGGCGTTTCGGGGTCAACCGAGTCAGAGGTCCTCGACTTTTTTGAAGGCCTCGTATTTTTGGCCCTAGAGGAAGAAGTTCCAACCGTTGGGCGGACGGTGTGCCATTTGGTGCAGTCTTTCAGCACGCGCCAACATTTAACGTACGGGAAATTCCCGTATGTCTGGTTGTATTCTTCCAAAGCCGCCAAAAAAATACCCTCGGCACTTTGCCCACTTTTCCACCCGTACCGGGTGCGCTGGTAAATGCCTTGAAAGTTGGTGCATTTTTTGTTGATATCGGTCCACTTGCCCGATATCGAGTCGTTCTCCCGGTAGCCCTCTCCTTTACCAGAGAGTTCAAAAAATATTGCCCGTATTTTTTTCCAAAAATCGCCTTTGGATTGGTAGTTGGCTGAAAAAACAAACCAATAATATAAATAAGTACCCGTTTAGAAAACTATATGAAATAAAAAATAACATTACCAAAAAATATATATATCTTACCGACTTCAGGATCCTCCGACACGTCAACCCACGCTCGGGTTAACGAGTACAACTCGTGGTCGGTCCATGGTATAACGTTTTTCTTGGCACGACCGCCCGTCTCTTTTCTTGTGTGGCGTCGGGCGGGTGCTTTGCCTCGCACGGGCTCTTCCTCTTCAACCGGGCCTTGTGTCTCCGGAACCGACTCTTGCCAAGCATTTGAAGAGCCAAACATTTGGGATGACCCGTACACTTGTGTTTGGCCAAACCCACCTCCTATGGGCATCCCAAAACTCCCTCCCATGTTAACATTATACATGTTCGGGTCCCAACCATACGGTTGGTTTAAGAGGTTCGTGAAACTTTGCGGGTTTGAACCCGAACCCGGAGCTATAGGTCGGGTGTTGTCGCCACTGGTTTGGGAACCAAACCCGAAACTTCGACCGAAAGGATTCATGATATAGCCTTGAAAGAGTGTGTGTAGTGCTTTGCTCTCTAGTCTTGTGTGTGTGTTTGTGTTTGTGAGAAATGGTGGTTTGAGCAAGTGTGTGTTTGTGTATTTATAAAACAAAAATTAAATTTTTTTTTTTTTCAAAACCTCGAACAAACCCAACCCGGTCAAAAGCATTCAAACTTTCTCTCCTCCCAACGCTAGACAACGCCTGCTATAGCCATAACGATTCCCACCCAAAACGCCCTATAGCGCCTGGGGGGCGGTGTTCCCCGGCGCTATAGGGGTTAAAACGCCTCAAAACGGTTCCAACTGCACATACCCTAAGCATACATTGAAATTCTTTTATACATCATTTTGCTTTGTTAAACATATCATGAATAAACTATTCTTTTATAAGTAACTCTCTTCGTATATTTTCAAGTGTTCTATTGTGAAAATAGTTACAAAAATATGAAGCACAAATCTATTTCTTTTATTCCGGTTATTGAGAGCTTAAGAAATCTTGATTTTATTTTTTCAATAAAATATCAAAACAATCTGTAAAAAATAAAATCAAGACTAGATGCACCAAGAAACTTAAATAGATTTTTTTCTTTTTTTTTAAATAAATTACTTTCATTCCAGAACAAGGAAAATTACATCAAGATAACGGACAGGCGGGCAACAAGCTGTGCCGCCACCCCTTTCTAAATAGTAAATCCTAATCTACTATAAAAACGAATTTAAACAAAAAAAAACTATATAAACAAAGTCTATTACTCTATTAGTCTGCTGTTCCCTGGTGGTAACTGGTGAGTACGGTTTAGGCCGAGCCCATGGCGTCTAGCATTATCCCAAGGCCCAGCCCATATTATAGTCACCATGGCCCAACATAACATTTCTTTGACATGTTATGTAATGGGTTTGCTACTTTGCTATTTTAGATTTAGAAATTAGATATAACCAAACAATTTTTTTAATTTGGATTGAACCGGTCACCATAATCTTGAATCTTGATGTAATTAGTCGTGTTTATGTGTTTATGAAAAATGGAACTTTTAGTTATTTACCGAAAGTGTTCAGTTCGTATTTCGTAACTGATACACCAGAAACCCGTTCAAATTAGGGAAAAAAAAAACTCCATAGGTTGGAAACGGTTTGGAGATTTTAAAACAAGAACCGATTAGTAAGAGCCTTTTTACCCATAATAACTAGTTATTAGTTCTAAAGTTTAAATCAATATATCTCATTATGAATTCAATTACTAGGTTTCTCAACAAGATTTAAAGTCATAACAAAAATCGTTGAACGTATCAAATAGCACGAGCATAGCGAACTATGTCTTGACTATAAGTATTTTACAATGTCCAATGTTTGTACCTCTAACAAACATATTGTTACATTATAATCTATGAAACACACACAAGTTATATCAACCGTGGTCGACATTTTAAAACAATTGGATTATTCATGGATTTAGATGCGCGCGTTAATATGGAATAGAGTTAATAAAGATGAAAATTAACTCTATATGCATGTTCATCTTAAACCGCTAATTTTATGTTTATGCATTTGATTGTTGTTTGATTACTGCGCTTTTTTTTAAAACATTGACACGTTCGATAGATGAAAAATTGAAAACCACACAATGTTATACAATCTTAAACTTGATAAAGACATTACAATCAAAGAAAATATTACAACACAATACTTGTCATGCATTTTCTGCAAATTTAAACTCCAATATTTTCGAGTTAAATTGCAATATTTTTTTGTTAAATTGCAATGACAACATGACCAAATCATGAACATAATGATAAATAATGCACACATAAACATATAATCCACCTTCATGACCTTGTTATTGTTGTTATAGCTATCCATATCTTCATAGCTTTAGATTCTTCAAAAGCCTGTTGACAGTTTAATAGTTGAATGAGAAAGCACAACACCTTTTAAAAAAAAATTTATGCTTTTTTTTTTTTTAATATTATCATATTCTGATGTCACATATGTAAAGTTTCCTAAAAATGAGTCCATGAAAACATCCAACATATGACTTTATAACTAATATATACAAACTTCAACATGTGCTCAGGTGATCACATGTTTTTGGCAGTTGACTTCACACCAACATGGCAACCGACTTCTTTGTAGAAAGTGTTAGTTTAATAATTTGTAACAACCGACTAAATTTGTAGTTAGATCCAAGGAAACTGTCATGATTTATAACTTGAGATTAATAAAAAAAAAAAGTGTTGAGGATTGTGATAAGTTTATAAAATATGTTGTCCATCATGTGTCCACCCTTGTCAAGAGGAGTCACAACTCACAAGCTAATATTATATAACATGCACTTAAAGCATAGGTTTGAAGCATGTGCATGTGAGTATGTGACCAAAACAAGTAAGATTAGATTTCATGTGGTTCTTTTTAAATTCAAATGCTATATAAAACTCCTTGCAATTAATAATCGAAAAACACATGCATAGAGATGCATCGAACTATGACATATATATGAATGGTAAGCGTTCGCCATTTGTTATGGCTTCTTAAAATGGCAAGTGAATGTTCCAGCATCACATTGTATTATTATTTTTATTATTATGCTGACTTGTAATCTATAGGTTTATACTAAACACAGAAAATGAAAGACAATAAAAGTTAAAACTACCTTTGTTCATTTGCGAAACCACGCCCATTGCTTCCAAAGTCGCGATAGTTAGGTAAAGGAACTTGATCTGATTCAATCTGCATGATGTCCCTCACAAGTATATCATAATGCCTCTTCACCTCCTCAACGGACTTCCCACCGACAGCCCTTGCAATGTTATGCCACCTGTCAGGACTGTCCTTGTTGTAGTAAGCTAGAGCCTCCTCAAACTGCTTGTTTTGCCTCTGTGTCCACGTGGACCCAGAGCTACGTGAAGACGTCATAGAGCTTGATGCCATTGGAGAAGACTAAAGTAAAGACTTTAAGGAAATCAAATAGAAAGTTAGAATTTAGAATGCTTTAGTCAAAGGAGAAGACTGAAGTCAAGGAGATGGTATGCATTAGATTGCCATGCTGCCTCCCTATAAATAAGAAGAAAAAGATGCAAAATGTTGCAAGTTGGAGAATAAAAATTTCTTTTTATCTTTATAAAAAACATACAATATATTGTCATGATATTCGGTCTATTGGCAGCCCACAACATAAGCAAATGAGATTAGTTACTTTCTAAAGAGTGGTAACTAATAAATACTATATATATATATATTCTTGAAAGTCTTATTCTTGTTTGTTATAATATCATGAATTCATCATCAAGTTGCTTTATGATAGCACTTATTACCTTAGCTTATGGTATTAGATCCCAAATTCAAAGCCAACCCATTAGGATAGAAGATAGATGCGCTGACAACATGGATTTCGACAGTGTAAGATATTATGCTATCTTTGGTTGGACAAGTGTTATATGCATACCAAGTCACTTACATATGCTAAAAGTTTAAATAATCAGTTATTACCCATTGATCCCACTTTAAGAGAGGTTAATGACTTAATATCATGATCGTTCGATAATAATGTCTGAGGACTAGCTTTTTCCTTGTTACACCAAAAGAATCCGGCCAGTTTGACTTTAACAGAAAAGAAAATAGAAAGTGAGGCTTTTAGAGAGTCTTAAAAAGCTTTTGTTAAAGGATTATTGTTGACATTATTAAGGGAAATAGAAAGCGATCGATGGTGGCCACATTTAGACAATTTGATGAGGTCCTATGCTTTTAAGATCCTTCCCACTATAAACAATGGAGGGACCTGCTTTGGGGTGATATGAAGATTAAGAATATGTAAGAAATGCTCCATACTTTTGATATTGTAGAATCCTTATCATCTCAAGCGATATTAGGTATAAAGCTAGCTTCCATAGATGGTGGAATGATTTTTGCAATGTGACCAAGTGGTCCTTGAAGGATTAGTTTAATTAATGATATGCCTACTTGTGTCCATATATTATGTCAAAGCCTTTGGTTTCTGTAAGATAAGGAACCTGCACATAGTGACTTGTGATGGGCGAAGGATTCCCTCGCCACTCAGTAGTATATGTCGAAAGCCAAAGTTATATATATATATATATATATATATCTCTTCTGAACCACACTAGGTAGAAAGGAATTTATGACAAAAGGGTCTCTAAAGGTTGAAGAAAAGGAAATAGACGTTCGTGTGGGCACCAAACGATGAGAATTCTATAGTGATTGAGAGTTACTAAACGTATGCCCATCATCTGTAAACCGGCATATAGTTTCTGTCAAAATATATTTAGTTCATATCTTCGCTAAGGACCAACTTGTGGTTCTTTATTCTATGTCATTGGATATGTTCTGGCTTTTTACTTCCATCTAAGGTCATGATGTTGGCTTACTTTTTCATAAATTATCATTTCTTGGATTAGATTCTAGATATCCTTTCTTCGAGGATTCTATACGAACAAATGTACCCAGTAAAATCCAACTCATAGCAAGCTATATATTGGTAGTGTTTGGGGCTTGGCGTACAAGTGGGATTTTACTGAGTACATTTGCTCATTTGTTTGTGTAAAAGGATATTTTGGTTTTCCTTTATGGATGATCAACGCCTCAACGGTGCTTTGTGAATTAGAGCGTAAATGATCTAAAGGTAAGAATAAAAGTTATAAAATTGATGAAGGTGTTGTTATAATCTAAAGTCTTGTAGCATTCATGTAAGAAATAAAGGGTGAGAATCAGCATCAACAATGATTCCTGCTGATAGGGCATATAATTCACTTGGCACTTTAAAATGTACAGAATATCTGCACAGTTATATGTATATTATATATGCAATTCTTATTTAAGCATTAGCACAGCACTGAAAAGTGAGAGAATCACATATTATATATGCATGCATTTCCCTTTAATTAATATATAAATATTATGAATGTTGATAGTCTAATGTTGGTAATTTTTTTAATACTAATCCAAGCATGTTGACTACATATTCTATGAGTTAATTAATCCTTGAAAAGGAAACTACCAATATTGAATTTTTTTCATTTTAAAAAGATTTAGTGGAAAGCTGTTAAAAGTTTGTAGTTTTTTTTGTTTTTTGACCAAAAAAAAAAGAAATTATTGTCAAATGGAATGCATGTTCTTTGTAGTTATGTTTTCCTTTCTACAAAGCCTAAAATGATATATCTTGTATTAAGTTTGATTACTAATATAGAGCAGAACCGCGAGAATACTCTTAAGGGAAAAATTGTTGATGTTCGAATAAATTAACTAGTAGATCTGGTTTTATGCCAAGCCCCAAACACTACCAATAGCTTGCTATGAGTGGGATTTTACTGGGTACGTTTGTTCATTTGTTCGTGAGAGAATCACTAATTTTGTTACGCCGTTGCTGTCAATATTTTATGGACCTGCCTATCGAAACGGATCAAAATTTATGTTTGTTTTAAGTTGACCATTGTTGACCATTTTCTAGCTCACTTGCTTTTATCTGGTTATTCCAAATGTGACTCTTACTATGGGTATGTTGGGTGGTTGATAAATTGGCATGTGTAACCCATCACTTGCATGGTCCCATGTATAATACTACTTAAAGTCAAAATTACAGCTTGAAAACAAAATTAAAATGAGGAATTGAATTTGTGATAATATCTTTTGATGTTGCATTCAAAGAACAAAGAATCAAGAACTATGCTTTGGTTATGGCATTTTCCAAAAGATAAGGAAACAGAATGCTAAGGTGTAGGTCCCAAACAGTAGAAATTCTATTAATATCTTGTCATTGCCAATTAGAAAAACAAATTATTGATACTTTCAGCACACTTGTATGGGAGACCTATATTTGATCCTTGTTTAGAGCATTGGCCATGCCCAATTGCCCATCCATAGGAATGTGGACATTTTCTAAGCATTTGGCATCAAACTTAAGTAAATAATAATAATAAAAAAAAGAGTATTATAGATTACCCATGCTTCACTCTCTTTTCCATGTTTGTCATCCCTCGCTCTCAAGCTATTTTTGACTTCCTCCCTCGATACTTCAAGTCACTGACAAAAGCCTAACAACAAAGTCGTTCCCACCTACCTAGACGGAACACACACCCCCACCCCCACCTTGTCCGAGATTTTTATTTAGCGAAACTTCAGGTACTTGGGTCAGCTTGGACTTTAAATGGTGAGCTGTATATTATGATTTTAAATGATTAAACTTGATGCATGGGACAAACAGTTAAGATGATCAACAACAATGTAAATGATCAAATACCCACCCGCAACCAAAATATGGTTTGTACATTTAGACATAATTATACAAAAAACACAACCACACGTGCTATCGTTACATGAGCAGGTGATTCCAAAACCCTAGAATCCGTGATTGCTAAGCACGGAACCAAACTCTAAAATCCATGATTGCAACAACCTGGATTTGGTTTATTGGTTGATTGTTTATCATATAGGAGGAGCATGATTTACAAACAGAATTAATACGAAGGGGCGCCAAGATTGGAGGCAAGCCTTAATATGTCACTGAAAACACCACCTGCTGTTACTTCTGCTCCGGCTCCAGGGCCACGGACAATTAGAGGCTGTTTATTGTACCTTTCTGTTGTAAAAGCAATGATATTATCAGAACCCGAGAGCTGGGCGAAGGGGTGTTGCTTCTTGTATCTTTGCAACTCCACAGCTCCTTTTTGATTATTAACATCCACAACCCCGACATATCTTAGAACCTGATGAAAAAGTAAACAATATCAGATACACAAGTCAATCAACATCCACATTTAATTTCAAGAAAACTAGAGGTGGAATCAAGGACTCGAGTTGAGTTATGGGTCTAAAAAATTAGTGAAGGTCGCAATGGGTAGTATAAGCCGGACTTTTTCTACATAAGTATCTTAAGTAAAAGTTGCTCACTTCTCCGGCATCCTCTGCAGCTTGACGCTTGGTAGCTATATCTGAGTCGAAGGATGGTAGCTGCTGTATAAAATCATCCACTGATGCAGTTTCCTAGTGTTTAACAAAAAAGTTAAATCTGAACTTGTAATGTACACAATGATAGATATACAGCATGAAATGAATGTATTTGATCTGCAATGTTGCAGAAGGCGCTAGGTGAGGTCTAGCCTAGGAACTAGTCACAACTAGGCGGAATTAGGCGTTTTGGTATTTTTATACGTATTATATATATATATATATATATACACACACACAAATTTAGGTGTTTTTTGAAAATATGTTAAAGATATATACACATAATACTTAGAAATACTTAGATATATACACATAATAGTAATACTAAGAAATACTTGGAAATTTAAAAAAACAAATAAATATTTTTTTTTAAAAACCACCGCCTAGGCCCGCCTAATGGCCAAAACGCCTAGATCTCCGACTAGCCCCTTATTCTGATATACACCCTCGACTAGGGACTAGGCGGCGCCTAGCCCGCCTTTTACAAAACTGATTTGTTGAGACATGATATGCATATGTATGGTACATGCATGCATGCATATGGGTGGGTTTGTATCAATATATTTACAAACTTGTACGGTTCACTATGTTTGTATTTTGCATATTTTACCTCCAAAAGCTTTTTGAGTCTATATATGGCATGCTCTGTAGTTTAAGCAAAATTAGTAATGGACTGTAAGCATGTATTTAGTATTTGTGTACTTCCTCATTTAATCTATGTGTCTTCTTCATGTTTATCCCGTCTTGTATCCATCCAGGGCCGGCCCTAGGGGTGTGCGAGCCGCACTCCCAACCGAGGCCCGTTTTCTCTTAGGGCCCAAGTTTTGATATTTTCTGTTTTACAATTTTTATATAAGCAATAAACAAAATACAAAATGATGCAGTGGTAATGTCCTTGCGTTCTTCCAAGTCTGCCCCAAGTTCGAAAACCGTTTCCCTCCGTTTTAGTTCTTTTCAAAGTTATTTTTATATTTCATTCTTATTGTTTAGTGTAGACTTGAAAATTTACCATTAATACAACTTTGGAATTTGTTGCTTAAATTTAATCATAGAGCACTAGATAAGAGTGATATTTAAGAACATTTTCATTGTATGCAATTAAAACCAGTGTTTTAAAAACCGGTTTATACCGGCCGGTTGAACCGGTTATACCGCTTATCGGTGTCCTGGTCGGCACGAATCAGTCCGGTAATACAGGGAAACGGTAAAGGATTTGAACCGCCGGTATACCGGTTTATACCGTTATACCGGGACCGGGTACAAGGTTAAATTTTGGACTTTATCGGCCCATAATGATTATATAGATGTCATGTTAAGTGAGAAAGTACATGAGCCGGTTTCTCAAAGACAAGGCTACTTGGTATATGTGTTACTTATCTTACGTAATTTTAGTATATTTTGATTATTAGTAACTAAAACTTCTTATTAAAGAATGTGGAAAATGAAAATAGTTATGCTTTTATTAATGAGTACGATGATGATAACAAACTTTATCTTAGCGATCATGAACTTGATGTTTTTATGATTCAACACTCTAATGACATAAACCAATTATACCCTTTAATATAAAAAAAAAAAAAAAAAAAAAAAAAAAAAAAAAAACTTTGTTCAAAACTGAGAACTTCGGGATTTTTTTAATTATGGATTCACTTTTAAATTATTATTTTTTACTACGAAATCATATACTATTAGATTATTTTTGAGTTAAAGTTGTATTTATAAAATTGTAGGGTTAACTAGTCAATCCGGTTAGACCACCCGATATAACCCGGTTCAACCGGTTGAACCATTTTTAATTCCAATCCGGTATGGTTAAAAAACCGGTTTTTAAAACATTGATTAAAACAAAAATAAGTGTTGTAAAAAAAAAATGTAAGAGTATTTTATTTAATAATGCTTTTTACTATTATTTTAGAACGAAATCTTATAGTGTAAATTGTGAAGAGGTAATCAAACAATTTGCTATTAATAATGCTAAAAGAGCTTCTTGAATCATCGGTTAGTTATTACGATATATCATTATAATACTATTTTGTTAATCGTGGCATAAAAAAATAGTTTATATAATTAGTTAGGACCTAAGAGCCTTTTTCTTTGGCTCGTACAAGGCACTTCAATTCTTAGGACCGGCTCTGTATCCATCCACATTAATATAAAATTACCAAGATATTTTTTTCAACAGGCTTGGTTAGATACAATATTTATTCAAAACAAAACATGTGTATCCTTATATACACGCTTGGTACCGTTTACTTAAAAGTAAAATTCTCACCTTTAATGGATCGGGCACAAGGCTTTGAACAGGGATATCTGAAAGTTCAAGATTTAGACCACACTCTCTAGCAAGAATTATCACCTGAAATGTTGGTTCGAAATTATAAAACCATAGAAAGAATAGCAAGCACTTGTAAATGAGATACATTAAATGTTATAGATACAACCAAGTGCAGTACGTAAAAGTTAATGCTTGTGGAAAGCATCTCAAACCAAATATCAAAAATGATTAAATTATACTGCCACGTTTTTTTGGAGAGCATGATATCAGAATTCAAAGGCAGTTTGTAAAAAATAAAATAAAAGGTAAATACACTTTATTTGTATATTACCTTTCTGGCCACATCTGTTCCAGCAAGATCATCCCTAGGGTCTGGTTCAGTGTAACCTGCTGCTTTTGCCTCCATCACTACTTCACTGAATGCTCGCGTGTTGACAAAATTATTGAATATATAACTCAATGTCCCACTGCAAAGACACATAAGCAATGTTATGAGAACAAGTTCGTCACTTCGTCCGTTTCATCGACTTCAAAATTTCTACTTTTGAAAGGAGAGAACCCCCAATAGTAATAAAAGAATACAGTTGGTGATTATAATATGAAGTGACCAACCAAGTTAAATTAGACTTAATCTGGATAGAAAAAACAAACCTTTAAGGAACATGGTAAGTAACATACCACATTAGAAACCAAAACAACTAGATTAAATAAAAAGTATTTAAAGATTTGAATGATACTTGAACCTTCTAGTTCTAGTTTCCATTTTACTTAACACTATTGAGGGTATATTAGCAACTAGCAATCACATGATAACTATTTCAAATTATAGTCAAAGAATACAGATCAGCCTGCAAGCACCCATAAGATACGGGTACCCAAAATGGCCAACCGTATTTTTTGGTGTTTGCATTAGATTTACTATTACTTTCTTATCAAAGTACTAAATTTAACTTTTACAATTAAGAAACAGGGTTTCTTAAATGACCTGAAAATTCCTTCAATTCTTATAATCCTATCCCCAGTTTGAAGGAGATCTCGTAAAGTATGCATGATTGGTAGACCAGCTCCAACGGTAGCTTCATAAAAGTAATGAGTGAATGATTGCTTTTGAAGAGCTCTCAGCTTCAAATACTGCATCAAATATAGGGCTCCATCAAGAATCAAGAACAAGAAATATTTTATAATCTGTATCTTTATCTTCGTTGCATGTTACACCAATTGTGTTACCTTATCAAGTGGTCCTGAATTTGCTTTCTTATTAGGGGTGATCACATGAATTCCTGTGTGTAGCCAGTCATGGTAGTGGTCTGCAACTTCTGTGCTTGATGTACAGTCAACTAATACCGTATTAGGAATAAAATGATTTCCATGCACATGATGAACAAACTTCTCCAGATCAGCTTTTTCTCCTTTCTCCTTCAGAAGTTCTTTCCATGTAAAAAGATCGATACCCCTACAACAGGTAAAAGAACATTATAAAAGAACATTATGAGAGGTGTATTTGACATTTTAGAAAAAGGTATTGATGTTTTGTCCATTGTAAACAGCTATGCGGTCCTTAAGGTTTTGGGGTGGGGTAAAAGATTATGACAGAAGCTGAATAGGGCTGTTACTTGTTAACAAACAATCTTCGGAACACTCCTCAAGTCCTCATGAATCATGACACCCTAGACTTATTTGCCAGTTGACTAATCTTTGATGTTCCTAATATATGGCATAACAAGCAGGTGACTTCCAGGAACAGATGCTACTTAAAGGAAATATTTATGCATATTGATCAAAATATAATTAAAGATATAATGGCATATTATCACATAAAACTTACGTGTCACTCAGCAGCATTTTCTTTGATCCAATGATACCCATGACACGTAAGTCAGTCTTGGACTTTTCCTTCAGGACTGCTGCCTGCAACAGAAACATCTTAATGTGTTCAGAAGTGAAAATACAACTGTTTCCATTGTATCAAAAAAAAGGTAGAACACTGTTTGGACGGAAGCAAGCAAATTAAGCAGCAAAGAACTTAAAGAAAAATAAGTATGAGTGTATGACTACATATAAAACTTGATGAAATGCTCTCAAGTACAGAAAATAAGCACATAAAAACAACATGAAATGTAAAATATACCTGGTCCCTAAGCTGATTAAGTAAAGTGGCACCAATCAGCCCAGGTCCAATGATGCCCACTGCTATTGATGTTTTTGAAAGATAGAATCTTGAATGGACTGCTCGTAGAGCTCTTACACAATCTTCCTTTTTGACAACTACAGTGATGTTGTACTCTGAGCACCCTTGTGCTATAGCTCGGACATTAATTTTAGCCTGCATACATCATAATTCGCAACCAAAAACTAAATTGTTTTGAATTTTCATACATAAAGCATATGTAGCAGTGAAGAGATGATAGAATAATACTATACCATGCAGACCATATAAGGTGTGTGACACATAAAGGTGTGACTTACTGACCTTTGCAAGTGCATTGAATAGAGTGGCACTGACACCTGGAGTGCTGGCCATTTTCTGGCCAACTGCTGCAAGAATGCTACAGTTTGGAATTACTGCAATCTGGAAGAACACAAAAGCAGGATACGTAATGTAAGGATGTATTTGTCACTGTGTGTTTCCACAGTATGTAAGCAGCCCTAAATTTGTTGGATGCAAATATAAGTCATTAATCTGTACATAGTCACATTCGAAGAATGCACACACACACACACACGCGCACACACCCCATAATATGGTAGATACACATCCAGCTTACAACTCTATAAATATGAACCACAGAAAGACCAAGAAAGTGAAAAAATTCTTACAAACAAGTACCTACATGGACCTAAAATGCCAGTTTCTCGAACACGTAACTTATGCTTAGAAAATATGCATCTACTGGGAGCCCGCAAAATACACGGTTGAGAGCTAAATTAAACCACGTTACAATCCTGAGTTACAGTAATCAGTACTATTTCCAAAGTTCTTTTTTTTTTTTTTTGAATGGCAAACTAACCCACTACTAAATACTCCTATACCCACACCTTGCAGGATTTAAACCCTCCACCTCTAGGATAGAGGGGAAGCACCTTACTACCACACTATGTCACTTGAAGACAACACTATTTCCCAAAGTAATTACTGTATCGTGTACTAAATTTGTTTTCAAAAGAAAATTATAAACAGCCTACAGAGCATAGAAAGCAACTCCAATCAATCTTGCTCAAGCCACATCTTCGTTCTTACAAATAGAATATCCAAGCAATCAAACTCCAGAAAGGTACAGCCAATTTTTTTGTTTTCAGATTCTCGTGTCCCAAAATTACCAAATTGAGAAATAGCTTAAATTTTGATCATACAAACCAAAGGGCATATATTTGTTTTGAGTGGAAGCTCATTACCTGAGAAAGACGTCCAGCGTTCAAAGCTTGACGAAATCTAGCCTCTAATGCCTTTGCAACCGCTTTCACTTCTTTATCAGGCACAGCAAAGCACACAGAATGTTCACTGCTAGCCTGTAATAAGACTGGACTTAGCATAATAAAGCAATTGTGTATATGATTTATAGGACATTGAAGAAATATGCCTGAGAAATCATGATGACATTAGCTCCAACATCTTTCACAGCACCAAAAATAGCACTTGCAGTACCAGGAACACCAGCCATTCCAGTTCTGACCAAGCATTACGTAGATGCAACACATAAATGTAAACAAAATACGTGAAGACGATAAATTTATCTGTAGATTTTACAAAAGGCGAGCAAAACCCACCCCTCAACATTTACAAGGGCCAAGTTGTCTATGGTTGCAAAGCCTTTTACATAAGTTTCCAAATTTTGTTTTTCTTCATTTTCAGAGACAGGTTCCCTGCAAATCTTTGTTCCAGGTGCAGAGAGGTTGAAGATATTTCTTATAACAATGGGAATGTCATACTGTATCACTGGAATGATAGTTCGAGGATGCAAAACATTTGCCCCAAAATACGACTGCATCAAGCATTTCATGTTAGTGACAAATTTTAATCGCAAAATCTTCGGGGTATATCAAGAAAATATGAGTAAGTTTACCATTTCCCATGCCTCTTGATAAGATAAGGTATTTAATATGACAGCCTCGCTAACTGCAAAACAATTTGTTCGTTAGGATAGCTTGTAATGCTTAAAATACATTTAGGCGTATGAAATATTAAACCTTTTCTAGGATCTGCACTATACACGCCATCAACATCTGTCCAGATTGTCACTTGGCGTGCCCTGAATAAAGCACCCATGATAGCAGCAGAGAAGTCGCTCCCGTCTCTTTTCAAAGTTGTAGGTATATTTTGAGGTGTGCTAGCTATAAAACCAGTAGCAACTACTACCTTAGATGGATTTTTCAAGAGCCAGTTGTCAAGTCTATTCTCCGATTCCTCATAATCGGGATCAACTTGATTAGAACCAGCAGGTGTCACAATCAAGACGTCCCTTGTGTCCATCCAGTTACAATCTATCCCACCCTGGTAAAAGTAAATTAAATTTCTAAACACTACAAAGTATCTATAACTCTCACTCATGTATAATGAATATCAGAAGTAGTCACCTTTCTAAGGACATATGACAATATCTGAGCAGACCATAACTCTCCATGTCCAGCAACAAAAGCTGAAAAAGATTCAGTGCCATGTCCAGCTGAACAACATAAAGACATTAGTAATGCTATTGTTATAATTATCGTTATTACTACTAAAAATATAATTACTGTATACATTGCTTATTAAAACACTAAACACATTAAAGATAAAAAGGTAGGAAAAGAAAAACAGGGGAGATTAAAACCTATATATATTGCACGTAGCATTGCTTTCAGATTATTGATATCTAGAGTGAGAGTAGACAAGAAACTAGCAAGTTCCTCCCCATCAAGTAGGTCCATTGCAGTCAACTTGTGTTTTTCAAATACAGCATCAAGTGCCAATTCATATGAATCATCGCGTGATTGTGCTTTTTCAATAAGATCATACATCATATCTGTAACTTTTGACATTGCAGAGACAACAACCAGCTTTCTTTCAGAACTGTCATCCATAACAATATTGGCAACATTTAGGATTCTCTGGGAAGTTCCTACACATGTGCCACCAAATTTATGGATTGACCAGGAGTCACCCTTGACAATCGAAGACTCTACAGGAACTTCAGGTGTTGAAACATCTGACAGGTTGATAACGGCAAACAGAATGTATATAAAATTGACTAGCCATATGGTAGAGCAATTTAAATGCATATACTGTCATCAATTAAAAAAAAAGACTAAATTCAGATTTCAGACCTGTAACTGAAGAATAAACTTTGAAGTTGTAGGACTCTCTTTTTTCCATATGGGAAGAAAAACCTGCTCTGAATAGCAAGTTATATGCATAAATTTAGAGCTTAACGATGAAACGTGAGTTTATAAGGAAGGAAAGAAAAGGTGCATAAAGATTAGCTACACACTCAAAATGTGAAAACTCAATCAGTAACTGCAACTTGAGAGTATTGGGCGTTTAATTCTAATGGATATTAGTGAAAAGAAAAATATAGATAACTACCCGTCTACTCATATTTTCTCATTGGTAATTATTTTCCCCCGTAAAAGAGAAGCCCTGAGTAGCGAGGCACGGACTGATCCTTCACAAAGACATATGGCAACATACTAACAGAATCAAAATTATCCTTGACAGCATGCATGTTTAGATAAGCAAAACACGACTGATACTTCACAAAGACATATTGTAACATACTAACAGAATCAAAATTATCCTTGATCTAGTATGCATGTTTAGATAAGCAAAATTTTTTATGTAATCAATCTCAAGATTGTAACTCCTGATTTTGCATGCCTTTTAATCTACTATGTGTATTAAGTGTTGAAATAAAATGTAATAAACCAATCCTCACTTGTTTTATGTGTATTCTTCTTATTGTCTAATGGATCTTATTGTCTTCCTAATGATGTAACCATGTCTGTATTACACACGCCTTCTACACCCAGTCATACGAATTTGTAGCATCATGTCATCGTTTAAAAAAGCGCAAGGCGCTGAGTAAACATGTCTGAGGCAGTGCCTCATGACGCTATTTTTTATGTGCGCCTCATGTGGTCATGTGTTTTTAATATGTGTTTATGATGTTTTAGACTTTCTATGTCAATTATTTTATTTTTTATATGTGTTTTTGATGTTTCGGACTTTCTTTGTTAATTATTTTGTTTTTATAAAATACATATTTTTTATATTTCCTTTGTAATTCCTATCATTACCGCCTGGACAATTAGACATCCAACCCGTAATCCTAAGCAGTTAATGTCGGAAAATATCGGTTATCGGTCGAGGACCGATATTTGATATATCAGTTTTTGCGGTGAGATATCGGTGGGATATCGGTAATTTTATATCATGCAAAATCCATATATATATAGAGGTTTAACACTAACAATTAAATATAATCTCCTACAATTAACAAATTGACCTCTTGCAACATGCAAAACAATAACAATTGTAGCAAGTAGGAACTTATTAAGACTTTAAACACTAATATTTAACACTGACAATTAACAATTAAGACTTAAAACACTAACAACATCAATAATAAGCAAGACAAATAGAAGAACTAATAAGAAAGATACCGATATCGGGAATATCGGTGATATATCGGTCAAATATCGGTAAGATATCGGTCAAATATCGGTCAATATCACCGATAATATCGGTAGAAAATATCGGTCAAAATATCGGTATCAATATATCGGTTGATGACCGATAACCGATATATCGGACCAATATAGCGGATATATCGGTGATATTAACTGCTTAGCCGTAATCACAACGACCCAATTGCAAGAGCGGAGCTCTACCAACTGAGCTATATCCCCCCGAGCCAAGTGGAGCATGCATGAAGGAGTCAGGCGCTTCTTCTATTCTTTTCCCTCACGATGAATTATATTTGTTTGATACAATATTGTCAATATAAAGGTTAATAAAAGAATGGCAATCACTCATTCTTAAAATAACGCCCCGAGGCTCAATTCCGTTCTTTTAAACTTTGGATCACATCATTCGGTGTGTTTTCTGGTGTATGAGTAGCGAACTGAAGACATCGGTATACTATACGAGTATGAGAGATTCTTATAAAGTCTGACTGCTTCCTTCGGTTAATTCTTTAATGTTGTTATTGGCTATTAAAGTCTCATGTTAATTGTGTAGTTTTATACATTCTTTACATCAACACTAGCTTCCTCCTCAAATAACTGTCATGCTTATTAAATTACACTACAAATCAACATAATAATAAAAATATAAAATTAAACAGAATATATTTGCTGTTTCTGAAGTAAACAAACTAACAGCACTTAGGTTTTCATCTCAATCAGTTAGTAACATCACGTTTCCGTTCAATAAAACAACATGCAACAATAAGTGAAACCTTACTTGCAGGTGTAAGTGCGATGAAAGCAAGAGGACGATCCATTAATTAATACGGAAACCCTAGGCTTTTGTTCAGCAGCAGCTGCATCATTCGATGATAATCGAGAACAGACTCGTTGAATATATGATGATGACGATGATGATGAAATAGGAGTCAGTAACGCCATTTGTGGTTAGGTAAGTAAGTACAGGACCTGTAAGTAACAAAAGGAATTAAGAGTGTGATGAAGACGTGAATAATTAGGGCAAGATAATTATCATCATTAAACTCACACCCACTAAACCGTAACTATTTATAAACTAGTGGGATTGACACTGTGTGAGTATGTATCGGTTTGGTTCGTTACAATAAGAAAGGGGCGGTTCTATAATAGGGGTAATTTATGTTATCCTTCAACCTTTCGAGACGAATTGTAATTTTTTTTTAAGTTTTATGTTTTACGCTACCGTCAAAATTATATTAAGCCAACACTAATTGATTATTAAGCCTAAGCCAACACTAATTGATTATTAAGCCCACTGTTTAGATAAAAGATTAAACCCCCCAAGTTAGATAAAATATTAAAAGCCAAGGTTGATGGTTTTGAAGGGGAAAAAATCTAAATAGAGATACCACTAAATCAACAAGCAACTTTGCTTGTTGTTGCGGCCCTACCCTCCGGCCACTAGCATGCCCATGTAGCTGGATTATTGCATGTGCCTCACTATGTGTGTGCATCATGTGTGTGTATTCTTGTAAATGTAATCAATTTGAGTGAAATTTGATATGGGTGGATCGATATTCAAGTGGGTTTCAATTTGGTTGGTGCAGCAACTTGTCCTGGATCTTGCAGATTTCAAAAATGGGTCAACAAAGAGAAGGAAAGTTATACATGCTATTTGTCTTACAGCGTTATGCTGTCTATGGAGAGCAAGAAATAGTCTCATCTTCAACCAACATCAAGTTTCAATCAGTCAAGCTCTTGCAGAAGTAAAGACTCTTAGTTTTCTCTGGATTAAATCACGTGCGAAACAACAATCTTTGGATTGGCCGATGTGGAGGGGTTTTTCATGTGTATAAGATTGGTTGGTAGTTTTTGGATTTGTTGGCTTTATGTTTTGTTGACTATATTGGTGAATGTATGAACTTTGGTGATAGGCTAGCATCCTGCTAACTAACTGTTTGGTTTAAATAAAAGTTTGTTGATCCTTTAAAAAAAAGTGGGTTTCAATTTTTTTTAATGTTAAGTCTACATCCCCATCCCCCCCCCCCCCCCCCACCCACACACACACGCACTACTAAGCATATCCGCATTTAGTCATGTGAGAGGAGTATGACGGGTCCCACCCGGGGATACATTTAGTAGCATCCTTTTCTTTTTAATGATAAAAACAAGACTCATGGAAGACAGAAAATATTTATTTAATTTATGGTGAATCCAACTTCCTAGTGAAATTTTATATTGACTTAGTATTTCATAATGGAAGAAAACAAAATAAATACATTAAACAGAGAAGTACAAAATTTTATATTGAAAATATAAGTAAAAGTAAATACATTAGACAGAGAAATACAAAATTATATATTGTACGTGTGTTTTCTTGATTCTTATTTTAGTAAAATTTGATTTGGGTAAATGCTAAAGATCATGTTTATGTGCAATCGAGTATGGTTTACACTATTTATGGTTTACGTGCAATTGATTAGAGTTGATGATAGTTGAGTTTGGTAAATATGTACAACTGATTTTGAGATTTGTGTGCAATTGATTATGGTTTACATTTGGTTTCTTCTAAATTAGGGTATCTGGAAGATGATAGTTTTGCAAACTTAGATGTAAGGAGGGCAAAAAATAGCCCAACGGGTATACAAGAAATATATGGGATGGGTATATCCGAAACTCGACGAATATGGATCGGGTATGGGATTAGTTTTAAAAAAAATTGCGGGTTTGAGACGGGTATGAGATTAGGTGATACCCAACACGATTACCCGAAACTACATACCCGTTTACTCGACCCTATACCAGAACTAGGTTAGAGTCCGTGAACTACACGGTAGAACAAAAGATAAAATAAGTTTTTTTTATCAATGTTGGAGTTTACATGTAGAATTATGTATGATCTTATTACATCTAAATGATGCGGATTTACGTTAGAATCACCTTTGAGACAAGGCTTTTGACGATGGATTAAATAATAATGTTTTAGTTAAAGGGTAAAAAATGTTGTTTTTAGTGAACGGGTCAAATTTTTTTAACCGATTATTGAAATTGTATGAACAAAATAGAATGCCACCAAATTTACCATTTGAGGGCAGTTTCACTTTAAGAAATTCGGCAGCAAGAAAAATGGCACGTGTTGCTATGTGATGGAGTTAAAATTGCAACCAAAGAGATAACACGAAGTTTTCATAGTTTACTATTTATCAACCGCTGTTTAGTTTACATGTGAGCCAAACTAAAATAATTTGTTTCTTGATAAAGCAAGATCAAAAACATAAAACTATTTAACTCTTGCTTGAATTGAAAAGAAAAAAATATGTGTATTAATATAAGAGTAGAAAACTATAACATCTATCTATATAATAATTGAATACATCTCGAATCGAATAAAACTCTTAGAGAGAGCCTGAGGTATCCACATTTGTATATGGAGCTCCAACTTTTTTCCTATAAATAACCTTTTGTATTTTTTTATTTGCTCCATTCTTCCATCACTCTCCAATCTTCCTTAACAATTCTTCCAACCAACATTCATCATTTTCTTTCTAACAAATCTTTCAATCTTCCTTCTTCTTCTTGCATCATTTGTTGATTCTCCACAGCCAACTCGGGGTAATCTTGCATCATTTTGACTCATTTTCTATTGTTAACATTATTAAGAAGAATCAACAAATCTTTCAATCTTTCAATCTTCCTTCTTCATCTTGCATCATTTGTTGATTCTCCACAATCGATTCAAGGTAATCATCGATCCTACTCTTCTAATGTTGATTCCTAGTATTATTTTGACTCATTTTTTTCTTAACATTATTAAGAAGAAATCAAACGGATTTATTTTGATCACTTTTATTCATTTAAATGAAACAGATCTATTGAGTTTCTTTTCATTTGAATGTTTCGCACATTTGTTATTCATTCATTTTGTCTAAATCGGGTTGTATTTCATGACTCTATTGATTCTGTTCATTCATGCTATGACAAATGCTTCTTACAGAGAGGATGTTGCTGATATCCCATTTCCAGAATAGAGCCCTAACTGCACCTACAGTTTAAGGTAATCTCGGCGTCTTATAGATATTTTGAGACTCATTGTCTTATAGCGTTAATGTAATCTCAGTGGCTACCTAGAGTTTAAGGTTGGTTCAACACAGCCTGTAACGCCCCAAAAATCCATTTTTGCCTAGTTACGCCACTAGGCGCGATTAGCAAAATAATAAAACGGGACTTAGACAATAAGAATGTGGGGTATGTTCTAATATGGAAATAACCTAGTGAATGTTATTATCTATATAATGGAGAAATAACACCTACTAATTTGGTTAGTTGACTTTTTTTTTATAACAAAAGGCTTTGGGGTAAACATGAGGGACTATAGTTGACAACTAGCCAAACATAACAAAAAATCTGCATTTTAAGATCAAAACACACATTTTTGTGTGTTTTATGTTGACATTAACAAGGGAAGAAGGAAAGGAGTAACCTAGTTCATCATCTTCACAAATTGATGCGATTCTCCACCAAATTGTAGTATTTGAGGCTTGATTCTTTGGGTTTTAAGCCTTATCTATTCATCTAAGACAAGGTATGAGTTATATTCTTGTTGGTGTAATGAGTTTTGTGGGGGAATTAGTGTATACACGAAGATGTGTGAAATTGGTCATCTTTTGTTGTTCTTGTAGTGTTTAACTACTTGTTATACTAAATGCATGATTAATTTAGAAGTTTGATGTTGATAATTATCAATCTAGCAAGAATCAAGGGTTTATAAACACTTGGTAGTGTTAGAGAAAATTGATGTTTTGTAGTGCCTGCAAGGTGTTTGATAAAATGCCTACATGAAACCTGAATTGAGTCAAATGGTATGAAATTCGTCACTTTTGACAGCTTTAGGTAGTCATCTTGTAAAGGTCATATCTCATTCGTTATTGGGAGTTAGAAGACGAGCCTTATATCGTTGAAAAGCCTGTTACACATATTATGTTTCATATTTAGTCATGTGAGGCTGGTTATGAGATTTAGTGGGTCAAAACAGCATGATAAGTTAGTAAATTCGTTTTAACAGCATGCTGTTTGGAACCATTTTATGTGCAGATCTGAACTTTAAAAATGCATATAAAATCATAGAAAAATTGTTAGGAGATGTTCTTTATATGCCTGGAAAGGTCTTTGAATGAAGCACATTTTTCATTTGATAGTCAAGGTCTGATTCTGAGGTTTAGAAGGGGAAAAGTGACCTTGAACAGCAGCTACGCAGAAAATTGCTGCACATTTATAATGTAATCTTTAATAAGAAAATGTGTAAGAATGTACACGCTTGTATTAGTCTTGGAGTACGGATTGTAGGGAAAGAATAGCGTATTATGTGGCTTTCAAAAAGTGTCTAAAAACACTTACCAACTAGTTCATGCAAGTATTTTCACTAACGGGTCGAACGCGTAGTATATGGAAAGACTTATTGAATAGAACTAGTTGTTGAATGCATTGATGTCATGTTTGAATGATGTAGAATGAATACTAATATTTGAATAGGCAAGTTCCAAATTAGTATTCTAACACGGCATGTTGACTTGAAAGTAAGCTAGGTACAAGAAGCTTAAAAGTCAACGGGTCAAGTGGATATGATCTCGAGCTGGGTTAAAAGCTTGGGACTATAACTCAAACGCGTATAAGGCGAAAACACTCCTACGGGCAAAGGTAAGTGACTCATGATGCGAACTCTTGGTTTAGTAATTGTATGTTTATGTATGAATATAGAATGGGAACAAGTATCAAATGGCAGTTTATAACAAGGTAAGCAAATTGATGTTGTTGGTGAATGGGTATAGTTCACCATACAACAATGAAAGTAGTTGGGATAAATGGGCAACAAAGATAAAATGAGGTGAGGTAATTAAGCATGAAACACACCCAAGATTAACAAGTATGGCATAAGAATGAATGGTAAAATGTACGCATTGATATGTGTGTATGTATATAGATGGCTACATTTATCATGGGTTTGGCTATTTAGATTGAATTGTATAGTTATGCAAGGTCACACAAATGGTAAACTGTTTGGTAAGTAGAGTTATCACGCGTCGGGTGATTGTGTAATAGAAAGTGTGCATGGGTACTTATGCCCGGGTATGTGTGAAGGTGTTTTGTATGTAAAGGTTGGTCGTTATGTGTAGATTGAGTATAGATTCGAAAACGTCATGTTTGTCCTAAAGAATACACGAAGGAAGAATGGTATGACGGGCAAGATAACTTGTACATGAGAATTGTACGTGCGTGTGTATTGTAGTGTTACTAATATTTTGTTATGAGGATGGTAATAAAGATGCAGGTATGTAAGCATGAATATATGGAAATTGGAGGATAGGATCCGGAGACCGGATCCAAACTTGCAAAAAGGCGTTTGGATATGATCATTGAGTATTATTGATGTTATTTTCATATTTTGAATATTTGCATGAAGTCACTTAATGAACTAACGAAATGGTTATGTGGTAGTTGCAGGTTGTCTAGTCTAGCTCACAAAGCAAGAAATGGTTGGAGATCGAGCGAGGATGCGGATTGTATGGGATCGCGGTCACGTAAACTATTAAAGATGAGTTGTATTTGATGTACTAACAAACAATAAAAGAGGAAACACCTATAATATCTTGTAGCTATAGGTTCCAAACATAAGAGAATGTTTTTATAAAGCAAGAAATTTTCTGGTTCGAATTTCCGCTGCGTATTTTCCGTTTGAAAGATTTAGGGTGTTTCACAGCCACTGTCGCATTTTAAGGAGAAAACGTATTATGTCCTTATGCTTGTATACATAGTAATTGTTGAATTTTGTGTAATTAGAAAAATATATAAAGCAAATAGTCAATGTCAACGATTGAAATTTGTTAAGGTACAATATGTTTACATATGTACGAATCGGTTTTATCATAATTTCGTATTTAACATAAATTCGATTCAATATATATGACGATTCAATTTCGTATTTCGTGGACGATTACATTTAATCTTTTTTATGAAATAATGTATATGTATTATTTATTTTTTAAATAATAATTGACCGAACTTAATATTATTTATTACAATTTTTCAATCTCATTAATTTATATTACTATTAATATGAAATTCGGTTTACCATAATAGCTCTCATTTATTTTTGTGTATAATGATTGATTATGAATCAATTTAATCCGTAATTTATGCTTACCATAATTTATTGACCGAATTTATGTTTAATACACATTGTGTTTAATCTATTTTTAAGAAATTATGTATGTGTATTATTTATTGTCATTAATAATAAATGACCGAATTAAATGTTATTTATTATGATTTTTTAATCTTACTAATTTATATTACTATTAATACGAAATTCGGTTTACCATAATAGCTCTCATTTATTTTTTTGTATCAATGATTGATTATGAATCAATTTAATACGTAATTTAGGCTTACCGTAATTTTTTGAGCGAATTTATGTTTAATACGAAATTATGTTTAATCTATTTTTACGAAATTATGTATATGTATTATTTATTTTCATAAATAATAATTGACTGAATTTAATGTTATTTATTACGATTTTTTAATCTCATTAACTTATATTACTATTAATATTACCATAATAACTCTCATTTATTTTTTTCTATGAATGATTGATTATGAATCAATTTAACCCGTAATTTAGGCTTACCATAATTTATTGACCGAATTTATGTTTAACACGAAGTTATGTTTAATCTATTTTTACGAAATTATGTATATATATATATATATATATTATTTATTGTCATTAATAATAATTGACCGAATTTAGGGGCCGTTTGGCAACTTTTGAATGGATAAGTGCTGACCCAGTAAGAGGTCTGAATGGTTAAGTGCTGAATCATTAAGTGATGTTTGGTTCGACATCTGAATGACTGATAATAAATAAAAAAAATTATATCCTTTTATATATATATATATATATATATAAAAAACCAAACACAACGTACACCACACAAAAATCTTTCTTTTTATCAAACACACACACCTTTTAACACAATTTTGATATCATTTTTATATATATAAAAAACCAAACGAACACCACATACACACACCTACCTCTGGTCTCTCTCTCTCTCTCTCTCTATCTCTATCTTGCTTTCCTTTTCTTTTTCTTTTTCTTAAAAACGCACACCCACACTTGACATCACACAAACACACACACACTCGGGTGATTGGAGAAGGAGACGAGATGAAGAAGGGTGGGGGCAGCAACGGGTGATCGGAGCAAGAGACGAGCGGAGGAAGGGCCGTGGCGGGTTTCGTTTAACAGCAACAGGAGACGAGGGAGGAAGGGTTGCACTTGTTCGTGGTTCAGGCTTCACGGCAGCAGCAAGTACACAAGTTCTGATTCTCAGTCAGAATTTGTTTCAAGTCTGACCAGATAAGTGCCTCGGTCAGGCATCATTTTCGTTCAGACCTGCACAACCAAACAATCCCTCATCTGACCAAGTCAAACGTAAGCCTCGGTCAGAGGCAGTCATACGCAACCAAACAGCCCCTTAATGTTATTTATTACGATTTTTTAATCTCATTAATTTATATTACTATTAATACGAAATTCGGTTTACCATAATAGCTCTCATTTTTTTTTTTTTGTATAAATGATTGATTAAGAATCAATTTAACCCGTAATTTAGGCTTAACGTAATTTATTGACCGAGTTTTTGTTTAATACGAAATTATGTATATATATTATTTATTGTCATTAATAATAATTGACTGAATTTAATATTATTTATTGCGATTTTTTAATATTACTAATTTATATTACTATTAATTTATATTACTATTAATACAAAATTCGGTTTACCATAATAGCTCTCATTTTTTTTTTTGTATGAATAATTGATTATGAATCAATTTAAGCCGTAATTTAGGCTTATCATAATTTATTGACCGAATTTATGTTTAATACGAAATTATGTTTAATATATTTTAACGAAATTATGTATATGTATTATTTATTGTCATTAATAATAATTGACTGAATTTAATGTTATTTATAACGATTTTTTAATCTTACTAATTTATATTGCTATTAATACGAAATTCGGTTTTCCATAATAACTCTCGTTTATTTTTTTGTATGAATGATTGATTATGAATCAATTTAATACATAATTTAAGCTTACCATAATTTTTTGACCGAATTTATGTTTAATACGAAATTATGTTTAATCTATTTTTACATAATTATGTATATGTATTATTTATTGTCATAAATAATAATTGACTGAATTTAATGTTATTAATTATGATTTTTTAATCTCATTAATTTATATCACTATTAATATGAAATTCGGTTTACCATAATAGCTCTTATTTATTTTTTTTTTGTATGAATGATTGATTATGAATCAATTTAACCCGTAATTTAGGCTTACCGTAATTTATTGACCGAGTTTATGTTTAATACAAAATTATGTATATATATTATTTATTGTCATTAATAATAATTGACTGAATTTAATGTTATTTATTACGATTTTTTAATCTTACTAATTTATATTACTATTAATACGAAATTCAGTTTACCATAATAGCTCTCATTTATTTTTTTGTATGAATGATTGATTATGAATCAATTTAATCTGTAATTTAGGCTTAACATGATTTATTGACCGAATTTATGTTTAATACAAAATTATGTTTAATATATTTTAACAAAATTATGTATATGTACTATTTATTGTCATTAATAATAATTGACTGAATTTAATGTTATTTATAACGATTTTTTAATCTTACTTATTTATATTACTATTAATACGAAATTTGGTTTACCATAATAGCTCTCATTTTTTTTTTTTGTATGAATGATTGATTATGAATGGGAATATTTCACAAAACAGTATTGAGGAATTATGAGTGTTCCAATTAGATCACTAATAAAAAAATTTGTTCTAACTAGGTCCTTAAAGTTTATTTTTATGTGCTAATTCTATATGTTTTACCTAAATAGTAGGTCATGAATCCTAAATGGCATTTATTTTTTTTATTTTTTTTAAAACATGCTGACATGTAATTAAACTACTAAACTAAATTGGTAAAAGAGATCACCATAACACAAAACCATGGTGGGTTTTGTCGATTCATGTAATTGTTATGTGAAAAAAAATCATTGCCGATCATCTTCCTCCTTGCGTTTGCGCTGAACATCTCCAATCATTTCCTTCCTTTTGTCGACTATCTCCACCGACCATCTCCCTCATTTTGCTGAGTATCTCCGCCGATCATCTCCCCCTTTTATCGATCATCTTCTCCATTGCGCCAATCATCTACGTCAACTAGGAGAGAATAGTCCGCTTGCTGGTTCGTTGAGGGTCAATCAAGAACCGATGTGAGTTTTATTTGTTGTTGGAGTTTTGTCTATGATAGATGGGATTGAATTAAGCTGGGTCGTTAGTTTTTATGTGTTAGGTTAGTCAAGAACTAGAATGTTTTTTTTTCATTTTTTATGCGTAATTTTAAATTGTATTGACATGATATAACAAGGCACAAGGGTTAAGCATTTAGAAATAATGATTTTGAAGATATGAATGAAGTTAGTTATGGGTAGATTGAACTGTTAAGGGTGTGTTATTATTGTTGCAACATGTGATGCAACAGCATGTTTTGTTCCTTGTCATAAGGGGTAACCGAATTTACCGAGTTGAATGTTTTATCGGATCATTAAAAAAAGAAAAAAAAATGCCATGTAGGACACATTACATGCTATTCAGGTAAAATATATATGATTGAAACATCAAAGAAAACTCAAGTGACTTGATTGGAACAAAATAAATTATGAGTGACCTAATTGGAACAATTCTAAAACTTTATTACCATTTTACAAAGTTATCCCATTAGGAATCAATTTAACCCGTAATTTAGGCTTACCGTAATTTATTGACCGAGTTTATGTTTAATACGAAATTATGTTTAATCCATTTTTATGAAATTATGTATATGTATTATTTATTGTCATAAATAATAATTGACTGTATTTAATGTTATTTATTATGATTTTTTAATCTTATTAATTTATATTACTATTAATACGAAATTCGGTTTTACCATAATAGCTCTCATTTATTTTTTTGTATGAATGATTGATTATGAATCAATTTAACCCGTAATTTAGGCTTACCGTAATTTATTGACCGAGTTTATGTTTAATATGAAATTATGTATATATATTAATTATTGTTATTAATAATAATTGACTAATTTTCTGTTATTTATTATGATTTTTTAATCTTACTAATTTATATTACTATTAATTTATATTACTATTAATACGAAATTCGGTTTATAATAATAGCTCTTATTTATTATTTTTGTATGAATGATTGACTATGAATCAATTTAATCCGTAATTTAGGCTTATCATAATTTATTGACCGAATTTATGTTTAATACGAAATTATGTTTAATATATTTTTACGAAATTATGTATATGTATTATTTATTGTCATAAATAATAATTGACTGAATTAAATGTTATTTATTATGATTTTTTAATCTCATTAATTTATATTACTATTAATACGAAATTTGATTTACCATAATAGCTCTAATTTTTTTTTGTATCAATGATTGTTTATGAATCAATTTAACCCGTAATTTAGGCTTACCGTAATTTATTGACCGAGTTTATGTTTAATACGAAATTATTTATATATATTATTTATTGTCATTAATAATAATTGACTGAATTTAATGTTATTTATTACGATTTTTTAATCTTACTAATTTATATTACTATTAATACGAATTTAGGTTTACCATAATAACTCTCATTTATTTTTTTTTGTATGAATGATTGATTATGAATCAATTTAATCCGTAATTTAGGCTTACCATAATTTATTGACCGAATTTATGTTTAATACAAAATTATGTTTAATTTATTTTAACAAAATTATGTATAAGTATTATTTATTGTCATTAATAATAATTGTCGGAATTTAATGTTATTTATAATGATTTTTTAATCTTACTTATTTATATTACTATTAATACGAAATTCGGTTTACCACAATAGCTTTCATTTATTTTTTTTTGTATGAATGATTGATTATGAATCGATTTAATACGTAATTTAGGCTTACTATAATTTGTTGACCGAATTTATGTTTAATACGAAATTATATTTAATCCATTTTTACGAAATTATGTATATGTATTATTTATTGTCATAAATAATAATTGACTGAATTTAAAGTTATTTATTACGATTTTTTTAATCTCATTAATTTATATTACTATTAATACGAAATTCGGTTTACCATAATAGCTGTCATTAATTTTTTTTGTATGAATGATTGATTATGAGTAATTTTAACCCGTAATTTAGGCTTACCATAATTTATTGACCGAATTTATGTTTAATACGAAATTATGTTTAATCTATTTTTACGAAATTATGTATATGTAATATTTATTGTCATTAATAATAATTGACCGAATTTAATATTATTTATTACAATATTTTAGTCTCATTAATTTATCATACTATTAATACGAAATTAGGTTTACAATAATAGATCTCATTTATTTTTTTGTATGAATGTTTGATTATGAATAAATTTAATCCATAATTTAGGCTTAACTTAATTTATTGACCGAATTTTTGTTTAGTATGAAATTATGTATATGTATTATATGTTGTCATTAATAATAGTTAACCGAATTTAATGATATTTATTACGATTTTTTATTCTCTTTAATTTATATTACTATTAATATGAAATTCGGTTTACCACAATAACTCTCATTTATTTTTTTGTATGAATGATTGATTATGAATCAATTTAACCCGTAATTTAGGCTTACCATAATTTATTGACCGAGTTTATGTTTAATATGAAATTATGTTTAATCCATTTTTACGAAATTATGTTTAAACCATTTATATTTATTGTCATTAATAATAATTGACCGAATTTAATGTTATTTATTATGATTTTTTTAATCGCATTAATTTATATTACTAGTAATACAAAATTCGGTTTACCATAATAACTCTCATTTATTTTGTTGTATGAATGATTGATTATGAATCAATTTAAGGTATGTTTGGCAAAACTAGCTGAAGGCTGGTAGCTGAAAGCTGGAAGCTGGTAGTTGTAAGCTGGTAGCTGTAAGCTGGTAGCTGGAAGCTTTTTAAATATATTTTGGTGTTTGTTAGAGTAGCTGGAGCTTTTAATAAAATGTATAAAATGACCAAAATGGGTATAATTCAAAGTTTGTAAAAAAGGTTTTTATTTTATTTTTAAAATAGAATGGGTATTTGTGTCATTTATTAATTAAAAGCTTGTAGCTAGTAGAGCTTTTTCTTAAAAGCTAGTACTAGTAGCTTTTCACTATAGAGCTTTTTCTCTAACCTAAAAGCTTGCAGCTCCTTCAACCAAACAAGGCTTTTTATTGAATAAGAGTTTTTTTCTTAAAAGCTTGAAGCTTAAAGCTCCTAAAAGCTCTTAAAAGCTCCTTGCCAAACATACTCTTAACCCGTAATTTTGGTTTACCATAATTCATTGATTGAATTTATGTTTAATACGAAATTATATTTAATATATTTTTACAAAATTATGTATATGTATTATTTATTGTCATTATAATTGACCGAATTTAATGTTATTTGTTACTATTTTTTAATTTCATTAAATTATATTACTATTAATACGAAATTCGATTTACCATAATAGATCTCATTTATTTATTTTTGTATGAATGTTTGATTAAGAATCAATTTAATCCGTAATTTAGGCTTACCATAATTTATTGACCGAATTTATGTTTAATACGAAATTATATTTAATCTATTTTTACGAAATTATGTAAATGTATTATTTGTCATCATTAATAATAATTGACCGAATTTTATAATATTTATTACGATTTTTTAATCTCATTAATTTATATTACTATTAATACGAAATTCGGTTTACCATAATAGCTCTCATTTATTTTTTTGTATGAATGATTGATTATGAAACAATTTAACCCGTAATTTAGGCTTACCAGTATTTATTGACCGAGTTTATGTTTAATACGAAATTATATTTAATCTATTTTTACGAAATTATGTATATGTATTATTTATTATCATTAATAATAATTGACCGAATTTAATGTTATTTATTACGATTTTTAATCTCATTAATTTATATTACTATTAATACGAAATTCAGTTTACCATAATAGCTCTCATTTATTTTTTGTATAACTGATTGATTATGAATCAATTTAACCCGGAATTTAGGTTTACTATAATTTATTGACCGAATTTATGTTAAATACGAAATTATGTTTAATCTATTTTTACAAAATTATGTTTAATGGTAAACATAAATTCGGTCAATAAATATATATTTGAACACATTGTCTCTTAACAAATTTCAATCGTCATATATATATTGAATCGGATTTATATATATATTTGAAAACCAGGATTTGATCCGAAGACATAAATGCTATTATGTCTTATCACAATGGTTCTCAATTCTTCAAGGTTTTGCATGACCCTTCGTCAACAGTTTTGGTGTGTTTCTTATTTTCATGTTCATATGCCTATTTAGTTTTAAAAAAATGTTTCTTTCTTTTTTTAATGTTGTTTTTAACGTATCAATCCAGACTGTGCCGAAGGGCATGAACAAATTTCTGTTGTCTAAAAACATACACAACAGTAACATTACAGTTGCCACATATGAAGGACAATCTTGGTTGGTCCGATTAGAATTGATAGATGATGTTTTTTGTTTTACAAATGGTTGGTTTAAATTTGTTAATGATTTGTGTTTTTTAATGTTCTATATCATTTCAACTATGTTAGTCCAAATACGTTCCTAATTAAGCATTAAAGTCATTCTCCATCTATGCAATTGGATGTCTCATTCTGTAAAATGATTGAACATGAATTAACAATACCCATGGTAAAGATTATTAATTTCAATTTTTTTATTTTACACGTTTTTATATAAGATTATATCGGATTTTAATTGTCCACGTGTACAATAATTTTTCTTTCAGGTTCTACCTTATTCCTTTGTTGCTTATCAGTATCTCGATGGACTCCCTAACTTGCCAATTAGTATGTATGTAGATGACGAACATCATTGGAACATGTCAGTTAAAAAGATTGGTCGTAACTATTGTTTTTGTAATGGTTGGGTGAAATTCCTAAATGATCTTCGTCTCCATATTGGCGATTTAGTTTGTTTTGAAAAAAAGGAATTCAACAGTTTTCATGTTATTACTTTTAACAAAAATGATCGTCAAATGAAATTATTCAAAGTCCTTACTGACAATGTTTTAGAAGAAGCTAACAATGTTTTACAACAACCAATGAGTTTGAATATGAAACAATTTCAAGTATCTAAATACGATGGTTTACCTGGTTTTGGGTGCACTGTTACAAATGAATTGGTACGTTTAGTCCTGTTTGTATCGTTCTTGCTTTAAACTGTTTGTATCGTTCTTATTTTCCTACTTTTTTCATTTTACTTTTGGGTGAACCGTGGGTCCCCACGGGACTCTAACCTAGTTAATATATAATTTTAGCCGGAATCTGGGTCATTATGGGTTTGGGTTGGCCCAACTAGGGATTAATCGGATTCAGTTATATATAATTTTTTAAGTAGACAAGTTTTGGCCGGAATCTAGTTGGATTTGCCAATTTTTTCTGATTTTATATTGATTTTTGGCCGATTACGATCGACCAGCGACTAATCACCAACTAGTCCCGATTTTTCGTAATAGTGTGTTTACTAAAGATGAGATGAAGGGGTTATGTACAAATAGGGCTGACAATTTCAGACACGAACATGATAACATGAGACGAACCTACACGGCCTTAACCGATTTTGTGTTTGACCTTAAAAGGTTTCGTGTCTTTAACAGGTTGACACGATAAGGCCTTAACATGTTTCGTGTCTAAATAGGTTAAAGATATGTTAACATGTTAAGCACCTCTTAAGACATGTTAGCATGTTAAACACCCATTAAGACATGTTACGCACCTGTTAAGTGTCACACCCCGCCTAAGGCGGAAACGCGAGGTGAGACGAACATGGTGATCACGAACATTGTTTACATGAGAAGTACTAAATGTCATTTATTTCATCAACACATAAGTCACATAGTCGAATGCAAGTTACAAATCCTAACAAGTGTTTCAAACAGCTATGTCAAAACCACAAAACAAGGCCTTCTTTATGCAGTCCTAAACTTGGCTCCTTAATGTCCTTACTTGGTTTCCTGAAAAACATGCTTACAAGTGTCAACTAAAAAGTTGGTGAGTCTGTAGGTTTTGTTGACTCGATAAACAGTTTTGTTGCTCAAAAAGTTTCGTTGTCTGTGTCCATGCAGAATATTGTTACCATGAGCACCATAACCAAACCACGACGTTCATGTTCACCCCGCCCCAATGCCTTGTCACGAGACATTATAAAGTATGGATAATATGCATTCATATGTGTTAGCGCGACTAACAGCGAAAGGGGGTGTCAACCCAAATAGTACTATTCATATGATCCACGGCTTATTGCTAAGCTAATGGTTATAGTTTTCCGGGGAATTTCTTGTTGATCTGTGACAATTGTGGGTCTAACTCATGTAACACATATTGTTGTCGTGTACATATGTTGATCTGTAGCATGTTTCTCCCCCGAAGTTTCAAAACAGTAAAACAGTAAAAGGGGCCACGAAACTCACCTGATGTCTCGTTATATGTTCTAGCAAAGCAGAAGTAACTACTGTTCCGACAAAAGTGCCCTATAACGTCAAAGACATCTTAAGTTGTGTGTACTTATTGTTTACCATACAAGTTGTTCACCCGACTTGTGGACCCTTGTGTCATGTATATGTGAGGCCATTGCACGTGATAATTACTACGCATCTTGATTGTACCTCATAAGGTGTATTGTTTTGTGTAATCCGAGAGTTTTGAATATGTGCAACAATACATGTGATCGTGTATGTTTTGATCCAAAAATCGGTTCCTTGACAACTATTAAAGCAGAGTGTGGTTTATAAAACATTAATCATGATGTGGGTGATATGCATACATGCGTTTATATATAAGTGTACATGTGTGTGTTCCAAAATAAATCAACAATAAACAAGACAATGTTTTTAGAAAATTATTAACTTATATGCAAGATATGGTAGATTACTAGACAACTAGGGGTCGAGGGTCGGGTAGACATGAGGACCGATAGGTAAAAAAATAAAACTAGATGTGTTGAATAGATACCTAGTTGATGCAAGTGTGTGATCAAACGATTGAACCTTCTAGCCTCCAATTGAGCTTCCAAGTCTTGAGTCTTGAAGCTTGAAATGGAAAGATGGGTGTGGTTTTCTTGGTGGGTGGTGATCGACCAAGAACAAGAATAAGAGGAAAAGAGAGGAGTTGAGATGTGTTGGTGCAAGAAATGAAGGTGGTGGTGAGGCTCCTTATATAGGCGATGGGTGAGGACAAGAGGGCATATATTTGGCAAATGACTCACCCTAGATTGGTGCATTGTTTAGGAGCTTAATCATTAATGTGTGTAAGGTTATGTCAAACAAAATGTGGCATGCATTCCTTTAGCTTTGGCCGATTGGTGTGATCAATCAAGGAAGGGAAAGTTGTCTTGTCATGGGAGTGAGTTTCATGCTTGGCTTCTTATCTATTTTAGTGAAACTTGACAACTAAACATTCCATCCTCTCATGCTCCTTGTTTTCGGCCGATTAACATGAAGTGCATACATTAATGAGGAAACTTATCAAGCCTACCTAGTTGGGAGTGCAAGAGATCTAATGCTTAGGAATGATAAAAGAGGTTGATAGTGACTATTCAAGGATTTGTCTAATCCTACATGTGTTTCGGCCGAAGACAAGACAAGGAAGGAAGAAGTACGAGATATCATTACATGTGTTGTCATTGGTATGTCAAGTCCCTTTCGAATGGAAGCTTCTTGTTTGTTATAGAGAGCCGATTGGTTAGAAGCTTTGTAGGAGTGAAAGGGACATTTCCTAGGATCATGGGTTTAGTTTGTTACTTGGATGTTGATAGATCATGGGAGGTTTTGTCTTTACATGGCATGCATGTGTGGAAAGGGACATGTCATGTAGACAATGATAGTTCAAGTGATGGTGATGGTTCTATGTCTTATAATTTGGCCAAAAGAAGACAAGGGAAGAAGTAAGGCATGAGGTTCTAGATGATAGTGATAGTTCATGGGTTTCATGAGTTGGCAATCCTTGTCTCTTGTGTAAGATTTTGTCTTATCTATAATACACACATGTTTATATATATATCTATATATATTTACGCATACATATGTGTGTGTTTACATGTCCATTGTCTTGTCACCATCATAAATATATAATCACATGGTAATATGAATATATATACATATATATATACATATTGTATTTAGCCTATCATACATGTGTGTGAAATGTGTAAATGTATAATATTGAACTAATTATTTATTCTACACATGAGTATTTGCTTAAAAAAATATAGTTTTAGTCTTATAAAATCCATACGCTTTTGTTGATTCTTATGATGGTCATGGTGTTCGAGTAGAGTTTATTTTCACATAATCGTCAAATAATGAGGCGCACCGACACACTTATTCTAAGCACATAGTGAAACAAACCAATTGATTGTACGGACTCGACTAGTGAACTTGGCGGGTGTCACATTAAGACATGATAATAATTGTTATTTAAAAAGTTGTATATGGGGTGGGGGTATATCTTACACATATGCAGACTAAAGATGAAGAAACCATAATTTGCAATTCAAATCATTTAGTATAGACATCTACACCGCTTAGTCATCCCTCCTCATACTTCTCAATGCCACCATCCCCGTCCACCGTCGTTGTCACTTATCCACCGCCCCCGTCTGCTGTCACCCATCACCCGTTCTCCTTGTCAAACCCATCATCGCTTAGGGGCTGTTTGGTAGTTCTGTCTGAGTAATTGATAAATTATTAAGAGGGTCTGAATGGTTAAGAGGCTCTGAACCAGTGGCTGACTGGATGGTATGGAAGAGGTAATGGATGATTCCATTACCTTTACCAACCAAACACTTTTTTTTACATTCCATGGTAATGTTCCATTCCATTCCGCCTCTCGTTCCCGCTTACCAAACGCTACCTTAATCTTTTTTAGAAATGAAAACTTTATAATAATATTTTCTATAAATTAAATTTTACCTTTTTATATCAAAAATATAGTATGTTGGGTCTTCATTGCTAACTTCTTGCATTTATTCATATGCTTCTTGTTTAATAGATTCCCTCTCTTACCCTTTTTCCCCTCAATTTTTTAGTTCTTACGGAATGGCTTTCATAATCATTTTCCTCGTGATCTTCAATTTCCACCGGCAATATCTTTTGAGGCTTTTTATTCAATCTATAGAATTAGAGAGAATAAAGGCATGCCTTTAAGCACATTGATGTGTAATGAATCTAATAAACTAAGCCCAAGTTACCTAAAAAACTAATGGACTTGTTGGGCCAACCCAAACCCATAATAACAAGGGCTATTAGGGTTTAGTTTTCCCCCTCTATAAATAGAGGGGCAATCCTTCACTTCCGAATCATCTTATTTGTCTCTAACTCTCATACATCTAGCTTCTCTCACTACTCTTTCCCTCTCTCTAGAATTACATTCTCTGTATGATAAAACTCTCAGTTGTGTTGCGAAACCTATAAGCCTCGAAGCATACGAGTTGTTGTGGTACCACACCGACAGCTCACAACCATGCTGCTTCTTGCAACCACTTCAAGACATCGAGTTAGGTAGTTTGATATCGCATCAACTTCTTACTAGCCGATGGGTTTCGACCACCCCCTCCTCTATACTCACATATATCTTATACTAATATATACATATCTATATACTTGTTCATTTACTTATGTACATGATGTATTGTAAAATACATCTATTTCCAGTGTAACGTTTGTACAGTTTTTGAGTCGTTTAGATAGTGTTTTTATTAGTTTTAGGCTTGTACCGGTCTATTTTATTTAGTATAGGTGTTTATAGATTTTTATTAGTTTTATGTCATTTTTAGTATTTATCTTTTTTTTTATTTTATATTTTGTAGGTGTTCATGGACGTTGGAGCGTAAACGAGCAACTTTGGTCAAGTCAAAGAACACCCGAATCAAGAGCACGAAGTTATAATAGTATATATAAATAATAGTTTAATAATAATAATAAAACTAAAAAACGTGACATGGGCCTATGGCCCAAACAACACAACATTCCATTCAAGGTTTCAAGGGTTGACTTATTTGTAAAGAAAAGTTTTTCGGAGATTGAAACAGAGAGCGGCCGCATATTATAAAAAAAGACAAAAGAAGGGATATTATCATTCACATCAACATTCATTGGGCAATTCCATACGATCACAAGAACAAAAGTCAACGGTCAACTACGGTGACGAGCGAACGGGCACGGAAGGAGAAAAGGTCACGGGCACGTTAAAGATCAAAAGCCAACGAGCCTTGGGTTAGGTTTAGTTTTCGCTCTATATTTTTATAGACATGATGAAATTGTTTTTTTAAAAAACTTTGAATTTATGTTTCTAAATATTATGAGTAGCTAGACTTTTATGGTTGCTTAGGTTTATGAACTAGACACGTAATTTGCAGTTTTTAATGATTCTTGGTTTTTAATTTTGATGTGTAGGATTACATGATTTTAATTTTATTGTTGGATTTGATATATGTGTGTTGGTGTTATTTTTATTTGAAGTTTGTTTATTGGTTTTGTGGAGCTAGGCATGTAGAGATACCCCATAGGTCTAGAAATCAATCTAGTTCGTCAACTTAGGTTAGCGTGCTAGTATTTGGAGTTGGAGTACGACACAAGTATAACAAACTAATATAATAAATTAACTAAGACGTGCAGTCCATTCTTGAGGGTGAGAAATCTAACTCGAGTTTGCTAGGTAACTAACTAGGCATTGTTCGGTAGTTGGCAAGCGCTAGAGCGGGAGTCGCTACTTGTCCGTGTTTAGAGTTTTCCTAGGTTTTCTTCAGTAGAGTTTAAGTCTGCTTCATAGTTTGAGGATTTTAATCCAGGAGAGGTTTTAATCTGATTTCTGTGGGATTTTGGTACGCTAGGGCGATCCAGATCCATCTTAGCATTTCTACACTTGTCCCGCCTTAAGTCTAGTGAGCTATCCTTGACAGGAGGTTTATTAGGTAAGAATAGGGTCTCAAGTTAATTACCAGATTCAGGATTTATTGCTAGTGTCTAGGGATTTTACCTAAGTAACCAGCCTTCTTCCTATCCGATTTCTCCAAGTTCCTAGTTTCATTTAAGCAGTTGAGGTTATTTCATTTATATTTAGTTTCTTTTAAGTTTATAATTATTAGTTTAACACCCCCATTTAAGTATATATTTATTTAGGCTAGTATTCGGCAGAGGTTGTGATCTAGAGTTGCATTCGCGTCTTTGGGTTCGATACTCGGTCTTATCTGTTTACTGCTTTGCGACCGGTACACTTGCCGTGCGTGTGTAGTTTTTAGGTGAGTCGTTTTAATTAAAACTTGTGACTTCAAGTCCCACCAGAGCAATAATATGATCTATATCATCATATATTAGTCTCTTCATTAATCTCTTCATATAAAATATACCCTAAAAAAATATGCAGGTTGTACTGAAACTTACCCCTCAGTATTCATTAAAGATCTTATCGGCGGCAATTGTAACTACTACATTTTGGTTCGCAAGAGCTATATGGAGAGCTAACTCATTATGGGAAATCTGAATGAAGCCACAAAATTTAATGTCCACAAGCTTTTGCTTGTTTAATAGCTAACAATACCCAAATCTTCATGTATATAAGTAATGTTCAAGTAATGAGACTCCTTTAATTTTTTTTCTCAGATTTTCGAAAGCTAACTCGGTCGTCCCTTCATTTGTTTGCAAACAGTCAACAACTTGTTGTTTTGAAAGCTTAATTAGTTTTCTGGATATGAGTTTGTATGGTCCTTCGAGGGAGCTATCGCCCCAAAAGCCAAACATGTAGATATTTTTCCTTGATTTTGAAAATTATGGCTCCTTTTTTGAGCCAATTGATTATCCGTGGAATTTTAAACCACCCTATTCCGGTTTGACATCGACAAATTTTGATATGTCATTTCCATAATTAAATTACTAATTTCATGGGGTTTGTCTGTTACTATTACAATTATCAGGGGTCAGATATGGCATTCCATTCCTCCTGGTTTGCGTAGAATTGTTACAGAAAATACCCGAAAAACATATACTGTCTTTTTAGGGCTTTCTATCACATTAAAAATAAATTGACAGTTATTTTATCAAAATACACACGGATTTTATAAAAAAACTGGAACAAGTAGGAAAGAAATTCTTAACTGTTTGTTACTTATTTCGAATACTTGCAATGGTACTACGATGCACACAGTTCTAGGGGGAAAAGACACGCGAAAACGATCATTTATTTCTAAACATAAAAAAACTACATAAACGATTGTTATTAGAAGCAATTACCTAGATATTCAAATACTTCTCCATAATCATATATTTTAGATGGAACTATAAACTTGTAATCGTACTACTACGCTACATGGTTCTAATTGGAAAAATGAGAATTGAGATATACCTCAAACTCTGGATAATGGGATAGCAACTTGTTATTGGTACGTTTGTAAATCAATGTAGAATAAACAACTATTGAAAAGAAAATGACAAAGGATTAATTAATTGAATCGCTATAATCGTTACGATGAAGCTTTCTACAAAACATGAAAATACAAATGACAATCATGAGCTTGCTGTTGTTCTGATCGGAAAAAAAAGTCCATTTAAAAGCTCACATGCCTTGAAGCTGAAGAGATAATGACGAACAACCGCCATGACCAGGCGAAAGAGAAGCTTCTTTAGATAGTTATAGAGAGATCGGGTGTGACACCCGGCAAACTCAGGTTAGTAACATTGATCAAACTAGTCATGCATATTACATACTTAACTGGGTCAGTTGAGTCGTTACGATGGTTCGGGGAATCATCAGGAGTCATTACAATGATCGACGGGATCATAGGGAGTCGGTCCATAACAATGTGTACAAGGATTGGTGATTCGTGGAATCGCCGGGTTTAATGCACGCATGTAAGTCTCGAGTCCCGGGAATTGGTGAATGAATGTGAACATGTTATTTATCATGCTTTATATGCTTATAATCATTATATGACTTGTCGGTATGTAAATACGTGCTTATATATGTTAAAATATTGTTTAACGCGCCAAAAACCCGAAAATGGATGTTGCAGGCGAGTAGGGTATATGGGGCGAGTAGGGAAGGGCGATTGGGCCCTAATCGCGTGTATGTGACAACCGTCACCCTCATCTTTTAGAAAGTTGTCAATTTTAGTCCTTGTAAATTCCATTTGCTCAATTTAAAAAAAAAACTTGAGTTTCACTTAATTTTAATGTTCTTGCCTTGAAGTACTTGCATTTTAATTGAAAACATTTTGACGTACTTCAAATAATATGTGTTCATATTTTAATAAACAGTTACAACTATTCATATGTATAATATTTAAATGCAATATTATTATTATTATTATATTAAAGAAGTTAATAAATTTAGATGAGCAAATGTAAGTGGCGTTGTTGTCCACTGGATTGATGTCTTTCGGTGTTTTGGCTCGTAGGTCCTCGGTTTGAGGACGCTTGAGCTTTTGTTTAATGAAGTTCTCTTTTCAAAAAAAAAAAAAAGCAAATGTAAGTTGTAATTATTGTAAGTCAAAACTTAATTAATCAATTTAGTTCTAGCAATACTAAACATTATAGTGATTTATAATAAATGAGATAATGAATTGTATTGAATTTTGATTTAAGATGTTCTTTTATTCAAGCTAAACAAATCGAGAGTTATGAACTTATGATACCTTTGGTTTATAAAGAAAAAGAAAGTTTTGTATCAAAGAATTAATATGTAGTTTTAAAATCCACCAACAATTTGAACCCACATTCAATTCTTTTATGTTTTGTCTCAACCCTTTGAAACTGCCACATAATAAGTATCATTTGATGGCAATTATGAAGTATTAACACCATGTAACATATATCATTGTGATATGTGTGTGTATATATATATATATAGATGTAACTTTCATAATTTATCTAATGCTCATTTCCTTCAAAACCCACTAAACTAAACATCCCATGACCTTCCTAGACCCTTGCACATCATAAACCACATCAAAACACGCATAAAACACGATCTAAAACTCTGTTCTTCGGTCACAATGTGCGATTTTTACCATTTTCTTTTTTCGGGTCTAAAACGTGATTGTAAGCCCCCTTTTCTTGTGCCATTTTGTTAGTTAGATGCTTATTTACAAAAGCCGTATTGATTTAGGTTCCATTGTTGTGGAATTCAAGGTATTAGATTTCTAGGGTTAGGGTTTAGTTTTGGGGAAGAAGATGGAGTTTATTGATATTATAAAATGTTTTATTTTCATTTAAAATAGCTTGTATTTTTTATTTTATTTGTACTTAATTAGTTATAATAAATCATTTATTAATTCATAATGCCTAAAATCGGTTTTATAAATTTAATATTTTACAAAACAAAAGTATTTTATGATCCAAAGTCATATTTATCATTATTTTTATTCGTTGTGTAACTTACAACTGTTTATTCAATTCTTAATAATTATTGTAATTATTTACAATTATAGTCTAATTAATTAATTTCGTCGTTCATTTTTATGATTCGAAACATATTCTTATCTAAATATTCAATTGGTAATATTTAGATTACTAAATCATAATCATAGACTTTTACCATATTATTTTTGTGATATATATTAAATTGTTTATAAAAAAAACTATAATTCCCCAAATCGACTTAGCAAACCCTAATGCCTTAGAACCCTGGTGACCTTAGACTCTTAGACTTTCCCTTATGAGTATTCATATACATTATAGGTTGAATTCCTCGGAATTCTCATTATTTAGCTCACGACCGCTTAAGTTGGATTATTGATCGCTTTCGCAAACTGTGAGTATATCTTTCCCCTTTTTCATGTTTTACTCTTTTGGGGCTATTCATGTACACTATTATCAAATGTTATTTTTATTCTTAATGCAATTCTCATGTGTGTTTGCTTTATGTTAATTTGTGTGTCTATGACTTGTCAAAATCATTAACCTTCGAGGGCCTAGCATTTCAATGAATAGTACTATGGTATATACCCCCGTGACTCTGTTGAGAGTCCTTGTCATTGCTATGTATTTCATTACTACTAGGTCATACTATATATATTTCCTTTCATTTCTTAGGGTTGATTTTGAACGGATAATACTTATTACTTAATTGCAAATAATATACAACACGTGAATTGCGAAACTCTTTTACTACTATATCTATTAAAACAGTGTATGCTCACCAATACATTTTGTATTGACAAAATTATTTTCGTACATGTTTCAGGTTATTTATGAGACGACTTTTTAGCTTTTGGAATTTTTACTTAGATGTTGAGTTTATTGTATTTCAGTTTTAGTTGCCACTTTAGAATTTTGTATATTGTAATTTCTTTCAATGTAATAAACTATTTATTCAATGTATCAAAATTTACATTTCTAGTCCATGAGCTATTGAACAATCGTCACTACGTGACACCTCGATGTTTCCGCCATCGGTTGAGGTGTTACAGTGTAACTATAGGCGATTAGGCCCTAATCGCATGTAACTATAGGCGATTAGGAGCTCTAATCACTTATAGCTGTTTGTAATCGCCTGTTCTGTTCTTGACGACTAGAAACACCTATAAATACAACCCTTGACTTGTGAAACACCATTTGTGCAACCCTAACTGATCCCAAGCCTCCCTCACACCATAATATACATCTGGAACTCATTTTGCTTCAAAACCCATCATTTCTAAGCTTACACTTCTTTCTTTAACAAGATTCAAGGTGTGTTATCTACCCTAAGCCTTTGTAATGTTGATATTTTGGTTCCCAAAGGTCCAGACCTAGTTTTATCAAGTTTGTGTCTTTGAAAACCTTTGAAATGAGTTTCTAAAACAAGCCTAAACCTTTATACTTGCTATATGTGAATGTTTCCATGTATTTGATGTACTTCTGATGCGTAGGAGTTGTTAGGATGTTTTCCTAAGGATTTGAGCAATTATTATGGTGTTTTGATGACAATATGTATTTTGACCCGTTTGAGTGATTCTTGAAGATTTAGTGTGTTATGATATGATTTGATGATTGTTTGATGTTAGGATTTACACTAGAAGGGTATTATAACAGAGGAATGATGATTTGCAAGGTTGTAGGTGATAAAATCTGATTATTTTCCATTTAAGGAAAGATATGCATGTTTAATGAAACCTAGTACTTTGCCATTTTTGGAAATAATTGCAAATAAGGTGTTAGACCAGTGATAAATTGGGGAGTTTTTGTTTGGAATGGGTTGGTTAATGGATTGGGTTTGATGTTGGGTGTTTTTACATGTTTCGGACCTGATTTGGAGGGTTAAACGCGCGAAAAGGCAAAACACAGCTGCAGGGGGCGAGTAGGAGCTCTACTCGCCTGTTGGAACAAGCGAGTAGCCCTACTTGCGTGTAATTAGAGGTGAGTAGGCCTCCTAATCGCCTGTTTATCTCTCCTACTCACCAGTTGACTTTTCCTAATTGCATGTTGATTTCCTAATCGCGTGTGCTGCTGTTGTAAGTGTATTTTGACATCCCGAAGCATGATTTGACACCTAGGAACATGATAGGAACCTCGTGATATGTCTAATAACTTGGTAACACGTGTTCGGACCCGTTTATGCTATATATGACTCGTATGATAGATGAAGTGAACATGGATACATGTTAAGTGTATAATTGCATGTGATTACCTAATTTCTCATTCTTGAATAACACGTGGGATGTCGGGTCACCAATGGGATGTCGGGTCTTGTCTGGTGTGGTCGGTTTAACAGTCAAAGGTGCTTTCAAATGTACATGGTTATGGTCTGGACATTCGGGGACTAATTAACCTACGGGTTGTTAGTCTGGGTACTTATATACGTCTTATGATAGGTCGCCGCTATTTGGGGCTATCATAGCTTATTGATTTAACTGTTTTCAAGTAATGCAATCTAAGGTGAGTGTCACAGCCCCGCTTTTACTGAAACATGCTACATACTTACATTCTAAAGGTCATGTTATACTATGGTTATGGATATTTACTATACGGGCATTTCATCAGGGAGTCCCAGGGGAAACCATGAGTATGTGGGAACACATATCAGGGAAATATGGATAGATCTATTGGGACGGGCAAACCCCACTCGACGGCTGGAAGCCGGGTGAGTGCATATTGTCTCTACTTCCAGAGTCACCGTTGATGACGGTGGCTCATGTCTGGGCAAAAACAGGAAAACGTGTCAGTAATGGTTTCCCACTCGTAGAGTCGTAGTAGTAAAAATACTTAACGTTTAGCTAACGTTCTTATAACATAGTATTAACGGGAATGATCTTTTCAAACTTATGGAAACTCTTTTATAAAACCTGTGAACTCACCAACATTATATGTTGACATTTTTGGCATGTTTTCTCAGGTCGCTAAGGTAGCAGTTAATGGACTAGGCGCACGGAGTCTTGCACGGCGTCTAGAGTTTTAGTGATGTTATGTCTTTTGGTTGTAAACAAGAAATGCTTCCGCTGCTGGTTTATGGCTCAAAGCTTAATGTTTTGGTTTTCATCTTTTACATTTAGTGTTCGTTTATTGTGATCGTTGACTTGGATCCTGGTATGTCACACGCCTCGCGGTAAAACCCAGCAAGTGGAATTTGAGGGTGTGACATCGGGGGCCATAGTATGTAACCGGAAGAAATTAGAGAGAGAAAGCGAGGCCACCAACTCACGCATTTTTGTAGTAATGACGGATCGTACAGTCATCACCTTTGTGCTAATAACATTTTTTACTAATATTTGACTTCACTCATTGTGCCTTTCATGCCTTTAGGTAGGGGATCAAAGGATTAGACCCTTCAGGACCAAATTAACTTTGAAAGTGAAAAGTTTGGGACTGGGGAGGTTTCGGATAAGAGTCTAAAGGGTTGGGTCTAAGGGTTTTGGCTAGCTGAATCTTTTAGTGTTAGGCTGTTGTCTGTGTCTTGATTATCTAGCAGCATCATCTAAAACTTATATGTAGGCTTCACTCCTGGAGTATCAAAAGGCTTAAAATAAAATCAAGATTTTTAATGTTTCAAATAAACAAGAAGAAAATGTTTTGAACAATAGACTATAACCTCAATTAATAGTTTTAGATGTTTGACCTCTGTTTAATCCTTTGTATTTAAAATTCTTCTTTGTGACCCATAATTTAGTTAATTAATTACCCTAAAAAGTCGAAATCTAAATATATGAAAATTCAAAAACTCAAAATAGTGTTTAAACAGTTAAGATTATGTGAGGGTTCTTTCTGGAAAATATATATATGGTAAGTCTCGTTTGGAATCGGACCCCCTTACAATATCTAGGATTTTTTTTTGGGAAAATGGCCAAAATAACCCATTGACCGGGCGTTTTGCATAGATAGCCCTCTTCCGGGTCTTTGGAGAGACCGGTCACGGTTTCCAAAAGGGCTGAACCGTCTTTCGAGAGCCTTTGGTTTCCAACCAGTAGCAACCCAACACGTGGCGGTTACGATCCCGATGTCTGCCACCCGTCTCCGGTGGCGGCTTGAGACGTGTCAGGGCCGCAAAGCCGTCTCCGGTGGGGTCCCTGAGACGGTTCACCAACGGCTCAATTTAAGCCGTCTTCGGCTCGGCTTAGCCGAATCCGTTTTGGCTGAACCGTCTCCAGCCATTAATTAATTTATTTTTTTTTCAAATTTTGTTTGGGTATAAATATGTAGGTTTGGTTGAAAAAAAAAACACATTTAGACACTTCTTTGAAGTATCATCTCTTTGAATTAATCAAAGCCAAAATATTTTACCAAATCAAACAAAATCTTCTCAAATGTTTTTTTTCAAATTTAGTTAGATTATTCGACGTGTTTTTGAGTTTCAGAAAACCCGAATATTTTTTCGGTTAAAATTATGGCACTTTTTAAACCTAAGCCTTTGGGATTTATCTAATCCCATTCTATGGAAAGCTTCTGCTCCGCTCCCCGCTTACCTAAATTATCATCATCAACATCCACACCCCTTTCACCCGTTTTCTTTGGCCTTAAGTTGATGTCCAATCACTTGGGAAGACATTTGGAGCGAAAGGTTGAAGTGATGGATAGGTTTCGGTCGGAGTTAGTGAGAAGTAAAGCGAAAAAGACTTCGGTTGGATTGTTGTTACATCTACATAATACTACTTGGATTGTTGTTGCATCTACACGTGGGTTAACCCGTGTAATTTGCATCTACGATTTGGTAGTCTACTTTATTGGCAAGTTCATCCTCTTCCTAAATCTCTATCATGATCTTCTGGATCATCCGTCTTTTACATGTACAAGACGGTCGGATGTGATATTTAGGAGAGTTTGTTCTTTGACTTGTCCGGACCGTTGGTAAGGATCTGTCCGTACATATATTTATGTATTAAGGATGACGAAGACGAGACTGGACAGTGGGTATAAAGCACACTGCGAAAATATATCTCGGCGGTCCAAGCAACGGAAATGTCTCGGTGTTCGACGTGTTGAACGACTTCGTGAATTATTATTGTTTGTATATTGTAATTGTTATAATACTTTAGTTGTATTTTTATTGGATCCCTATTATTATTTGTTTAAATCATTATTTGTTTAAGGTCATGTGTTCTCTACTTTTTGGGGTTACGGTTTTATAAATTTAAACAAAACAATCCCTTTAAACAATATAAACTTAACATAAACATTTTATTAAAACGTAAATAAAAGGAACATTAAAAGTAAAAAAAAAAAAAAAAAAAAACTAATCCAAAGCCCCGGGGACATCACGAATCATCTGCCACGCCGACAAATGAGTAAAGGGTGGTCGGCCCGAAAACTCGTGCTTAATCTTGGCATGTTCAAGTTTTTCATGGTCCGCAGTCTCTTGTGGGAGTTCACGGACAGCGGTTTGATAGAACCCCTCGAAGAGACGGCACTTGTTTTGCAAGTCCGTCCACTTCCGGTTGAGAGACTCGGTTGACCTGCTTGAACCTCCAACCAAAACTTTGAACTCGTTGAGAACGAGTGGCCAAATGGACCCTCGACGTGGTGGGTTTTCTTTAACAGTCATCCAAGCAGTGCACAGGGCAATTTCTTCTTCTTCCGTCCACGGTTTGGGTGCCATTGTGATTTTGGGTTTGGGTTTCTTTTCTGTGACGGTGTACTGACGGTCTGTAAAAGGCAACCGTCTATTGGCTTTATATAGGAAGGATATATGCGGGTGGGTTAAGCATTCAATAGGGAATATCAATAGATTTCATAGTAAAAATTAGAACATTTTATAAAACACTAAATAAATTAAAACACTTTATTAATAATAAAAATTACATTAAAAAAAACATTACATAAAATTATTTTTAATAAAACCTAAATATAAATATAATCACGTAACAAATGCCACGCGGAAACATATCCGAAGTCTTCGTCGTAGTCCAACAAGTAGTCGATTTTCGCCAATTCAATGAGCCCTTCCTCGGACTCGTTTGGCGACTCCTCTTTGTTGGAGTTGAAGAACCCTTCGAATACGGTGCACTCCGCCTTGACGTTGTGAAACTTTTCTGTAACATCTTGGGTCGTACGGTTTGTCTGACCGCCAACAAGTGTTCGAAACTCGAAAAATACTCTACTCCAAAATGGAGTTGCACGAATTTCTTGACTAGTGTCCGAAACTCGGGTGTTTTCAGTTACATTTCGCCATGCCAATGTAACCCCAAGGATCTCCTCGTCTGTCCATGAAGACATTTTACTTGGTTTGATTGATGTTTTGTAAGAAAAATGTGTGATGTAGTGAAGAATTTGTTAATTTGGTGGGTATTTATAGTGTGAAATAATTTAATTTAATTAAATAGTTAATATGGTAAATAAATAAATGTAATTAATATGGTAGGTAAAAATAAATAAGCACATTTAAAAAAATAAATAAACTTCCAAAATAAGAACATTTTATTAAGAATTGTTTGGACGTGGTAAGCACCTCCAGAAATACATTTTTCAGCCATGAATCGTCTGTAAGACGAACATGTTTGTTTTAGATCACTGTTCGTAGTAATTGGTTTATCAGTAACCAAATGCTCTATCAGCATACAAAGATATACCGCTTCATTACCAGACAGGGAGTTATGTGGTGCAATATAGTCTTCGTTAAGATTAAAAGTTATACATTTTTCTGGATTACCTGTCTTCTTCCAGAATCTTATGTTCACTAGTAAAGCTCCTAAATAAACTTGTATCTTCGTCAGCTTTGGGTGAACAATGGTTCTGTATTTGTCTCTGATACGAAGGTCTTCACAAGCATACATAACAAGTTCTTGTGTCACCAACTCTAGTCGCACGAGTAACCATTCCCTATTTTCAAGCTGAATGGGGAAAAAAACAAAATCAACGTCGAAAAATGAAGGAAACGGTTTGAATTTGCCATTGCAATAGTTGGCCAAGTTTTTTGGAACAGATTCTAATAACGAATTATAAAATTCTGGTGGAAGAATTGTCCACCGCATATTTAGCGAAGCATTTTTTTGTAGCTTTCTACTCCTCCAGTTCATCAGTCTTCCAACCCATCCTTCAACATGCTGAAAAATAATTGAATCACAATTTAAGTAAAAAAAATTAAAAAAAACATTAAAATTTAAGTTTTTACTGTTGGTGTGAGGTAGCCGTTAGAACGATAGCCCAACAAAATTCCCCAAAAAGTTTTGTCAAGCTCAATACTTCTTGAAAAAACAGCAGAATAACAAAACGGTGCGTCGGCTTTATTGTAGAAGTCAACAACATTAGTTGCCCAATTATCATTTTCATCGTCCGGTATATGTAACACCCCAACCGATGGCGGAATCATCGAGGTGTCACGTAGTGACGATTGTTCAAAAGCACATGGTACTAAAATGTAAATATATTATTGAATAATTTAAATTGTCTTACATAGATGAAATGGGAAAAATACAAAAGTCTGAACAAAACATGAAATTTGAAATAAATTATTAAAAGCAAGCACTAAAATCCAATGCTATGGAACTAAGATCAAACTGCACCTGAAACATGTACAAAATAGGTTTTGTCAACATAAGAAATGTTGGTGAGCATTCCTAGATTTAATACATATAGTAAGTTGAAAAATGTTATACAATTCAAGTGCAAAGCTACAGCGCAATTATGTAAACTATGTAACATACAAATGAGCGAAATCAATCCTGTGACTGTATAATGTACTAAATGAACGGCGGTGTACTTATCCAATAAATGGATAATAACTTAACAGTGGCCACGGATTCTCCGATGAAAAAGGGGGAGAATCAATCTAGGCGGGTTGTCAATCCAAATAGCGCTATCCAATGTTAAGGTCGGCTTGTACAATGTTAATGATTTCACTAAGTACAAATGTATTCTACATGTAATGTCTAAGCATAAAGCACGTTTGTAAGCAAATGCACATAGTACTAGAATTGTATTGTAAAAATGTGAACTTGTATTTGTAATTTGTATAAGTGTACATGTAACACCCCAAAAGTGAATAAAAGCAAAAAGGGGATAGGAAATACTCACTTTCGCCAAATGACTAGATGACTAAGCGAGCGTGAAAATGCGAGCAATCCGAAGATTCAACAACGAAATTAGTCCAATTTAAAATAAAAGAAACCGAATATGAAAAAATATCAAGCTTCTAATTCGCCAATTACAAGAGCTTATAATCAAAGCTTCATATGTAGAAGTAATATACTATAGAAGAAAGGTATGAGAGAGAGTTTAATCGAATTGAAACAATCGATTTAGAGGTGCAAAGTGTAATGGGTCATAGGTGGGTTTTTATACTAGTTTTGGATTCAATTAGGCTTTAAAATTGGTCAACACAATAAAGTAAGGTTTTATGATGAATTGAATATTTGACTAGGACTTTGACTGTTTGACTAAGACTTTGACTAGGACATTGACTGGGACTTTGACTGAGACTGTCTTAGCGGACCGCGATGGCTAAAAAAAAATAATTTTTCTAATTTAATCAATTTTAAGTTATAGACTTGTTTCCTTCTGTTTCTAAGTTATTTTAGGACCGAAAATTAAGGGCTTTGAGTATCAAGGTCTGAAACATATGTGCTCGGGTGTAGATGTGGGTATAAAACGTGCATACTTTTACTTATAAAAATTATAAGTTTTATTAAATTGTGAATTTTGGTCCTATTAAAATACGAGGGTTAAAAATGAAAATTTTGAAATAGTTGAGGAACCAATTATGCACATTTATGAAAAGTGAAGGGTGCAGGTTGTCACAGTCTCCCCTACTTTAGAAAATTTCGTCCCGAAATTACTTTCAAGTGAAGGTTTCCAGGAAACAAAAGACATTTGTAAAAAGGCAAGTAGATTTTAAGAAATGCATCAGCCATGATTTGACAAAGTTTGAAGTAGTTGTTTAATACCCAATATAAGAGTTTGAAAATCCTTAAAGTTTGACCCAAGGTTAGAGAATTAAGAGTTTATAATGAGCAAGGTTTGGGAAAAGTATGTAACTGGTGAGGGCAGGGCAGTGTTATAGTAGCTTCCCTTACTTTAGAGAAGTTTCTGACCGAACATTATTAAGGACATGCAACAGGATTTCGACTAACAGAGAGTGTAAGAGTATACAAAGTTTGTGTTTTCTGTGTGGATGGTTCAGAGAAAGACTCTAGGAAGTCGAATTGAAGCTCGTGTAAGAACATTCTTATTGAAAATGCTAGCTATTAGTCAACGATCTAATAAAGAGATAGTAATGGGTAGGTTCTTGGTCAGACTCCTAGTCCGCTCCCGCAGTATCATTTATGCTTATATATAGGGTGTACCGTAGCTAACCCACCACACTCCCGATACTTTGGACTCGTACTGATTGTCTACCAATAGCCCAAATAGAATTACACACCACCCTTATGTACCTGTAAACCCATGATTGTGTTCCGGACCGTAATCATCGATTTACCTTACACTAGGGTGCTATGCTTTTCCATAACACCAACATAAGTAATACAAGAAACAATGCGTGCAACCAAAATGTATTAAGTAATAGATACTGCTCAAGTATAAGATGCGGTTAGAGGTTCTTCCCCTTTCAGGTTCACCTTTTAACCGTAATGAGATTAATGTGTAAGTATAAGACATGATTAAGGGTTCTTCACCTTTCGGGTTCACCCTTAACCGGTAAATTTCTGTTCACATCATTGGGCTTTAAACAACCATATTGATAACTCTGAGGATTACACCCTTCCCCTTGGGTTAGAGGAATACTCTGAACCGAGTCGTACATGGGAACTGGCTTAGATCTCATACGAGCTATCAATTAGTATGTTCGTTGGTCATGATGATGAACAAAATAATGTAAAGTATAACAGGGTTTTGCTCACAACAAAAAAAAAATATGCATACCAAATATGCGTTCATGTATGTATATAAGTATAGCATAAAATTTCGATTGAAAGAATAGTATAACGTAAATCGAGTAAATCGCACAATTTGCACAAAATGAAAGTAAACGAGTTAAATTAATGCTCAAAACTAGTGCTGTAAGAATAACTACTAATAACTAGTGCGAGAATAGTTGCGAATACGCGTGAAAATAACTACCAACAAAATAATAATACAAAAAATAATAATATAATGTACGAACGTAACTATAAGTAGAATGGTGTAAAAAAATAACGAAATTTACTGTATATGAAAGTGCGCAGAACATACGTATAGTCTACTGGTATGAGGATAACTTTTTGGAAACCGAAGAATGTTTTAAGTTCAAAACAGGTTCACTTGAAAAGATTTCGTAGGTACACATTTTCATGTGTTTACGAGAAGTCGAGTTTGAAAAGTGTTATAAGGTATATTATTAGTTGCAAATTCCTCCCGAAAACATATATTGGATACGTTATATGAAAACATGCAGATTTACATTTGATTTGTAAAATATGCAATGCAAGTTTATAAAATGCAAGATGAAACCATTTCATGAAGTGTGTATAAATCTAATGTGTTCCGAAAGACCAAGATTTAAAATGATGTGAAGGTTGTGAATGATCCCAGATGCCTTGACGAATTTTGGAAAATAAAATTTTTTGTATTTAAACATTTCTTTAACTTGTGGGTTGAAATGTCGGAAATTTTTAATTGTTATGAAATGTTGAGAAAATCGAAGTGTTACCCGTTAAGACTGGGTAAACTTGAAACCTTTTAAATTTTCAAACTTTTACGAAATTTATACATTGAAAGATCATTTATTTGCAGGATCGTTCAGGCATCTCTTTGGGCTCATAGCGGGCTATTTGTTTCAAGGCACAAGGTGTATGAAAAGTGTGTTCAAATTTGGCGAATAGGCTTTGTGAAAAGAGTTATAGAATAAGTTGTCAAATTAATCGTTTTAGCGAGTAGTGTACTAGTGCGTATCATGTAGGTAGGCATTTATGTATGAGTTTAGTCTAACTAAGAAGTTCTAACTAATGGTAGTTGGCTATGGCTTAGGAGACTGGGTGCAGCAATATTAGTATTAGGTATATGAGGATATACTGTGACTTCGATCAAGTAAGTTTGTAAACATGAAGGTATATAACAGGTTGAAATAATAAGTTTGGAAAAACCATGTTCATTTTTAACTGTATGATGACGCAACATTCCTAAAATCAGGATGTGATCAAAGTTAAACACAGAGTTTAAAACTTAAGTCGTGGGTAAAAATATTTTAACGCAAAACGAGTAATACCTTATAGTGTAAAAAATCATGAGCATAAGTGAAATAGTGTAAGCTTTAATGCGATAATATATCAAACAAAAGTTTTAGTAATGATGATAAGAGATTCAAAAGCGAATGATCAATGGCATATGAAACATCAAGTGATTAAATGGAATCTTCAAATGATAAACAAACATAAATATCAATGATATAAAACATTGAAATTGTTTCCATAGGAAACTTTGACCAACTCAAGTATTTGAAATTTCATAGTGACTTGTGGGGGCGTACTTTAGCCTATAAGTGAATGCTCATCTCAAGAGTTCCCAGGTAGGTATACGGGTCCCTCGTCTGATTGAGATTTATACGAAATACCAGGCCTAGACAGAAAACTCAGGATACAGTCGCTCACCCTTCCAGATTGCACGTGCCCTATCAATAGTGAATTCCAAAACTTTAGCGATATTAAAAACCAGATGCAAAAATAGATCCTTGAGATTTGGATTTCACTCCTAACTCAAAGATGTATTTCAAAATTGAAAACGATTGTGGAATGAAACCAATCACTAAGTTAAGGATATCACTCCCAGCTTAGTGGTTAAGTTCCTTTTTGAAAGAAATACTCATTGAGGTGTGGATGTCACTCCTATCTCAAAGATATATTCCTAAGATAAATAACATATAGAGGAGTGAAACTAATCACCAAGGTATGGATGTCACTCCTAACTTGGTGATATCGTTTCGTTTGTGAAATACGAGTATCTTCTTCTTTAAACAACACACCAAAAGAATAACGAGAAAGAATCATAGAGAAAATATCTTGAAAGAAAATAATAGGATAAAGAGAAATAAACACGAGAGGACTCGTGAATGTAAGCTTGGTTATAGACTAGGCTAAAAGGCATTCTAATAACCTAATTCCCTATAACCATGGCTCTGATACCAATCTGTAACACCCCAACCGATGGCGGAATCATCGAGGTGTCACGTAGTGACGATTGTTCAAAAGCACATGGTACTAAAATGTAAATATATTATTGAATAATTTAAATTGTCTTACATAGATGAAATGGGAAAAATACAAAAGTCTGAACAAAACATGAAATTTGAAATAAATTATTAAAAGCAAGCACTAAAATCCAATGCTATGGAACTAAGATCAAACTGCACCTGAAACATGTACAAAATAGGTTTTGTCAACATAAGAAATGTTGGTGAGCATTCCTAGATTTAATACATATAGTAAGTTGAAAAATGTTATACAATTCAAGTGCAAAGCTACAGCGCAATTATGTAAACTATGTAACATACAAATGAGCGAAATCAATCCTGTGACTGTATAATGTACTAAATGAACGGCGGTGTACTTATCCAATAAATGGATAATAACTTAACAGTGGCCACGGATTCTCCGATGAAAAAGGGGGAGAATCAATCTAGGCGGGTTGTCAATCCAAATAGCGCTATCCAATGTTAAGGTCGGCTTGTACAATGTTAATGATTTCACTAAGTACAAATGTATTCTACATGTAATGTCTAAGCATAAAGCACGTTTGTAAGCAAATGCACATAGTACTAGAATTGTATTGTAAAAATGTGAACTTGTATTTGTAATTTGTATAAGTGTACATGTAACACCCCAAAAGTGAATAAAAGCAAAAAGGGGATAGGAAATACTCACTTTCGCCAAATGACTAGATGACTAAGCGAGCGTGAAAATGCGAGAAATCCGAAGATTCAACAACGAAATTAGTCCAATTTAGAAGAAAAGAAACCGAATATGAAAAAATATCAAGCTTCTAATTCGCCAATTACAAGAGCTTATAATCAAAGCTTCATATGTAGAAGTAATATACTATAGAAGAAAGGTATGAGAGAGAGTTTAATCGAATTGAAACAATCGATTTAGAGGTGCAAAGTGTAATGGGTCATAGGTGGGTTTTTATACTAGTTTTGGATTCAATTAGGCTTTAAAATTGGTCAACACAATAAAGTAAGGTTTTATGATGAATTGAATATTTGACTAGGACTTTGACTGTTTGACTAAGACTTTGACTAGGACATTGACTGGGACTTTGACTGAGACTGTCTTAGCGGACCGCGATGGCTAAAAAAAAATAATTTTTCTAATTTAATCAATTTTAAGTTATAGACTTGTTTCCTTCTGTTTCTAAGTTATTTTAGGACCGAAAATTAAGGGCTTTGAGTATCAAGGTCTGAAACATATGTGCTCGGGTGTAGATGTGGGTATAAAACGTGCATACTTTTACTTATAAAAATTATAAGTTTTATTAAATTGTGAATTTTGGTCCTATTAAAATACGAGGGTTAAAAATGAAAATTTTGAAATAGTTGAGGAACCAATTATGCACATTTATGAAAAGTGAAGGGTGCAGGTTGTCACAGTATAGCCCATTTGCCGATAATGTTTCCGTGTAAGCTTTGTCGATTACTGATAAATTCTCTTTCTCTGGTAATTTCAGGTTCCTTTGGACGCCTCCATTTTTTTAGTATCCAACTCGAGGAATGTTTCTCTGGTTGAGAAAAGTATTCTTCTGGAGCTATATTTTTTTCACGGCCGTCAGACATTTTTCTGTACCGAAACTTCTCCAACAACGTTTTTTAACGACAAAGTATTTTACATTAATGCGGGGCCCACAAAATGCCGTCTCGGGAACCGTCTGACAGGCAATGGGAACCGTCTCCTTGGGAACCGACTGAGAGGCTTTGGGAACAGTCTCGTCAGACGGGTTGGTAACCGAAACCGGCTCATTCAACGGCGTCTCAGGGAACGGTCTCCTGAGACGCGTTGGGAACCGGAACCGGCTCAATCAGATCATTCCGGGTACAGTCAGCGAACCGTCTCATGAGACGGGTTGGGAACCGGAACCGGCTCAACCAGATCGTTCCGGGTACCGGCTCAAGAGACGGGTTGGGAACCGGGACCCGGCTTTGTCAGAGGGTCTTCCGAGACACTTTGGGAACCTGACCCGTCTTGGTCAGACCGTCTCCTGAGACGCTTTGGGAACCGGACCCGGCTCATGCAGCCCGGTCCCACCCTAGGGTTTACCTTTTGGGGGTAAAAGCAAAACTTTCGGTGAAATTCTCTCCACCGAAAGACGCTACGCTGACGGGAAGGCTCTTTTTCCGGTTTTCTTTGTTTATCATCTTTTTTCCGGCGAACGGTTTGCTAGGACTCCGGTCAAAATATCAGACGACGATCATTTATAATTTATAAAAGGTAATATTAACTTTCCTTTTTAAAGTTTTTAAAAAAAATTTTTCATTGAAAACGACACAAACGAGACCACACGACATATTTTTGGTCAAGTGGTCCACCACGAACGTGCACACCGTCGACCGTTGATTCATTTTGTTTGTTTTTTTGTTGACCATTAATCGAGGTTGACCAAACCCGTTTGACCATGTTTGATCCGAATGACTTTTCGACCCGATGAACGCAAATCAAACCCTACAAGAGGAACAGTACGAAGAGTTTTTTCAGCACCCACAACAGCCGAATCCTCCTCGGAGCTTACCTCCTCCGGTAAGCGTTTACTACCATTTTTCATTCAAGTATTTTTATCAATTTTCATTTACTTTGTTCGTTACTAAATATTTTTTATAACCTTTTTTTAGTCTGATGCCGAAATAAAAGTCCGAAGTGCTTGGAGGAAAGTAACTCAAATGAAAAATAGAATGTCCGAGGCAATGCAAAGCTGTTTTAGGGAGACCGTCTTCGGTCACTTTTTGGATGTTATGAGCCATCTTTGCGAAAGTAATTTGTTACTCTCAGTGGCACAACATCAGATTGAGACGGGACTGCCTAGTATCGACGACCTTTTTTATCAAATCGGTCCTAATAGTCTTCTATTCACTCCACAACAATTTTGTCTGATAACGGGCTTAAGATTTGGCCGTCACGATGGTTGGGAACTCGTACAATCCCCAACATCGTTTAAAAGACGAATATTTGGTGAAGTGAGTAAGGTATCCTATGAAAGTGTTTGTGCTATTTTCAACGGTGACTGGAGCGGTTATGCGGTGGATGATGTTGTCCGTATTTCTATTTTGGTAATGATCGAATCGGTGTTTAAGGGTAACCAAACTTCCGGGACCGTGGATGATCTTGTGCTCGATCTGGTTGATGGCTTTGTAGTGTTGAATAGCTTTCCATGGGGAAGTTATTTTTGGGAAGATTTGGTTAAAAACATCAATAACATGCACCTGATTCAAAAGCGGGGTACAAAAGGCTTCAGTTTAAAATCATGTAATTGGGTTTTCAAGGTATTAGTTTTTATGAATTATTTACTTTTATTTATTAATTTTAACAAATATTTGATCAAATAAATCTAAATTTTGTTTAAAAACTTGCAGATCTGGATATATGAGATATTTCCATAATTTAAAAACGATGGAGCTTTTTTTATTGGGGATGCAATCCCCAGAGTTCTTTCCTGGGGTCCGGGAAGAAAAATGCAGAGGCCGACCATTGATCGTATCATCACCGTAACTTCTATGGTAATCTTTTGAAATCATTTTCAACAATCTTTTTTGAAAAACTAAATATAAGTGATAAAATTTGAAAAAAAAAAATTTGCGCTTCAGGCTGAAGGGTTTAAGCCGTATAGGTTTCTACTTCCGAATGATTCTGAGTTGCTCTGTGCCTGGTACGCTAATAGCGCCCATTTTTTACGAGCACAAAAATCCTCGTCTCAAGGGTGCTTTAAAAAGCCGGCCGAGTTTCATCCGTCTGCCTATGTAAATTTTGATAATACTGCAGCGGATGGTGTGGATGGTGGTTTCGATGATCAGCATACGGTTTACGGTGAGCCGGCTGTTGATCTGACGGCCAAAAAAAGAAAGTCGGAAACTGTTCCAACAACCTACACTATTAATGATGAATTAATAGAGCAATTTAAAGCGTTGATGGATGATAGGTTGGAAAACTTTTACAATAACAAGTTGAAGGGTTTACTACCTGAGGTAAAGTTGTCGTATGATTATTATTAATTCGTATTAATTTGTTGAAAAGTTTTAAATAATTTACATTTTCAAATCTTAGGTACGTAAATCCCAACCTACTGGTGTGGAAGACCCGACGAGCTCGCATCACAATGAGAATGTTGATGATTTTTTTAGCTCGGGTGATGTATATAAACCAAACACCAACGGCTTACAAAAGCCTGAGGTAGTTATGTTTTCATTTATTTTTTTCCTTCATAGTTTAGCATTTAAATTCAAAATAATTGGTTTACTTTTGTCACTTTAATAGTTAAGACGGTCTAAAGGTCAACAAAGCCAGCCTCGTGTATGCTTTCCCCATTCACAACAATAAAAGGTGCAAAAAAGAAGAAGTTGAAATCAAACGATGAAAACGAAAACATAAAACAAATAAAAAAATGGTATCCAAAACAAAAGGATAAAAATAGAACTTGTGCACTGTTGGGGGGAAGTATATTCCTGAATGGCTTTTGGGAAGATCTTTTCGGTGATGACTCACTCGGTTGGTTCGGCACGAAGGTAATAATTTTTAAATATTTGTTACTTTTATTAAGTATATTTAATTTAATTAATATATTTACCGCAGTTTAATATTGAATATTAATTTTTATTTATTATAGCACATATATGGATGGACTTTACATCTTTACGACACTCTTAGGAGCTCAACCTCCCGTTGGAGCATCCTTCCTCCATATTTTGTGTTGGGTGTACTTAACCCTGATAATAAGCAGGGTTATAGAGATTTGTTTGATGGGTCGTTCGACCCGTTTCCAAACATCGCTGATGTTGACGAGGTTGTTTTTCAAATTTAAATTATAAATTTGTTTGTTGAACATATTATGATTGATTGCTTTTAACATTTTGTTTCAAACTATTCGCGATTTAATAGGTATATGTTGTGATGAATATAAGCAAACAACATTGGATCCTCGGAGTTTTTAACCTGTGCCAGCGAACGTTTACCATCTATGACAGGTAAATGTTGAACCTATTTTTTTTAATGCCGGTTTTCGTTAAGTAATAGTGTTAATTTTGATAATGTTCTTTCTATATTTTGCAGTTTACTGTCTTTGACAGGCTTACGGGAGGCCAAAAGGGAGGTCATATGCAATATTAATTACGCATTTGACCTTTGGCTAAGATCGAATAATTATTACGAATACGTTAACCCATACATCTATGCCCCTCCTTTCCAAGTCGTAGAGCCTCTAGATGTACCCCAACAGTCTGGACATCTTGGTGATTGTGGGGTTTGGGTGTGCATATTTACTGAGAGGTTGATTAAAAACGAACCTCTAAATAAATATGAAAACACCCGAGTAGCAGCTTTAAAAATGCGGCACAGGATGGCCTTAGAATTTTATAAGAACGTTTTGCCGGAAGCTGATTCGATAGATACTAGACAGACTTCCGATGAAGACGAACTGAAATTGTTACCTTAATATTACTAATGTTAATTAATTTACATGTCATTATTATTACTACTCCTCTTGTGTTACATTAGTAGATATGCAAACAAAACCCAACTAACTACCAAAAGTAACTTCAACCGTCTCGCTTGCAAACGGTATTTTCTAGCCAAAGCTTGTTGCTCGTCTAACGATTGCCTCAACCCCGGAACGATTTTTTGCACCTGAAACATTCTGATGCTTCTACCCACCTAATAAATCCACAACCAGCAGTCTGTGGTTTAAAAAAAACAGTTATTTGATGATCATTAAAAGCACAAGATAAATATTAAAATTTAATACTTACGCAACACACGAAGTCTCTATCCGGGTTTGCATCAGTTCTGGAGATAAGTATACGTGTAGTTGCACCGCATGAACATATTTCTCTTGACCTGCTAAATCGTCTAGATGAAGACCTTGAAGATGAAGATGATGACTGAGACATGGTGATGGTACATAAACCTCTACACAATTGATGATGAACGGTGGGTGGTAGGTATATTTATAAAAAACGAAAGAGTTATTTGCCAATTTAGTCCCTGACGTTTGTCAAAAATTGCTACATTCTTCCAATTCTTTTTATTTTGTCAATTTAGTCCTTGGGGTTTCATTTTTTTTGTCATTTTAGTCCCTGTGGATGAAAGTGGCAATTTTTAACAAACCACAGGAACAAATTCCACCCGATATTGGTACACCTATCAACCTAGGTCCTTATATACAACCTCATTTCACATGTATTTTAATAGCATAATGACTAACATTCCTGCTCCCGTAGAGAACACAATTTGGGTAAATCCACATAACCAATCAAGTTTTTGGGCTCCAAATGTTCTTGAGTTTTACTACGATGGTGATAGCACATGTTGCTATACAACCTATATGGGGTGTACACCATTAAACAAAGAGTGGTGGGGTGGTATTTTAGGGTACTGTGGAAGCGGATATCTTCAAAAAACGGTAAATACTATGACTGTTACGTTATACGTTATATGAAATGATAATATTTTTGTGATTTTATTAACATTTATTTACAGCATATTCGTGCATGGTGCAACAAATTGATGTCGTTAAGGGACATTGAACGACAAAGAAGACCAACAACATGTAGTTATGGTCTTTGGAGTGTTCTTCCCCCTAATTTCTATAGCCTAATTATTGAACAAGATCACCATGCTTATAGCTACGCAAACGGCTCGGGAAGAATATATCCACCTCTTTGGGAAGTTGATATGGTAAAATACTGTTTTTTATATATTTATACCTCTTTATCGTGTTGTATAAAATCTACATTTCGTTTTGGACTGTAATTTTCAGGTATATATACCAGCCTCGATAGACGATGAAAACTGGTTTGTTCTACAAGTTGACATGAAATTACTACAAGTAACAGTGTATTTCCCAAATAACTGTAGTCCCATAGATTGCGGTGATACTTTTTGCATTCATAGAAAAATTCATCAAATTCTTATAGAATTTGAATCTGCTTTCATATGGTTTCTGGGGGCTATAACGTACTGGCAAAAGTCTGGTAGAAACGAAGTTGAATCATTACAATTTTGGGGGGATGTTGTCTGGCCTGTCATCAATAGTCGCATTGGTCGACATTCAGGGGTAATCGTTTGTATGTTGCTGAGAAATCTTGTTCAAAACATGTCATTGACTTGGAGAGAAAGCAGCCTACATGATGCTTGCATGAGATTCAGACGTTTCATGGCAGATGAAATTTATGCTGGTCGTTTTGCACCGTCAAATATTTAAATCTTTATCTACCTAGTTTATGTATTGATGTAAAACTTGATATATCGAAGTTATTTGTAATTTTATGTTATAAATATTGTTAAGTAAATAAATTAAAGTAAATAGCACCACTAAAAATCAGCAAGGTTAACAGTCGAACAGGCATTATGAATTACATATTCTTCAAAGTCATGTGCTTCAACGAAAGTGGGGGACGGTGTTTGATGATGATTTTCTTTCTTTGAACCACGCCTAGCAGATTTTGATCGTGAGGCAACAGGAGCTAAACATCGGTCACGTTGATGACCGTAAGTTTTACAACGACTGCAATATACAGGCGTAGGTTCCTCGCCTCTCGATAAAATTCGTTTATTTTCACGAGGACGTCCCGACTGTCGTTTTGTGATATATGGTGGTTGTAGAGGAATCAAATACTCTGGCGTCTCCCATTCAGACCTGTGGGATAAAGGATAAATGGCCTCTTCATATGTTGTTTTATATAACTGGTTGCTATACCAAGGTGATGTATAATGACTGCAGTCATTTTCCTTCAATAATTTTGATACTGCAATCATGTGGCCACATGGGAAACCAGATATCTGGGGAACCCAACAACTGCATGTTTCATTAGACAGATCAACAAAACCATTTTTGTCACCGTCTAGAACTTGAAAAGTGTTAACCCCAACGCCATAAGCCTTCCACGTTCTAGACCCTTCAATCTTTTTAATAATTTTTTGTACCGCGAAAGGAGTCAGTACGTGTTTATTTTGAATAGCCTCATTTCGGCGTTCGTAATACCATTGTTGAAGTTTTTGTCTAAAAAATTCAACCAAATGGGTGATTGGAACTTTTCGTTCGTCCTTAGATAAGGCGTTCATTGACTCTGCACTGTTAGATGTCATATAATGATATCGTTTCCCCGAACAGTGTGCTCTTGACCACTTATGTAAACCGATACTCAATAGAGTATTCCTAACCCGTGGTAGGGCTGCACACAGCGCGTTAAAACTTTCTTCAAAATCAGACACCCGGTAAGCTTTACAAGTGTTCCACCACAGTGTCTCTAAATCCTTCTTTTTGCTTTTTGGTATCTTTAAGTTCACTATCAAATGTTGACAACACAACCCGTGAAAGGCATTAGGAAAAACCGTCCGAACTGCCAAATCTATTGAGTTGGCTCTGTCAGATATGATCGCCAAATCCGGGTGCTCACCGATACACTCTTTAAGTTTCGATAAGAACCACGTCCAACTCTCACCGTCCTCGGATTTGCCGATACCATATCCAACGGGTAAAATTTGGTTGTTACCATCCATGCCAACAGCAAGGAATAACGTTCCCTTAAACTCACCTTTTAAGTGTGCCGCGTCTATAATAATGACCGGTCTTAAAGACATAAGAAAACTCCGAATCTATTTAATAAAATGAAAAACAGATAAATTTTAGACTTCAGTAAACCAAAACATCAATAATTTATTTAAGTTGGTATAAAAATAGGTAAAAATATTTTACTGACCGTTGCACCAATGGCAATAAAAAGCATTTCAAAACGATTGTCTTCATCAGTTCTAATCTCAGTAACAGTCCCTGGATTTGCATTTCGCAAATTATAGCAGTAGAATGGAAGCTCAGAAAACGATTGTTTGCTACTTCCTTGCAAAAGCTCAAGTGCATGACACTTCCCCCGCCATGCTTGAGTATATGTAGGGGTGCAAACGAGCCGAGCCGCTCGCGAGCTACTCGAACTCGGCTCGGTAAAAAGCTCGAAACGAGCCGAGCCTTATCGAGCTCGAGCCGAGCTTGAGCCTTAAACAAAGCTTGTTTATTTATCGAGCCCGAGCTCGAGCCTGACGTATGAAACTCGTTAGGTTCGTCGAGCCTTATCGAGCCTATGTATAATATTAGTTTTTTTTAATATTTAATCATATTTACCCCTCATTTAAAGTTGTTAAGTTAACGAGCCCGAGCTCGAGCTTCACTTATCGAGCTCACGAGCCTAAACGAATTATTATTTATATTATTTTTATTTAATAAATTAACTAATGAATAACAAACGAGCCGAGCCCGAGCCGAGCTCGAGCTTGAGAAATTACTAACGAGCCGAGCTCGAGCTTTGAAAACAAAGCTCGAGCCCGAGCTCTTAAAAGTTAATCGAGCTCGAGCTCGAGTCTGGTCGAGCTCGGGCTCGGCTCGGCTCGGCTCGTTTGCACCCCTAAGTATATGATATATCAACCTTAAATCTTTCTCGAAAATCTTGTACTATTTCGTTTCCACGATAAACACGTCTAGTATCTCGTAATTGGTGCTTCAGTATGCTACCAATTACTTGTGGGTTAGCTTGACGAAGATGGGGATGTGTTTGAGTTTTAGAACATGTGTGGTTGTTGTTAAAAAATGTAACATAAAACGTGCCTGAAGTTGGGACAGAACGTGACCTAAATTGCCAATCACAATCATCAACTACACATGAAATTTCGTACCTCGTTTTAGATGACCTGTCGACTTTATAGGAAAAACGTTCAGACAAACAAAAATTTCCTAACTGCAATTTCAATTCATCTTTGTTATGAAATACAGAACCTTCAGAAAAAACTAAAGAGGTTTTGGTTATCTCTGAAAACAATTCAGGACTTAGATTTCCATAAAATTCTTCTTTTTCAGCTTTCTCATCATCGAAATTTCCAAAACACCCATATGGTGTGTAATGATCAAAATTTTCTATAGACACATTTAGATCAGGGACTTTTGAATCATTTGAAGGTACGCCATTTAAATGAGCATTACTAGACGAACCGACACCTGGTTCATCTACAACATACAACTTCAATACTTCATGGGGGTTTTGCAAAGCAACTTTAAAAAGAAAAGATACATCACGATCATTAAAAATGTCGATTGCATCATCGAAAGCTGACATTTTATAAGATAACCTTGAAATGTTTGGAATCTCACACACATCGGAAACTACATTTAAAAAACTAAGATACGAGATATTTGCATCAATTTCAAAACCACGTCTTTTACAGCTACTATCAACAACGTATTCCATTCGACCGTTGACAACTTCCCACCTGCCTCCACTATAGATTATAAAACTAATCATTTTTAACAACACAACTTTTTTTAACACTTTGAAAGAAAAATAAGGAATACAAGAAAAAATTCAAACAAAATTGTTACAAAATTTACTAATTTTATAACAAACGGTTCGTCATTGACGTCACATCACCGAAAACGTCTCCGGCAATGTACGACGTCCGGCACCGAGTCGGTGCAGAAACAGTACAAAGACGGTACCGGAAGCCGTCTTTGTAGTACCCGCTGACGTCTCAGGAGACGGTTGACAACTTTTAAAAGACGTCACCGGAGACGGCTTTTTCGTACCCGAACCGGCTCAGGAGCCGTCTCCTGTGGGATCGGATATATTATTTTATTATAAGCCGAGCCGAAGTCGGCTTAAATTGAGCCGTTGGTGAACCGTCTCAGGGACCCCACCGGAGACGGCTTTGCGGCCCTAACACGTCTCAAGCCGCCACGGGAGACGGGTGGCAGACATCGGGATCGTAACCGCCACGTGTTGGGTTGCTACTGGTTGGAAACCAAAGGCTCTCGGAAGACGGTTCAGCCCTATTGGAAACCGTGACCGGTCTCTCCAAAGACCCGGGAGAGGGCCATCTATGCAAAACGCCCGGTCAAGGGGTTATTTTGGCCATTTTCCCTTTTTTTTTTAAATCTCAAGATTCCAAGGTTCTCAAGGTTCTAACCCATAATTAGAATCGGAACCGATCCGGACACTTTAATACATGAAATCTCATAACCTTGAACCGATCTTTTAAGCTAGAAAGGTTCTAATCCACGGTACTAAGGGCCGAGATCGTGGTTCTCGAGGGTCGGAACTAGTTTTTGCTCACCCCTGACCAACCAATTAAAACTGTATCTGAGTCTTACACATTTCTTATGAAACCTTAGCCTTTTCCTATAAAAGCTTAGCCTTTTCTTGTGAAACCTTATACATTTCTTATGAAAGGTGTAAACGGCTACATTTAAGGGACATGCGAGTAAACAACTAAAATAGGGGTGCAAACGAGCTGAGTCGAGCCCGAGCTTGGCTGGGCTCGAGCTCGCTTAAGTAATGAAAACTCAAGCGTTGGTTTTTAAAGCTCAAGCTTGGTTCCATGTATTTTTTTCAAGCTCGAGTTCGGCTCGTTTATTATTTATTTATTAATTTATATTAATTATAAAAATTATTTTATATATAGCTACTTTTTCATAATTTTATAATTAGTAATTATTATTATTCAAACATATATAATATTTAATTTAAAAACTATATTAATAGCGTTGTCGTTTAGGCTTGTGAGCCGGCTCGTGTTAGATAACCGAAGCTCAGACTCATTTGCTAAACAAGCTTGTCTTTAGCTCAGGCTCGAGCTCGGTTTGCTCGGCTCGTATTGAGCTTTTTTTCGAACCGAGCTTGAGTAGCTTGTGAGTGGCTCAGCTCGTTTGCAGCCCTAGGCTAAACTGATTCCGCCAAGCCGCTAGCTGGAAATGGCTAGGAGCTATGGGGAAATGTCTAGTAGCTAAGTGAAACTCCTAGAAAGGAAACGGTTAGGCACAACTGTTTCAGCTATCCAAGCTTTTTTAGTGCGACAGTGAGACGTGTTCGTGTAAAGGGCTATATGTTAGCCAATTCAGCTTGTAGAGGCTACTTGTCAGTCGTTCCAGTGTGTAGTGACACATGTATATTTTTAATTGGTCCAAATCCTTGAGCCCCTCATTTTAATTTTAAACGGATACATCCTAGCCCTTACAAATGTCAAATTAGCCTCCACAAATATATATTTTGGTGATTTGAGTTTGTAAATATTTATTTCTGTGATATAACCAACACTAAATTATACGTGAACAAAATACGCACATCCACAAGTTAGATGAAGATTAGTTTAAACGAGAAAGAAGCATGAGGGATAAGAAGGTGAAAAAGACAACAAAGAAATATGATCACAACACTGAATTGAAATTGAAATATAATATAATACAAAAAACCGTCACACTCTTAATTTATTTCCATATAACTAGTTCACACTTCATAATATGATGTTTTGACCGTTTCTCATTGTTTGTCCGTATTTAGTTTTTAAATCTTTGTATGTTTTAAGTGTCTTATTTCGAGAAAGAATATTACCCCTTTGTGTTTTGAAACGAAGACAAGTCCAAAGCTACATACCAGCGCGTTAAACTACTAACCATTGAATGATCGATATAAGTCTTGAACCTTGTTGTAACCATGACTCATTAATTGCTTAATTTTTTAATTTTTTAACAACTAAGAAAAGAAATTAGAAGCTTAGTTGATTCGAGACTTTGCAGGTCGGCGGCGGGCCCAATCGGGTAGACACGTTGTGGATCGATGACAGGGTGGTCGGGCCGTGATGTTGCAGGTTGGGTTGAGGTGGTTGGGTCTGCGACATGCTGGGTTGGGTTGAGACGTTTCGAGTTGAGGTTGGGGGTTGGTTGCGTCGAGACGTGCGGGTCAGCAGCGGGCTGTTTTGTTCGAATCGGTGCGCATTGGCGACTGACTGGGACAAGGCGTTGCGGGGTGGCAACATCGAGACATCCATGTCATCGTTAGCATGTCAGTGTCCATGTCAACATCAACATCCATTAACTGGGTTAGTTGTCAATTAACAAAAACTCATTTAAGGAAAATACTTTAAAAGTTGAGACTGTTGTGAGAGAATTTCTTAAGTACGGTTTTTTGCCGGCCAATGAATCAAAGTTTGGATTATTAAAATCTAATTCCCCTATATTAAATAGTAGTCAACGACAATTTTTTCCCTAAAAAGAGTAATATTTAGTAATAAGCACGTTGGGGGATCAAATGAAAGTAAACTAAATGTGAGAACAAAAAGAAGAAATAACATAATGATCATACACATCAATATTTGTCCTACAGGGATCAAAATTCATCCCACATATATCGAAATTATAATATGTTTATCCTACACATATCGAGATTATTATACGCTTATGCTACATATAAAAATTATTAAAGAAACATCTCAAATTTATGGCTGTCCGAAAACACTCGTCGCTCGCTAGATGCTCGCTCGAAAAAATGTGCGCTCGAACAATGCCCGCTCGGTTTCCGGATCGATTGTAACCGAGCCGATCGGCTCAGTTCGGTTTGTAAATGAGTCAAGCACAAACAAACAAACGTTCGTTCAGTTCGGCTCAGCTTGAGATCAACCCTAAACCACGTTATACACAAACCCATGTTTACATTTATTAGCCGGTAACATATGTACAAAGGTTTTTAATAAAATATGGTGTGGTCTCTAGGGGTGTTCATCGGATCGGATAACGGGTTATTCAGATTATTCGGATTTTGAAATTTTAGGAGCCTATCCGAATCTGATCTGATCCGAATTGGATGTATACCCATCCGATCCGAATAATCCGAATGGATATCCGAATAGGGATGAGCTCGGGACGGGATCGGTACCGAACCGATACCGATCCCGACAATACCGATACCGAAAAGTCCAAAAACTCAATACCGATCCCGATACCGAACACATACGGTACGGTACGGTATCGGTTCGGTACCGGTATGGTATCGGTATTTTGCCTTAAAATACCGATACCGTACCGATCCCGTACCGATACCGATAATACCGAAACCGAAAATCCATAAATATGGATACCGATACCGATCCCGAAACCCCTCGGTTCGGTATCGGTTCGGTACGGTATCGGGATCGGGACGGGACGGGATCGGTATTCGGGCTTGAATGCTCATCCCTATATCCGAATAATCCAAATTAAACCAAACAACAATTTTTCAATTTTTTTTTATTTTTCCTAATTTATGGTTCCTAACATTTTGTTAATTTGAATTCAATAAACATACAAAAGCGAAAATAGAGATTAGTCTTAAACACAAATACAAAGTTCAACCTTCAAAATATAGTCTTCAAAACGTAAATTTAAACACAAAATCAAACTTTAAAACATAGTATTGAACATAAAATCAAGCATCACGAAGCGTGACACTAACTAGTCCATAGGGATGGACGATGTTGAAGAATTATAGTTTGGTATTGGCCTCATGCCTCATGGGTTGAACTAAGCTTCAAACAATTGGTCATTCCCTTACTAAAACTCAATTGAAGCTTATTTGGGTTATTCTGTTATCCGAATAACCCGAATAATTTAATTGTGAAATTCAAATCCGATCCGAATAAAAATTCGGATCGGTTTTTTCGGTTCGGATATCGGATCGGATTTCGGATTTTTTGAACACCCCTAGTGGTCTCATGATATGACATGGAGTAGAAGGAAAAGACATGCGTCCCCAGAGCCAGCTACACAACAGCGACAACATAACAAAAAGCAAAAGTCAAAAGGAACCTGTCAAACTTCCACTAACATCTTGGATCACTTGACCCATTCTTTTCCATTCCTTGCCTTTCTCCGATATTATTATATTATTATTATTATACACTATATCTTCATAGATTCCATTGTTCTTGTAATCTTACTACTCCAACTCACTTGATTCCTTCCTAATAAACTCCCTTGTCACTGAAATTTGCCACAACTTACTTTGCCCATTTCATGGAGGCTGACCCGACCCACATCCTGATCACCAACCACTAACTGTGTGTGAGTTTAATTATTGTTTGTTTGTTTAATTATTGTTGGTTATGGGTGAATTTGGTTTCTTGATTTGTTATGTTTGAAACTTGTGTTTGCAGATAATAATATTGTGTTAGAAAAATGCCAGGTGTCACTCTTGTGGAACATACATATTCAGCAAGTACATGTAAAGTAAGCATTTTATTCACTACCCATTTTTTTTATTTTTATTTTTATTTTTTTGGCCAGCAATTCATTAGCCAATTAGTTTTAACTTTTATGGGTATGTTTATTTAATATTTAGAAAGTAAATTATAAGATTGAATTCAAGTGCATAATGATCATGTTAGTATGTTACTGCTTTTTCAATTTACATCATTAATATTATGCTTGATTTGGTGTAAATGTCAATAATTGCATAGTTGGGTTAGCTTCTTTTAGGCTGATGAGTGTGGAGACGGAGACGTGGAGTGCCACGTAGGAAAACTTGTCAGTGGGGGCAAATATCAAGAAATGAGATATGGGAGGGGGTGGTGTTTGAGACATGAGATGTGGAGACATGCTTCTCCCATTGGTCCATTCAAAAAGGATCGGTTGTGATTGGCCTGTCTCGGGCGTCCTTGTGGAGACGTAGGGACGGAGACAAGATAGAGGGCGGTGTGGGAGACAAAGATATTTCGTCTCCATACCCCGTAGTCTTACAGTTTATATGGCATGAATTTTTTTTATTTTTTATTTTATTTTATTATTTTTTTTTTTTGGGGGGGGGGGGGGGGGGGGGGGGGTTAGTAGTTTATATGTTATGAAATTTGGATGTAACTTTAGGACATGTTTTATTTGAACAGGTCCACAGCCTGGCATGTTTGGAATTAAAAAAAATTAGTGAAAAAATAACAAAAATATTTACAGCACTCGAGTCTGCTCGGCCACGATGCAAGGCGGGGTTACAGGCGTTGTGCTCGTTACACAAGTGCATGGAAAAATGCGAATTGCTCTTTCGCCATTGTTCCGAGTCCAGCAAACTTTACTTGGTACAGTTTCTCACTTCACTCACTTAATATTGTCTTTACACAACTTATTCTTGATTTGGTTTAAATAATTTCCAGGCAATTAGTGGACAGAAAATAATTTTGAGGTGTCAAAGAATATGTTATTCTTTGGAGTTATGTTTGGGCCAACTTCAAAACATGGTGGAACCAACATTGGCTGCTCAGGTTTGTTGTTCTCCATGCCATCACTTTCATCTAATTTAGCCACGGGTGCGAAACTATGTTGTGATACTAAAACACAACTCGAACCTAACATGAAATTCGTGGTTGACCCGTTCAACCTGTAGGTTTGCTGGTTGACCCGTTCAACCTGTTTATGTCATGGTTAAGTATTTTATGACAAGAATTAAAATAAAAGTTACAAGTTCTATAATTGAAACATAAATTTTTTTATGCACCTGATTATTTTTAGTTATAAATATAAAATTCAGAGTAATAAAATGCAAAAAAATAAAAATAAAATAATAATCGGGTTAAACATGCCATGTTTGTGTCAACCTATGAATATTCATGTCGTGTTTAGATTTCAGGTTCTAGTGAGGTTGGCCTGCCAAACGGCGAACACGACCCATTTAGCACGCCTTAGCTCAACAAACATTCTTTATCATATTTTTATGATAGTTAACATTGGCTTGTATTATGTTAATTATTGCAGATATCCAAGATTGTTGATTATATCAGAAGTGTAGTTTTTACGATGGATTCGTTAGAAGATGAAGCAGGGAAAGTTTTGCTTGCTTTACTTCATCAAGACATAAAAGCATCAAAATTTGCTCAACCTGAGGAACTCAAAGCGTTCAAGTTTGCAGCTTCTAGGCTACACATTACATCGCCGTTAGCTCTTGTGATAGAAAAACGATCCATAAGAAATATGCTGAGCAAAATCTTGGATACCGACCCTGCAAAAAAGAAAATCTTGAACTATTTGTTATATCTTGTGCTAAAATATGGAAAATCAATCAAACAAGAAGAAACCGAAAGCATTGAAGGTGATGAGGATGATGCCTTTGATTCACTTGAAACGCCTTTGAAGTTCAAAAACCGTCACTTGAGTGTACTTTCTTCATCTAGCTCGGTGCCAAGTTTCAACAGTTCTTTAGGTGATTTAAATCTACAAGTAGACAATGTTTCGATTGTATCTTCGGATGCTGGCATTGAAGATGGATTTGGTGATATCCAAGTAAAGTCTAGGGAATTTAAATGTAATCCCTTAGGGCCAAACTTGTTCATACTTGGAAATCTTTCTGTGCTTCCTTGGGCATCAAGGCGAAAGGCAGTTGTAGATGTGAAAAATCAGTTAAACGACGATCCAGAATCTCATCTTTTCGTATCTACAAGCTACGTTAGGCCGGTTTTCAAGTTTCTAAAAGAGGCTCATCGGTTAGGTGATTCAGGAGCAAAAAGACACGGAGCAGAGTTGCTTTTGATGTTCTTGAAAAATCGCAGGTAATGTTTACCATTTTTTCCTCTTTAAACTTTTACATTGCGGTTTATGTTTGGGCATTAGATATTGAATTTGGGTTTTAGGCTGCAGATTCTACGATGACATGCTATTAAATAATATTACTTATTTAACCCTCCTTAAGAAACCGACCCGTCTCCTTTTATGGGTCGATTTATTTATCACAGTTTGTTAAACACGCGAATATACAACCGAAGCACGTCCAAACAGAGCCGTCCCTGAAAATCTCTGAAAGTTTACGTACCCTATCCGAGCGGTTAAAAATTAGGCCCCTTAGGCCCAAGTGTTAAATGAATTATATAAAAAATATATATACATATATATAGGAATTTTTAAAAAAAATGCCCCAAGATTTATGGACCCTGTCCAGTTGGCCTCCTCAGACCTCCCCAAACACGCCCCTGCATCCAAACAACAGCCCGTTTCACATAATCACGTTCAAATGCACATTCAAACACCCCTTTAATATTTCCGATGTTCCAGAAAACGTGTTGTTCTTTATCGCATATTTATATTAAATTTCACTAACTCGATTCGCATTACATCATACAGAACCGACGTGCCACCTTTACCAAAAGGTGTAATGAGCGACCTCTTGTTATTTCTGGATTCGGATATTACTGAAGAAGCCTTACTAGTTTTAGAAGTGCTCTCCTGCCAACAACATTACACTTGCGAAATTGTGACATCTGGCATTCTGTTATTCCTTCTAGAAGTGATAAAAAACCAAGAGAGCAATCACCACAATGTGGCCTTAAGCATACTTTGTAATCTTTCGGCTCACGAGGATCTAAGCCACCACATGATATACCTTGGATTCATACACCATTTGGTGCCCTTTTTGGACGAACTTGCGCTGTCTGGCTATTGCGTCAAAATCTTCGAAAATCTATGCGCCAATGAAGAAGCTGCAGCTCATTTTGTTGAAAACGAGAGCTGCATTACATCCATTGGAGAGCTTCTCGAATTAGATTACAAGGTTGAAGAACAAGAACACGCGCTCAAGATTCTAACCTCATTATATCACCAACATGAAGAAGTGCGTAAAATTTTAACGCAAGATGGTATCATTTCGTCATTGGTTCACTTGTCGGGAAATGGAAGCTGCAAATGTCAGTTAATGTCGGCTGAGTTGCTTAGGTTACTAGATAATGTCCCTGATGATCATTCTCAAGCATGTAGTGTTTCCGACACCTCTGAAAGCACAGATGGTAGCCTTAAAACGAGTTCCAAGTCATCGGTTGGATTGTTTCGTGGGATAAAATCAAAGTTTAGAAGATCCCTATGGTAGCTAGCTTTCCTTTTAGTTGAAGATTATGATACAGTTGTAAAAAAAAAAAGTTATATTCTTTCATTTTTGACCCATATGGTGGACCTTGCATTTGTGGTATTAGATGTTCATGAACCGTTTTTTTTTTTTTTTTTTTCGCTTTTTTCGTGAGGTTCGATCAGTATGTTGTTTTGTTTGATGGACTTTTTATAATGTATCAAACTTATAGCAATATATTACATGAACCATATTATTGAGTTTCAAACTATCCTACATTTTTTTTGTAGCATTTTCAGCATTTAGAAACTGTCTATAGAGCCTTCAGGACTTTTCGTGTATGTTGGTTATTACAATCTGCGTTAAGTGGGACGCCTGAGCGAGCCAGTTACCCAGCCGCTACACAAACATCTGTGACAACAACACCAGTAGCAACATCAGTACATCACCAATGGTAGTTAGTTACAGTAGCACTTGTTTTACCAAGACAATCGCCACCACAGCCTGCAGCAGCGACGCAGGGTCACCATCACCACCTTTGTCTACCCAAATTTCCAGTTGCAAAATTTTGTGGAACCAAAGGCAAGTTGATTGATTTAATAATTTTTTTTTAAACTTTTTTCATTGGTTCGGATTAGGAGATATATGTGGTCCATGACCATATTATGATATTATCATAAGCTGATATCAAACTTGTTTGCACAATTACACGTACAAAAAAAAAAAAAAAAAACGAATATATTAATATTAAATATTATATAATATTTTAAAAATAACAAATGATATCTAATGTTTTAAAAATAATAAATGATATCAAGCTTTCTAGTTTCAGGTCATCTTCAACGTTTACTAGGACTCCTCACAACCGTGACTTAAACGAGGATCTTTAAAGTCCAATCCACGTGTTGAAAAAGTTGTATCCTAACAGTAAATTAGTTTTTTTTTTTTAATTTTTTTTAAACGGCAAATTTCTACTCCTTGTGAGACTTGAACCCATGACCTCACAATGACCTCCCCTTTAGGTGTTCCTAGAAGCTTTGCTTCTACCATTGGGCCACCAACCCCAATAGCCTAACAGTAAATTAGTTGAAAGAAAAAAAAAATGATTGGTCTATTCCCAACCCCGTGGTCTATCTTAACTCCCCACGTGGCTTTAAAGCGTCACGCTTTGACAATAGTGCAACGCTTTGAAGTACAAAAGATGACAAAACGTCATTAGCCATTGGAAGTGGCGGATTCAGAAATTTTTTCAATGTTGTCACTATTTTTAGATGTTACAATTTTATAGAACCGAACATAAAAATCTCCAGGTCAGTTTGACTTAGGGTTGGCAAATTGTGTCCTAACAGGTTTAACAGGTCTTTGACGACGCGAACAATACAAGTTCTAAGCTTGAACACAACTCTTTTAACTACTTTATATCGCATATTTATAACACAGTTATGTGTTTTATGGACCAAGAAAGAGATATGATGGATCATAGCTTCCTAATTCTATTTATTTTTAAAAAAATAAAATTTCACATGGTGTACTTTTTAGTTAACAGGTCTAATCGTGTCTTATACATGGTAATTGCCAGCCCTAGTTTGACTGTTCCAATCAGGTAAGGTTCGGCACATAATAAAAATATAATACAGTAACAAAAAAAACATCGTCATTAGAAAAAGAACAGATAATATAAATTCGATAGTTTTTACGAATTCGTAAAACTACTTATAGTTGTTCCCTACGAGTTTTAATCTTTTGAAAAATGTTGCATTACATCTTTGATCAAAACTTGTTGAAAGAACTCTTCTCCAACATAACAACTGCAAGTATCGTTTATTTATTCACACCTATCCTATTACACAATCCAGTCTTCACATGTTTTAATGAAGAAAAACTTATTTTCACACTAGTCGTTATAACCGGTAAAACTAGAGGGCAAGTTTTAGAATAGTAACTAACTTTATCTAATTAGAACTGAGCTCATTTGACTATAATTGGCTGAGTTTAATGTTAAAGGGAAAGATCCTGTACAAAGTGTTTTTTTGGTAAAAACTGTGAGAATCAAATGAGAGTATTTTTTTTATTTTTTTTTTCGATTTTTTTTCCATATTGTTAAACATGTAATATAGTATTGAAATCTAAAAAAAACAAAAAATAAATAAATTTTGGTGTAGAGTAATTACGTAATTACTGTTGTAGAGTAATTACATAATTACTCTAGTGTAAATTAATGTATTTACTTTAATGACTTAATTACACTATTTTTTTTTCATCTAGAAAGTATGTTTAAGCACATGGGAAAAAATATTCTAAAAAAGAAAAATAAAAATTCCCCCCCTTTGATTCTTACAATTCTCACAAAAAAAAAAAAAAAAAAAAAAAAAAAAAAAAAAAAAAAAAAAAAAAACACTTTGTATTTGATCTTTACTCTAATGTTAAATTAGTAATGTTGCACTTGAAATAATGAGGTGTATTATGAAAGATTGCAGAGTTTTGTAGCGATTAAACATCAATAAAAAGAAACGTTTTTTTTTAGATTTGAATGTTATTTAAAATGAAAGTCCTAAAGTAAACTATATAGTGTATACATAAATAAAGAATAAAGTCATAAAAGGGAAATACTAAAATTCGTATAACTTTTTACTTTTTTAACGACATACAGTATAATAATTTTTAATAAAAGAATAAACAATTAAAAGATGATAAATAATTGAAGTGGTCATTTCAAATAAGAGGGAGCAGAGGATAGGCACTGTACATCCTAGTCTATAATATTAACTTGTAAATTAAATTTTTATTTCTTTTTGAGTTATTAAACCAACCCTTTCTTCTATCTTCTTTGGTTTACATCTCTCCCATCTCAAGAGCAGAGTCAAAAAGTTTGCCTCCATGCCGGAGCTTTCAAAAGATGCAGTTTTTTTACTCTTTTTTCTTCACATAACTGAATGTAGTCACAGTTCAAAAAAACATTGATGTCACTCGAAAAAACCATGTATACATGTCTATACACAACCGAAAAAGTATTGATGTCCCATGACTACGGTATGATATATATACCTCCGCCCCTGGCCATTGGGATTGGGGTTGGGGTTTTTTTGTGTGTGTGTGTGGGGGGGGGGGGGGGTTGTGGGTTTTTTTTTTTTTTTTTTTTTTTTTTTGTGGGATTTTAGGTTTGTATAATGCGTTTTTTGTTAGAAAATACATTGGTGTGAACATGTTAAATCACACGATAAGTTTTTGAGCCAAGAAAACTATTGAAATGTAACTTTTTTTTTCCTGTAACAAGCAATGAGAAGTAATCAGTGATAACTCATTTTATAAATTTTAATCGATTTTATTTGGCCAAAGCGCGGAGCTTTGAGGTCGTGTTTTGGTCATGGCGCGGTGCTTTAAGGGGTGAAAATAATTTTTAGGGTTGAGAATATAACAATCCAAAAAGAATATGCTGCCTTTAGACGAGCCTCTTACTTGTTTTTTAATTTTTATTAACCTGCCTAATAAAAGAAAATCACTAAGTGTAAAAACTGAGGTATGTTTGGCAAAATTAGCTGGTGGCTGGTAGTTGTAGCGAAAAACTAGTAGCTAGCTGTAGTTTTTTAAATATATTTTGGTGTTTGACATAATAACTGGAGCTTTTAATAAAATGTATAAAAATAATCAAAATGGACATTAACTAAAAGCTTGTATGCATTTTTTTTTGTTTTTTTAATTATAGAATGGGTATTTGTGTTTTTACTCATTAAGAGCTTGTAGCTAGTAGGAGATTTTTCTTAAATGTTGATACAAATATGATTTTTTCTTAAAAGCTTGAAGCTTATAAAAGCTTTTAAAAGCTTGAAGCTTATAAAAACTTTTAAAAGCTTCTTACCAAATATACCGAGTGTATATTTTTTTTGAAAGGTAAATTTCTTGCTCCTTGTGAGGCTTGAACTCAAGACCTCACATTTTTTAGTGTATTAAAAGGCTTTGCCTTGCCATTGGACCACCAACCCCAATAGTATACCGAGTGTATATTGATGACCAAGAAGACTATGGAGAAGAAGCAAGCTTCAACCCTCCAAACCAAAAAAAAAAAAAAAAACCTAAACAATAAAAAATAATAATAACCTGACGCAAATAAGCAATTCAAGTGGTTAAAGAACACAATGATTAAACTCTACGTTTGGATCAGAAGATTCAGACAAGAAGCTTAAAGCTTTGCAACGTTTATTAGGCCACTTGTAGTAGAAGACTGCCTCCACGCCCTCCACTCCAAAATACAATTTTGAAGCAAAACGTCCCTGAGGCGGTTTTGAGGCATTATGGGGCGCTTTTCAGCCATTCCTTGCTTAAAACCTTTCTCCACCACACCTGGTTTTATAATCAATCAAAATCTGAACTAAACAAGAATAATTATCCTATAGTCATACTAACCCTAATCGGATAAACTAGGAAATGAAATATTAATTAAAACTAGAGTCGTAGTTACCCGCATGTTGATGCGGGATGCGGTTTGAACTTCGTACGTATCTTAACAGAAATGCTAATGTTATCGAATAAATGCTTTTGTTGCTAATATAACTCCATTTTCAATGGATTCTTATTTGGCACGTTGAGAAAACTATAAAAATAAACATCGTATCAATACCGATATTAAGATAGTACTGGTTTGGTTCTCAAAAAAAAAAATATATTACCATATCGGTACTGAAAGCACCGGTTTCAAATGAGTATCCGGTACCAAACACTCACCCTAAAATATTGGTACCAAATAAAAAAGAGGTTTATTAAAAAAGTTTTTTTAAATATTATGCATGTTAAAAAATAAAGATGGTGCATATTAACAAAGTAGAGAGGTACATATTAGCAAAAGTACACTGTTAAATTGTTCCCTCTTTGTTTTGCATAAAGATAAACATAGAAATTAACCTTCTTTGTACATAGAGGAATTGCATAAAGATAAAAGATAAACATAAAAATTAACTATTGACATTGATCTTCATCTTAATCTTTTGAATCTTGGACTCTCAATTCCCATTCCTTAGCAGGCCGGCCCGCTTTCCTTCAGCTTAATCCTGCCTTCAGAAGCCCACTAACTTAACCAATCCGTGGATCAATTGGCCCTATAAACCCAAAGTCCACTTGTTGACCATATGTTTGTTTCCCATGGTGTAGTAGTTGAATTGTGTGACATTACCGACTCGCCTAAAATTTGAAATTTCTTCATTACTTGTTCAGTTCTTCTTGAGAGTGATTTTATTGACTGACTTGTTTTTTTCCTTATCCAACCAACTAGCTGATTACCCCGGAAGGGTCCCGGGGTTGAAAAATCTAATTTTACGTGATAACCTATTGCAAATGGCTCAAGTTAACTAACCACAAAATCTCTCAATCATTGCATGTTCATAGTATCTAATCAGTAATAACTCATATTCCCTAATCTAAAACCTAATCAGTAATCATCTAAACAATCACTTATGTAAGCTGCAACTATTAAAAAACTCATCACATCTCTCTAATTTCTCACATTCTAATGGCTCTTATAATTCCTAACCTAATCAACTAAACAAACACTTAAGTTGGAAGTTGTAATCATTGCATCTCATTATGCCACGTGGCATAATCAAGAGATGGTTGAGGCCACCATTGAACGCCATGTCAGCAACTATCAATTCTTTTCGGGAGTGTCCCAGGGTTGAAAAATATAACCATTTTAATAATACTAATACTAATAGTAATAATTATTACTCTTGTAATTAAATAAATAAAAAAAATAACCTTGCTATAAGGTGACACCATGTGTTGCAGTGTTGCGCGATTCTTTCACCTAACTTCTCTTGATGAAGTATACCTAGTAAAATTCCAATGATAACATGGCGATTGGGCTGATTTTCAACATCGTAGATAAGAACCTGGTTTAAAAGAAAAAACATGATTAATGAATAACATGAACACTTTGTGTGTTTTTTTCCTATATGAACGAAACCCCACAAAAAATAGTCGATTTTTCTCCGTTTTTTTATATAGGACTATGGTACTCGTTGGAAAGATAATAAAACGCTCGTTAATTTGGTGTAATTTTTTTCTTTAAAAAATCCCGTATATAAAAGATATAAACGTTTAAAAATTATGGGAGGAAACATGAGAGAGAAAATTTTAAATTTATTTTTAAATTCTTTTTTTCCTAAAATAACTCAATTTAATTTAGGGTTTTATGTTTATCTTTTTTTTTAATTAAAAAAAGAAATAGTTCAAAAACACTAAAATCTTTCAATTATGATGCCACGTGGCATTCTCAAAGGGAGGTTGAGGCCTCCATTGCACGCCACGTCAGCATATATGTTTTCTTTTTTAATTAAAAAAAGAAATAGTTCAAAAACACTAAAATCTTTCAATTATGATGCCACGTGGCATTCTCAAAGGAAGGTTGAGACATCCATTGCACGCGACGTCAGCATATATGTTTTCTTTTATATATATAGATAGATGAGTGCCCTACATTTAGTTTGGAGAAAATGAGAGATAAACTGTTAGAAGATAAATAAATAAACTTGATTTTATCCTATGTTATGTAAATATTATACATATGTTAAGTAGTATATCCTAAGTTAGAATTTGGTTAGAACCGGTTTGTGACACACCGGTTAGTTAGAAAATCATATCCTAAGTATGTAAATGTTTAAGGGACGTGTCTGTTAGACTCACACCGGTTCAAAACCTATATAAGGGCCGGATGTAATCATTTGTAAGTGTGTGAAGGTATTAGTTTATTTCTTACATAACTAACTTTCAAATTACCCTCTCTCTTTTCCCTCCATCTCTATAACCGTCGCATACCAATCAAACTAACAAACCTGTGCAGAATCAATCACTAACATAAACTAATGTTATTAAGAATTTTGATTAACGATATTAATTCCAACATTTTGAAACTAATGAACTTTTTTTAGTTATCTTAGATTTCATTAAAACTAACAAGTTTTACAGGTTTGCGGTCGGTAAATGGGCTATAAATTGTGCCGATACCCCCTTTTAAATAGAAAAACCTACTCTATTAAAAATAAGGCTTGGGTCCTTGGTCGCCTGGGAGTTACCCTGCACCACCTTTTGTATTCCCTCTAAGAACCGGATTGGTTCGGGGGCAAGACCTCCAAATGTGTCAAAAGCAAATGGCACAAAGACGTGTTAGTTCTCTAGACAGACAGCTTCATGTTTAGCAACTTTTTTGGATTCTGCTTTCAAGACTGCTTGTCCTGCTACATACCCATAATCCCGAAGTCCCACCAACGGAGACATCCCTGTGAGATCAACACACACATGTTTGCCCTGTGACCACCCGAACACGAGGGCATCTGTTGGCCTTAGGGTGGACCGCCCTTTAAGCGGGTCTGGCAAAAAGTTAACCGGGGCTTCTTTCCTAGCCGAAATCCCTGCCATACGCAAGACATCCCATAAAACATCGCTGACAAGATCATGTCTGTAATTAAAACATCCCACGTTCTCCAAATTTATCTAAACATGTTTTTTTTTTTTTTTTTTTTTTTTTTTTTTTTTTTTTTTTTTTTTTTTTGCAAACCGGACATGGCTCATCAACTGAAAACATGGGAACCATGAGTCTGTATTTAAGGATAGTCTGGTATTCAACGGCTGACATGTGTTGTCCAAACCCACCAATAGGAAGGACATCCAAGAAATCTTGGGCATGCGGTACTTTGAGACATTTAAACACCGCTTTCTGACGCGAAGACATGGCAAACCTCTCTCCCATAGCCAGAAGGGTTTTACATATAAACACACTCGTCAATTTTTTTTGAGGTTTGTTGGGGGCGGTGTCCTTATCCGTAAAGCCGCCCAAATCTAAACCGGGAAGAAAGCCGCGAACGTTGTCCAAGACAAGCTTCCTTCCCTTGACTTGTAATTCCAATAGAACTAAACATGTTAATTATGAATTAAAGTTCATAATTATAAAAAAGAAAAGGAAAGGGGACGTAATGTTATAACATTAAATATTTTAACACTTCTTATGTTAATTATTTTATCTCAAATTAATTAGTTATTAACACTTTATTTTATATATATCAAAATTCATCATACATATATCGAAATATCATACGTTTATCCTACATGTATATAAATTCATCATACATTTTCTTTTCAAAAAATGATTGTAATTGTTCAAACTTACAATGTGGGTCAAAATGGATTTGCGCTAAACCAGACACATTTTGTGGTGTGACATTCATTTACTTATAATATCACTAGTGATAATGCCCGCGCGTTGCAGCGGGTTCGTTACGTGAGGAAAATATAGTCAGTATATTTTATCGGTACCAGAACTTCCTATGAAGCGGCATCTGAAATTCCCGATATTCAAACGTGTTAACGTGTTTTCAAAGATTAAAAGACCGAAAAGATTGATCTAATGTTTTGTTGTTTACCTCTATGTGTGAAATTTCTTTCAATGACATATCAGCAAAATAGGCATATAAAGCTCTTATAACAGCCTGCAATGCACAAATCCATTAAACCCATGTTTGCATTGCACAAATCTTTCAATGGATGAGTTGGGTAACATGGGTAACAGGTAATTTACATACGGTTTGAGCCACGCCCACCAAAAATAATGTTCATTTGTTTTAAAAATGTTAATAAAAAACTAATGCCCTAAATATTATTCAAAAGCTATATTGATACATACACATGTATTAAAATACACTTTACAAACATGTTTAACCCGTTTTATTTTTAGTTTTTTACCCATTTGTGAAGGTAAAATTTTGTGGTTGCCTTGTCTTGCCTGGTGAGATAGGACTACAACAAGCGCGCGTTGTTGTTCTAACTCAATAATAACCTGCTCCAACCTGTTATATGCACAACTGCAAACTTTTGACGTTGCTTAAAATACCAAAACTTTAGTTTTTTACTTTCTATATTTTCAACAGAGATTTTTCCTTGTATTTGAATTCAATACCTTTGTATCACATCGAGATACGACTCTCCACGAGGATATCGATATCTGAGTTTGTCTTTCTTCCTTGAGCTTTAAAAAAGACCATTGAATGGAAAGGTATAAAATTACAAAAAAAAAAAAAAAAAACAAATCGAATATTTCATATTTAACATACTTGTATTCTTCAGGCATGTTCTTCTTTATTTCTTCATACGTCATACCATCACATACACCGGCATTTATCTCATCAAGTGCACGCCATTGTATCTATAACGTAAAGAAAGTACACAAATTTTACAAATGATAAATGATCAAAGAAGCAATTTATGTGACATGTAAAACTAACCTTGGGGAATCCATCAATTTGATTTGCAGTCAAAATTGTTCGTTGCAATGTGCTTGTCCAAATCTAGGTGCATAAATAAAAAAAAAATAATATAAAACATTGCAAACTTTGTGCAACAAACAAAGAAAATGCAAATAGTAAAATAAGTAATTGTTCTTTCAAAAACATTTTTTTTATGTTCTTCTTTATTTCTTCATACGTCATACCGTCACATACACCAGCATTTATCTCATCAAGTGCACGCCATTGTATCTATAACGTAAAGAAAGTACATAAATTTTACAAATGATAAATGATCAAAGAAGCAATTTATGTGACATGTAAAACTAACCTTGGGGAATCCAGCAATTTGATTTGCAGTCAAAATTGTTCGTTGCAATGTACTTGTCCAAATCTAGGTGCATAAATAAAAAAAAACAATATAAAACATTGCAAACTTTGTGCAACAAACAAAGAAAATGCAAATAGTAAAATAAGTAATAGTTCTTACAAAAACATTTTTTTTTATGTTCTTCTTTATTTCTTCATATGTCATACCGTCACATACACCAGCATTTATCTCATCAAGTGCACGCCATTGTATCTATAACGTAAAGAAAGTACACAAATTTTACAAATGATAAATGATCAAAGAAGCAATTTATGTGACATGTAAAACTAACCTTGGGGAATCCAGCAATTTGATTTGCAGTCAAAATTGTTCGTTGCAATGTGCTTTTCCAAATCTAGGTGCATAAATAAAAAAAACCATATAAAACATTGCAAACTTTGTGCAACAAACAAAGAAAATGCAAATAGTAAAGTAACTAATAGTTCTTACAAAAGCATTTTTTTTTAGGCAAATTGAATGTTATAAGAGGAGGACTTGAATTTCACAATCAATCTCATTCAATTTGATCCTTAAGGTTACGGAACTTGAAGGGACAAGAGGTTAATGATCTATATTGATGAAGGAAGAAGGCAAATGATTGAAGGGTATGGATGGAAGAAGAAGGGTAGTATTGTAAAAGTCTTTTTATATTGTAAAGGAGGAGGTGGATGAAATGTCTATATTACCCTCTTAAGTGTCTTAATTGTCCCAATTATGCCCATAATACCCTTAAATTTCTTGCTTAAATATGTTGTACATGTTGCTTGTTAAGTTGTACGGAAATGCAAATTACCTTGTTGTACATAACTCCTACTTTATAATGTATTATAGATTAATAGGTATGTTGTTTATGAAAATCAACACACTTCGTTAAAACTCTTCCTAACATATCTACTAAAAAAAAAAAAAAAAAAGAAGGAAAGTCTGATTTTGAATCAATGAATGATCTATTAACTCATGCACAAAACTAAATTTTGAGAAACAAATTCGATGGCAAAAAAAAAAAAAAAAAACAAAAAAAAAAAACAAAACAAAACTTGATACGACACTTTAGCTACACTAATGTTCAAGTTTGCGCCTTCAGTTACAAAAATTTTCATCATTGTAGTTCTGATACATATAATAAAACACTATTTAGAGTTTACATGTATTCTAATTTTGTACACCTCTTATTGTTTTCTTTTAAATATTGATTCCCACTTGAAAATGGTGAAAGGAGACTTCTGGAAATCACTAAAAAATGACTTTTTAATATTTATGTTCTAGATAAACTACAAGGGACTGGCGACGACTTTAATCCGTACAATAAAATTAAACAAACTATATATAAATAGATTAATTAATGCGGCAAATTAGGTGTACCGAACATAAAAAAGACTTGGTCTTTCTATTGTTAGTGAAGGCTAAATTACAAAAGTCAAAACTGATTTACTAGACTGTAATTTTTTTAAAATTTAAACAAAAAACGGTTAGACAATATAACGGTGAAGGGTGTAAACGACGTTAACACAGGGATCAACTCGGTACCAGTATCAAAAGTGTTATCCCGAAAATCACTAAAATTAGGTATTGATACCGAAAATGCTAGATACGGTACGGTACGGTAGCGGTATTTGAAGGTAAAAATCAGTAAAATACCGGTACCGAAACAAAAAATACCGATCTCGAAAACGCAAAAAAGTGGATATCGAATCGGCACCGGAAATTTTTCTGTTTGGAAAATTTGGTACCGGTTTGGTTTTGGGATTTGGTACCATATGCTCATCCTTAAATCAAAGGCTTTTTAAATTGTTCGTTTTTTTTTAAACTGTCTAGCGCAATCTCTAAATTCACCATTTGTGACGTATTTTTTTATTTACGCTTAAACCCAACCGAACCGATGTAATTAATGTGCGGTGACGTGTTTCTCTTTATATACATTTTGGTGTGAATCTTGTTCGATTAACCTAGCTTTCGTATGCAACGAGATCTTTTTCGTGACTTTCGAATATACTGTTGCAACGTGGCTTTTTTATCGCTACGTTCATAAATTGCTTATTTTTATCTACGTTTTGAACATGCCGTAAAGCGTGGGTGATAATGTACTAATGTATTCAAACATTGAAGGAGAGAAACGATTGAATTTTGTAACTCTCAAAAATAATCTCATTACAGGCTTGTTTACTTGGAGCATAATACAATTTACGAGGTTGTGATGTTGAGCCCAAGCTCATAAGGGTGGCCAGGGCGCCTTTGCTGGTAGCTTCGCAGCTTTATAGCCATTGCGGCAGCGCCACCTTTTGCGGGAAGATGTACAACTATGATTCACGGGTATGCGTTGGCACTATGGTTTAGTAAAAAAGTGACCGTTTGAATGGTCAAACTAGCCGTTGAAAGCCATAAATAAATAATAATAATTTTTAATTAGAAAAACCTTATATTCATTCATATATATCAATTTCAAATCCATTTCTCTTCACTTTAATTCACACCCTTTATCATTTACCAAACTCTTCGCCATTTTTACTCACTTAAACATTCCACTATTCATTTAAATCTTTATTTTCAATCATCCAATTTTATCATGTCTAACCCAAAAGATGACCTCAGGACCTACCCTACTTTGAAGAGGCAAATGAGAAATATTTTCATTTTATGTCCATGTTTTTTTTTCTTTTTTATATTTAAATTATGTTTTTTATTTAATTAAATTTCCGTATTATAATTTTTTAGTTTGAATTATTTAATCTTTTTTATTTTAATGAACTTTTAATTGCCGTTACATTTAATTGTTTAATTAATTACATTAAATAAAAAAAAACTAAGAGTTTTAGGGTATTTGAGGATAATGTTGTTAGTGATTTTGTAATGTGATGATACTTGAGGATAAAAATAAAGTGTTAGTGTAAGATTGGCGGATGTTATGATACGCTAGGATAATGCCCTTTCCAGTTTCCACCCTAAACATTGCAATAGCGGCAAAAAATTACCGGTTAATCCTCAATTATTTTTAATCTATAATTTTCTATATGTCGATATTTTATAAGTTATAATGTTACAAGGATCTTTTCGTCTTTACTTTCCCACATACATGAAGTTTCCTTTCTTATCACTAGTAGGTAAAAGTACACATGATCGTTCACATAACATAGGAATCTTATAACAACCATAATACATTAGTTAAACATCAATTCGTCAACCATTTATCACCAATTTCCATATATAACAAACACTATATATACATACAACTATCACTCAAAAGATCAAATTATTTGCTCAAGAGATCAAATTATTTCAAGTTGTTTTGCCAAAATGGGTTCTCTAATGGCTGGTTGGAACTCACATGTTCGTCATCTTCAATCTGGTATATATTCTTCTCTTCTTTTATTGATTTGAATTCATGATCCTAGCTATCTAGACACAAGCTCGAACGATCGATCAAAAGTGTGTTTTGTTTTTAGAGAGGAATAGGTCACTGACAAAAGAAGAGATCGCTCGTTTTTGGAGATCGAAGAAGATCAAAGAGGAAGAACTTTTCTATCTTAAAGCTTCGTATAGACTCTCAAAGGAAGATAAGGTATATATATGCGGTAGCGCATAAATCATAAATGTCTATCTTTAATTGATAGTTTTATACATTAATATCACTAGTCATGAAATATATGAATACATTTCATGTATTCATTTTCTTTTCACAAATGAAGAGACTATCTTCAAAAGTTCTTACTTCAAAAAAAGAAAATGCACGGCTTACCGAATATTGCATCAAAATTAACTAGAGAATTGTAATAAACGTATAAATATTTGTACATTTTGCTTTATGTAACCACAATTACCTCAATCACTTTCTGACTTCCATTCAATTGACCAAACACCATCGTAATATGTGATTCTCATAGTTTTATACTTGAATTTTTTATTTATTATTTTTTTAATAAATATATAAAAAGTAGATTTATCTAAAACATTTGTGATTGTCAATTGTAATGAGCATTATTCTTTTTTTTTTTTTTTTTTTTTTTTTGTATATGACATAATTTATGCTCACTATTGGTCCGGACAATCAGATCAAACACAAAACGAGATATTTGGATGTACACACCTACGACTCTTTCTATTCAACCAAACGAACTTACAAACAACGGACAAATAAAAACATTAACCTAGCTAAACCCCTATTTATACTAATATTACCATACTACTCCTACTCAAATACTTCAACCAATTCTATTCTATTCTAATACTAACCCCACATCATCATCTCTACCAATTAAAGCAACTAGATAATTCTAAACATATAAACTAATCTTAACCTTACTAGATAAATCAAATAACCAATCTAAATCAATCTTTTACTTTGGTTCTTCAACTTTCAACTAGATTAACTTTTGACACTCACAAAAATGTATAAGTCAAAATTGGTACTTTTAAATTGAAGTTCTGAAATTTGACTCTTGCAGAGAGATGGAAATGAGCCTCTTCCTCCAAGTCTCCATGTAAGGGAAGAAGAAATTGCGGAACCAACTCTAAAGAAACATGGCTGGTGTGACATTTTTATATTCTCATTTTAGTATTTTATTTATTAGATTGCCGATTTAATACATTTTAAATTATGTTTTATATATGCAGGTGGATTTGTAGCAAGTGTGCTTTTATGAACGAACCACCATATATTTCATGGGAAACATCATACAATTATGTTGCACAATTTCACATTGCTCGTAAACACATTGATGAACAATAATCGTTTTCATTTTTATAGAATGATTTTATATTCATGATTACAAGCTGTAACATTGTTGTAAACGAGCTATTTCTTTGCGTTTTCCATCTAAGGTTAAAAATTTATATGTTGAGTTATCGTCCTACAATCTACAGAGCCTCCTAAATCTTGGAAGTGTACAAAGACACAATGGATCACAGATATAATACAATGCCAAACAAAATATAACGCAATATCGAGCAAATAACACAACGCCGCGGAAAAAAGCACAATGATAAATAAAAAGACACAAAGATCTGAAACAAAAATTCTAAAATCTACAAGTTAAAAACTATAAAGCAAAAACCTAAAATCTAAGATTGTACAGTTCGACAAGATGGTTCCAATACCGCTAGAATGAGTTCAATATAAGTCCGTTTGATATTTAATAGCATTACGTAAATCATGTAAATGATTTACGCAATCATGTCCGAGATTTAGGTGTAGTTATTGTATTGATTATAGTTTCCATTTATTCGCATATGTAACATCTATATATTGTACATCATTATAAGTAAAGTTAAATGTCAATTTCGTCCCTGAGGTTTGGGTCAGTTTGCCACTCCAGCACAAAAGTTTTTTTTTGCAATTCCTTCCATGAGGTTTGGATTTTTTTGCCAAATTCGTCCTTTTCACTAACCCAGTTAAAAAATCTCGTTAAGGTCAGGGGTAGGGTTGTCTTTTTGCCACTTTAATGAAGGACAATTTTATCATTTGATACCCTATAATTATTTTAATTAAAAAAGAAAACCATCAGTCTTCCCTTACCCCCCACCCTCTCTCTCTCTCTCTCTCTCACACACACAACTCTTTCTTTCTCTCTCTCTCTCTCTCTCTCTCTCTCTCTCACTCCACAACCAGATTTGAACCAGATGCCACCGTCGGCCACCACCATCAACAACCACGATAATCACCATCGTCTTTGTCTTCCCTCTGCACCCCTCTGCATCGTCTTCCTTCAGCACCACCCCCCGTCTCCCACCCTCTGCACCGTCTCCCACCTTCAACAACCCATCGTTCAGCACCCCCCCCCCCCACACCATCAGATCCACCCCCCTCCGCCCCTACCCACCACGTTCAGATCCTCCTTATAACCACCACTCCTGTGACAACCTGCACCCTTCACTTTTCATAAATGTGCATAATTGGTTCCTTAACTATTTCAAAATTTTCATTTTTAACCCTCGTATTTTAATAGGACCAAAATTCACAATTTAATAAAACTTATAATTTTTATAAGTAAAAGTATGCACGTTTTATACTCACATCTACACCCGAGCACGTATGTTTCAGACCTTGATACTCAAAGCCCTTAATTTTCGGTCCTAAAACAACTTAGAAACAGAAGGAAACAAGTTTATAACTTAAAATTGATTAAATTAGAAAAATTATTTTTTTTAGCTCTTGTGGTCCGCTGACACAGTCAAACAGTTAAAGTCCCAGTCAAAAGTCCTAGTCAAAGTCTCAGTCAAAGTCCTAGTCAAAGTCCTAGTCAAATAGTCAATTCATCTTAAAACCTTACTTTATTGTGTTGAGCAATTTTAAAGCCTAATGAATCCAAAACTAGTATAAAAACCCACCTATGACCCATTACACTTTGCACCTCTAAATCGAATGTTTCAATTTGATTAAACTCTCCCTCATACCTTTCTTTTAGAGTATATTACTTCTACATTTGAAGCTTTGATTATAAGCTCTTGTAATTGGCGAATTGGAAGCTTGATATTTTTCCTATTCGGTTTCTTTTCTTCTAAATTGGACTAGTTTCGTTGTTGAATCTTTGGATTGTTCGCATTTTCACACTCGCTTAGTCATCTAGTTATTTGGCGAAAGTGAGTATTTCCTATCCCCTTTTTGTTTTTATTCACTTTTTGGGTGTTACATGTACACTTATACAAATTTCACATACGAGTTCACATTTTTACAATACAATTCTAGTACTATGTGCATTTTCTTACAAACGTGCTTTATGCTTAGACATTACATGTAGAATACATTTGTACTTAGTGAAATCATTAACCATGTACAAGCCGACCTTAACATTGGATAGCGCTATTGGATTGACAACCCGCCTAGGTGATTCTCCCCCTTTTTCATCGGAGAATCCATAGTCATTGTTAAGTTATTATCCATTTATTGGATAAGTACACCGCCGTTCATTTTAGTACATTTATACAGTCACATGATTGATTTCGCTCATTTGTATGATACATAGTTTACATAAATGCACTGTAGCTTTGCACTTGAATTGTATAACATTTTCCAACTTACTATATGTATTAAAACTAGGAATGCTCACCAACATTTCATATGTTGACAAAACTTATTTTGTACATGTTTCAGGTGCAGTTTGATCTTAGTTCCATAGCATTGGATTTTAGTGCTTGCTTTTAATAAGTTATTTCAATTTTCATGTTTCGTTCAGACTTTTGTACTTTTCCCATTTCATCTATGTAAGACAATTTAAATTATTCAATAAGATATTTACATTTTAGTACCATGTGCTTTTGAACAATCGTCACTACGTGACACCTCAATGATTCCGCCATCGGTTGGGGTGTTAAAACTCCCACCACTTCCACCACTGCACCACCTCCTTCTCATAACCACCAATTCCACCACTGCACCACCTCCTCCTCATAACCACCACTTCCACCATTGTCGCACCATCTCCTCTTCATAACCCCCACTCCCAATTTCAAAACCCTAAATAAATCGATCAACAAACAATGGACAGAGCAGTATCAAATCCTGCCTTAATTACCTTGCCTTGATGACAATTAACTGACAAAGACAGCGCCGCCGTCGGATTCCTCCTCTTCTGCTCCCTCTCCGGCGTCTTCTTTCTCCTCTGATTTGTCTCCCGTCTCTTTCTCTTTCTCTCTCTCCTCTGCTCGATCTTCTCTCTCTAATAATAAACAGTAAGGCAGTGGGGGTGGGGGTGTTGGTTGAGGGGTTCGGCCGGTTGCCGGAGCTATCACCGGAGGTGGAGACCTCCGATCTCTTTCTCTTTCTCGTTCTCTCTCTCTCTCTCTCTCTCTCTCTATGTCTCTCTCTCTTTCTTGTTATCAGGAGGAGGTTTGAGAGTTAAAAATTTAAAAACAAAAATAAATAGGTAAATGACTATAATACCCCTGAGTTAACAGAAATAATAAACCCAGTTAGTGAAAAGGACGAATTTGGCAAAAAAAAAATCTAAACCTCAGGGAAGGAATTGCAAAAAAAAAAAAAAAAAAAAAAAAAAAAAAAAACTTTTGTACTGGAGTGGCAAACTGGACCAAACCTCAGGGATGAAATTGACATTTAACTCTTATAAGTAATATAATTGAGGGATTGAGTTTTACATGGTATCAACCTAACTGGCGGTCCTACCCCCTCTCCTCCTTCCTGTTTCTTCTTCTTCTTCCCTACCAAAACCCTACCTCAAATTATTCACAGCCATCCCTCTTCATTATCTCGCCAAAATTTCACAGCCGCCACACCTAAACACTTTTTCCAATATTATTCCTTACTATGGGTGGCAAAATGGGTAGGTTGGGTTGGGTTGATTGTTGGGTTAAGATGGGTTTGGGTTAGAATGGGTTTGGGTCAAGATGGGTAGATTAAAAAATGGGTTAGGATGAGTTGGGTCAGGATGGGTTTGGGTTTGGGTATGGATGGTTTGGATTAGGATAGGTTCACATTAAAATAGATTAAAATTTAAAAGAAAAAAATTAAAATAACAATAAAAAAATTAAAAAGTAAATAAAAATAAAAAAACAAAAATAAACTTAAAAATAAAATTTTAAGGGATCTAAAATATTTCATTTTGAACCAGACCGGTTCGACGATAACAACCCGGAGCGTTACGACCCGACCGGGCCGGGTAGCGACCAGAACTGTTTCGACCTGACCCGTCCCGTAGCGACCCGACCATTTCAACCTGACCTGTAACATTTGCGATTTTCAATAATATAAATATAACTTTAGGGAACTAAAGTGACAACAATCCAAAATAGAAAATCATAAACCGAAACTTTAACGCAACATTTAGGGTAGAGTCATAGTACCCGAAAATTCGAAAACTCTAATATAATAAATTTAGATTTTATAAGTATATGTTCAAAACAATGGAAAGCATATCCTTTTCTTGTGAAGTCAAAGTAGTTACTAAATAAAAAAAAAATAATAATAAAGAGTTTGGAAACTCATGCTTTCATCTCCCCTTCACATAACTGACGAAGAAGAAACGGTTGGCGAATCAGTTTCGTAACCGAAGACGAGTTGATGATCATCATTGGCATTTAAAATTTAGATTATATCACATAACCGATCCGACGATTGTATAAAACCCAAACACTTCTCCATTTTTGCACATTCTTTCAACTCCCGACCACGACCATTCCGGGTTCCGACGAACAACCATCGACCCGTTTTCTCTAGGTTCTCTTGGTTCTTAGCCGCCGTCCGTCAAACGACAACCACCGTTGTACAACTTCAGTCTTAGCCATCATCGTCTTCACAAACGTCTAATGCTGGAAGCCAACAAGCTTTATGTAGCACAATCCTACAACTACAACTAGACTTAGGACACTGTCGAGTTGATTGTTCGGATATCAACAACAATTTAAATCGTTTGACATCTTATGGTCTTCAATATGTTTATTCCACTCAGGTATTGGATTAATTTCTTTGCAAGATCATGTTTAGGCACCAAACATCACAATGAGAAATATAATAAACAAACAAATCTAATGAAGTTCTAGCCAATGTTGTATTTTTTTTACTTATTTTCATTAATACTAAAACACAAAATTACTTAGAAATTTACATTGGTAACTCACCCGCAAATGTCACGAAAGCAGTTGATGTTGTAGGGTACTCAATTGGGTCAAGCCCAATAGCCCAAGTAGCCCAAAATCATTAAATATAATATTGGGTCAAGCCCAAGCCCAACAAGGAAGCCCATTAGGGTTTAACCCATCCCCCTCTACAAATAGAGGGGCAAACCACACAAACAAACTCAGATTGGTCTGAGTACAAGACCTCTCTCACTCTCTCTCTCTCTCTCTCTAAAACTCTCTCTAGAGTTATTCTTTCTAATAAGACTTTCAGCAGCAGCAGGCTGAAGCCTTGAAGCCTTCGAGCTGCTGATATGCATTCTTAACAATCTACAACCATGCTGATTCCACATCCAAGCCGGCTCCAACAGCCACTACATGCGGAATCACGCTCTGTTACTCGCAAGTCTCAGCCTTCATCAGGCTTACGTGGTTGGTCCCTAGTTGTAACTTGGGATCAAGAGTTCTTTTCTTCAACATCATACTCTTATTCTTTATCTCTTCTTGAGTTAACCAATAATAACAACTAAAATATCAAAACTCTTGAACCTCCCATCTACGTTTGCAACGTAGAGGGACACCACGACTTGCGTTTGGTAAACCGAAACCCTTTAACCCTTTTACCTCTTCTGACGAGTTCTTTCATGCTGCTGGTCTAACCCTTTAAGCAGCAGACGAGGTCAGAAGCCTGACGACCTTGGAACGTTCAGACCCTCTCCGGACACGTATTTGTTGTAGCAACAAGTTGGCGCCCACCGTGGGGCCGTGCTACTTAGAAATGAAAATCTCTTTGTAGTTCGGCTCCGTCGATCTATTTTCTAAGTTCTCTCTATGTTTGGAGAAAATGTTCCCAAGAATGTCACTTCTACACCTCCTACACGTGATGGCAAGATTTGTAGTAACTACTTCTGTGACTACATCCTTCTCACCATGAGATATATAAACTTTCTTTGTTTTTTTTTTAAAAAAAAAAAAAAAAGGTTTACTAGTCTTTTTTATATATTCCCAATACATTTTCCCAATACGTTTTCCTCAGACATTTTTCAACAGTTACAAAAGTAATATTGGATAGGTTAACAATCTTGGGAAAGTAAATTTACACAAAAAGACAAAAACACACGCTTTTATCCAATGGACAAAAGCATGGAACCCTTTAACCTTACTGTGCACAGAGCATCTTGCTTTTACCCAGCGGATAAACGTCTGAACCCTTTAACCTTACTGTGCACAGAGCATCTTGCTTTTACCCAGCGGATAAACGTCTGAACCCTGTTACCTTACTGTGCACAGAGCATCTTGCTTTTATCCAGCAGATAAACGTCTGAACCCTTTAAACGTACTGTGCACAGAGCATCTTGCTTTTACCCAGCGGATAAACGTCTGAACCTTTCAACCTTACTGTGCACAGAGCATCTTTCAGCTTTTCAGAGTAGGTTTATAGGTCTACTGTACACAACAGCTTTATAGCTTACTGACCTACTACAACCTTTTAAGCTTTCAAGCTACTGTTCAGCTTTGCAGGTGCATAGATCTACTATACATCAAAACTTTTTAACGTTTTCAAATTATGCATACCATACATTGCTCCTTGAAGCTTTATAGACGTTTAACGAAGTTTTCTAGCCTTCAAGGCTACTGGTCACAAAATCTCCACAACCTTTTAAGCTACTGTTTTATGAAGCTTTAAAGCCTTTTGGGCTATTATTCGTCAAAATTTTACAAGAACTTGTAGGCTACTGATCATCAAAGCCTTTAAGCCTTTTAGGCTACTACTCATCAAAGCTTTCAAGCCTTTTAGGCTACTGATCATCAAAGCCTTTAAGCCTTTTAGGCTACTGACCATCAAAGCCTTCAAGCCTTGTAGGTTACTACTCATCAAAGCCTTCAAGCCTTGTAGGTTACTACTCATCAAAGCCTTCAAGCCTTGTAGGTTACTACTCATCAAAGCCTTCAAGCTTAGTAGGTTACTACTCATAAAAGCCTTCAAGCCTTGTAGGTTACTACTCATCAAAGCCTTCAAGCCTTTTAGATTACTACTCATCGAAGCCTTAAATCCTTTCAGGCTGGTGACCATCGAAGCCTTAAACCCTTTCAGGCTAGTGACCATCGAAGCCTTAAACCCTTTCAGGCTAGTGACCATCGAAGCCTTAAATCCTTTCAGGTTATTGCCCATCGAAGCCTTCAAGCCTTTCAGGCTACTGTTCTCTAAAGCCTTCCAGGCTATTGCTCACTCAAGCTTTAAAGTCATTTCGGCTACTAACCATGGAAGCATTAAAGCCTTCCAAACTACTATTCCCTAAAGCCTTATAACCTTTTAGGCTATTCAAGCTTTAAAGCCATTTAAACCATTGTCTATTAAAGGTTTCTAATACCTTACAGCCTTTAAGGCTACTCCAACGGAAGCTCCAAAGACGTTAATCAATCATTCGTCAAAGCTTCACAGCCTTTTGGCCAAGTATCCAATGAAGTGTTTAACCTTTTTAGGCTATTTTCATGGAAGTTTTATATCAATTCTGACCACTAACTCTTGAAACTTTACAGCCTTAAAAAGTCACTACTTATAAAAGGTTCACAACCTTTTAGGCTACGGGATTCATTAAAGCCTTATAGCTTTTTAGACCACCGTACGTTGAAGCTTCACAACAATTTAGCTTCACAACGTTCAAATCAATCATTCGCGAAGCTTTGCTATTACCAGCTTCAACTTCTAAACAGCTTCAAAAGCTACAAAGCAAACACATTTCCTAACCAATAGCCACAAATACATTTATGATGCAAACATTGCAACATTATTTTAAGACTAACATAAGGAAATGTCAAAATAAACATATATGGTTCAACACATCAACTTATGAATCTTTAAATCGCCAACGTCGCAAGCTTTCAAACAAGCTTCTATAGATCCGAAATGACAACAACTTCAATCAAGAAGTTATATCTCGCAAGCAAAAGAATCAAATAAACCAGTAAAACGCGCCTCTAGTCACAAACACCTTTTACCAAGGGCTGATACGAGTAAGCTGACATGCTTAAATAAAGCAACCCCCGAAGCAAATAAGCATATCAGCTCAGAGGGTTAAAGGATAACAGGGCAAAAGGCTTCCCCTAACAGCAACCTATATAGCAACATATCTTCGAAAAAGGAATAAAGAGGTAAGATGTATAACAACACTTTGATATCAGTCAGAATCACTCATCACCACGTCATGACCACTTCCGACTGGGGGGATGATGGCTCGTGTGGACAAACCCACATTCGAAAGAAGTCAAGAATCAAAGAAACAAAACAGTTACACACGTCAACTTATTTACTCAAACGCTGAGATGCCTTCAAGCATCTTACCATAGCAAAGAAACACGATAACTCAAAACAACAACCTAGCTACTTTTCTTTCGCAGAAGTTAAGAAGCTTAAAGGCTTACTATATTGGGTCAACATTATTCAAGGAAAGGCGAACCTCTTATCAAGACTAACCTTGTGTTCAAACAACCTAACGTCTCAATGGGACACACATGCCACCTAAAGCATATGCTTTTCTCCCCTTGAAAAGATAAACAACTCAAGGAAGAAAAAGCCTCCCCATGCCAACAAGGCCACTTCAAAGGAATGAAAGAAGAGATCATTGTGTACACAAATCAATACCTCCCATACATCTTCCTTTAACACCGCTTTAGCTACAATGAGTCAACAAAGGTAACCACTTTCTTCAATTAGTGAACAAAGTTAGAATTGTTCATGCGAAAGGCTATAAACCGCAAAGGTCATTAAAAACTCTAACAAACACAAGAAGTTCTAAGCATTATAGGTCCTCACAAACTGTAACCTCAGAAGCTTAGAAGGTTTAAACCTCACTCGTCTCCATAAGCGATGACCTCCAATGCTTAGAAGGTTTAAGCCTCACAGGTCTTCATAAGACATAACCTCCAATGCTTAGAAGGTTATGGACTTCAAAGATTATCACCCCGGAAGCCAGGAAGATTATAAGCTTCACAACGTATCGCCTCTTTTGACTACAAAAGCTCGACAACAAGTCAAACTCGTTACCAACACAAGTTTTATACCTCAAGGATGACAAAAGTCAAAATACATCACATGTCCATGATAACATTGGTAGACTTGACATGATTCTTACATAAACTCCTCCGAACATGTCATTAAAAGCTTCAAATACTTAGAAGTTTCAAAAACAGCTCAGAAGCTTCAAAATAAACAAAACAAGCTTAAAAGCTTAAAAGCTTCAAAAGACATTAAAAGAAGCTCAAAAGCTTAAACGCTTCAACTACCACATGCTTAAAAGCTTACAAGCTTCAAATACAACAACTGAAGCTCAGAAATTTAGAAGTTTCAGATACAAAAACTGAGGCTTACAAGCTTGAAGGCTATACAATAAGCATAGGAGGACAAATAAGCTATACATGTCATGACTTCTGCTCTAAAGCTGAAACGGATACAAGCATCTTGCTAATATGCAACAACTTATCAATCCTTGAACAAAAACCACGGTTAGAACAAGGCATACGTCCGCCTCCAGTATGAACACCACTTCTCGCAATTCAAAAAGTAAAAGAATGACTTAACTAAAGGAAGAAGCTATCAAACTAGCTATAAGTGAAAGTGTCCTTGTAACAAACAAGTCCAATTCTAAGAGCTCCCAACTAGGTGAACCACCTATAATAACACTTGTCTTCTACTAAGGCTCTAGCATAAACAAAAATATACCAACAAAGATTATCCAAAGCAACTTGCTCAATCGTCGAAGCTCTTGCTAAAACATCAATGCTTCTCACCACACTAAGCGCAAACGCTTGCCCAAAAAATCTCCATCAAAAGAATGTTACCCAAGCTAAACATGTAACACCCCAACCGATGGCGGAAACATTGGGGTGCCACGTATTGATGATTGTTTCAGTAGCACATGGTATAAATTGAATTTTAAATAATTTATTTAAAACATAATATCCAATATAAAATGATGTCTAGGAATTCAATACATAATATCAAATAACAAAACTTAAATAGCTTCAAATAATACTTCATGTTAAATCCTCATGCTAACTCAAGCCTCAGCTTCATTGTTACCTGAAACATGTTAATTTTGAAAATAATTTTTGGGTCAACAAAAGTTGGTGAGAATTACATAGGTTTTTTGATAATTGGATAAAAATGTTGTGCAATTCATGTGTCATGTCAATCTAGTCCATATGTGAGAACATACTAGAAATAAATCGAGTGAATAACCAACCCTTGTGACTGTTATAATGTGGTACATCCCATACGCTCATGGTTCACTTGAATATGTTATGCGATAACAAACACCCACGCTACCTTTGTAGGAGGCACGTATCCGGGTGGGATTGTCAGTCCAATAGATCTATCAATGTATACTGTCGGCTTGTACGGAGTTAATGATTATGCTAGAATGGTGCTTACCCTAGTCATGCTCAAGACATAATGCAACATAGAAAACACATAGACACATTGATGATTGAATTGCATAAATGATGTTATAACATGTTTCACCCCAAAAATGGTGATAAATAAAAGGGGCTATGTAAAACTCACCTTAGCAGATGTTATACTTCTTGAAAAGATTGAATAATAGTGTTGCCCAAACAATGCCAAATATCACCCTATAATAAGGTAATAAATAAGTCTATCTAGTCTACAAATGTATACATTCTAGGGCTTCGAATTTGGGGATAAGTGTTCGTTTGATTAATACTAAAATTGTTTGATAATTTGAGAGAATTTTTGTAAATAAATAAACAAAAATTCTTTTTATGAAATTTAAGTTTTATATGGTCACTATAACGCGTTTAAAGTATAAAAATAATTTTTATAAAATTATTTTCTTTAAAATAGATTATTAAATCTATTTATTACAAATTGCCGAACTTTAACTTTAATATTTAAAAATACTAAAATTAAAGAATTATTATTTTAAAATTCATATTTCTGTTCTAAATATTCAGAAATAAGTTGTATAAAATTTTGGTGCAAAAATAATAAAAATGGAATTTATTATGATTTAATTATGATTAAATCTAACAAAAATTGATTAAAAATATAAAATAAATGATTTTTCTGAATTAAAAATCATTTCAGTAAAGTTTAACATTGTACAAACATAGGATAATTTTTTTAGAAATTAATATAATTATTTTGATATTTTAATGGATTTTTATAAATATAATAGTATAAAATTGATTTAATTATTATAAATATTAAATCAATGAATTTCATAAAACTAAAAATTGTAAATAAAACTTTTACCTTAGATTTGATAAATATAATTTTTTTAGAATTTATAAAAAGGTTTTAATATTTAAAAATGAATTTACAAGTTTAAATGTAATATATATATAATTTGGTTTTTTTTTAAAAAAAAAAAGTTAAAAGAAGTGGAAAAAAAGGGACGCCCAAGCCGGGACTCGAACCCGGGTGTCCTTGGTTTCAAGCATTGATCACAACCACTTGGCCTAGGCCTGTGGTTGTGATAAATCTCTGTTTAAATAAAATAAATATACTAAGTCGATCCAGTTTATCCCCAAATCAAGATTACGAACCCTAGCTTTTCCAATCAAGCAATTCACACATCATTAACCTGATTAATCTTAGGGTTTATGATGTGTGAATGTCGATAATCAAAACCCACTGGAAAAATCAAACTTACAATGTTGTTTCGATACTCGATTGGCCGGTCAACCTTAAAGTCAAACCACGATCAAATCACGAGCTCAGATGATGATTCAGAGAAATTGGAGGTTAAGGAAGATGTATGAGCGAGTTGTAATGGTACGCAAAGGTTCAATTTATAGAGGGGATCGATGGTTTGATTAATTGGTAAGGTTGACTAGACATTAAAGTCCATACGCGTATAGGTTAAAATTGGGCAACGATTGATTGGTAATCGTTGTGTATACAGGTCAGACAAGGCCGATAATCAAGTATTGTTGCCATATATGGATCAATCACAAGTTAATTGTGATTGATTATGCATACGCGTCCACAGTTGACTTTCCTTAGTCAACTGTGAAGTTTTAAAAATCAAGTATAAGTTTAATTCGTGTCAGGATTCTTTCAAAAGTGTAGGCCAGCCCAGCTGGTTAACCATGTTGGTGTGATTTGGGCCAGCTTGGGCGCGGGTTCGATTCCCGGCCCAAGCAGTTTATTTTTTTGTAAAATTTTCTCACACATCCACATATATATAACATATATACATAGTATTAAGGTTCCAAAAATGCGACAAAAATAATTAATGCGAATAATGTAGATAGAACTTGACGTTTTATTAAATACGATGGTGTAACGTACAAGTATAAATACGAGATGTTACAGTCTCCCCTACTTTTAGGAACTTCGTCCCGAAGTTGGAGTTGGAGAGTCTGGTGGAAAAAGATGTGGATACTTCGACTTCATCTGGTCTTTACGTTCCCAAGTGAACTCTGGGCCTCGTTTAGATTCCCAACGAACCTTAACGATCGGAATGCGACTGCGCTTGAGTTTCTTGACTCCAGTATCAACAATCTCGACGGGTTTCTCGATAATGTGCATGCTTTCATCAATTTGCACATCCTCAAGAGGAACATGAAGGTTCTCATCCGCTAAGCATTTCTTGAGATTCGAAACATGGAAGGTCGGGTGAACATTGCTTAGCTCAGGTGGAAGATCAAGTTTGTAAGCCACTTTTCCAACTCTGTCAAGAATTTTGAAGGGGCCTACGTATCGAGGAGCTAGTTTTCCCTTTCTACCGAAACGAATTACTCCTTTCCAAGGGGATACCTTAAGTAGTACAAGGTCCCCAACTTGAAATTCCAAGGGTTTACGACGTTTATCAGCATAACTCTTCTGACGACTTCTAGCCTTGAGAAGATTATCCTGAATGAGTTGAATTTTGTCTGTGGTTTCCTGGATTAGTTCGGGTCCAGTAATACGAGCTTCACCAACCTCAGTCCAACAGACAGGTGAACGACATTTCCAACCATAGAGTGCCTCGAAAGGAGCCATGTTAATGCTGGCGTGATAACTGTTGTTGTATGAAAACTCAACCAAAGGAAGATGAGAATCCCATGCGCCACCAAAATCGATGATACATGCCCTGAGCATATCCTCAAGTGTTTGGATGGTCCGTTCAGTCTGACCATCTGTTTGAGGGTGATATGCAGTACTCAGGTTCAACTTGGTACCCAAAGCATCTTGTAGAGACTCCCAAAAGTGAGAGGTGAAACGACCATCGCGATCAGAAATAATATCCAAGGGTATACCATGACGACATACGATTTCACTTACGTACATCTTTGCCAACCTTTCCACAGAATACTTCTCACGAATAGGTAAGAAGTGAGCTGACTTGGTCAAACGATCTACGATTACCCAAATACTGTCAAAGCCTTTGGGTGTACGAGGGAGTTTGGTGATGAAATCCATAGCTATGCTCTCCCATTTCCATACAGGAATCTCTGGTTGTTCAAGCATACCAGATGGTCGTTGATGTTCAGCCTTGACCTTGGAACAAGTGAGGCATTTTGCAACGAAAAGAGCAATGTCTTTCTTCATACCAGGCCACCAATAAGAATAACGAAGATCTTGGTACATCTTGTCAGCTCCAGGATGAATAGAATAACGAGACTTATGAGCCTCGTTCATGAGGAAAGTACGAAGATCATCTCGGTCGGGAATCCACAGTCGATTAAGGAAATAAAGAAGACCATCGGGTTTGGTTTCAAGTTGAGTTTCAGCACCACAAGACATTTCATCGTACATGTTACCTTGGGTGACTGATGTGTGTTGAGCCTGGAGAATGCGATCTTGAAGATCAGTACGAACTCTCGCACATTGGAGTTTGACACGCTCTTTACGACTAAGTGCGTCAGCCACAACATTCGCCTTGCCAGGATGGTAGCGAATTTCGCAATCATAGTCGTTAAGTAATTCAACCCAACGTCGTTGCCTCATGTTAAGATTCTTTTGATCGAAGACATGTTGGAGGCTTTTGTGGTCCGTGAACACCACACATTTGGTCCCATAAAGATAATGTCTCCAAATCTTGAGAGCAAAGACGACAGCGCCCAATTCAAGATCATGGGTGGTATAATTCTTTTCGTGAGTCTTGAGTTGTCGAGACGCATAAGCAATAACCTTTCCTCGTTGCATGAGAACACAACCAAGACCCTGGTTCGATGCATCACAGTAGACCACGAAATCATCATTACCATCAGGTAGAGACAAGATAGGAGCTTCACAGAGTTTCAGCTTAAGTGTTTCAAATGCTTCATCTTGCTTTGGTCCCCACTCATAGGGCTTACCCTTGTGAGTTAAGGTAGTGAGAGGAACAACGATCTTGGAGAAATTGGCGATGAATCGACGATAATAACCAGCCAAACCAAGGAAAGAACGGACTTCAGTTGGAGTTTGAGGAACACTCCAATTTTTCACAGCTTCGATCTTTGCGGGATCAACATGAATTCCGTTCATATCAATGACATGTCCCAAAAATTGAACTTCCTTAAGCCAAAATTCACATTTTGAGAACTTGGCATACAGTTGTTCTTTCTTTAGGAGACCCAAGATAGAGTGAAGATGTTGCTCGTGATCGGATTTTAATTTAGAGTAAATCAAAATATCATCAATGAAGACGATCACGAATTTGTCGAGATAGGGTCTACAAACCCGATTCATCAAATCCATAAATACTGCGGGAGCATTGGTCAATCCAAAAGGCATAACCATGAATTCGTAGTGACCATAACGTGTGCGAAAAGCTGTCTTGGGAATATCTTCATCGTGGACTCTAAGCTGATGATAACCAGAACGGAGATCAATCTTCGAGAAGTGGGTTGCTCCTTGAAGTTGATCGAAGAGATCGTCAATCCTAGGAAGTGGATAACGATTCTTGATGGTGAGTTTGTTGAGTTCACGATAGTCAATACACATTCTAAGAGAACCATCCTTCTTTTTAACGAACAAGACAGGGGCTCCCCATGGAGAAGAACTAGGGCGAATGAACCCTTTATCAGAAAGTTCCTGTAGTTGACTGGCAAGTTCTTGCATCTCAGAGGGTGCAAGACGATAAGGAGCTTTGGCGATAGGATTAGCACCAGGAACAAGATCAATACGAAATTCAACTTGTCGAGCAGGAGGCAAACCAGGTAAATCCTCTGGGAAGACTTCAGGATAGTCTCGAATAATAGGAATGTCTTGAATATTTTTGCCTTTGTCCTTCTTCTCTATCACGTTAGCTAAGAAGACTGTATACCCCTTTCGTAAGTACTTTTGGGCAGTAGTACAAGACATAAGCTTAAGCTCGCCACAGGGTTTCTCACCATAGATCTTCAAAATCTCACCAGATTCGAGAGGAATGCGTATGACTTTCTCGAAGCACAGAATTTCGGCACGATGAGTTGACAACCAGTCCATGCCTACTATAACATCAAAACTTCCAAGATGCATGGGGATGAGATCGATAGAGAAGGTATGATCGTCGAGGTTCAACAAGCAGTTACGAATAATAGAGTCGATCGAAATAGACTTCCCGTTAGCTACCTCTACTACTAAAGGTTCCTCTAGATTAGTGTGGGGTAAGTTAAGTAAAGGTTCAAACTTCAGTGACACAAATGACTTATCAGCTCCCGAATCAAATAATATGGATGCATAGTGGTTATTAATGAGGAACGTACCATTCACCACTTCGTTGTCATCACGAGCCTGATTAGCATTGAGATTGTAGGCGCGACCTCGAGCACCTTGATTCTGGTTGCGGTTCTGGTTTTGGTTTTGGTTGCGGTTTTGGTTCTGGTTCTGGTTACGATTAGGGCAATTGTTGATGTAGTGATTAGGGCTGCCACACTCGTAGCATTGACCACGAGCAGGCCTGTTGTTTTGTTGGTTGGGAGCTGGGGTATTGTTGTTTTGGGTAGTAGGAGGGGCTCGGCAGACGTTCACCAGGTGACCATATCTTTGACACTTAGTACAAAAACGACATGGCACCTGTGCTGGATGATGGTACTTGCAAGTGTTGCACAAGGGGTGAGGTCCGGTGTATGGTTTCTTGGCTGGGTTCTGGGCAGCAGGTGGAGTAGCAGCAACCATGTAGTTTTTAGCTTTGCGCTTTTTGTTGCTTGAGGTCTCAGGCTTGACTTCAATTGCAGGCTGTGGAGTGTCTTTGGCAACCGTCTTTTTAGTGCCCTTGCGGAAGAGAGTACCGTTCTTCACGTGATTATCAGTAAGAGTGGCCGCTAGACGTTTGGCCTCTTCCAAAGTTGCAGGATTCCTTCCCCAAACGGTGTCCTGGATTTGCATGGGCAGACCACCGATGTACTTCTCGATGGCTACCGGCAGAGGAGTAACTTTGTGAGGCAACAATAAGCTAAGCTCGTGAAAGCGGGTGTTGTAGGCAAGGTTTTCCCCACTATCTTGAACTAGGGTGTGGAACTCATCTTCAAGCTTCTTAACCTCATTGCGAGGACAAAACTCTTCTTTCATGACCTCCTTAACTTGGTCCCATGTCATAGCAAGAGCAACTTCGGCCCCACGAGTACGCTTTTCTTCATTCCACCAAGTGAGTGCTCGTTTATGGAGAACACTCATGGCGTAACGAACCTTGAAGTTGTCGGGGCATTCACTGTTGATGAAGGTATTCTCAATACCCTCGAACCATTGGAGGAGTCCTGTAGCTCCTTCTTCACCACTAAACTTTGGAGGGTTACAAGAATTGAAGTGCTTAAGGGTACAGGCTGGGGGTCCATTCCCATTGCCATTGCCGTTCCCGTTGCCGTTCCCGTTGCCGTGACCATTCCCGTTGCCGTTCATTTGGATGACCTGAGCGAGTAAATTGGGAACCAGAGTTGCGATTTGCTGCGCCATTTGTTGAGAAATGATCGCAGACAGTTGGGCATCGATACCATTGTTGTTGTGGTTAGGACCTTGGTAATGGTTATGGTTGTCACCACCTTCTTCGTGGTTCTCACCATTGCTGTTGCGAGTGCTGCGACGTGGAGGCATGATCTGTAATAGACACAATGAAATGAATGAGATTATATAAGGAATGTAATCATTTATTCATTAGTTAAAACGAATAAACGAAAACGTTGACTTATCAAAGATTCTAAATTCTAATAACATATGAAGACATGCTTTAGCCTATAAGTGAACACTCATCCCGAGAATTCCCAGGTAGGCATCCGGGTCCCTCGTCTGATTGGGATATATGCGCAATGCCAGCCTAGACAGAAGACTCAGAATACAGGCGTTCACCCTTCCAGATTGCACGTGTTCGTTATTAAAATCTAGAACTTCGACGAGATCTCAAGGGGGTTCAGGTTAAACCTGAGGATTTTGTCCTATTAATCTAATGGTGGATCAGGATTGCAGCAGACGAATAAGAGTAGTCACATATAGGTTTAGGGTTATATAAGGTATAGGATAAGGATAGGATTAGGGAAGCAATTAGGGTTACAAGTAAGAGAAGCAAGTACTGTTTAAGTCCCTAAGGTTATAGTCTAGATTATTTTCTAATAACCTAATTCCCTATAACCAAGGCTCTGATACCAATCTGTAACACCCCAACCGATGGCGGAAACATTGGGGTGCCACGTATTGATGATTGTTTCAGTAGCACATGGTATAAATTGAATTTTAAATAATTTATTCAAAACATAATATCCAATATAAAATGATGTCTAGGAATTCAATACATAATATCAAATAACAAAACTTCAATAGCTTCAAATAATACTTCATGTTAAATCCTCATGCTAACTCAAGCCTCAGCTTCATTGTTACCTGAAACATGTTAATTTTGAAATTAATTTTTGGGTCAACAAAAGTTGGTGAGAATTACATAGGTTTTTTGATAATTGGATAAAAATGTTGTGCAATTCATGTGTCATGTCAATCTAGTCCATATGTGAGAACATACTAGAAATAAATCGAGTGCATAACCAACCCTTGTGACTGTTATAATGTGGTACATCCCATACGCTCATGGTTCACTTGAATATGTTATGCGATAACAAACACCCACGCTACCTTTGTAGGAGGCACGTATCCGGGTGGGATTGTCAGTCCAATAGATCTATCAATGTATACCGTCGGCTTGTACGGAGTTAATGATTATGCTAGAATGGTGCTTACCCTAGTCATGCTCAAGACATAATGCAACATAGAAAACACATAGACACATTGATGATTGAATTGCATAAATGATGTTATAACATGTTTCACCCCAAAAATGGTGATAAATAAAAGGGGCTATGTAAAACTCACCTTAGCAGATGTTATACTTCTTGAAAAGATTGAATAATAGTGTTGCCCAAACAATGCCAAATATCACCCTATAATAAGGTAATAAATAAGTCTATCTAGTCTACAAATGTATACATTCTAGGGCTTCGAATTTGGGGATAAGTGTTCGTTTGATTAATACTAAAATTGTTTGATAATTTGAGAGAATTTTTGTAAATAAATAAACAAAAATTCTTTTTATGAAATTTAAGTTTTATATGGTCACTATAACGCGTTTAAAGTATAAAAATAATTTTTATAAAATTATTTTCTTTAAAATAGATTATTAAATCTATTTATTACAAATTGCCGAACTTTAACTTTAATATTTAAAAATACTAAAATTAAAGAATTATTATTTTAAAATTCATATTTCTGTTCTAAATATTCAGAAATAAGTTGTATAAAATTTTGGTGGAAAAATAATAAAAATTGAATTTATTATGATTTAATTATGATTAAATCTAACAAAAATTGATTAAAAATATAAAATAAATGATTTTTCTGAATTAAAAATCATTTCAGTAAAGTTTAACATTGTACAAACATAGGATAATTTTTGTAGAAATTAATAAAATTATTTTGATATTTTAATGGATTTTTATAAATATAATAGTATAAAATTGATTTAATTATTATAAATATTAAATCAATGAATTTCATAAAACTAAAAATTGTAAATAAAACTTTTACCTCAGATTTGATAAATATAATTTTTTTAGAATTTATAAAAAGGTTTTAATATTTAAAAATGAATTTACAAGTTTAAATGTAATATATATATAATTTGGTTTTTTTAAAAAAAAAAGTTAAAAGAAGTGGAAAAAAAGGGACGCCCAAGCCGGGACTCGAACCCGGGTGTCCTTGGTTTCAAGCATTGATCACAACCACTTGGCCTAGGCCTGTGGTTGTGATAAATCTCTGTTTAAATAAAATAAATATACTAAGTCGATCCAGTTTATCCCCAAATCAAGATTACGAACCCTAGCTTTTCCAATCAAGCAATTCACACATCATTAACCTGATTAATCTTAGGGTTTATGATGTGTGAATGCCGATAATCAAAACCCACTGGAAAAATCAAACTTACAATGTTGTTTCGATACTCGATTGGCCGGTCAACCTTAAAGTCAAACCACGATCAAATGACGAGCTCAGATGATGATTCAGAGAAATTGGAGGTTAAGGAAGATGTATGAGCGAGTTGTAATGGTACGCAAAGGTTCAATTTATAGAGGGGATCGATGGTTTGATTAATTGGTAAGGTTGACTAGACATTAAAGTCCATACGCGTATAGGTTAAAATTGGGCAACGATTGATTGGTAATCGTTGTGTATACAGGTCAGACAAGGCCGATAATCAAGTATTGTTGCCATATATGGATCAATCACAAGTTAATTGTGATTGATTATGCATACGCGTCCACAGTTGACTTTCCTTAGTCAACTGTGAAGTTTTAAAAATCAAGTATAAGTTTAATTCGTGTCAGGATTCTTTCAAAAGTGTAGGCCAGCCCAGCTGGTTAACCATGTTGGTGTGATTTGGGCCGGCTTGGGCGCGGGTTCGATTCCCGGCCCAAGCAGTTTATTTTTTTGTAAAATTTTCTCACACATCCACATATATATAACATATATACATAGTATTAAGGTTCCAAAAATGCGACAAAAATAATTAATGCGAATAATGTAGATAGAACTTGACGTTTTATTAAATACGATGGTGTAACGTACAAGTATAAATACGAGATGTTACAAAACATGAATACAAATTTTTAAGCTTCTAAGCCTTCAACCATCTCTGGAGATTTAGCAACTACAAAGTCAAGACAAGCTAACCCAAACCAACCTGAGAAGCAAGGCTACAAAATAGCTGTAGTAAAAAGGATCAAGCCCCATAGAAGCATAAAACTAGAAACGTAGAAGCATTGAAGCATCCCGCTATACACAAAAGAAGATTAAGGACGAATCAAACCGCAATGCTAAGGCGTTGAAGCTGTTGGCAAAATAACAAAGCAAGCTACTTAGCAACCAAAGTAGATTTGTTAAAACACCAACACCTTGCCAAAGCACTTTACTACAACACATGAGTGTCTTCCTAAAAGACAGCTTACATGTTACAAAAACAAAACCTTGGAAAGCTTGGTCCAAAATAGGAAGGACGACACATTGTGCTCGAAACTCACAACGGTGATTCCTACAAGCTCAATCAACCAAGAAGGAAAGAAAGTCCCAAGACATTGGGATGACAATCACCTTAAAAGGTTCAACGTAACCACAAACGGCCAAGAGATTTCTACCACTTCTTTGTGTAAACATTTAGTTATCATGAAATGAATGAATCATAGCATTTTCCATCAAGATTTGTCTTTCTATCCTATAATCAGGTTGAGAACCTAGCAAGAAACTCCATGGCAAGGGCCATGTAAGGGGATGAGCTCCCAGGCCATTTCGCTCAATAGGTTCGAGGGATAAACGAACCTATATAAGGGGTGAGTTCCTAAATCAATCCAACTCCATGAGATAAACAAAAAACACTTTTATAAATCTCATTGACAGGCTTGAACAACCTACACCAAACGTTCCTTAAGTTTAGAAAACAAACTTACGAAAACATATTAAAACACTTATGTAAGTGTATATAGGATAGATGGTGACATGTTTGCCTAGACTACCTTAAGGATGAATGACTGCAGCATTCAACCTTTGAAGGTGCTACCGGTAAAACATTTCCCAACAAATACAAAGACAAAACATCCAAACATGCAAGCATCCAAACATGCAAACATGCAAACATGCAAACATGCAAACATCCAAACATGCAAGCATCCAAACATGCAAACATGCAAGCATCCAAACATGCAAGCATCCAAACACGATCACAAAAATACACCAAGGTACAATTCAAAAGTGAAACAATCTCATAAGGCCATACATACAACAAAATATATGAAAGCTAACATAAAAGGCCATGATCGACAATCATAACATGTCAAGCCCAACGGCTTGAAAGGTTCATAATACCACAACCACATGTTAATATTCTAGCCATACAAGGCTAACACCAAATGGAACCCTACAAGGTTTCCCAAACAACACAACGATTGATACTTTACCAAAATGGTGCTAAACGTTCTCGTGTCGAACATCGTCCATTATCACAAAGAAATATTGTTGCAACTAATGCAAAAAGAAACAAATCAATAGATTTGGACACTTAGTCATGTCAACAAAAGAAGCTCAACAAACGAAGCTTATAGACATGCTCTATATATCAAGCTTTGAGCGATGGAAGCTCATATCAATCTCCGAACAAAAGAAGCTCGCTAGCAAGGTCACACACTCAACGTCTTATAAACAAGGCTCCTGAATGAGAATAAAAAGCGAACGCTCGTAAACAAAGAAATTCGCTATTTAACCTTGTTTGCTTCCGTCTACTTGATTCCATCGCTTGTACCATAAGAAAGAATTTATCACAAAACCTTGATAGCACAAAAAATAGGCTAGTGATGGATTTCATCCATAAGCTTAAAGGAGGAAGTCCACGAGCTTTTCAGCTGTCAAGCCAAGCCACTTTGCTTAAAGGATGAAATCTATATGCTTTAGTCAACAAAAACAATAACTTTGCTTAAAGCCTTCAAAGCTTAGGAGACGTACAAGCTTTTTATCAAGTCAGGTCATATAAAGTCAACCTTCAAGGCAAAGTGCTTCACCTTCATGTGCAAGAAGCCTTCCTTCGTACACATGCAACTTTCCTTCTGTCATATGAAGCTCATTTGCTATCTTGCTTAGAAATCGACCATTCGGTCAATATAATAATCCACTATACATCGGATTAACTTCCCGACATTTGTTCAAAAACGTGACTTGTTAAAAACCTCTGTAAGCGCACCTAGCTACAATCATTTAGTGATACTTAGCTACTTTGTTGATACTTACAAGCATTTAAACTGCCATAGTCATTTGATAAATGAACCATCTTCTAAAGGCTTGTGCCCAAAACAAAGATATTTCCAAAAAATATTTTACAAAATTATGGGAATATCGTCCAAAGGAGCATACATGTCGGATATAGATGGTTTTAATCACACAACTTGAGATAACTTCGCCAATACAACAAACAAGCTTAGAAAATTAAGCTCAAAAGGCGAAAACTTAAAAGGTCAATAGCCGATATGCTGAAGCTAATACAAGCTAACAAGGAAAGAAGCAAGTAATGGAGAAATATCCAGCTCCATAGCTTCCATCCAAATAAGGGCTTAGCAAGCTGCAAAGCTTATCAGCTTAAATCCTTATAAGCTTTCAAGCGCATCAGTTGCTTCTACCAAACTAAGGGCTTATCAGCTTAAATGCCAATAAGCTTTCAAGCTCATCAGCTCAAACCCCCTAATAAGCTTTCAAGATCATCAACTTAAACAAGTTTCAAATTTTATCGGTTTAAACCGATAACACATTCCAAAACTCATTATGCTAAGGTTTGTTTGTTGATATTTATCCTACCTACACGAAGGTCTCTACAAATAAACACTCACCAAAACAACAAAAGTTGGAAGAAAGCGCAAAGATAATGAATAGTTTGAGTCTAGTATAATGTACATACATATATACATTAAACTAGACTGGGGGGCTGATGTTGTAGGGTACTCAATTGGGTCAAGCCCAATAGCCCAAGTAGCCCAAAATCATTAAATATAATATTGGGTCAAGCCCAAGCCCAACAAGGAAGCCCATTAGGGTTTAACCCATCCCCCTTTAAAAATAGAGGGGCAAACCACACAAACAAACTCAGATTGGTCTGAGTACAAGACCTCTCTCACTCTCTCTCTCTAAAAATCTCTTTAGAGTTATTCTTTCTAATAAGACTTTCAGCAGCAGCAGGCTGAAGCCTTGAAGCCTTCGAGCTGCTGATATGCATTCTTAACAATCTACAACCATGCTGATTCCACATCCAAGCCGGCTCCAACAGCCACTACATGCGGAATCACGCTCTGTTACTCGCAAGTCTCAGCCTTCATCAGGCTTACGTGGTTGGTCCCTAGTTGTAACTTGGGATCAAGAGTTCTTTTCTTCAACATCATACTCTTATTCTTTATCTCTTCTTGAGTTAACCAATAATAACAACTAAAATATCAAAACTCTTGAACCTCCCATCTACGTTTGCAACGTAGAGGGACACCACGACTTGCGTTTGGTAAACCGAAACCCTTTAACCCTTTTACCTCTTCTGACGAGTTCTTTCATGCTGCTGGTCTAACCCTTTAAGCAGCAGACGAGGTCAGAAGCCTGACGACCTTGGAACGTTCAGACCCTCTCCGGACACGTATTTGTTGTAGCAACAGCAGTTTAGTTTTTTTTTTTTTTTTTTGAAAGATAAGTTTCATTCAAAAAAACGCCACGGCCGGTCCTCAAAACAAGGACCCCCGGGCAAAAACAAACGAAGTTACATCACAACTAGAGGGTTTTTACACCAAGCATTCCAATCTAAATCTATATTTTTAGCTCTATTATGATACCAAAAGTACGAAGTCATTTTTGTACTTTGCAAGACTTCAACCGGGCGACGCCTAACACCTTTGAAGATCCTTGCGTTGCGCTCGTTCCAAATAGACCATAACGTAGTAAAAACAATGCCTCGAAGAATATTTCTTGACCTCTTAGACTTCGTATGGGTGGACGGGATATCCATAAAATCTTTCACATCGAAAACGATTAGGGGATCAAGTCTGCACCAATGCTCTAATCGGCTCCAAATTTCTGCAGTGTAGAAACAGCCGCAGAATAGATGGATGGCTGTTTCAGGAACTTGATCGCAGCAAACACACAAGACGTTTGGAAGGGTAATGCCGCGTTTGCCAAGGTCAACTTTAGTAGGCATTCGGTTAATCAAAGTACGCCAAACCATTATTTTACACTTGAGCGGCACCCATCCTTTCCATTTCATAAGACAACTCGAAGTCTGCTGAATGTTTTGGCACATCAGCGATTTTGCAGCCTTGACAGAATATCTACCATTTGGATCTGCAGTCCATTTCCACGAGTCCGTACCACCCTTCCACTCATAATCAAAAATAGCGGTCAGCAAACTAAACAGTTCAGCGATATCTTCTGGTGTCGACGGCTCATATCTCCACTCCCACTGCAGCGATTTTGACCCATTTGTAACTTGAAGCCTGGCTGAAACAGTTGCCCATTTGTGTTTCTCGAGTCTAAAAAGGTTGGGATAAACAACTCGAAGCGGATCATTATAAAGCCAAGGATCTATCCAAAAATTAATTGTAGACCCATCACCCATAATCCCCACAAAATAACTCTCAAGAGTATTGTTGTTCCAAATCTTCTTTTTCCCAATCTTGACAATATGCTTCCAGCACCCATTTGACGGCGAAGAACACGGTAAAAAGTCCCACATCCTACTCATTCCGTGACAACTGATAACCACTCTTTTCCATAGACAATCACCACTTTGTTTAAACCTCCAGGCCCATTTTAGAAGGAGCGCATCATTGACATCCTCCAACTTAGCTAGACCAAGACCACCCAATTTCTTAGGTTTGGTGACAATATCCCATGCTACCCAATGAATTTTTTTCTCGTCTTTACAACCCGCCCAAAGGAACCGTCTCATTATAGCTTCCATACTTTGAATAACCGCTTTAGGGGCTTTGTATAACGATAAGTAATAAATAGGCAAATTTTCTAGAACCGCTTTCACAAGAATCAACCGACCACCTATGGAAAGCGTTTTGACTTTCCACGAGGCAAGCCGGTTTCTCATTACATCAAGTACCACATTCCAATTGCCAATTCTAGACATGTTGGCACCCACTTTAACTCCCAAAAAAAACGAAAGGAAAAGAACCACGTCTACAACCCAACACTGTCAACAAATTCTCCACCTCCCCATCTTCCGCACCCACCCCATATAAGTTAGACTTATGAATGTTGATGTGTAAGCCCGAGCATAAATAAAAAACTCTAAGGATTCTAGACAAACTTTGGATGTTATCTTGGGACCACTCGCCCAAAATAAGTGCATCATCCACAAAGAAAAGGTGAGTAATATCACAGTTATCATAGGCAAGGTTAATACCTTTAAAAGCTCCAATGTTTTTTGCTCTTTTCAACATCCACGAGAGGCACTCCATAACAATCAAAAACAAGAACGGCGAGATAGGATCGCCTTGACAGAGACCCTTCTCACTATTAAACTGAAAAGTGGGCGACCCGTTAACAAGAACAGAGGCCCGAGCCGATTCGAGAATGCCTTTAATCCACTTACACCAACGATGAGGAAAACCCATTTGAGATAAAATTGATAATAAGAAAGCCCAATTGACATTGTCATAAGCTTTCTCAAAATCAATCTTTAGAAGGAATGCTTTTTTCTTTCTTTTTTTCAACCAATCCAACACTTCATTCACAACGAGCGGACCATCAAGGATAAAACGATCGGACAGAAAAGCCGATTGGGAATCAGAAATCACCTTAAACAAGATCTTTTTAAGGCGATTTGCAAGAATTTTAGAGATAACTTTGCTAATAACTCCAATTAAAGTAATCGGTCTATAATCCTTGAGACCCACAGGCGCTTTGACCTTGGGAATTAAAGTTATAAAGGCCGACCCGCACCCAAAATTAATAACGCCAGACTCGAAAAAATCCGTCATTATACGATAAAAATCCTCCTCCAAAACATTCCAAAACTTCTTGATAAAATTAAAATTGAACCCGTCCGGCCCAGGCGCCTTATTAGAACCACACTCAAAAACGGCATTTTTTATCTCTTGTTTGGAAAACATTGAAGTCAAAAAAATACCATCATTGTCATCGATTCTGTTGATGCCCTCGCACTCAATACTCGGCCTCATTTGCATCTCTTCTTTGAAGTGGCATCTGAAGAAACGAAGAACTTCTTTTTTAATAAGACTTGGTTTTGAAACCCACTCGCCTCCAATCTCAAGCCCCGGGATTGAATTTCTCGCTTTTCTACCATTCACCACACTATGGAAAAAACTAGTATTTTCATCTCCAAGCGACGCCCATTTCACCCGTGATTTTTGTCTCATATCACGAGCTTTATAAGTTTCAATTTCTTGTAAATTTTTGCAACATTCCGTCCAAACCCACAACTCCGACTCCTCTAAATCTTTTTCTTCCATTAACCATTCCATCTCTTCCTTGTCTTTTTTGCAAGATATTTCAAATTCCGTCTCCTTACTACGACATTCACTAACCCATTTACTAATTTTAATACGAAGAGCTTTCAACTTTCTTATAAGATTCAAATCAGCCGGGCCTTGATTGTCCCAGCCTTGAAGAGTCGAAACAACAATTTCTTCACACCCTTTCCTATCAAACCAAGAGTCAAACCACCGGAACGGTTTCGGACCAAAATTAGTATCACAAAGGGATAGAAATAAAGGCGAATGATCCGAAACTCTCTTTTTAAAGCTCTAACACAAGCATTGGGCCATATGTTAAAAATATTATCACAAACGAACAATCTATCAATTCTGCTCATCTTGCAAACCCCACGACGATTGACCAAATAAGTAAACTTCTTACCTTTCAAATCATATTCTCTAAGCCCAGCCTCATCCAAGAATTCATTAAAATCGCGCGCACAAACCGGGTCAAAACTCGACTTCTTCCTTTCGCTCGGGTCTCTGACAGCGTTGAAATCCCCAAAAACAATCCACCACCCATGACCCGTCTGAATCACTTGAGAAATTTTAGCCCAAAGGTTTCTTTTATCGACATTTGTTTGTGGAGCATAAACGTTAATCACATTAAGACGATTATTCCCATCTGTTAAGAAGCCCGAGACTAGAAGGAAATTATCATCTTTAACAACCGAATCCTTAGTAAAAAACTTAGGATCCTACACACTTAATAAACCACCCGAATTCCCAGCAGAATCAACCACCTCAAAATCAAACCCCATACCACCCCAAAAATTCGACACAACCCCAACATTGACATTACTAGACATCGTTTCTTGTAAACCAATAAATGATACCCCCAAGTCAGATTTTAAACTTCTAATCCAACCCGCTTTACCCGAAGGTCCCAAACCCCTAACGTTAACTGACAAACAATTCATTTGGTACCCGATTGTAACCCTTCTTGAACGATTGACTCTCGAATCATCTGGACATGACCCGAAAGATTAGCTCCCAACTTCTCCCCCATAATTTTTGTCGCTGAAATCTCCGCTCCGAAAAATTGTTCAGTGGTATCATTGACATCAGGATCACCCACTGGTTCTGTATCATCAGCTTTGTTCAGGTCGATGGACCCATCTTCATCAGAAGCCAAGGACCTATCATCACTCTGTGGGCCTTCATCATTAATACCCAATAAAGAGTTAAGCCCAAAGATATCATTCTCACCATTTTTGGGCTTCTTAACCACCTTTAAACTTTCATTACTACTAGTATAGGCACTACTGGGTCGGCCCAATTCACATTTTTTAAATTTTTTCCTTTTAACTATTACTGACTGCTGGACCTCAACATTAGCGTATATATCATTGACAGAGTCAAAGTCAAAGGTAGCTGCAGGGACAAAATTGTCATTCCTTAAAACAGAATTAGAAACCTCCTCAATCAAAGGACATGAATGCTCATTATTATCATTGATGTCAGTATCATTCATTTCCAAAATTATCGGCTCTGCATTAAATTCATCTTGACCGGCTGTGACCTCTTCGATGACCGGCGACTGTTCACCGACCTGCTCGTCTTCACTTGTATCGTCGTTAACGTTGGCTTCCGAAGGTACAGTGTAAAAATCGGGTATCCATTCACCTAGCTCTTCAGTGACCCATACTCGGAATTTTCTACTGTTCCATTCCAGAACGACTTCGTCAGTAATTCGTTTACCATCGCCGGCCAACACACCAATGTACTCGAATGATAGGTCTAACTCTGATTCCGACATCTTCGCCTTGTGAACAACCTTACCGAATTTGCTACCGATGACATTAAGAGTATCATTGGATAACAAGTGAAGAGGAACCCCCTGTATCTTCAACCACGCTAACCTCTCGAACGAGAGAACCTGGCCTTCCCATCGAATAAACGAGTGAAACTTATCCTTCAATAACTCTGCATTCTCCATAAATCTCTCGGCCAAAACACTGTCTTCAAAGGAAATAAGTAAATCAAGCCCACCGAGATATTGCACCTTACCATAACCCGGACAAATATCATGCATGATCACGTAGATGCTCTTCAAGGCTTCAAGATCGATCATCCTCACCACTACCGCACGGCCATGCAGGTTAGAGAAGGCCTGCACGTCAGTGTCAATAGTGATAGTCTTCCCACCAAATAAATCTCTAAAGGAGCCTTCACCTTTGTAAAAAATGCCATTCGACTGAATCATCCCATCATTAACCTTTGTTTTGTCACTATGCTTCGGTGCCGGCCTATCATTGGCATTGTGAATCTCCCCTTCTTCTAATACAAACCGTGCATAATTAAACCAGAGTTTGTTGTCACCTATACGAATACTTTTAAGATTTCTAAGCAATTCTTCTTTGTCTTTAATATCCAACATCGATATGAAGCCAAACCGATTCCCTCTTTTGTCCCTTTTTCTAGCGATATACAAGTCGTAAATTTGTCCGAAGACCCGAACATGTGATGCTAGATCTGCCCCACTACATCCCTCTGGTAGATTGGAAACGAAAATCTTCGAAATACGGCTGTGAATGTTTGCCGGAATAGTATTCCGGCCAGCCATGAGAGAGAGCCCGTTTCTGTTTCAGATAAATCCTTAATTATTTATTTCACGAAAGCAGTTTAGTGGGCAAGTAATTCATATTCTTGCTTTATAATTCAAAACTTTATATAACTTTCTAGAGCCATACATCTTGTTATTTTGTTTTAATTTTTTTTTTACTATTAATCATGTACTTTCAAAAGGAATTATATACATTGTCTTTAAACTAAATAAATAAATACCTAAGTAGACTTACTCTTTTTTATTATTCAACGTAAATATTTTTTTTTTAAATAACAAAACATCTTTTTATTGTAGATCATGACCTTGTCTAACAACATGAATCAATTTATTAATTTCGTAAATCATTAGTCATCTTCTATTAATTGTTATCTAGCATACATACGTAAACATAATATTTCTAGTTCTCGGATACATACACTCTAACATTAATTAAGGATCATGGTTTATAATTCAAGAAATTGTACTCAATAGGTATATCAAAAGTTATATACATTTTGCATGAACACTACAAATATAAAGGAACATAAATAGACACTAAGTCCTCATTCTTCATTTACTTAGGTTGAAGCAAAATTCTTTGATTCTGGTCAATTTCTTTTGAGTTCATCGTCGCAATCAAGTGAGTATACTTATCACTTTTTTGGTTTTCTTACACTTTTGGGGTGAAACATGTACACCTATGAATCTTACACTTACACATATTCATAAACGTTTTTACATACAATTCTTGCACGTGTTATGCTTTGGAAATCTTGTGCTTTGTGCTTAAACATAAACGTAGTATACTTGCAATCATTACAAAATCATTAACTTAGCTAGCCGACTTTAACAATGGATAGCGCTATTTGGATTGACAACCCGCCTAGTGGAAAGTACCTATGTGTGTGGGAAGTCCTAGGTCATTGTTAATGCTTTAATCTTTGTCACATAAGAGGTTTGGTTTTGACCCGCGTTGTGTACTTATGTGTTTTTTCATATTTGCCTTGAATGAGACATGACACATGAATTGTAGATCTTATTCTTTAAACTTATTTTATACGTATACAAAACTGAGTATGCTCACCAACATTATTTACGTTGACAAAAATATTTTCGTACATGTTTCAGGTTGATTGTTGAGATATTTCATGTAGGACATGTGGACTTAGTAAAGACTTAATCAAGACAACGTGTGGAATAATATTTGTAATTGATGATATTTGTAATTGTAACTTGGAGCATTGAATAAATATTTACACTTTAGTACCATGTGCTTTTGAACAATCGTCACAACGTGACACCTCGATGTTTCCGCCATCGATTGGGGTGTTACATGACTCGTCCCGTAGCGACTCGGACCGTTTCGACCCGGCCAGGCCGGGTAGCGACCCTGACCGTTTCGACCCGGCTGGGCCCGGTAACGACCCGGACCGTTTCGACCCGACCGGGCACGGTAACGACCCGGACCGTTTTGACCCAACCGGGCACGGTAACGACCCGGACCGTTTCGATCCGACCGGACCCGGTAATCACCCATACCGTTTCAACTTGACCCGTCCCGTCGCGACCCGAATTGTTTCGACCTGGCCGGGCCCGGTAGCAACCCAGACCGTTTCGACCCGGGCGGGCCCGGTAGCGACCCGGACGGTTTCGACCCGACCTGGCCCGGTAACGACCCAGACCGTTTCGAAGTAGCGACCCGGACCGTTTCGACCCGGCCGGGCCTGGTAACGACCCGACCGTTTCGACCCGACGGGACCGGTAGCGGCCCGGACCGTTTCGACCCGACCGGGCCCGATAACGACCTAGACCGTTTCAACCTGACTCGTCCCGTAGCGACCTAGATTGTTTCGACCTAGCCGGACCGGTAGCGACCCAGACCGTTTCGACCCGGCCGGGCCCAGTAGCGACCCGGACCGTTTCGACCCGACCCAGACTGTTTCAACTTGACTTGGACCGTTTCGAACTAGTCGGGCACGGTAGCGACCCGGACCGTTTCGACCTGGCCGGGCCCGGTAATGACCCGGACCGTTTTGACCTGACGGAACTGTAACACCCCAACCGATGGCGGAAACATCAAGGTGTCACGTAGTGACGATTGCTCAATAGCTCATCGAGGTTAAGTTCCTTTTTGAAAGAAATACTCTTTGAGGTGTGGATGTCACTCCTATCTCAAAGATATATTCCTAAGATAAATAACATATAGATGAGTGAAATTAATCACCAAGGTATGGATGTCACTCCTAACTTGGTGATATTGTTTTGTTTGTGAAATACGAGTATCTTCTTCTTTAATCAACACACCGAAAGAATAACGAGAAAGAATCATAGCGAAAATATCTTGAAAGAAAATAATAGGATAAAGAGAAATAAACACGAGAGGACTCGTGAATGTAAGCTTGGTTATAGACTAGGCTAAAAGGCATTCTAATAACCTAATTCCCTATAACCATGGCTCTGATACCAATCTGTAACACCCCAACCGATGGCGGAAACATCGAGGTGTCACGTAGTGACGATTGCTTAATAGCTCATGGTACTAAAGTGTAAATTGGAATATATTGTATTGAATAGTTTATTACATTGAAAGAAATTACAAGATACAAAATTCTAAAGCGAAAACTAAAACTGAAATACAATAAACTCAACATCTAAGTATAAATTCCAAAAGCTAAAAAGTCGTCTCATAAATAACCTGAAACATGTACGAAAATAATTTTGTCAATACAAAATGTATTGGTGAGCATACCCTGTTTTGAATACATATAGTAGATAAAGAGTTTTGCAATTCACGTGTTATACTGTCTACAATTTAGTGTTCAAGCTATGTAAAAATGTCACCCAAAATTAAACCTTTAGAGTAGAAATGATATCCAAGAATAATGGGATATCTAGTATATATGTATAGTAGTCGCCCAATAGTATGATTATATATAGTATGCGACAAAGCAAGTCGTTTACACATAACAATAGTCAAGTACTATTTATTGCTATGCTAGGCCCACACCGGGTTAATGATTAAGGTCACAAGTACACACTATTAGTGAATCACAAGTAAAACACATACAAGAATTGCAATTGTGAATATAGATTAAAGCATGATTAAGTGTGTGAAGTAATAAGCGTACATGAGTCACCCCAAAAGTGTAAAACATGAAAAAGGGGAAAGATATACTCACTTTCGCCAAATAACTAGATGACTAAGCGAGCGTGAAAATGCGAGCAATCCAAAGACTCAACAACGAAACTAGTCCAATTTAGAAGAAAAGAAACCGAATAAGAAAAATATCCAGCTTCCAATTCGCCAATTACGAGAGCTTATAATCAAAGCTTCAAATGTAGAAGTAATATACTATAGAAGAAAGGTATGAGGGAGAGTTTAATCGAATTGAAACAATCGATTTAGAGGTGCAAAGTGTAATGGGTCATAGGTGGGTTTTTATACTAGTTTTGGATTCAATTAAACTTTAAAATTGGTCAACACAATAAAGTAAGGTTTTAAGATGAATTGACTATTTGACTAGGACTTTGACTAGGATTTTGACTGAGACTTTGACTAGGACTTTGACTGGAACTTTGACTGTTTGACTATCTTAGCGGACCACAAGGGCTAAAAAAAATAATTTTTCTAATTTAATCAATTTTAAGTTATAGACTTGTTTCCTTCTGTTTCTAAGTTGTTTTAGGACCGAAAATTAAGGGCTTTGAGTATCAAGGTCTGAAACATACGTGCTCGGGTGTAGATGTGAGTATAAAACGTGCATACTTTTACTTATAAAAATTATAAGTTTTATTAAATTGTGAATTTTGGTCCTATTAAAATACGTGGGTTAAAAATGAAAATTTTGAAATAGTTGAGGAAAGTGAAGGGTGCAGGTTGTCACAGGGACCGGTAGCGGCCCGGACCGTTTCAACCCGACCGGGCCCGGTAACGACCCGGACCGTTTCGACCCAACCGGGGCCGATAACAACCCAGACCTTTTCAACCTGACCCGTCCCGTAGCGACCCGGTCGGGCCCGGTAGCGACCCAGACCGTTTCGACCCAACCGGGCCCTTTAACGATCCAGACCGTTTCAACCTGACCCGTCCCGTATCGACCCGGACAGTTTCGACCCGGCCGGGCCCGACAGCGACCCAGACCGTTTTGACCCGACCGGGCCTGGAACGACCTAGACCGTTTCAACCTGACCCGTCCCGTAGCGACCCGTACTGTTTCGGCCCGACCGGACCTGTTAGCGACCCAGACCATTTCGGCCTGACCAATCCCGTTTGCAACCAGGACCGTTTCGACCCGACAGGGCCTGTCAACGACCAGACCTTTTCGACCCGAATGGGCTGGTCAACAACCCAGACCGTTTGGACTCGATTAAGCCTGCTAACAACCCGAACTGTTTCGGTGAGATCGGTCTCGTTAACGACCCGTGTTGTTTCGACATGGCCGTCCGTTAACGACTCGAACGGTTTCAAACCGACTTGGTTATCAACAAATGCAAAAGATATAATTTTTTGTTTTTAGTGACATTGATTTCTATGAAGCATCAACGCTTTTGGTGTTGGGTGAATTTTAAACCCAAAACAACCCAAACTCAACTAGATGGGTTGAAATTGCTAGGTCTATTCCTTACCATCGACTTATCTCTGACACTTCAATATCTCAATCTCAACCTATTGTCTAATATTATTACTAGGTTAGAGACCCGTGAACTTTACGGGTGAAGAAATTTATAAATAAAACATATTATCGACTAAATAAAATTAAACAATTTGTATAAGGCCAGTGTTAAACTAAAAGTTTAAAACATAACATGAAAGAAAAATATAACATGACAAATTAATATTCTGTTAAAGTTTTTAATTTTAATTTTGTTGTGCTCGTGAATTATGTAATTAAAAAAAATTGATGCAAATAAATCTCGTAATAAAAAAAATTTTCCACCCAACAAAATAATAGGATAATTTCCAAAAGAAAACATAAGTCAAAATATAATGTTCACAAAACTTAATAATAGTGCATGACAAAAGGAATTAAATCAACTACGAAAAAAAACGAATTATGAATACGTTCATAACATCCATTGCAGCATGGTAATTTCCTAGCATTTTGACATTGAACGGTGCAAGCAAAACACATATCGACATGATCTTCTTCATAGTATTTACCCTTCATCATGCTTACGTAATGCTATCCTTTATTATGCATGCCAAAGGTTTTTGGAACTCATATAAAATACGTCGCACAATCCACAATAAAATACTACTTCACTCCTTGCTGCAGTAACCTGAAAACAATAAATTGTATGCATAAACTTTAAAAAAAAATATTAAAGAAATTAGATATATAAACAAATATTTATAATGTAACATTTGCAAAATACTAAAACTTTAAGGAGAAAAAATGAATAGAAAATAACAAAAAAGTTAAAATGAGACTTACAAAAATTTGTCATAGTTGTCCAAAAATCTCTTTGTAAACAACATTTAACGTACGATTCGTCACACTACCGTCTTTGTCTAATATTAATATCTTCAATCCATTCCTACTCTTGACTCTTGATAATGCAACATACAATTGTGCATGTGTGACAACCGGATCTTTCAAATATAGCCCAACTCTAGATAACGACTGTCCTTGACTCTTGTTTATTGTCATAGCGAAAGACACAGCAAGGGGAAACCGTCTTCTTTTAAATTTGAAAGGAATCTTCTTATCAGACGGTGTCAGGCTAATTCTGGAAATAAATGTCTGCATTTCAATGTTACTTCCTGAAATTATCTTAGCTTCTATAACACGCTTTCCCATTTAAACAACTTGTAGTCTTGTTCCATTACACAAGCCACTTTTTTGATCGATGTTTCTAAGTAACATGACTGGAACGCCAACTTTCAAAACCAATATGTGGTTTGGAATTCCCGAAAACTTAAGGCCATTAAGAACATCAAATTAATATAAACTTTCATCGATTTGTTCATTAATATTTTCTGATTGACAAACAACATTGAAACGGAATAAGACATATGAAGAGTAGGATCGTGTACCTTAAAGAAGCTGAAACGGAATAAGACATATGAAGGCGAATATAAACTTTCATCGATTTGTTCATTAATATACCCGTCCGTTGGGCGGGTAGTACAACAAAATTATATAAAAAACTCATGAACATTATACTTCTTTCTTTTGGTTTGCTACCACTACAATTTAAAACAACAATTTTGATATACGATTAGTTATGGTTCATGTAACATGTAGTATATAAATATTTAACGGTTACAAAATATTGACGTTCATTGTATTTTTCGCCTTAAAAACAATTTTGATCACTTGATAATAAATGTCGCGACATAATTTGACCATTATTCGCGAATTCCATCCATATCGTCATCCTCGTAAGAATCTACTCCTCTCCCAACCTGATACACCAATTAAATTAATACATTAGTCGAGGACGTCCAAGTATCCAGCTTAACATAAACATTGGCAAATATAAATTAAGAAACATAAGTCAGATCCACTTTTGCAGCCCACTACACTTACTCCTCATAATCCTTGACGAGCCGTTGACTTTATAAGCCAACAAACCCCAAATATCAATATATTAGCATTTAGCAGTATTATCATCCAAATAACTTTGACTACAGATCAATATATCAACAGCATTATCATCCAACCAGTACAAAGGTGCACGGTTAAAACAACATGAGTTTTATTTAAAACATTTTATTTAAGTAAACCTTTCAACATTAATATTAATCTATATGTAGATACTACAAATGTACAAAATAACATTTTAAGTAACCATGAACTCCATGGAATTCATCACCAAACATTCCCCTGAACTGAACTATAAAAGCGTGAAATAATATTTAGTACTAACTATGAACTCCATGGAATTCACCACCTGCTATGAGGCGAGCATAAACGGCAGACGACAACATGTGTTGGCACTTTATCCAATCCACCAGGCCACCACTATTAGACATCAAACACAAACATAAATTTTAATACTTATAACAAATAAAAGAACAAACATGTATCTTATTGTGAATCCATTTCATATTATAAAAACTTTACTTTGCTTGATGTTAGACGAGGAATGTGAATGACAAACACATCTGTTACCAGGCCACCACTATTAAAAAAAAGAGTGAAGAGACATAAATTTGAATACAAACAACAAATAAAAGAACAAACATGTTTCTTACTATGAATCCATTTCATGTTATATAAACTTAATTTGCTTGATGTGAATGACAAACGCCTACCTATGCTGTAAAAAATGCATCGATACAGCGCCTAGGCGCTCAGGCACAGCGAGGCATGGCTGAAGCATCCGACAGGCTTTTTTATATAAATGATGCTCGGACGACCGCTCGAAGCCAGGCGCAGGCGACAATAAGCGAGGGCTTTAGACAGCTTAGGTACTTTTTTTCCAACAAAACAAATGCTCTCATCTCTATACTGACTACTAATGAGAGAATAAATTTAAATAGAATAAAAATATATACATAATCGAAATCAAAGCATCCGTACAGTAGCGGTATTATATATTACCGTATGGTCTTAACATTTCTAAATGCACTTTTGCGGGCACCGGTGGTAAGAAGGTAGATAGCCTGATTTACACGCCTTAAAGGTGAGATATCAACAGCATGACACCTGACAACACCAGCAGGAGCGATCATAGTTGCATCTTCTCTTGGTCCACTGGCATTAGACAGTATCATCATAACTCGACATCTATCACAAACCAAATAATGAAAACAATGATTGCATACCTGTTGATGACAACATCAACAATGATTTGAATGGGATTGGCATTAGGGGTGAGCGTATAACGGGTCGGACCGAAAAAAACCAAGAATCGGACCGACTGGATACCGAAATCGACCCAACATGTTGTACCTGGGTTAATTTTTGGTTTTGATATATTGAATGTATCGGGTTTGGGTCGGATCCAGTCCAAAAACCTGGAAGAACCGATGACACCTGCTGGACTGATTTTTTGTATCTATATATGTGGATCTAAAGACCAAATGAAATGAAAACCAGAAGGATCTCTTATCCAAAGTAAACAATATGTGTTGTGAAAAAAGAAAAACATATTGTAACTTCTCCGGTGAAAACACCTGCCCATAAGAATAAAATCGTCGGAGAGAAACCAACGGCGACCGTTTCCGGCCAGTGTGACTTCCTAGACACGCTCCCAGACGACATCATTTTCTTATTCTTTCCAAACTTGCAGGGTCGGGCCATGGATCTAGCAACAATTGATGAATTTGAACTTTCAAAATCAATTTGGTTTTATTGATGTTGGAACCAGAGGAACCGCAGGTACAATGACCGACGACCGACCCGTTTATTAGGTCTTGATTTCGGTTCCAGAATTATAGGGGGCTCGGGTATCGGGTGGGTCGGGTATCTTGCGGGTCAGGTCGGTTCTTGTTTGTTGCTCACCCTAATTGGCATCCGTCAACAGATGGATGATATCCATGGCGTGCTTAACGATACGAACAGGCATCACTTCTTACCGTTGTTTCACCCATGCATCATGAGGGAGTTGGTCAATCGTTCAACAATTAGGCACTGAACCTTCCTGAACCTCTTTGCTTGGTACCTTCCTGAACGTCTTTGCTTGGTACCTTCCTGAACGTCTTTGCTTGGTACCTTCCTGAACGTCTTTGCTTGGTACCTTCCAGTAGTGTGAGGCATGTAGATTGGGTTCTTTGAAGCAGTAGTAGCAGTGATGTAATCCTCAACAGAAAGATCTGAAACCTGTCAAAAACAACATATTGAAAGCATCAGCATTGGTGGAATTAAAAAATCGCCAAAAATTAACTACAGTTTAACATTAGTTAGTTAATTTAACACATAGGTATGGTATAATAAGTACAGGTAGAAATTCAAGAGACTGAACTAATAAACAACAAAATTGACCATATTTTAACACTGCTTTGTTAATTTGCAACTGCAATCTACACATTCAAATATATCATGACCATACTAAATACACATCCATGTTTTCCCGCTCATGTATGCATCGAAAGTGTGTACTGTTCAGTTAACATTTTATAGCCCATTATTATCCCACATGACAAGTTCCTACATTTATCAGGCATATCTTCTGTATTCCAATAGGCATAACCAGCATCTACCTATCCTATATCCATTGTTCCATACGTTTGAGCCCGGTCAAGGAATGCACCATCATCATCCAAACTGAACATATTAAAAAACTGTTGAAATGGACCAAACTACCCAAACATAGCTAAATCAGACGGTTTGGCCAGGCTATGAATAATACGGTTTGGTTAACAGTTTTGAACAGGCCATGATTTTAATAAAAAGTAGATTGAAAAATATTAATCCATAGTTTATTAATCCGTATAAAATAGTTTCTTCTCATGTATATGAATCTAACAATTACAATTACAATATGCATAGGTATTTCTAATTATAATACATATAGATTACTAACTAAACTGATTCCATGCTCTTAAAAAGGTTAAACACACTATCTTTCTTTAGTGCTTTAGGCTTTAGGCTCGGTTCAATTCAAGAAGCCGATCTCTATAAACCACCACTTATCTTTCGTTTTTCAATAATCTGAATCGAATTCAACAGCAAAGCAAAAATAACAATAATCATAAATAAACCACCAGAAACAACGTAGTAAAATAATCTTTGACAGATGCACAATCTAAACACAAATATTAACCAACTAATCCTATACAAAAATAAAATATATAAATAAATAAAATAACCTTGCGTAAGATGTCAGTATCGATTCCAGACGAGCAATTACGAATGGAGAACACCACACCCAAATGTATACTCGACAGCCGATTGATATACCTGAGCACGGGAAACAGATGTGAAACGGTTCTGAGCGGTAGGAATTGGGGGTTGATACGTTGTTTGCCTGACCTTAGAGATGAGAGGGAAGGTAAATCTAAACTGTAAAACATTAGTGAATATGAATACCAACATCATTGTGTCATACCTTGTTGATTACAACTCTTGGAGGAGACTTAGGTAGCAGAACAAAGGATTAGGGTAAAACAAAAAAGAAAGAGGGATTATATATGACGGGTTAGATTATGCAGGTTTGGCATGTTTGGTCTGGGTCGGGTTCCGCGAAATTAAAAAAAAAGATTATAATTGTGACATGTGGATTGATGACATGGAAGGTGAGTTGGAGCATAGGTGGACACCTTAGAATAGGGACACCTCAGCCCTAGTTAGTCTTTTATTAGTGAAGGTAGATATTATTCCATAGCATACCAATATTATTTACAAAATATCCAAGATTAATTATCCAGCTAAACCACCGATTAATTATCCAATATTTCCAAGCAGCTAAACCAAAACTATTATCCAGTCGACCACCGATTTTTTTTAGCTGATAATATTGTCTGTCACCCACCGTCCATCAAATCTTCTCATAATATTGTCTGACCCATGGCTGCATCTTCTTCAGCCCCTCTCACTACATCTCTTCATTCCCTTCTGCACTTTATTCTCCATAAACTTACCTCGTCTAATTACCTAGCCTAGAGTCAACAAATTCATTTTGTTCTCTCCCTTCAAAATCTTCTCGGACACATAGACGGGTCTGGTGTTACTCCTGTTGAAACCATTCTTCAATCCGAAAAACCCATCCCCAATCCCGATTACACCACCTGGTTAACCAATGATCAGACTGTCTGTCTTCTCATACAGTCTTCATTATCCGAAGAAGCCATGTCTGAGGTTATAGGTCTCTCTAATGCTCGTCAACTATGGCTTGCATTGGAATCGGCCTATAGTCACCGTTCAACCGACCGTATGCACACTCTACATGACAATCTTAGATTGTTACAAAAAGGCTCCTCCACCGTGGCGGATTTTGGCCGCAAGTTTAAGGCTTTATGCGATCAATTGGCTGCTATTGGACACCCGGTCAATGAAGGTGATAAGCGTCATTGGTTCTTATGCAATCTTGGACCTATCTTTGAACATTTTTCGACTACTTACCGTGCTCTTGGGATTGCTTCCTCCCGCGAGTTACTTGCCAAATCTGAAAACCAAGAAACCTTTATGCAGTCCATTCATCCTCAGCCATCGCCTACAGCCGCATTTGTTGCGCAGCAGACTCACAATGGTAACTCGTCTCGTTCTAATAATGGCTCATCTTATACTAACCATGGTCGTGGTCATGGTGCAGGTCGTGCTCGCTCCCGACGTCCACCTCATTGGCAATTATGCAGGAAAGACAGCCACTATGCCAATACATGTCCTAGTCTTGCCACTTTTGCTCAACAGGCACCATCGCTTGATGCAAATCTGGCTCAAGCTTTTCATGCTCAGTGCCATGTCACTGATGATGACCATCCAGACAGGACTGGTGATACAGGTGCATCCGCTCATATGACTCCCTCTGAGGAGGATCTTGATGCCACTTTTGGCTCCACGGGTCATGATTTTGTTTGTTTCGGTAACGGACAAACCTTACCGGTAACAAATGTTGGAACAACATCCCTTAATAATAATATTAAATTAAAAAATGTTCTTGTTGTTCCACATCTTACTAAATGCCTTCTTTCCATAAGTAAGCTTACCAATGATTCCCCCGTTGATGTTCTTTTTTCTAACAACTTCTTTCACATTCAGGATCGAAAAACCAAGGAAATCCTGGCAAAAGGAACATGTGAAAACGGGCTCTACATTCTTCGAGAAGGCGGAACCGAATTTACAAATAATCGGGTGCAAAAAAAATTTCAGGATCAAGGCATTATGCATCGCCTCTCCTGCCCTCACACTCCACAACAAAATGGACATGCAGAGCGCAAACATCGCCACTTAACTAAAACCGGTCTCGCCATGCTTTTCAACTCCCACACTCGTGCTATTTTGTGGACAGATGCCTTTGCTTCTGCCACCTTCATTATCAATCGCCTTCCAACACCTTTACTTGATTTCATATCGCCTTTTGAGGTGTTATATGGCCACCCTCATACATATTCTAACTTTCGTGTATTTGGTTGTCGTGTGTTCCCGTATCTACGGGATTATGCTAAGCACAAGGAGTGCGGAGTGCATTTTTATAGGTTACGATGCCAAATATAAAGGTTACCAGTGTTTGGATCCTAAAACACACCGTGTCTATGTAACACATCATGCCCAATTTGATGAAGACACCTTTCCCTTCAGTGGCAATGTCTCCCCTATCGACATGGTTACTTTGGTCTTCTCAAATTTTGATGAGCACCTTCCATCGATCCCATTACCGAACCCACCTCTTGTACCTCCTCTCCCACATTCGCCTAACCCAACCCTAAACTCTCCCACTCCTTGCCCGTTTTGTCCTCATCATCTTTCCTCATATTCGGCCCAACCACCCTTAAGCTCCTCATCCTCATCTCACTCATCATTACCATCTTCGTCCCACATCCATTCCAGCCCGCAAACTGCTCCATCACCCGTTCCATTCACTTCGACCCAGCAAGTTTCCACCTCTCCCTCACCTACTCAGCCTTCACCCTTACCCGTCCCACCTACATCCGCTCCACCTCAATCTTCCGCTTCGGCCACCACCACTCACCCCGAACCCGGATCTTCAGCTACGCCGATACCATCTCATCCCATGATAACTCGATCCAAAAATGGCATTTACAAACAAAACATTATGCTAACCTTTCTTTGTTTTCAGGACCTTTACATTATGCTTTACTTGCAGCTCAAGATCCAAGGGGTTACAAAACGGCGGCCAAGCATTCTAAATGGGTTACAGCTATGGAGGAAGAACTTAAGGCATTACGGTCCAACAATACTTGGATTTTAGTTCCTCGTCCATCCAATGCAAACATTTTTGGCTCGAAGTGGATTTACAGGAGGAAGTATAAGGCAGATGGTACTATTGACATGTATAAAGCTTGCTTGGTTGCACAGGGTTTCACTCAAGTCCCTGGCCTTGATTTCTCTTATACGTCCAGTCCCGTGGTCAAGGCCTCTACGGTTCGCGTTGTTCTTGCTCTCGCCACTATTTATGGATGGTCATTGCGACAATTGGATGTTCGTAATGCCTTTCTCAATGGAAATCTTACAGAAACCGTATATATGGAGCAGCCCACTGGATTTTTTGATGCCCGCTTTCCCGGTTATGTGTGTAAATTGCAAAAGGCTCTCTATAGCCTCAAGCAGGAACCACGTGCATGGTTTCAACGTCTTAGCAATTTTTTAGCCTCAAATGGTTTTATATGCAGCAAAGCGGATACATCATTATTTATTTTCAAGAAAGGGTCTGCTATTGTCTATCTTCTTGTTTATGTAGACGATATCATTATCACTGGCAGTGATCCTACTCTTGTTCAATCGTTTATTGCTCGTTTGCATAAGGAGTTTTCTGTCAAAGATTTGGGCAGTCTCGGTTACTTCTTGGGTCTTGAAGTTACACATCAGGTCTAGTATTTTCTTGAGTCAAGCTAAATATGCTCATGACATTTTAGCACGTGCAGGGATGTTGGATTCTAAATCGGTTGACACACCTTTGTCCAATACTGATAATTTTCTCAGCAAAGGTATTCCATTTCATGATCCGACACTTTACAGGTCATTAGTTGGTGCTCTTCAGTATCTCACCATTACTCGTCCAGATCTCTTCTATGCTGTCAATCAAGCAAGTCAACATCTACAGTCGCCTACTACATCTCACTTTCAATCTGTTAAGTGTATCTTGCGCTATGTCAAGGGGACCATTGCTTTTGGACTTACTTTCTCTAAGCCAACCACAACTACTTTAGTTGGCTACTCCGATGCTGACTGGGCTAGATGTATTGAAACACGTCGCTCAACTTATGGATACTCAATTTATTTGGGTGGAAATCTCGTTTCTTGGAGTGCAAAGAAGCAACCTACTGTTTCTAGATCCAGCTGTGAATCTGAGTATCGTGTTATGGCTAACACGGCAACTGAAATTATCTGGCTTACCCATCTCCTTCGTGAGTTACATGCTCTCCCTGCAGCACGTCCAACTCTCCTACGTGACAACAAAAGTGCCATTTTTCTTAGTCAAAATCCGGTCTCTCACAAACGTGCCAAGCATATTGACATTGATTATCACTTTGTTCGAGAACTCGTCTCTTCTGGCTGTCTACACACAAATTTTGTTCCATCCAATCTCCGGGTTGCGGACATTTTCACCAAAAGTCTTTCACGACCCCTTTTTGAGAAGTTTCGGGGATTGCTTCGTGTTGGTCCCCCACCTGTTCGATTGACGAGGGGTAATAGCATTACGTAAATCATGTCAATGATTTACGCAATCATGTCCGAGATTTAAGTGTAGTTATTGTATTGATTATTGTTTCCATTTATTCGCATATGTAACGTCTATATATTGTACATCATTATAAGTAATATAATTGAGGGATTGAGTTTTACAATACTCTTCCTACGACTTCCTACTTTTAGGAGTGATGACATGGGTACCTAAATGTCCCCACTTAATAATAATCAAGAAAGAAAAGCTTAAGCTTTCTAGGAGAAGCACGAAACAGGAAAGCTGATAGCTCAATACGAGGAACCATAGCTTCTCGGACTAAGGCAGGTTCTCCTACAGTAGTGATACAGTGATTCAGGTTAAAAAGTCAACATGATTTGACTTAGATACTATGACTTATAAAGCACTCCATCAATGTCACTATTCAGCTTATAAAAGATAAAAATGTACTTACACCAAAAGGGCAAAATCTTCCTACACGAGCAAGGAAAGGAGAAAAACAACTACTAGGTATGGAAGGGGAGCTGACTCGGGTGAGCTCGTAGGCGGGAACTCTCAGCCTATAAATAGCCATCCTGATAAGTCCATTTCTCATCCCTCATTCTAATTCTCACTCTTATACTTTACGAAATAAAGCTTGAAAGCATAAACTACCTACCACACCAAAATAAAAGAGAATATAAAACACCATACCAGAATACAAACTGTACATAAACCAAACTACCTCGACCTCTGCTCAGCGGAAGTATGGGTCATTCAGACCGGGTGGCGGATATGGGTTGAATGGTGATTGAAAACATGGTTATAGTACCCCTCATTACCAAAGTTTTGGATCACACCTTCATTGGAATAGTTATCACATTGATAGTCTTCTTCGTCTCTGATGTGCTATGTATGGTCTATAAAAACTAAACTAACCTAGACACCTAGTAATATAAAACAGACTCAACTAAACTAGACCACACGATAGGCAAGTGTACCTATCAATGCAGTACAGACTAAGTAAGTCCGAGTATCGAACCCACAAGACACTAATAGAAAACAAAACTAGACTCGACTAAGACTTAAAAAGATTTGATTTAAAAGTTGATTTTGGTTTTTTAATTAAATAAAATAAATAAAGTAAATAAATAAGATAAAAAGATAGCAATGATAACTGAGGAAAATGTCAGGATAGGAAGGTAGCTACCTAGGTCAAGAATCCTACATGTAAACTCACAACTCTCGGTAATGGAAAACTGAATGGATGCCAGATTCTAAAGATAACTTAGGAAACCTTAAGACGTACTAGATCTCCTCCCGGTCTCACTAACACACCCCAAAGAATCCTAAGGAATAAAACACTGGTTATCTAGCTCGGATCGCCTACCGGTCTCACCTCACTAAGAATGCTAAGGTACTCTAATGACTTGATCACCACCCGGTCTCTCTAATCACATTACACCCTAAGATGTAAAGGAGTAATTTAATTGGGTTAACTATTACTTGGAATTGCAAGAAACTAAAGACAACTAGGATAGGATCACCTCCCGGTCTCACCTAAAATCCAACACCTAAAGCTCTAGACAACCCAACATTCCATCACCTCCCGGTCTCAAGAATGGAAGAATACTTAAGTCCTCTAAATTCTCTAATCAAGTTCCTATGGCTTTCGGATCCAAAACCATAAACTAAGCTACAAGCACCAAGCAGGTAACCCTAATAAACATCCAAACATGAAAGACATTCACCAAAACGTTTATGGAACTCTCAAAAATAATAAATCAAACTTAAGTACGCACACACATCATAATAAACACCAACTAAATCTTTACCAAAACATTAACCATTCAAAAATAAATCCAAAACCGAGAGTATAAAATTAACATGTATTCATCATACAACCTAGGTAGCTTAAAAGGTTTAGCCTATAATATTCATACACTTTCAACACCTCTTCCTTTCTCTCAGGTTCTTTCCTATTCCTATTCCTACCCGGTAAATTCATCCACCAATTCACAACACTTACCGTCTCTTTCTCCTTCCCTTTTCTTCTCCTACTCTCAATCTCCTTAAGGATTAATTTCTCCAACTCCTGATCTAGATGATCATCTATAGCCTGTAACTCATCCAACAAATCTCCTCTCATCCTAGGCTTAATCCCAAACTCAACCTGCTCTTCCCCCACACTTATGCTCAACTTACCCTCTCCCATGTCTGTAGCTCTAGAAGTAGCCAAGAAAAGAGGACCTAAAATCAATGGCACGGTATCATCCTCAGGCATATCTAACACTACGAAATCCACCGGAAACACGAACTTGTCCACCTTAACTAGAAGATTCTCAATAATACCACGAGGGAATTTGGTGGACTTGTCCGCCAGCTGGATGTACATGTGGGTGGGCTTAAGTTCTCCTAGGTCTAGTTGCTTAAAAATGGAGTATGGCATTAAATTAACACTAGCACCTAGGTCAGCAAGAGCATTCTTAATGGACAGGTCACCTATGGAACATGGAATGATAAAACTACCAGGATCATCCATATTAACTGGCAGCTTATTCTGCAAGACTGCAGAACACTCCTCACTCAAACTAACATGTGAAAGTTCCTCAAGCTTTTTCTTATTAGCCATGATGTTCTTGAGGAACTTAACATATTTAGGCATGCTCTGGAGGATTTCTATGAAGGGTAGGTTCACTTTAGGTTGCTTAATAAGTTCAATTTATCATATTGGTGATCTATCTTATTCTGCAACCACCTACCTGGATAAGGAGCAGTGGGCTTATACACTCTAGTGGGCTCTACCTGCCTCTCACTCTCTCTATCCACCACCACTCTCTCAGAAGGACCCTCACTGCTAGACACAGGACTCGATGTAGCTACTCTAGAACGTGTCCTAGTAGGTGTCTCTAACTCTATCTCTTCATCTACCGGTTCCTCCTCATCCTCAACCGGTATCTCTACTCTCTCAGTCGCACCCCTACCACTACGAGTGCTCACAGCCATCGCTGTACCCTTAGGGTTCTCCTCAATGTTACTAGGGAAAGTACCTGGTGACCTAACAGAGAGTTTCTGCAAAATATCTCCTATTTTTCTCTCTAGGTCTAACAAAGTATTCTGCTGGTTCCTAAGCATTAGGTCATACTCCTCAAGTTTCTGAGTGGTTTGCTGGTCTTTTGCAACCAGCCGAGTGAGCATCTGACTCTGACTAGCTATCATCTCCTCTATCCTCTTCAAACTGGAACCTGAACTATCACCTATGTCTCCTCTATCAGACCTCCACCCAGAATTAGATTGGTCCCTCCACCCCGAGTTATAATTATTACCATTTCCCTGGTTAGAACTACCCAAATAATCTACATGCTCACTGTTTCCTACTGGGCAGTCTATGGTGTCGTGTCCACCCCTACAAATCTCACACTTGCGTGCACTCATCTTAAGCTCTTTAACCTCTCTCGCTAAAGCCACTATAGTAGCAGCCATACTAGTCTCAGGAGTAACCTGATGAACACCTCTTGTGGTGGAGGAGGTAGACCTAGTAACAGGGATGGAATCCCCGTTGGCTGGGTTCTGCTGTTCAGCTAGAGCAAAACTCTCAAACATGTCCTTACACTCATCAGGGTCTTTTTTTATCCATAATGTGTCCCCCAGCAGCAGTGTTAAACATCTGCTGCGTAGCATAAGTGAGGCCATTATAGAATTTCTCTACAAGGGCCCAATCAGAAAGTCCATGCTGGGGACACTTGTTCAACAAAGTGTTGAACCTTTCCCAAGCCAAGTGGTATGACTCGTTTGGATGCATTCGAAATGAGTGGATTTGGTCCCTAATGCGAGCGGCCTTAAAAGGAGGATAATATTTTTTCAGAAACTTGGTCTTCAAGTCTTCCCAGGTAGTGATGGAATCCTGTGGAAGAGTATCCAACCAAGTGGCAGCACGCCCAGACAGAGAAAATGGAAAAACTCTAAGATAGATCATGTCTGGGGTGACACCTGTCTGACCAAAGGTGTCACAAATGCGCACAAAACGGGACAGATGGCCTGGAGCATCCTCATCATCCAGACCATTGAACTGAGCGGCATAGGCGATGGTGTTGATGACGTGTGAAGGAATCTGCCAAGTGTGGTTATTGGGCATGGCAGTCCGAGTAATGGGAGTTCTCACTCCCGTGGCTCCCTCACAGGCCATCTGGTGGACAGTACGTCTAGGTGGTTGAGCGTCGCCCATGATAGTAGCAGGGAGAGAAAAACGTAGCTTTTTGGTTCGGTTGATAGCACGATGTAGTTCCCTTCGAATGTCAGCAATGTCTCGCTCGGGCTTTGGTATGATCGGCTCAGATGGTTCCTGCGAACGAGTACGTGGCATAAAACTGCAAGACAGATAGGAAATAAACGCGTAAAGAAGAACAAAAATAAATAAAATATAAACAACAAATAAAAAAAACACAAAAAGAAAATAAAAACCTAAGACTCTCTAGACACACTAAAAACCAAAAAGACTCAAATAAGACCAATTAATCAGTGACGTCCTAATCAAAGGTAATTTCGCAATCGCCAAGTGTCCCCGGCAACGGCGCCAAAAACTTGATGTGCTATATATGGTCTATAAAAACTAAACTAACCTAGACACCTAGTAATATAAAACAGACTCAACTAAACTAGACCACACGACAGGCAAGTGTACCTATCAATGCAGTACAGACTAAGTAAGTTCGAGTATCGAACCCACAGGACACTAATAGAAAACAAAACTAGACTCGACTAAGACTTAAAAAGATTTGATTTAAAAGTTGATTTTTGGTTTTTTAATTAAATAAAATAAATATAGTAAATAAATAAGATAAAAAGATAGCAATGATAACTAAGGAAAATGTCAGGATAGGAAGGTAGCTACCTAGGTCAAGAATTCTACATGTAAACTCACAACTCTCGGTAATGGAAAACTGAATGGATGCCAGATTCTAAAGATAACTTAGGAAACCTTAAGACGTGCTAGATCTCCTCCCGGTCTCACTAACACACCCCAAAGAATCCTAAGGAATAAAACACTGGTTATCAAGCTCGGATCGCCTCCCGGTCTCACCTCACTAAGAATGCTAAGGTACTCTAATGACTCGATCACCTCCCGGTCTCTCTAATCACATTACACCCTAATATGTAAAGGAGTAATTTAATTGGGTTAACTATGACTTGGAATTGCAAGAAACTAAAGACAACTAGGATAGGATCACCTCCCGGTCTCACCTAAAATCCAACACCTAAAGCTCTAGACAACCCAACATTCCATCACCTCCTGGTCTCAAGAATGGAAGAATACTTAAGTCCTCTAAATTCTCTAATCAAGTTCCTATGGCTTTCGGATCCAAAACCATAAACTAAGCTACAAGAACCAAGCAGGTAACCCTAATAAACATCCAAACATGAAAGACATTCACCAAGACGTTTATGGAACTCTCAAAAATAATAAATCAAACTTAAGTACGCACACACATCATAATAAACACCAACTAAATCGTTACCAAAACATTAACCATTCAAAAATAAATCCAAAACCGAGAGTATAAAATTAACATGTATTCATCATACAACCTAGGTAGCTTAAAAGGTTTAGCCTATAATATTCATGACAAACGATAAAAACATGGTCTTGGTACCAAGGTAACACATAGTCATAAAGTTTAGAACACAAAGTAATAAAGGAAAATAACCAATATTGTGTAGCCTCGATCCCTAACCTTCCTGCCCTTCGAACTAATCCTCTCTAAAGAATATTAAGAGCGCTGCTGTCAGTCGTCTTCTGATGCAATCCCCTCTTTCGGCTGTTGTATGTTCCCCTCTAAATAATGTCGCTCCCCTCGAAGAATAATATGTCGTCTCATTATATATTTTCTGCCGTAACCTTAATGTATTCGTGGCCCAACCAACCTTCTTTCTTTTTCTTGAATGGGCCGAAGCATAGCATGCTTCATTCCTTTTCTATCTTTTTTTTATTATTTTTTTCTTCTTGCTCACGAGACTTTATTACATGGATTTCTTTACTTTCTTTTATTATTATTATTATTATTATTATTATTATTATTATTATTATTATTATTATTATTATTATTATTATTTTTATTATTTTTCTTGTTAGTATTTCCAACTCGGGTATTCTTGGCTCGACCAAAATTCCTCGTTTACGCTCCAACGTCCATGAACACCTGCTCTTAAGTGTTCATGCCTCGATTAAAATTCTTTCGTTTTGAGCTCATTTTTCACGAACACCTACAAATAATAAAATAAATAAATACATGATAAGAATGAGATAAAACGAATAAAACATAACCAAATAATATACAAAATACATAGGAAAAGATATGTGTTTTACAACACATCAAACATCCCCACACTTAAACATTTTCGTCCCTGAAAAAGACTGCAATGGAATCATAATCAGGACACTCGGTTTCAAAAACTTTTAGGTTCATTAATTAAGATCTAATTACGCATCAACCAAAACTACCGGTATTGTTGTCCACCTAAACCCAACCACCAGCTAATCAGGCCCCAATCATGTGTAGCAATTAAGTTCATGTTATTACAATCAATCTATGGGTCTCACACTCAAGATATCCAACTTCACCTAATCCCATCTCAAGCTTTCAAGGCAAAGGCTAAACCATATAGATTTACCAACCACTGTAAACTAAACTCTCTAATGTATTAGAAATTAAATTTATGATGGATGATGGATGAAGTGTATGAGCTTAGGTATATATATATATTTATTTTTTTCATACTTAACCTAGAGGTTGTCTCAACCAGAGTCACCATCCCCGAGAGCGATAGCATGAGCTTCTGCATTTTTTTTATTAACTTGACCTAGAGGGAGTTTCGATCAGAGTCACAATCCCCAAGGGAGACTATATAGGCTTCAGTTATTATTTTTATTTATATTATCTAGCCCAATTGATGGACATATGGATTTTTTAGGTGCCACTTTTCACCGAATTTATTCTCATAAAAAGGATCAAGTGTGCCATTTAATTAATAATACATATGAGCTTTCAACATACAGTAGCACCTCTAATTACTATTAGCGGTTCAGTTCTACCGTTTCTCCTAAGATGAGAACCCACAAGATATCATAATTATTAAGGTATATTAAGAACAGTGTTTTTAAACCCGAACCGGACCGGCCGGTTCGACCGGTCGGACCGGTAAACGTGAGGCACACCGGGCCGGGTCGCCATACAAGACCGCTTGTGCAGGTTGTTTTTGGTTTTTCTCAATTGAGTTCGATTTGCTGCATGTCTTCTTCATTAGTCAAACGATTTGCAGGTTTCTTCATCAGTCAAACGATTTGCCGGTCTTCTTCATCAATCAAACGATTTGTCGGCTCCTATTTGCATGTCTTCTTTGTTATTTAAACGATTTGCAGGGCTTCTTCATGACTAAAACGATTTGAAGGTTAGTTGAATGGAGTGTTTGGTGTTTGTTTTTTTTTCTTGGCTGAAACGATTAGCAAGCAAGGAGGTTTTGTACATTTATTTTTTTATTCTTCGTTGTCTTATATTAAAGAAAAGAAAATAAAGAATAGGTTTATGTTTTCAAGGTACAATTGGATTCCACTCTTTAGAATTTGATTATTATTAAAATGTAATAACTATTATATAATTATATTACTAACTTAAATTATCGAAATCAATTTAAGTTTTGTGTTTTTAATGTTTGTTTTTAGATGCTGTTCACATATTTTAGAGTTTTTTTATTATAAAATTTATATATTAGTTTTAAAAATATTTAAATGATTAATGATGTCGTCCGGTTCTTAAATCCGGTTCGACCGGTCCGACCGGTCGGACCAGTGAACCAGTAAGACGTCCGGTTCGACGTCCGGTCTGGTTATGAAAACATTGATTAAGAACAATCTTGAGACCTTTCAAAGCAAGCTGTGCCTACCGACACATCTTAAGCAAACACGCTTTCAATCTATTTATTTTCTCATATATATAATATTTTGAAAACCAAAACTCCCAATTTACTATCATTTTCCATATAAAATGCACAAAAGATTAGGGACATTTTTCTTTTCTTTTTTTTTTTCTTTTTTTTTTTGGATTTTTATGATTTATGACTCAAACTACCTAAAAATAAAACAAAGTTTCCATCCCCACACTTGAACGACACATTGTCCTCAATGTGAGAGTAGAATAAAATAAAGTAGAAATAAAAAAAATACAACAAAAAGGAACAGACTCCCCTGGACATAAGCAATGTAGCTGCAATGTAACATCGCAAAATTTTTCCTAAATTTTGTATAGGTAAAAACCACCACTTTATTTGTATTAAACTACTTTCGTACAAAAGGAACCACGTCAAATTTATATCAAAACATTTATTTTATATAATAATAATAATAATAATAATAATAATAATAATAATAACAATAATCTATAGAAGTTAGTTTTTATTTAAAACATGAAAACAAATCAAAACCCAAAGCCCAAACCCCCTTTTTCTTTAAAAACCGGAGCCCAGAAACGCAGCCCAGAAAACCGGCCCATCTCCCTTGTCCTTCACCCTTACCCGGCCCAGTACACCCCCTTTCCTTCTTTTCCCTTTTACGCGACTTGCAGACATGGAAGTTGACCAAAACATCAATGCTTGACCCTGTAAATCTAGAAGCAATTTATAATTTGACCTCACATAATAACTAATAAAATCATTCCGTTTATAACCAACACTGATCGCGTAATCCTTTCGTATATAGACGCCATGAACGCGTTTTTGACTAGACCTTGGTCAAGTAATTGAAACCTTCCATATTCGAAAAATCAGTATAAATTGAGATGATCCGAACCATCTCCTTATGCCGAAAAACACACACAAATATCCAATTACTTTCTCATTTCATCCTGTTCGCATATTTGTGCTCGGTTTGACTTTTCTGTTGACCGAGCTAAAACTTATACGATTCGTGTTTGTAAGTTCTATTTTTTCAGTAGGTTTTATTCTTCGGCAATCACACAACAATAACCCTATGATTAATTGGGTTATTGTTGTGTGAATCGTGTAATTGAAAGCTAGGGCTCGAACGGTTTAAATTGGGGAAGAACAGTTTCTGTATATGTTTTATAATTTAAAGAGACTAGAATCAAACACAACCACTGATCTAGATCAAGTGGTTGTGTCTGATGATGTTAAACAAGACCACGCGGGTTTGAGTCCCGTGTGAAACAGTTTTTGAACTTTTCTTTTTTTAAACAATTATAAATCAATTTCTCTTATAATATATAATTAATTTAATCAGAAATCAATCGTTCTTAGGGTCCAAACCAGTTGGTCTGGGCTTGTGATTTAAAACACACGAACCGGCCTAGGGCCCGGGTTCGAACCACGGCATCAACAACATTTTTTTATTAAACATATATATATATATATATATTCCTTTATATTATTTTAAAATTCATTTTAAAATACTAAAACTCTTTTATAAATTCTACAAAAATTATATTATGTTAATCTAGTGAAAAAGTTTAACATACAATTTTTAGTTTTCAAAAATTTATTTATTTAATATATATAATAAATAAATCAAGTTTATTCTATTTTATTTATAAAATTCTATAAAAATATCAAAACAATTATATAAATTTCCACAAAAATTATTCTGAGTTTTTATAACAATAAACTTTTCTAAAATGATTTTTATTCCTGAAAAATCATTTATTTAATATTTTTAATCAATTTTTGATAGTTTTAATCATAAATAAATCATAATAAATTCATTTTTCAATATTTTTGCACCAAAATTTTATATAAATTATTTCTATTTATTTGGAACAGAAATACAATTTTTAATTTAATAATTCTTTAACTTTTGTATTTTTAAATATTAAAGTTATATTTTAACAATTTGTAATAAATAGATTTAATATTCTATTTTTAAGGAAATAATTTTATAAAAATTATTTTCATACTTTAAACTTATTATTGTGACCATCTTTAAATTAAAATTTACAAAAAGACTTTTGTTTATTTATTTATCAAATTTCTCGTATTATTCAAACATTTTAATTATTAATCAAACGAGCACTTATCCTCAATTCGAAGCCCTAGAATATATTTGTAGACTAGAAAGACTTAGACATATTTATTACCTTAATTATAGGGTAATACTTGGCATTTTTGGGCAACACACTATTCTATTTTTCAAGAGATATAACATTTTGCTAAGGTGAGTTTACATAGCCCCCTTTTCTCTTTTACATTTTTGGGGTGAAACATGTTTAAACATTTTATACTATCATCTACTCATACTTACTTGTGATTCAATTACACTATCATTCTATCATTTGACTGTAACAAAAAGACATAGTACAATCATTAACAATGATCAAGCCGCCTGTTTAGATTATAGCGCTATAGGTCTGACAAACCCATCCCCCCGCATAAATTCAGGGATGATCGATAACAGTAACAACATTTAACTAACCTGCGAGTTAGTCATCAGTCGACACAAGGTTTGATTGTACAAAGACGCATTGTTACATGTCGGAATCATACTCTATCATCATACAACTATGATTGTTGTACAAACTATTGTTATCAATTATATTAAAAAACCTATGTATTCTCACCAACTTTTGTTGACCCAAAATATTTTCAAACTTAACATGTTTCAGGTTATAGCTTGCTCGAAGATTAGAGTATATGCTTGAAGATGCGTAGCTAGTATTTGTTATTTTGATGTACAAATTCTTAAAACAATTGTATGTAATTTATTTAAATTATTTATTGAAACTTATTATTTACCATGAGCTACTGAACAATCAACAATACCTGACATCCTGATGTTTCCGCCATCGGTTGGGGTGTTACATGCAAGCACTCTGAAGCTGTCCTTTTAAACCAGACCGTATAGCATTTCATTCGCGGCCTTTAACTAAAACATGACAAATAAAAACTAAAAAGAAAATATAAAAACAAATGATTGTTGGGTCGTCCCCTCCCAAATGGAGATTGAGTGCGGGTGGCTAGATCCAAACCTGCAATAAAATATATTAAACAAACCAATGACTCAAAACTGACTCTCTCCATCATCCCCACACCTGAAGGAAAGATATCCCCCAAAGTGAGTTATGAGAAAACTGACTCAGAAATAAAATAAAAGACTCTAAAAAAAATACAGAATCAACCGACTCAATATACAAAAATGCTAGAAACGTACCTGGAAGGCAAGATGGTGTAATGTGGCGGGTGATGGTAAAATAGATGAAATGGCGGTGAATGGTGGTGGAAGAAAACAGGGTGTAAAATATTTTTTTTTTCTAATTAACCCGCGCAACGTGAAGGACACTGGTGGTCTCAACACGCGTCGCAAGCGAATAAAATATAACTTTCCGGGGTAATTACTGTTCATATGAGACGAACAGGTCAGCCCAGGCTCTCCGCATTACACGAGGAACCTTTTTTCGCAGAAAGTTAATCAAATTTAATGTTTAGAAAAAAAATATCTTTTATTACCCAAACCTCCACCAAAAATCCCAATCGTAAAATATATAATTAATTACATAGGATCCGTTCATGGTGTAATTTTTCAAGCCTAAGCAAACACGAAAACCTGCAAAACAAGACAAGACACAAACCAAAAACAAACAAAAACATCTAATCCTAGAACTCTACAAACTCTACAACTTGGAAGCATCCAAGTGTGCCTATGCATCAATCACTCTAGCATCGGGTGGCTTCTCCTTGCAATACGAACCACCCCAGAAATCATACACCTTCAACACCTCTTCCTTTCTCTCAGGTTCTTTCCTATTCCTATACCTACCCGGTAAATTCATCCACCAATTCACAACACTTACCGTCTCTTTCTCCTTCCCTTTTCTTCTCCTACTCTCAATTTCCTTAAGGATTAATTTCTCCAACTCCCGATCTAGATGATCATCTATAGCCTGTAACTCATCCAACAAATCTCCTCTCATCCTAGGCTTAATCCCAAACTCAACCTGCTCTTCCCCCACACTTATGCTCAACTTACCCTCTCCCATGTCTGTAGCTCTAGAAGTAGCCAAGAAAAGACGACCTAAAATCAATGGCACGACATCATCCTCAGGCATATCTAACACTACGAAATCCACAGGAAACACGAACTTGTCCACCTTAACTAGAAGATTCTCAATAATACCACGAGGGAATTTGGTGGACTTGTCCGCCATCTGGATGTACATGCGGGTGGGCTTAAGTTCTCCTAGGTCTAGTTGCTTAAAAATGGAGTATGGCATTAAATTAACACTAGCACCTAGGTCAGCAAGAGCATTCTTAATGGACAGGTCACCTATGGAACAAGGAATGATAAAACTACCAGGATCATCCATATTAACTGGCAGCTTATTCTGCAAGACTGCAGAACACTCCTCAATCAAACTAACCTGTGAAAGTTCCTCAAGCTTTTTCTTATTAGCCATGATGTTCTTGAGGAACTTAACATATTTAGGCATGCTCCGGAGGATTTCTTTGAAGGGTAGGTTCACTTTAAGTTGCTTAATAAGTTCAATTTATCATATTGGTGATCTTGTAACACCCCAACCGATGGCGGAATCATCGAGGTGCCACGTAGTGACGATTGTTCAAAAGCTCATGGTACTAAAATGTAAATATATGATTATTGAATATTGTATTACAACATGTGAAATTAAATACAAGACATCAAAAATAAAGATAATTAATTGATTTAATCTAAGTCCAAAGTCCTATGTGAAGCGTCAAGCAGCTTATCCTGAAACATGCACGAAAATAATTTTGTCAACATATGATGTTGGTGAGTACTACTTAGTTTTGTACGTATAGTATAAGTTTTGAAAAGTAGTACAATTCATGTGTCTAGCATCACCAAGGCATTATGTAAACACGCAAGTAACCAAACAAGACAAAGATCAAATGTAAAGTTTGTACAATGTAATTGATAATGAGCACCTCGACACGTGTGAGTCTAAAAGAGCACCATAACACAAAATTATGTCTAAATGAGCACCGTAACATAAGTTACGTCTATGTGTAAAGAGCACCATAACATAAGTTATGTCTAGATGTATGATTTTGTATGTAAGCTACGTTCATGTTCAATCATAAGCACAAGATAATCAAGACACGTATATGAATTGTAAATGAATAAAAATGTATGTGTAAATGAATACGAAGGTTTTGTATACTTGTGCATGAATCACCCCAAAAGTTGTAAAAGCGAAAAAGGGGATAAGTAATACTCACCTTAGCGAGGTGATAAGTCTTGTATAATTGAATAAGTGTAATCCAACGTTGTCAAGTGTCACCCTATGTATAAGGTAACAAATAAGTCTAAGTCTATCTAGTCTATAAGTATTTTCTAGGGTTTCGAATTGGGGATAAGTATTTATTTGATTAATAATCAATTTGTTTATTAAATATAAGAAATTTAATAAATAAATAAATAAAAGTCTTTTTGTAAATTTTTAAGTTGAATATAGTCACAACATAAGGTTTTAAGTATGAAAATAATTTTTAAAAAATTATTTTCTTGAAAATAGAATATATAATCTATTTATTTCAAATTGTCTAAATATAACTTTAATATCTAAAAATATTAAAATTAAAGAATTTCTGAATTAAAAATTTTATTTCAGTTCTAGATAGTTAGAAATAATTTATATAAAATTTTGGTGCAAAAATATTGAAAAATGAATTTATTATGATTTATTTATGATTAAAACTAACAAAAATTAATTAAAAATATAAAATGCACGGTTTTTCTGAAATAAAATTAATTTCAGAAATGTTTAAGGATATACAAGTTTAGAATAATTTTTGTGAGATTTAATAAAATCGTTTAGATATTTTTATTGAATTTTATAATTATAAATGAATAAACTTGTATTATTAATAATATATATTAAATAAATTATTTTTGAAAAACTAAAAATTGTAAAATGAACTTTACCATTAGAAGATCATACAGTAATTTTTGTAGAATTTAAAAACCACTTTTAGTATTTAAAAACTATTTTAAAAGATTAATATATTACATATACATGTAAAAGGAACAAAAAAATAGTTGGTTATGGGAATCGAACCCGGGCCTCTGGCCGGTTCGGGTTTTATCACAAGCGTGGCCACCAACTGAGCCACACCCTGAGAACGAGTTAAACTGGATTGATATTAACTATATAGGTTTCTTAAGTTTGATTTATAAATATAAAGAAAAATAGAAAGATGATGCCTGGACTCGAACCCTCAGTCAGGGCCGGTCCAAGCTTCATGTTATGGGTGTTCAACCAACTGATCTGGGGATCAGTTGTGTTTTAATCCATTCTGTTTTAAATATATACTCAAGCCTGCAGAGTGTTCTTCCCCAATTCAAAGGTTTCGAACCCTAGGATTTCAATAATACGATTCAACAATCAATAGCCCCTGTAATGTTGGGGCTATTGCTCGTATATAGCCGATTAACAAAGCCCACAAAGAAAAACGAACTTACAAATGCGAAATCGATGGTTTATGGGCGGTCAAACTAAAGTCAAACCAAGCTCGATTGCACGGATTATAGTGAAAACAGAAAGAAATTTAGAGTGGGAGAATGATTTTCGGTGTGTTTAGGTTGTAGGGAAGGCTTCAATTTATAGGAAAACGCAGAAATGGAAGGTTGAATTGATTTGTCAATCAAGGTCAACGTCGAGCCTTTTCTGGCTCATTGTGAGCTGTTATTGTGATAATTACAAGTTGGGATTGACGCGTTTACTATGGTCGGTCACTAATTAACAATCAATTACGAAGTTTCCATCCAATTTGCCTTAATAATGTGGTCAAAGGTGTTGGTTGACAAAATGCTTGATTTGCTCCTTTCTGTGTACAGCGAAGGGATCAGGGGAAACAAAAAAATAAGAAAAAGGAGCAATACTAGTGGGCCATTATGCAAGTAAATGGTGAGGTTGATTCCTAAGATTATGCAAATTAAATGGTCAAAGTTTGGCTTGTGTCTTGGTTCTGCAGGTCACGAAAACAAGAAGAGGGAAACAAGAGTTTTGGGCCTTTCCCTTTTTGGGCTGGTTCTTGGGCTCAGCAGGGCTCCGAAACCTTTTTTTTTTTTGGGCCGAGTAATAAGTCTGGGCCGCATCAGATGGGCTCAGGATCAGGTTGGGTTTAAGGGTGTTTGGGTTGGGTTATGTAAATGGGTTAGGATGGTTGGTTAATATAATGTCCAAAACCAACTTTATTATTATTATCATTATTATTATTATTATTATTATTATTATTATTATTATTATTATTATTATTATTATTATTATTTATTATTATTATTATTATTATATAAAATAAAAAGAAAAGTGACGGATGTCACAGCATCCCCTACTTTTAGAAACTTCGTCCCGAAGTTATTAGAAACATAGGGTTATGGATGTTTGGGTAAAAATTAAGATAACCATGGTTTGGAAAATTCGAATGTTTTGGGTAAGAGGTTTGATAGGTGTGAGTTAAGGATTGGATTAGGTTCGTCTCGAATAATAAGGGGAATAAGCATCTACTAAAACACTAAACTTCAAGTTTTAGGAATCCTAAAATAAATGTACGTGTTGATTTACTATAGAAATACCAAATGAACTACCGAGTAACTAGAGTTTGTTCCTGGTCCGACTTCCAGTCACACTTTCAATGCATCATTAGTGTTTATATATAGGGTGTACCGCAGCTAACCCACCACACCTTTGATACATTGAAAATGTACTGGATGCCTACCAAAAACTCTAATAGAATTTCATACCACCTTAACGCACCTGTAAATTCATGATTACGTTCCGGACCGGAATCATCAATTTACCTTACATTAAGGTTTTATGTCCTTCTATGAACCTAATCTAACAACACATTAAAGCAAATAAATTTCACAAGAAGATGACACATCAAACACGTTGGGTTATAATGAGGCGTTATCAATGAAATGAGGCTATGTAATAATGAGGTCAATTGCATTGGTTCGCAACGACTTGTAAGCATAACAAAATTTGCGTGGTTTGTTGGTCTTTTGCAACCAGCCGAGTGAGCATCTGACTCTGACTAGCTATCATCTCCTCTATCCTCTTCAAACTGGAACCTGAACTATCACCTATGTCTCCTCTATCAGACCTCCACCCAGAATTAGATTGGTTCCTCCACCCCGAGTTATAATTATTACCATTTCCCTGGTTAGAACTACCCAAATAATCTACATGCTCACTGTTTCCTACTGGGCAGTCTATGGTGTCGTGTCCACCCCTACAAATCTCACACTTGCGTGCACTCATCTTAAGCTCTTTAACCTCTCTCGCTAAAGCCTCTATAGTAGCAGCCATACTAGTCTCAGGAGTAACCTGATGAACACCTCTAGTGGTGGAGGAGGTAGACCTAGTAACAGGGATGGAATCCCCGTTGGCTGGGTTCTGCTGTTCAACTAGAGCAAAACTCTCAAACATGTCCTTACACTCATCAGGGTCTTTTTTTATCCATAATGTGTCCCCCAGCAGCAGTGTTAAACATCTGCTGCGTAGCATAAGTGAGGCCATTGTAGAATTTCTCTACAAGGGCCCAATCAGAAAGTCCATGTTGGGGACACTTGTTCAACAAAGTGTTGAACCTTTCCCAAGCCAAGTGGTATGTCTCGTTTGGATCCATTCGAAATGAGTGGATTTGGTCCCTAATGCGAGCGGCCTTAAAAGGAGGATAATATTTTTTCAGAAACTTGGTCTTCAAGTCTTCCCAGGTAGTGATGGAATCCTGTGGAAGAGTATCCAACCAAGTGGCAGCACGCCCAGACAGAGAAAATGAAAAAACTCTAAGATAGATCGTGTCTGGGGTGACACCTGTCTGACCAAAGGTGTCACAAATGCGCACAAAACGGGACAAATGGCCTGGAGCATCCTCATCATCCAGGTCATTGAACTGGGCGGCATAGGCGATGGTGTTGATGACGTGTGAAGGAATCTGCCAAGTGTGGTTATTGGGCATGGCAGTCCGAGTAATGGGAGTTCTCACTCCCATGGCTCCCTCACAGGCCATCTGGTGGACAGTACGTCTAGGTGGTTGAGCGTCGCCCATGATAGTAGCAGGGAGAGAAAAACGTACTTTTTTGGTTCGGTTGATAGAACGACGTAGTTCCCTTTGAATGTCAGCAATGTCTCGCTCGGGCTTTGGTATGATCGGCTTAGATGGTTCCTGCGAACGAGTACGTGGCATAAAACTGCAAGACAGATAGGAAATAAACGCGTAAAGAAGAACAAAAATAAATAAAATATAAACAACAAATAAAAAAAACACAAAAAGAAAATAAAAACCTAAGACTCTCTAGACACACTAAAAACCAAAAAGACTCAAATAAGACCAATTAATCAATGACGTCCTAATCAAAGGTAATTTCGCAATCGCCAAGTGTCCCCGGCAACGGCGCCAAAAACTTGATGTGCTATATATGGTCTATAAAAACTAAACTAACCTAGACACCTAGTAATATAAAACAGACTCAACTAAACTAGACCACATGACAGGCAAGTGTACCTATCAATGCAGTACAGACTAAGTAAGTCCGATTATCGAACCCACATGACACTAATAGAAAACAAAACTAGACTCGACTAAGACTTAAAAAGATTTGATTTAAAAGTTGATTTTTGGTTTTTTAATTAAATAAAATAAATAAAGTAAATAAATAAGATAAAAAGATAGCAATGATAACTGAGGAAAATGTCAGGATAGGAAGGTAGCTACCTAGGTCAAGAATCCTACATGTAAACTCACAACTCTCGGTAATGGAAAACTGAAAGGATGCCAGATTCTAAAGATAACTTAGGAAACCTTAAGACGTACTATATCCCCTCCCGATCTCACTAACACACCCCAAAGAATCCTAAGGAATAAAACACTGGTTATCTAGCTCGGATCGCCTCCCGGTCTCACCTCACTAAGAATGCTAAGGTACTCTAATGACTCGATCACCTCCCGGTCTCTCTAATCACATTACACCCTAAGATGTAAAGGAGTAATTTAATTGGGTTAACTATGACTTGGAATTGCAAGAAACTAAAGACAACTAGGATAGGATCACCTCCCGGTCTCACCTAAAATCCAACACCTAAAGCTCTAGACAACCCAACATTCCATCACCTCCCGGTCTCAAGAATGGAAGAATACTTAAGTCCTCTAAATTCTCTAATCAAGTTCCTATGGCTTTCGGATCCAAAACCATAAACTAAGCTACAAGCACCAAGCAGGTAACCCTAATAAACATCCAAACATGAAAGACATTCACCAAGACGTTTATGGAACTCTCAAAAATAATAAATCAAACTTAAGTACGCACACACATCATAATAAACACCAACTAAATCGTTACCAAAACATTAACCATTCAAAAATAAATCCAAAACCGAGAGTATAAAATTAACATGTATTCATCATACAACCTAGGTAGCTTAAAAGGTTTAGCCTATAATATTCATGACAAACGATAAAAACATGGTCTTAGTACCAAGTTGTTAAAACCTGAAATAACAAAATAAAGCACTACCATTTGACAACATTTTATATCTTATAACTCACTTTAAAACATCTTAGTGCACAATTCTTTACCAACCCATCATTTTTTCATATAACATAAAGATTTCACTATAAAAGTCAAATTAATAACCCAAAAGCCATAAACAAGAAACTACAAGCGAAGAAAATCCAACCCATATTCAAAACTAACAAAACTCTTAATCCTATCACAACTTAATACTCAATCTATTAAACTCGGTGACAAAAAAAAAGTCAAAATCATATACCAAACTAACAACAAAATAACAAATTCACAACTCAAAAGCTAACAAAACCAAACCCAAATTCAAAAAACCAACAAAACTCCAAATCGAATTACAATTCACCACATATTAACCAAATCTAATCTGCTCGACCAAATTCACGCAACATGCTTGACCAAATGTCAGACAACGATAACGAAAACAACAAACATGGTCAACTAAAACTAACCTGGAATAATCAAGAAGAAGAAGATTTAACGATAATCAGTGAAGGAACAATGAAGAAAATTGGATCGGGTGGGTTCTCCCTGGGGTTATGGATCATGCATGGGGTAGTGGCAATGGGCAGCTACAGATACATGGGATCAGGTGGTTCATGGCGGTGGTGAATACTTTGATTAGGGTTAGAAGCCAGACGATCGGAACGAATTGGTAGAAAGAGGAGGGTAGTTGGCCTGCTTAATGGCGTTGTAGTGCAGGCTTGGATGAGGGTGAGAGACGATATATCTTGGTGGGTGAAGTATGACGATGGTGATGTATTGATCAGAGAGATGGGAAAGGTACAAACTAATGATATACACATTCATACATGCATACATATTTATACACATATAAAATCTCACTGTTTGACGGTCACAGGTACAAACTCGACATCGACACGTTTAAGATATGGCTTCCATCTCAATATCATGGATACATTACAGACATTCGAAATGTCCGTGGAGACGGTAACTGTGGGTTCTGATCCGTAGCTGTGTGTTTAGGGTGGGAAGAGAATATGTGGCACTTTGTCTGGTTGGCCATCCACGGTCCGTCGAATCATTGCCAATCATTGCCAATGATTACCATTGGTAATCATTTGTATGTTAGGGGACGGGTCGTGGGGGCCTCCATGGCCCGTCATTTTTTCTTCGGTTGGCCCTCCACGGGCCGTGGAGGCCACCACGGGTCGTCGTTTTTGTCTGGTTGACCATCCACGGGCCGTCGAGGCCTCCACGGTCTGTGGAGGGGGTGTCTAGATAAAAAACCCTAATGTCTGGATAACCGGAGCCTTTGTTATGAGATATATATATATATATATATATATATATATATATATATATATATATATATAGGGGAAGGGTTTATCGAGAAGCGTGCGTGAGAGTGTGGAGAGATATAGAGAGGGGGAGGGTTTATCAAGATTTTTTACCGTCATGATTTTTACTTTTTGACGGAAAATTATTGACACGCAGAAAAAAGCGTCAAGAGTTTATTAGTTTTTACCAAAGATGACATTTTTTATGACATACACTTTTGCATGTCATTAAATTTGTGTATGTCATGCTTTGCATGCATTAAAGGGTATTTTTCTAGTAGTGATCAATGTTACATCGCTGCTAGCGACCACCAACATCGGAAAAGCTCCTAAGAGCAAAATAAATGAAAAGGGAAAAATGTAACATTCGGCCCCTCTCACCACCAATATTGTCCGCTTTGCCCACCCAGAGCTCACGGATTTGTTTTTGGTTGCCCCAGTGGAGACTTCCCAGGAGGTCACCCATCCTGGTACTGCTGCCACCTGAGCACGCTTAACTGTGGAGTTCTCCTCTCATCCACTAACATTAAGCCCCAAAACGCGTTAATTATTTAAGAGGCAAGATATTACTTATGAACCAAGGATCTCTCCTGGCCACGGCCAATGTGGGATTTTTCTGGGGTGTCACATTCACCCCCCGTTAGAGTCTCATCGTCCCTGATGAGGTATGCACCCACCATCCCGAACGGCACAGGAGTGGCTCTGATACCATCTGTAACACCCTGCCCCTCTCACCACCAATATTGTCCGCTTTGCCCATCCAGAGCTCACGGATTTGTTTTTGGTTGCCCAAGTGGAAACTTCCCAGAAGGTCACCCATTCTGATACTACTCCCACCTGAGCACGCTTAACTGTGGAGTTCTCATCTCATCCACTAGCATTAAGCCCAAAACGCGTTGTGATAGTGAGGGTGACCACTCCCTTATAAGGAGTTATGTTCTCCCTTACACAACCGATGTGGGATCTTACATTCCACCCCCCTTAGGGAGCCAACGTCCTCGCGGGCACGACTGGCACACCGATCCGGGCCCCGGCTCTGATATCATCTGTATCATCTGGCCCCTCTCACCACCAATATTGTCCGCTTTGCCCACCCAGAGCTCACGGATTTGTTTTTGGGTTGCCCAAGTGGAGACTTCCCAGGAGGTCACCCATCCTGATACTGCTCCCACCTGAGCACGCTTAACTGTGGAGTTCTCCTCTCATCCACTAACATTAAACCCCAAAACGCGTTGGTGATTTAAGAGGCAAGACATTACTTATGAACCAAGGATCTCTCCTGGCCACGGCCGATGTGGGATTTTTTTGGGGTGTCACAAAAAATAACACCGAACAAAAAGCAGACGTAAAATCTCTAAACCACGCATGCACGTTGTGGCGTGTTAATGCAAAGAACTTAGACCGAAACGTATAGCATAGAAAAGAATAACTAAATTAATCTAAGACCCGCATGTTGCGCCGAGCCTGCCAAACAGGGAAAAAATAGACGCGTTGTAACGAGCATATCAAATGAAAAAAAAATAGACGAAAAAACATTGAACCCCTCACACACATTGCGACATGTTAACTTGAAAATTTTAAAATGAAACGAAAAACTTGCAAAATAAGACAAGTATGGAGGACCGAAGCTGAAAGTTAAAAAACTGTTGGGATAAAATTGCAAAAGGTGAAAACTTTTGGGTCAAAAGTAAAAAAACTAAAAGAGCTAAATTACAAAATATAAAAAGTTTGGGGTTAGAAGTGAAAAATCATTAAAAAAAAAAACCCCAAAGCACAGGAAATTATGCCATAAATACTTAGAGCACCTGTAGTGGAGCACGTTATACGGCGTTATTAGCCCTATAGCGCCGGGGAACACCGCCCCCCCAGGCGCTATAGGGCGTTTTGAAGGGCAAACGTTTTGGACATAGCAGGCGTTTTGGCTTGCATTGGGAAGAGTGGGGTTGAATGCTCTTTTGACCGGGGAACACTCGAGGTGTTTAAAAAAAAAAAAATTAATTTTTGTTTTATAAATACCCACTACACACTTGATCTCTTCACCACTACACAAAACACACACACTACACAAGAGCAAAGCACTACACTTGATCAAACCACCACTAACATGAATCCTTTCGGTCAAGGTTTCGGGTTTGGTTCCCAAACCAGTGGCGAAAACACCCGACCTATAGCTCCGGGTTCGGGATCAAACCCGCAAAGTTTCACGCACCTCTTAAACCAACCGTATGGTTGGGACCCGAACATGTATAATGTTAACATGGGAGGGAGTTTTGGGATGCCCATAGGAGGTGGGTTTGGCCAAACACAAGTGTACGGGTCATCCCAAATGTTCGGCTCTTCAAATGCTTGGCAAGAGTCGGTTCCGGAGACACAAGGCCCGGTTGAAGAGGAAGAGCCCGGGCGAGGCAAGGCACCCGCGCGACGGAGTCACGCAAGAAAAGAGACGGGCGGTCGTGCCAAGAAAAAGGTTATACCATGGACCGACCACGAGTTGTACTCGTTAACCCGAGCGTGGGTTGACGTGTCGGAGGATCCTGAAGTCGGTAAGATATTATATATTTTTTTGGTAATGTTAAATTTTTTTGGTAAGATATATAATTTTTGGTAATGTTATATTTTTTGGTAATGTTTTTTGGTATAATGTTATATTTTTTGGTAATGTTTTTTGGTAATGTTATATTGTTTGGTAATGTTATTGTTTTTGGTATGTTTTTTTCAGCCAACTATCAATCTAAAGGCGATTTTTGGAAAAGAGTACGGGAAATATTTTTTGATCTCTCTGGTAAAGGAGATGGCTACCGGGAGAACGATTCGATATCGGGCAAGTGGACCGATATCAACCAAAAATGCACAAATTTTCAGGGCATTTATCAGCGCACCAAGTTCGGGTGGAAAAGTGGGCAAAGTGACGAGGATGTCTTTGTGGCGGCTTTGGAAGAATACAATCAGACGTACGGGAATTTCCCGTACGTGAAATGTTGGCGCGTGCTGAAAGACTGCACCAAATGGCACCCCGTGCGCCCAACTGTTGGATCTTCTTCATCTAGGGCCAAAAATATGAGGCCTTCAAAAAAGTCGAGGACCTCTGACTCGGTTGATCCCGAAACGCCTACGTCTGACGCGCGTTATGTCGACCTCAACTCACCAGAAGAAAATCCCTTTTTTGCAGGGGAGGAGGGGGCGGAGGAGCTACCTCGTCCCCCCGGTCGACGGGCTGCTCGAGCCGCACGGACGGAGTCTTCGTCGGGGGTTGATAAGTTAGTCCCGGCATTTGCTGAAATGAACCAGCGGCTCCAAGACTTGCGCGATATCGGGGCTCAGCGTATCCAAGAAAACCGAGAGGTCGTTGACATCATGAAGGAACGACAGTTTGAACGCGACTTTGCTTTTTACACGTCAAACTTTGACCACCTAGAGGGGAAAGCGCTGGAAATGGCTATGAGCCGAAAGGCAAAAATCGAAAAAAAATATGGTTTCTAGTATTTTTATCTTTTATTTATGGTTTGTAATTTTTTTTTTTAGTATTTGTATTTTTTTTTTTGTTTTAGTATTTGTAATTTTTTTATTTTTAATGAAATATTATTAAGTATTAAATATTCTTATTTAAATAAAAAACAATAATTAACCAATCATTACCAATCATTTATAACCCCAACATAACCCTCCTTCCCACTACACCCTCTTTTTCCATAACCCCAACATAACACCTTTTCTATTACTTTTTAATATTTTAATCCTATAACCCCAACATAACTATCCACCACTACACATACCCTTATCATAATAGTACTGAAATTATGCCATAAATACTCGTACGTAGCCCGTTTAGCTAAATAGGTTCGTATGTTCAACTTGAAACTGGCCAAATTTATTTAGACTAAACCTAAACAGCAAATTTTGTGGTAAATTTGTATCCTATTTTGAATTCTTGAATTCTTGAATTCTGTGAGAAATTCACACACCTAGTTTAGTAGTTTTCACCATTCTAGCCCTCATGAGTTCAAAACGAAAGAAAACACTATATATTCTGATTTTGTATTATCGCCAAGTTAACAAACTCGAATTCAGCAACATGACCTAACCCAATTTTTGCCATCTCACAGGTACAAAAACTAATGCCAAAGAAAGTCCAGTAATATAATTATAACATAAATCATGCGAATAAGACATAGCGTATGTTTGGCAAGGAGCTTCTGAAACAAAATAAATAAATAAATAAATAACGACTCCTAAATTTTTAAGCCTAAGATGAAATATTATTAGTGTTAGATGGAAATTACAGTTGTATTGACAATGACCTTAATCTAAAAATATATAACTAAATTACTCTATAAATAGATTAATAAGTCTAGTTAACATTAGACCTTAACTTTCTTGGCTATTTGGTTTAATCAAAGGACAAACGAGTTTTAACACAAACAGTGATTAACAAATAAAAATTCTCTAGAACTTGTTACATGTTTTATAAGTAAATCATTAACATTATACCTTAATTTCTTGGCTATTTGGTTTTACCAGAGGACACCCGAGTTTTCACAAAAAATAATAATAATAATAATAATAATAATAATAATAATAATAATAATAATAAATAAAAAATAAATAAAAAAATTGATAATAACAAGCAAAAAATGATAAATAAATAAAAATTCTCTAGAACTTGTTACATGTTTATCATTAATATTATATACCTTCAAATTTGTTTTGGCTACATGGTTTAATCAGAGGACAAACGAGTTTTAACAAAATAAATAAATAAATAAATAATAATAATAGTAATAATAATAATAATAAAACAAGGATTAATACATAAAAACTTTCTAGGACTTGTAACATCTTTATAAATAAACCCTTGAATAATTTAGAATCATATAAATATGTTTAGTCCTTATATTTATTAGGATTTTTATTTTGATTTTTTTAGATTGTATCTAGTTCCATAATCTAAAAAATAGTTTTTATATACTTTATTGTTATTTTTTCTATAATTTTATCATTTTTAACATTTATTTAATTAATATTGTATTTCTATATTAAATTGTGTAACATTGGAGAGGTTCTTTCCAATGCGTTGAACGGAAAGGGAGGTTTAAACAAAGATGAGATGATTAAGACGGCTCGTACCGAGTACCGTCTCGTGCATAACAATAACTTTTCCAGCGTTGCGGTTTGAAGAATTATGGGAAACCGCTTTACACAACAATAAGTTTTATAATCATGTCTTTTATATTTACGTGTTTTTTTTAGTATTTTTATTTTAATGTTATATCTTTTTATTTATTTAAATGTTATTTTGTTTTGTTGAATTTAAATAAATTACAAATTTAAATAAAATAACAAAATAAATAAACGATTGAGTAATGAGTGGGAGCTTTATTTCATTAAATGTGTGTTATTGGTAGGAGGCAATGGAGTCCACTATTGACGTGACGCTGAGGTGGTCCATTCCATACTATATAGCCTTAGTGGGATTTAGCAGCAGAGGTTGGGGGTGGCTGACTAGTGGTGGATCCAACCCAATCTTGTGGATTCTAGGAACCACTCGGTTTAGAGTTCCTGGATCTACCATTGTGGCCGACACGACGTTGGTGATGATGACTAGTAGGTGGTTGTGTTAACGATGCTAAGACAACAAAGTTAGCATTGTGGGGCGGTGGTGCAACCAATAGGTGGTGGCCCTAGTGACCACTACATTACCACCATCCAACTCAGCGCCACGTTAACATCCCTTTTCAGTTTCACTATATCTCTCCTCCACTGACATGAGGTGTGGTTCATTAACCGCACCATCACAACAACCTTCCTCCACCTCACTACCCTCACCATCTAAAATTGTCACCATCACTCCCAACATCCACTTTTTTGCTCGTGGCCTTCATGGAGCTTTCAACGCTCATGACGATCACGAAGCAATGGGGTGGTGTTCAATTCGTGGCCACAACAACCACGTCACTCCACGATCACTACACCGCACGACCCTAGTGTTTTGTTATTCAACATTATTACAACTTCAAATATTTTTAATAGATTACAATTCCTTTAAATTTTAATTTGAGTTAAATGCCAATTTAGTCCCTGAGGTTTGTAAAAAATGATCACTTTCATCCAAATCTTTTTTTTTGTCAATTTAGTCCATGTGGTTTCATTTTTTTGTCATTTTAGTCCCTGTGGATTAACAAGATTTGGATGAAAGTGGCGATTTTTGACAAACCTCAGGGACTAAAATGACCAAAAATGAAACCACAGGGACTAAATTGACAAAATAAAAAGATTTGGATAAAAGTGGCAATTTTTGACAAACCTCAGGGACTAAATTGGCAATTAACTCTTTAATTTCTTTTGGAAAACTTCAATATCCAGTTCTGTAAAAAATTTACCCGAACTAAATGCACCCATACATATATAATTTGAGATTTGTTTTATTGGTTTCCATGCCATCGGTGCACATATTATCTCATGTGTGAAACATACATATTAATATACCATATATAGTTGTGAGTGCATAATCATGTCTTTCAATCGAATACAAGTCATGAATGTTGCATGCCTAAATAATTTGATTCAAATCCTGAATGGAAGAAACGTGTGACCTCTGAAACTCATGTAAACAAAGGCTATTGTTAGTCTCATCTACGGAGTTTCAGGTTTGTCTCTTTTGACTTACTTTGATATGAGAGTATATTTTTTTTGAACGGCAAAACGCTTTATATATATATAAAGAGCCAGCAAGGGGCTGAGATACAAACGAAAAGAAAAGAACGAAAATACGACCAAACCACTACAAACAACCCGAAACATCAAAGTCTAACCAGTTGGCCCATGACGGGCAACGAATATTGGCCCTATTACTAACCCAAACGAAGCTGTCCTCCTTGATCAGGTCTACAATTCTGCGCGCCTGGATGAAATTGCCTTCAAACACCTTAGCGTTCCTCGCGAGCCAAAGCCTCCAAACAGTAGCGCAAACAACTGTGGAAACCAAACGTTTCCATCTTTTGCAGCCAGGGGTATCACCAATAGCCTTAACAAGATTTCCCAGGTTGTCGCAATCGGTCGGGTACTTGATTCTCATCCAAACACAAATCTCCCACCCTATCCCTTTAGAAATCAAACAGTTAACAAACACATGGTTCGCGTCTTCGTAGCCGATACCACACCTATCACATCTGCAGTCATGTACCGGAATGCCCCTAGCAACCAACTCGGACTTCACAGCGATCCTACCCATCAGGGCTCTCCACAACAGTAAATTGCATTTTGGCGGCACCCACGAGTCCCAGCAGATCTGGACATCATTCGATACCCCAGATTTAGCAAGGTCCAGCTCCCTTCTAATCCCTCTAACTGAGAAATCCACCCCGTCATCATTATCCCAGAACCAAACATCTCGACTGCCTTGGATTTTGACGTTACTGAGAAGGCGTAAAAGTTCGCCATACCTGCCCCAACTGATACGATTAAAGGTGTTACTCCTACATTTCCAAATCCATTGGATCCCGTTATCATTCTGCACCATACAAGAAGCGACTGACCCGTCTTTTGCAGCAGCCATACGAAAGAGATCAGGGAAAGCTACGGATAACGGTTCGTCCAGAAGCCAAGGATCCTTCCAAAAACGGATGAGCTCCCCGTTCCCAACTTTGACCTCTAACTTATCTTGAATCCGAATGCCCAACTTAAATAGGACCTCCTCGACCCCACTTACATCCTTCCAAACACCAGGGAGCACGTTACGAACATGAATAATCTTTTTACCATTTTCTGCCTTATGAATGGATCCAACAACCCTTGCCCACAGCTGGTGCGGGTCCGACTTATACCTCCACCACCATTTAGCTCTCATAGCAATACTAAAGTCCTCTATACTACCCAAGCCGAGGCCTCCGTTCGCTTTTGGTGTGATCAACTTATCCCATTTTATCCACCTAACTTTGCTAGCCCTGCAAGTTTTTCCCCAGACGAAATCTCGTCTCAGAGCCTCAAGCTTCTTAGTGATACATTTAGGGGCTGAAAATATCGATAAGTAATAGATGGGAGGCTTCCCAAAACAACTTTGGCCAACGTCACCCAACCCGCGAGTGATAATTGTCTAGCTTTCCACCCGGACAACTTTTTGTGGAATTTATCAATGATCGGCTGCCAATGACGCGCCCTTTTCATGTTCGCCCCAATCGGGATACCCAAATATACAAATGGGAGGATACCGGCTTTGAATTTCAATACATCCGCCATTCGAGTAACTTCACTGTCATCCACCCCTACACCAAATAATTGACACTTTTGGTGATTCACTTGCAGCCCCGTAACCAAGTTGACCCATCTAAGAAACCGACCAAGGCTACGGACATTAAACTCAGACCATTCCCCAATGAAGATGACGTCGTCGGCGTAGCAAAGATGAGACAGAAGCGGCCCGTCATTTGGCAGCCCAACCCCGTGAAACATACCCATCTCGACCGTTCTATTCATAAACATGGTAAGAACTTCCATTGCTATAATAAAAAGAAACGGCGAAAGCGGATCTCCTTGTCTAAGGCCCCTTTTGAAACGAAACTCGCCCGTAGGGGTGCCATTTATTAAGGCTGAACCAGTCCCCGAGCTCAAACAACTTCTAATCCACTCGATCCATTTATCGGGAAACTTCATATACGCCACGACCTGAAATAAACATTTCCAATTCAGCGTGTCATACGCTCTTTTGAAGTCAACTTTGAAGATAAGAATCTGCCTTTTTTGCTTCTTCGCCCACGAAACCACCTCGCTAGTAACCAGTGGGCTATCAAGGATGTATCTCCCTTGAACAAAAGCCGATTGTGTGGAGGAGATAATATGCGGCAGAACCTTTTTCAGCCTGGACGTCAGGGACTTAGAAATGATTTTATAAATTGAACCTACAAGCGAAATGGGTCTGAACTCATCAAGAACTTGTGGGTCAGACGTCTTGGGGATTAGAGCAATGAAGGACGCGTTACATCCCACACAAATAGATCCATTACTATAAAACTCCCCCATCATTTTAAGCACCAAAGGCTTGAGAATGTCCCAGTAACTTTTAAAAATTTTTAGGGTGAAGCCATCAGGCCCCGGGGCCTTGCTACCATCGCAGCTACGAATATTGTATAAATACGTCTTTTGTGAGAGAGATTGTAGTTGTAGTAAATACGTATATTTATCGACTTATATCGTGGTGCCATCGCACAACATGTAGCCGTATATTATATGTGTTTTGTGAGAAAGATGGTAGTTGTAGTAAATACGTATATTGATCGACTTATATCGTGGTGCCATCGAGCAACATGTAGCCGAGTTAATGGTTTAAATTTTTAGCCCTAGCGTACGGTCCACATATGGGTTGTGCCGCCAACGTCATATGGCATTTATTAGTTGTGAATATTCTGTAATTTTACTTCAGAATTATATTTTTTAATGGCAATACTTACACTCCTACTCGACATTACACTAAACATTCTAAAGTACTCCTTTTACCTACGATGGAACCTAGGACTTCGGAACTTTATGAGTCGGGTTCTAAATTCTAATATCTTCAAACATTTCAATTCAAAATTACATATGATATTAACCATACATGACTTTTGCCATGATTCATGCCTTGTAATTATTGTATTTATGTTAGTATTGGTCAAGGTAATAGCTTAGTCTTAGAAAGTTATTTCTTAGTCTTTGGTCAAGGTCAATAGCTTGTTTTCCTCCTAAACTAGAGCTTTGAGTGTGTATATATTGTATGTCCTTCAATGAGAATATCGTACCTTTACTCATAAAAGAACTCATATTTGATATGGTATCAAGAGCCTCCTTGAGCCAACCGATCCATCCCAGCTTTCGACAGCCTTTTGCCCGCATCCTACACAGCCCTTTCATCTTCTTCTTTTTTTTTCTGATTTGCAGCCTCAATGGCTCCCTTTTTTGTTCATCAATCGAACCGTAACTACAATCGGAACCCTTGTTTCTCAGCCTCAAACCCCCCATTACAAAACAGACCCTCCTCATGGTCAAACAAATCCACAACCCAAACTCAAAACAGCCCGACCCACAACAGCCAAACTAACGTTTTTTGTTATTTTTGCAGCCTACCCGGTCATGTAACGAAAGAGTGTCGCAAACTTAGTCGCTTCCTACGCGACCATCAAGTCTCTACTCATGATTCCTACTCATACCCGGTTATGAACAATACATCTTCTCACACCGCGGTTCCAAACACTCCATGGATGTGGGATACCGGCGCTTCCAATCACACTAACAACAACAACAACCAAATACATGTTCTTTCCGAATATGGTGGCCCGGATGAGATTGTTTTAGGTCACGGTAAAACCCTTCCTATCACACACATTGGTCAAACAACCCTTCACACCAACTCACGACCGCTTTTCTTAAACGATGTCTTAATCGTTCCATCTCTTCACAATAATCTTATTTCTGTTGCAAAACTTAGTCGTACTGATCAAGTTTCTGTTGAATTTTTTCCATATCATTTCTTGGTTAAGGAACTACGCACGGGGGCGCATCTCATGCGGGGCGTAAACGTCAATGACGCTTACTACGGACCAACCACACTCTATCCTCAAATCAATGCAACAACAACAAAGTCTCTACTTGTGTGGCACCATATCCTTGGACATCCTTCATTTCAAGTCTTCAAGTCCTTAATTTCTAAATTAGGACTTAATGGTAATAAAGTGTCACCCGAGTCCTTTCATTGCAAATCTTGTTCGTTAAATAAAAGCCACAAAATTCCTTATGGTAAAAACTCATTTGTTGCAAATAAACCGTTGCAACTCGTTTACTCAGATGTATGGGGTCCAATCCAAACATCCATTGACGGTTTCAAGTACTATGTCATATTTGTCGATTATTTTTCTAAATACATTTGGTTATATCCGATAAAAAGAAAATCCGACGTCTCCATCCTTTTTCCACAATTCAAATCACTAGTGGAAAATTTTTTTCAAACACCTCTTATCTCTCTATTTACCGAAAATGGTGGTGAATACATAGGTCTTAAACCATTTCTCACAACTCTTGAAATTTCTCACTACACCACACCCCCTCATACACCCGAACAAAACGGGGTGGCAGAACGTCGTCATCGACACGTTGTTGAAACGGGCCTTGCCCTCCTCCACTATGCTCAACTCCCATCACAATTTTGGTCACATGCCTTTCAAGCCACCACTTATCTCATCAACCATCTACCCACCACCACCCTGAACAACAAATCACCTTATGACATGTTATTCAATGTTGCTCCCACTTACTCCAAACTAAAACCAGTTGGATGTCTTTGGTATCCTTGGCTCCGCCCATACAACACCTCCAAGTTACAATCTCGCTCCGCATCATGTATCTTTCTTGGATACTCTTCTTCCAGATCAGCATACAAATGCTTTGATCCAGCCACCAACAAGCTATATCACTCTCGCCATGTTGAATTCAAACCACACATCTTCCCATCCCAGACCAACAACTCTGCCTCTCCCACTGTCACCTATGAATCATTTATTCACAACATACCAAATCCTCCAAAGCCTTCACACCCTACACAACCTCCCATCGATCCCACACCCCAACCCACACCTCCTACACACCCCTCTCCTGACCCTACACAACCTTCTACTACACCTACACAACATTCCCCTAACCCTACACAACTCTTGTCCTCTACACAGCCCTCCGCTATCCCTACCCAATCCTCCACTGTCCATACACAGTCCTCATCTCCTACACAATCCTCCACTCCTACGCAACCTTCCAATGACTCTGCTGCCTCCTCATCTCAAACTCCTTCAACTAACCCCTCTCCTACCACCTCTACTCGCCCACAACGGTCTCGCAATCCTAACCCTAAATATTACAATTCCAACTTCATCAACTCCACCACACTTCACCCACTTCCTACATCCATTGAGCCCTCTACTCACATCCAAGCGATGAAAGATCCACAATGGCGACAAGCAATGGATCTTGAATACAACGCTCTTCTTCAAAACCATACGTGGGAGCTTGTCCCTCATACTACCCAAAATCCAATCGGATGCAAATGGGTATTCCAAACCAAACGAAAACCCGATGGAACTATTGATAAATTTAAAGCACGCCTAGTCGCAAAAGGGTTTCATCAACAGTACGGTAAGGACTATTTTGATACCTTTAGTCCGATAACGAAATCTGTCACCATTCGTACTGTTCTTTCCATCGCACTCTCTCGAGGGTGGTCGTTACGCCAACTAGACGTCAATAATGCATTTCTTCATGGCACCTTACATGATGTGTACATGATCCAACCACCTGGATTTGCAAATTCAGCGTTTCCTAATCACATTTGCAAACTCAAGAAATCTCTCTACGGCCTTAAACAAGCCCCGCGGGCTTGGTACAATCAATTAACCGCCTTCCTCATTAGCTTCGGTTTTAAAAAATGTCTCTCGGGTCCGTCTCTTTTTGTCTACAACACAAATGGTAACACTTGCTACCTACTCGTCTACGTTGACGACATTGTTCTCACTGGAAACAATAATCCATTCATGGACATCTTTGTTCAAGCCCTAAGCAAAAAAATTTCGATCAAAGATTTAGGCCCTCTACATCACTTCCTAGGAATCGAAGTTATTCCAACTCCTCATGGTCTATTCCTCTCCCAACACAGGCACATTCAGGACATCTTAACCACTTTCAAAATGGATGGTGCCAAAGAGGTCCTCACCCCCCCCCCCCCCCCTAAGCGTCTCTGATCCGCTTATCCCCTCGGATACATCTCCGCCCGTTGACCCAACTCCTTATCGCAAACTTGTTGGCACACTTCAATACCTTGCCTTCACCCGTCCTGATATCTCTTTCGCTGTCAATAAACTTTCCCAGTTTATGCACCACCCAAAACAGTCACATTGGAAAGCTCTCAAACGGGTTCTCCGCTATTTGAAAGGAACATTGCACCATGGGTTATTGTTAAATAAACAGTCCTCACTTGATTTACATGCTTTCTCAGATTCTGATTGGGGAGGCATACATGACGGAGGCAGATCTACTACAGGTTATATATTATATCTTGGATCCAACATCATCTCCTGGCGTTCATCAAGACAAAAAACGGTTTCGCGCTCATCCACTGAAGCAGAATACAAAGCACTAGCAAACGCCGCAGCTGAAATCTCATGGGTTAAAAATCTTCTCCAAGAACTCGGTCTTCGCACGGCACGTACACCATCTCTTTTCTGTGACAACACCGGTGCCACCTACCTTTGTGCCAACCCGGTGTACCATTCCCGCATGAAACATGTGGCCCTCGACTACCACTTTGTTCGTGAACAAGTCAATGCCGGTCACTTAAAGGTCTTTCACATTAGCTCAAAAGATCAACTAGCTGATGTCCTCACCAAACCACTTCCACGATCACCGTTTCTTTCATTTCGATCCAAGATTGGAGTCTCCAATGGAGCCTCCATCTTGCGGGGGCGTATTAACCATACATGACTTTTGCCATGATTCATGCCTTGTAATTATTGTATTTATGTTAGTATTGGTCAAGGTAATAGCTTAGCCTTAGGAAGTTATTTCTTAGTCTTTGGTCAAGGTCAATAGCTTGTTTTCCTTCTAAACTAGAGCTTTGAGTGTGTATATATTGTATTTCCTTCAATGAGAATATAATAAACCAAAGCCATTTTAATGACATGGCACTCAAAGAGGCATTCTCTTCCTTGAGTGTGTCAAGTGTCATCCTATGTGGCATTGAGATATTTTAGGAAAAAAAAATTAAAAACATAATTGAATTTTTCACCCTCATGTTTCCTCCCATAATTTTTAAATGTTAATATCTTTAATATACGAGATTTTTTAAAGAAAAAAAATTACACCAAATTAATGAGCGTTTTATTATCTTTCCAACGAGTACCATAGTGCTATATAAAAAACGGAGAAATTTTTTTGTGGGGTTTTGTTCATACAGGAAAAAAATCACAAAGTGTTCAGGTAAATCATTAATCATGTGTAGACAAGTCACTAATTATGTTTAAATCAGTAATTATGATTTTTTTTTTTCAATCAGAGCCGAATAGGTTAATAGAGTTATACGTTGTTTTAAGTTAGGTATCAATATTAGCATGTTAGAGTTGTAAATTTGTTTAGTCTTTAGGATATGTGTTAATGTTAGAGTTACATTAAAATCTACATTCTTTTAGGTTAGGTGTTAGCATTGGAGTTGTACATTGTTAATTTGTTTTAGGTTAGATATTAATATTAGAGTTATACATCAGTCTATTTCATATGTAAATTTGATGTATCATATTAAATTTCTTAACCTGGGACGCTCACGAGGTATAATCTAGTATTTGATATATGATACATAATGTAAAATAGTTATTTCTTTCTTATCACAAGTAGGCCATTTTGAATATTCATGATTCTTTATTTAACAATTAATTATAAAATACGTATACATATGCAGCCATTCACGTAACATTAAAATCTTAAAACGACCACATATAATACATTAGTTGTCAACATCACTTAGTCAAACCATTTGGCATTTTAATTATCACCAATTTCTATATCAAAATTATTAGTGTGCATATATAGGATATATATCATCAAGTGACACTATATATACAAACAACTACCACTCAAAAGATCAAATTATTTGAAATTGTTTTAAAGATCTTAGGAAATGGGTTCTCTAATGGCAGGTTGGGGATCACATGTTCATGATCTTCAATATGGTATGTTTTTTTCCCCTCTATTATTGATTAGAATTCAAGATATATGATATATCCCTCACGATCACAAACATAAGCTCGATATAGCGATCAAGTGTGCGATTTAGTTTCTTTAACGGGTTTTTGTTTTCAGAGAGGAATAAGTCGCTGACCAAAGAAGAGATCGCTAGTTTTTGGAGATCGAAGAAGATCAAAGAGGAAGAACTTTTCTTTCTTAAAGCTTCTCATAGACTCTCAAAGGAAGATAAGGTATTATACGTACTACTTACTATATATCATAAATATATCTATCTTTAATTATTTATTTATATGTATATGTATGTTAGTATCTATGCCGGCCAAACAAGTTTTTATGTTTACAATCTTGACGTGAACAAATATCAGCGGCGGCGGACGTAAATACATTTTGGGCGGGCACCCTCCTTAAAAATAAAAATCAATGTAGTTTGTAGGCAAAAAACCTGACCGCACCACTTAAAAGTTCGATTAAATCCCTCGATCAGCCCCCAAAAAATAATTCATTGGTCCACCACTAACAAATATCTTGTTTTGTGAAGTAACCGAGTCACTTTTTCTTTGAATGCACAGAAATTTTGTTGGTGAGTACATGACTTTGGGTGGGTTTATTTTGACACCCTTGTCTGTTTTGAAATCGTTCTTACTCTATCTCTCTATATATGTGTGTATATGTATATGTATATGTATACATATATAGAGCATATATAGAGAGAGAGGGAGAGTGGATGTTGTAAAAATACTATGAACTATAAAGTATAAAGTGGACGTGTGATCTATTTTACTATTTTACATATGTCATGACTAATAAATATAATATATTGTCTAACATAAATATTATACTAGGTATTAATATATCGAAGAATACACATATTTAACATAGTTTGATAATGAAAAAAACTTATAAAATAAGTCGAAATTAATATTTCTCACATTTAAGTTTTAAATTTTGGCATTTTAAGAGAGATGTAAAGGATGGGAGTGAGCCTATTGTAAAGGAAGAAGATAGTATGGAACCACTTCTGAAGAAACATGGCTGGTATGACTTTTTATTTTAGTTTTCTTATTTTTATTTTTTTAATTTACAAAATTTAATGCATTTTAAATTGTGTTGTAAACAGGTGGATTAGTAGCAAGTGGGCTTTTTTGAATGAACCACCAAACATGTCATGGAAAACACCATCCAATTATGTTGCACAATTTCACATTGCTCGCAAACACATTGATAGCTTCGATCTCCAGCCTGCTACTAAAGGCATTACTGCTTAAGTTGTTTTTATATGTATGAAAGTCATTGTCTTTATTTATAAAATGACTTTATATTCCATAAATGGAATTTGTAATGTCGTTGTAAGTTGTAAACATGTAATTTGTGTGTTTGATCGTTGAAGTGTACATTAATAAAACTCATCGCGTCTTCTTAATAACTCCTGACTGTCCTTTTGTATGTTGTATTTACGTCGCAAGCACGATTAGATTGAAAGATAACGACACGATTGAAAGAGATGTCAATAGTCATGACAAGTGTTTGGTTATGTTAAGAAAGTGACATATGAACTATATGATAAGTTTTTATATTACTTTTTAAGAATATTGTACAAGAAGGAATCTTTATACCCTTCAATTATTTATAATAAATTGTCATTAACCGTATAAAATGATCAAGTTGGAGATTTTCACAAAAAAAAAAAAAAAAAAAAAAAAAAAAAAAAAAAAAAGGAAGTTGGTGGTTCATTCAGTTAACCCGAGGCTCAAGTTTTTTACCACAAGAAACTGTTAAATTTGATTAGATTGGGCCTTTAATATAATTTTTGGGTCAAGTTAAAAGAGGCCATAGTGAGTTAAAGAAAAAAAAACGAAGAATAATTGAAAAGTAAGTTAAAATGAAAAGGCTGGACCACCTGCCCCTGATTTAAATAAGGACCTTGCTATTCCACTCTCAAAAAATTATATTCACCCCCTTAAAGCACTGAGCTTTGGCCAAAGCTCAGCATTTAGGGCCCACGAGTGATAATATTGTCACATCTGTCAAAGCTTTATCAGACTTTAAGTCAAATCACTGAAACCTCGTACCTCAAAGCGCTGAGCTTTGGCCAAAGCTCAGCGTTTTCAAGTACAAGGTTGCCTGATTGGTTGTCAGTCTGATAAAGTCTGCAAAAGGGGGTCTCTCGTGAACCCTAAACGCTGAGCTTTGGCCAAAGCTTAGCCCTTTGAACTCAGATTGCACCCTTATTTAAGGCCCCATCTCATACGTTCACAACTATACTCACTACGATTTGTATACAAGATGTCGTATTACGACTATATTTTCGGTGATTCTGATTCTTACAACGTGTCAGTTCCCGAGGAAGTTGAGTCTGGCATTGGTTATCGTGACAATACGGTGCCGCTGGACTTGAATACCCCCTTGGAGGACCCGTACGCTTACGGTTTTGAGAAAAGATTTGTACAACAAGACCAGGGGACGGTGGTGGTGAGGAGGAGAAGTTGGTAGAAGATCAGAAGGAAGGCACTTTGCCCAAAGCTCAGCGCTTAACACCAATCCCAAGACCCCCATCTGATGCTGTCAGCTTTTGGGCTTCAAAGCACTGAGCTTTGCCCAAAGCTCAGCGCTTAGGAGGCGGCTAGGGGGGGTGCAGATAGACAACGTGAAGGTGACAATAGATAGTGTAACAACCCGTTCTTAAGGGCCAGAATTTTTCGCGCTTAGAGTACTATAACAGCACGTTTATACACGAAATCAAAAACCGAATTAATATATGTAATTATTATTCGTATATACACGTTGCAGGACCGAGCTAAAACACGTTAACGAACCCGACCGTAAACATGGTGATTAGTCACCATGGGACACATGGCATGAGTGCCATGTGCCCCATGGCACAAGCTTAACATGACAACACATTTTTAAAAACCATCAAAGGGTTTCATAAAAACCATTCAAGTGAACCATTTATAAATACCCAACCCACCCATCACCTCTCCCATTTGCTGCTGCTTTCCACGAGCTCACAAGAAAGAAAGAGAGGAGCCGGGTGGCTCCAGCCACCCTCCACGGCGGTGCACAGGCGGAGCTCCGGCGAATTCACCCCCAAACCACTCAAACCCCCACCCTTTGCTCCTGATGAAGAACCACAACCACACACACACTTGGGGGAGAGAGAGAGAGAGAGAGAGAGGAACAGAGGCGGAGGAGGGTCTCCAGCCGCCGCCAACGGCACCATCACCTTCGTCATCATCTACCCACGCACACCCACCCCCATATTTACAGAGAGAGAAGCAGAGGAGAGAGAGAGAGAGAGAGAGAGACATGCGGAGAAGAGGAAGACGCGACGGCGGCGGCGGGTTAGAATTACAGAGGGATATCCACCATTGCTGATCCGGTTATGTTATAAGAAGAGTTTCGATCCATTTGATTAGGGATTGAGGTGAACTCCATGGTGGAAGCAAGTATTGATAAGGAGATTGGATGATGATGTTGGTGGGACTGGTGGTTGATTAAGGGACAAGACCGAGTCAACTCAGTTCGACTCGGTCAACTCAGGTCAAGGCTCAGTCAACGACGGTCAACGGAGCAGCCAACAGTCAACAGGTCAAACCAGTCAAGAACGGGTCAATGCGAGAAGCTTGACAGGAGGTACAACGCTAACGAGAATTACTTCAACTATTACTATATATCTATAGTTATCGTGTGAGACGCGTGTGGGAGCTCGGATAACATATGAACCAACTTGAATTCATAAGATTTATGTACAAACCAACAATATAAATAAATGAGTATTAGGATATACTAGATAGTATTTGTATCAGATAGCATTATTGCGTTGATTTGACAAAAGGAACATAAATATGATAAGAGAGATAAAATACATCATCTAAATTATGTTATACTTCCTTGGACTTGATGTATAGAGAGTATATATACTATGGTTTTAATCCGAATACAATTGGACATGTTACGGACAGATGGACACTTTGGGACATTAGATTATTGTAGCAAAACATACATGGGACGTTTGGATATTATACAAATCACATGGACTCGAGACCTTTGAGACTCTAGATAACTATACGAGAATGGTATAAGCGACATAACCTAAGACATTGGTAATTTAGCTATAAGAAGATTTATATTAAAAGCTATAATAATTAATGAACAGATAAATATATTAAAAGCCGGAAAGGTCCTAGCTTCCCCACACGTGTAACCGCGATATTGGTTACACGCGCTAATGTTTATGAACATTGAATAGGATATTGCCAGATCAATAGATGGAAACTTGACGTGAGATATTGGTGACCGTGTGAAACGTTATCGAGGTGAGTTCCGTGTACCACTCCCCTTTTTCTGTTTTACTGTTTTGGGGTGAATGCCTGCTTCCTTTTTATAAACTATTGTGATGTGACAAGATACTAGCTGCCGGATTATACTGACACTCATTAACTCATAGGTGAGCCACTTAATATATGGGTAGTACTACTTGGGGAAACCCTCCACTGAGGCCTGCGGACCGTTGCGGCATATATTATGCCTTGTAGATCTATAATGGCAGTAGATAGATCTAGTGTTAGGGTTGAGGGGTCGCTTGTACATCACGTGTGTTAAACTGTGTTGAACTGTGTAAAGTTGTTTATGAACTGATAAACTGTTTTCGGATCCACTTATTTACTTACACGGACTCACCAGCGTAATTGCTGACCCAGACTCTTTTAAGCATGTGTTCAGGTACTGCAAATGGATGGATGGCAACCGCGAGGTATATGCTTGCTAGTAACGGATTAGAGGTTATCTGGTTAGAAGATTCGGCTATATATGTTGCGGATTAGAGCACCTAGAGATATGTACGGATAGAGATCGGATCCACTAGTGGATTACACTCCTCAACTGCTTCGACGACCGCCGCGTCTCGTCCCTGCATAGTTATTAGTTTATTTATTTAAGTTATGTATTTATATTTTTGAATTAGAAATTGTATAAACAAATAAATATTTGTTAACGTTGCTTCCGTTGTGCAAGTCTGTTACCAAACTATCGTAACGTCCAGCCCCTCCTGGTCGGGTTGTTACAGTTGGTATCAGAGCAACGGCTGTGGCGAAATAGGATATCTCCAGGTATCCTACGCTATACCAGGATAACTTAGAGAACCTAGCGTTTAAGGCTCTAAGACTACCTAGCTAGGAAATGCCTTGAAATTACATAAGACTGGCCAGAGTAAGAAACGAAATAAGTTGAAACTTGAGTACCTGAACACACTAGAATGCTTACAGAGACTCGGATCAGGTATGCGAACCTTGTTAGATAATTGAATAATGACTACGACGGAGACTACTAGAATAATTTCGTGAGGTAAATTGACGATTACACTGGACGTCATGTAATTGTGAATTTACAGGCCCGAAAAAGTTCTAAGAAATCCGAAGAGTCACAGAGATTTTTAGTGAGGATAAAAATATAAGACGATGAACTTAAGTGCGGAAAATGAACGACATTGAAGTTTGAGAAAACGGACCAAGTTAGAGAACGAAAACAAATATGTGATATACTCGTATGACAATAGTAAGGGCCTGAAACTAGACATACTTGGTATGATTTGCGTGTTACGATAGTATATATGTATATATGTGTATACCTTTGACCGTTGTAGTACTTGACTTCTTGACTTGTATATATATACGTACCATGAACTTAAATGAATATAGTTTTACGAATAAGTGAACTAACCATGAGAACCAGGTACCTCGCCAAAACTTGGCGCTGCAACTTGAAGAAACTCTAAATTACCGAGGTAAAACTTAATTCATCTAGCGAATGGATACCTCTTCGTACGAAAGTTCTATTTCTCAACCAGATAGTTATCACCTAGTATATGATTTGTGCATTGGTAGTTTCTTACTAGTTATATCGAAACTAGAGTTTAAACCATAGATTACCAGAATTCCTTTATTCGGACTTGAGTTATAGCGGCTTTCGTAGATCTAAGTCAAACCTAGTGCATTGGATTCGTAACCACATTACAAGTTTTAGAGTTGACTCCAAAGTAACAATCGGAAAGTCAGTAATTCTAAATCCAAGAATGCACTAATCACCATGAACATTCGATCCTTCCTAACCGAAGAAACTCGGATTAAATAATACTTGAGGTATTCTTTAAGTTTAACCAAGGTTTCAGACACTTTAATGCCCCACTTTGTCTTTAGATTTTGCCAGGATCTTCGGATTAGTCTCGTAACCTTTTAAATATAGCAACGAGTAATCCTTATGAAACCTGTTAGAATTGGATAGATAGGCTCCAACGGGGGAGTAAACCCGGATATAATGAAACGCACGCTTATACCGATAATTCTAAGATCCAACGAGACCATTATGGTTTACAAATTTTTCTAGCAAGATAAGTTTTGACCAACATAGCAAATGGCCCGGAAGGTTCATTTTACCCGCTAATCCGATAAGTTTTACTTTGTAACCAAATAGTTATTGTTAGTTATATGATTGTGCGCATATGTAAGTTGAACCTAGTGTTAACATCTCTTGACCAAATAGACCAAAAGTTAGAAATTAAACCATTGACTACTAGATCATTTCATTCGAGCTCGATTTATAACGGACTCTGCAAGATTTTTAAGATAAACATAGCATATTGGATTTATGATCACATAACAGGTCGAAGAGATGATTCCCAAAGTATCAAATAAGGATATGGACAAACCACATTAAAGGATATAGGTGCACCATGGATACTATTACCATGCGACTTGAAGAAACTAAGAATGAACGCTATATGAGGTAAATGTAGGATTTAATGTATGATATCATGTTGAAATACAAAAGTAAATTTAAATACCTCATGACATATATAGATTGTTGTCAAAATATTGGGGTTAGCTATGTGACACCCGGCAACTTTCGGTAACTAACTTTTGAAAACTTAGTAAGTCTACCTTAGCGAGTCGCGCATACGTTACACATAACAAGGTCGGTCGAGTCGAGTCGCACATCATTAGGGTTTTAACATACGCAAGTCTCGGGTCCCGGGAATTGGTGATCGGGCGGGAACGTGTTATTTATCATGCATTATATGTTTACAATCATTATGTGACTTGTCGGTATGTGAATATGTGCTAACATGTGTTAAAACGGGGTTTAACGCGCAAAACACACGAACACTGGGGCTGCAGGCGATTAGGCTCTTGGGGAATAGCCTAATCGCCTATAAAGGGGCGATTGGAGGATGCTTATAGGCGAGTAGGGGCCAATCGCATGAACAGTCATGCGATTAGGCTCCCTAATCGCGTATAAACCTGCATACTCGCGTGATACGTGCTGGACGACTAAAAACGCCTATAAATACCACCCTTGACCTCCAAAACATCATTTGTGCAACCCTAGCCGTCCCATAACATAACCCAACATACAAACACCCTCTGGAACTCGTTTTTGCATCAAAACCACCATTTTCAAGCTTATTCCATCATCACCTCTTGATTACAAGGTGTGTTCTTCAAACCCAAACCTTTAAATGATTATGTTTTACTCCCTAAACGTCCAGACCTGACTTATAAATGTTTTTATCTTTGAAAATCCATTTAAAACCGTTTTTAAACAAACCCACACCTTTACATGTGTTATATGTGTTATATATGTTTAAAGATAGGATTTTTAGGATTGAATCATGGTTGTTCTTATGTTATTATGATGTTTATTGCTGATACAAGTTAGTATGATGATATCCTAGGAGTTTGAATGGTTTTGGTGGTGTATTGTTGATACTTGATGTTTTGACCCATTTGAAGGATTTTTGATGATTAAGGATGATATGAGGCATGTTGTTGATTGTATGATGTTAGGGTTGTTATAGGATGATGCTAGAACAGTAGGATGCTATCGGACAACGTGGTTATGTGATTTAATCTGGATATTTGCTATTTAGGGCAAGTTCTTGCATGTTGATGTGATGTTTACATGCTAAGTTGCCATTTTAGGAAAACGCTTGCATTCGGGACTGTTAGAATGATGAAAACTTAGGGGTTTTGCTTGAAATATGTTTGTTAATGTGTTAGGATGATTATTGGATGTTTTTACATGTTTCGGATCTGATTTGGAGCGTTAAACGCGCGAAATTGCATTGTACAGCTGCAGCAGGCGATTAGCACCCTAATCGCATGCTGCTATAGGCGATTAGGGGCATAATCGCCTGAAGGGGAAGCCTAATCGTGTGTCTATAGGCGATTAGCCCTTGTAATCGCCTGTTGACCAACCCTAATCACATGTTGACTTTTCCTGATTGCTAGTTTGATTCCTGATCGCGTGTAATGCTGCTGTATGTATATTTTAACATCCCGGAACATGATTTGACGCCTAGGAACATGATAGGAACCCCGGGATTCACCCAATGACTTAGTAACACGTATTCGGACCTGTTTACGCGTTAATCGGACATTATGCTAGACTAGGTGAACTGTTGCACGTACTAAGTGTTTAATTGCATATGTGGCATGATGTCTTGTATTTATCTAACACGTGGAATGTCGGGTCACCAATGGGATGTCGAGTCTTGTCTTACGTTGTCTGGTTGTCGGTTAAACACACTTTTCGGACACATAATGGTCATGGACTGGACTTAGGGACTAATGAACCCGATGGGTTATTAGTCTAACTTGACACATATCTTATGATAGGTCGCCAATAGTTGGGGCTATCATATCTTACAGACGGTTTACTCATATCACGCATACGGTTTACTCTTAAACGGAATACGCAACCTAAGGTGAGTTCACGGCCCCACTTTTTACTGTTTATGTTTTCGGGGGAGAAACATGCTTAAAACTCTTTTATGACTTATGACTTGTTAAACGCTTATGGCTCATGACTCTTTATCACGTTATACTATGGCTCACTTATCGTACTATACGGTTCATCGAAAATCCCTTGAAACCACTAACATGGGTATATGGCGGGGAAATATGGATAGCGCTATTGGGAACTGACAAACCCCACTCGACGGTTGGACCGGGCGGGTGCATATTGTCTCTAACAAAACAAGGTCTACCGGCGATGACGGTAGCCCATAGGAACTAAGGGTAACACACGGCTCAGTCAGTAATGGTTTCACCCGTATGAGTATCTCATTCTGCGCCGGGTTGGCGTTCTCATAAGCATAGTAGTAATTGTGATGGTAACGGTTTTCGAAGGGACACTTTAAACGTTTAATTAAAACCTATGAACTCACCAGCATTATATGTTGACTCTTTTAGCATGTTTTCTCAGGTCGCTAAGGTAGCAGCTGTCAGATAGGCGCACGAGGTCGCACTGGAGTCGTCTCGCGTCTAGGGTCTCATTCGCACGTCTTGGAATCATGAACATTTGAACTTATGTTTACTTATGCATGACTTTTGTAAACTTTAAATGCTTCCGCACTGTTTGAATGTTGGTTTTAAACTTATGCATGGTTTTTGGTTTACGTATGTTTTTACATTTAGACGTCGTTTATTGTGACCGTTGACTTGGATCCTGGTGCGTCACACGCCTCGCGGTAGAACTCCGCAGGTGGAAATTTGAGGGTGTGACAAGCTACGTAACATCTAAGCATGGTAATGGAATTATTTGTATGAAACCTATTAGGACTGTATAGGATGGATCTAACGGGGGGAGCAGATGTAGTTGTAGCGATCACTCTAAGGTATATTTGACAGGAACCGTAAACACGCTCAAAGTTTAGCAAGAGAGCTCAACATAGGTGTTAATTTGACCTCACGAGGAAACAAGATTTAGGACGGCAAAAGGAAAAGTACGTACCATTGATATGATAAGATTGACGTGGCGAGTCTAGATATCTATATTTTCTTACATTCTTTGATAAATGTCAGCATGCTTGTACCACGTAGGTTTAGTTTCAAACCTTTACTATTGTATAGTAGGAAAAACCATCATAAATAGCAAACCGGCTCGGTCAGAAGGAGAAGGTCTAGGAGACCCGGGAGGTGTTATGCGCCTTATTAATATGTTTAGGATTGATAAGTTGAGTTCGGATATCTATCCTTCCAATATTATTCGGCAATTGGTCATCATGCCCTACACGGTATCTTAGAAATTTTTGGAAACTTAAGAATATAACGATTTTATCGTCAATGGAAATAGAATTAACCACAGTATGAGGCATGAAAATCGGTAGGAGTGGCATGAAGCTCTAGGAACTTAGTGTTACATAAGGTTTCCATTTTGATATTTAACTTACCATAAGCACAATTCCTAATGGCTAATATTTTTTTTAGAAAACACCTAGGATTGTCGACAAAGTACGTCTTCTATCAGGGTTTTAAGGTGAGATTTCCAGTATATTTTTCGGGGCATCATTGGTGTGGTGGGTTAGCTGCGGTACACCCTATATATAAACACTAATGACGCGTCGAAAATGAGACTGAAAATTTAACCAAGAAAAACCCATAATCTGTCAAGCGTTTAAACCATTGGTTTCAATCATAACAAGGCATTGGGTTTAGAGTAGAACCACTACAAATACTACTTGGTTTATAAAATAGTTAAGTACACGTGAGTGTGTAGACTCGAACATTGAATCCGAGTATGGAGCATACTGGATATGTTCAATGGATAGCTAAAAAATAATTCCGAGGACGGAATTCCATTAACGGGGGGGGGAGAATGTAACAACCCGTTCTTAAGGGCCAGAATTTTTCGCGCTTAGAGTACTATAACAGCACGTTTATACACGAAATCAAAAACCGAATTAATATATGTAATTATTATTCGTATATACACGTTGCAGGACCGAGCTAAAACACGTTAACGAACCCGACCGTAAACATGGTGATTAGTCACCATGGGACACATGGCATGAGTGCCATGTGCCCCATGGCACAAGCTTAACATGACAACACATTTTTAAAAACCATCAAAGGGTTTCATAAAAACCATTCAAGTGAACCATTTATAAATACCCAACCCACCCATCACCTCTCCCATTTGCTGCTGCTTTCCACGAGCTCACAAGAAAGAAAGAGAGGAGCCGGGTGGCTCCAGCCACCCTCCACGGCGGTGCACAGGCGGAGCTCCGGCGAATTCACCCCCAAACCACTCAAACCCCCACCCTTTGCTCCTGATGAAGAACCACAACCACACACACACTTGGGGGAGAGAGAGAGAGAGAGAGAGAGGAACAGAGGCGGAGGAGGGTCTCCAGCCGCCGCCAACGGCACCATCACCTTCGTCATCATCTACCCACGCACACCCACCCCCATATTTACAGAGAGAGAAGCAGAGGAGAGAGAGAGAGAGAGAGAGAGACATGCGGAGAAGAGGAAGACGCGACGGCGGCGGCGGGTTAGAATTACAGAGGGATATCCACCATTGCTGATCCGGTTATGTTATAAGAAGAGTTTCGATCCATTTGATTAGGGATTGAGGTGAACTCCATGGTGGAAGCAAGTATTGATAAGGAGATTGGATGATGATGTTGGTGGGACTGGTGGTTGATTAAGGGACAAGACCGAGTCAACTCAGTTCGACTCGGTCAACTCAGGTCAAGGCTCAGTCAACGACGGTCAACGGAGCAGCCAACAGTCAACAGGTCAAACCAGTCAAGAACGGGTCAATGCGAGAAGCTTGACAGGAGGTACAACGCTAACGAGAATTACTTCAACTATTACTATATATCTATAGTTATCGTGTGAGACGCGTGTGGGAGCTCGGATAACATATGAACCAACTTGAATTCATAAGATTTATGTACAAACCAACAATATAAATAAATGAGTATTAGGATATACTAGATAGTATTTGTATCAGATAGCATTATTGCGTTGATTTGACAAAAGGAACATAAATATGATAAGAGAGATAAAATACATCATCTAAATTATGTTATACTTCCTTGGACTTGATGTATAGAGAGTATATATACTATGGTTTTAATCCGAATACAATTGGACATGTTACGGACAGATGGACACTTTGGGACATTAGATTATTGTAGCAAAACATACATGGGACGTTTGGATATTATACAAATCACATGGACTCGAGACCTTTGAGACTCTAGATAACTATACGAGAATGGTATAAGCGACATAACCTAAGACATTGGTAATTTAGCTATAAGAAGATTTATATTAAAAGCTATAATAATTAATGAACAGATAAATATATTAAAAGCCGGAAAGGTCCTAGCTTCCCCACACGTGTAACCGCGATATTGGTTACACGCGCTAATGTTTATGAACATTGAATAGGATATTGCCAGATCAATAGATGGAAACTTGACGTGAGATATTGGTGACCGTGTGAAACGTTATCGAGGTGAGTTCCATGTACCACTCCCCTTTTTCTGTTTTACTGTTTTGGGGTGAATGCCTGCTTCCTTTTTATAAACTATTGTGATGTGACAAGATACTAGCTGCCGGATTATACTGACACTCATTAACTCATAGGTGAGCCACTTAATATATGGGTAGTACTACTTGGGGAAACCCTCCACTGAGGCCTGCGGACCGTTGCGGCATATATTATGCCTTGTAGATCTATAATGGCAGTAGATAGATCTAGTGTTAGGGTTGAGGGGTCGCTTGTACATCACGTGTGTTAAACTGTGTTGAACTGTGTAAAGTTGTTTATGAACTGATAAACTGTTTTCGGATCCACTTATTTACTTACACGGACTCACCAGCGTAATTGCTGACCCAGACTCTTTTAAGCATGTGTTCAGGTACTGCAAATGGATGGATGGCAACCGCGAGGTATATGCTTGCTAGTAACGGATTAGAGGTTATCTGGTTAGAAGATTCGGCTATATATGTTGCGGATTAGAGCACCTAGAGATATGTACGGATAGAGATCGGATCCACTAGTGGATTACACTCCTCAACTGCTTCGACGACCGCCGCGTCTCGTCCCTGCATAGTTATTAGTTTATTTATTTAAGTTATGTATTTATATTTTTGAATTAGAAATTGTATAAACAAATAAATATTTGTTAACGTTGCTTCCGTTGTGCAAGTCTGTTACCAAACTATCGTAACGTCCAGCCCCTCCTGTTCGGGTTGTTACAGATAGGGCCTTAAATAAAAGGAATATGATCTAAAGCTAAGCACGAGGCGCAAAGTGAAACGCATCACATAAGCAAGGTGCATGGTAACTATAAAATTCAGTTATATGTTTTATAGTTCGAGCATCACGTACCCAAACTTTAAATATGAATAAGCTCTATATATGATTTTTGTTATACAGATAGGACCTTGCTATTCACACCCCAAAAAAATTATTTTGACCCTCTTAAAGCACTGAGCTTTGATTAAAGCTTGGCGTATAGGACTCACGGATGACATCATTGTCACATTTGACAAAACTTTTTCAGACTACCTCAAAGTGCTGAGCTTTGGGCAAAGCTTAGTGCTTTAAAGCCCAAAAGCTAACAGCAGCAGCATTCTTAGGATTAGTGTTAGAGGGTGTTGGGTTGGGTTTTTTGTGATGTTTTGGGTGGGGTTTTGGTGTTTGTTTTTTGTATGATTTTTTTGGTGGGGTTTTTTTGGTGTTTGTTTTTAAAGATTTTTTTTTAAGTTTGTTAATAATAATAATAATAATAATAATAATAATAAATAGATATAATAACTTTCTAACATTTCATTCATTTAAACGTCTAATTATAAAATAAGGTTTTGAACGAACAATATTGTTGTTTATTACTCCATTTATTACGTTAAGTATTAACATATTAATCATTCGAAACAAACGTCATATAAACAAACAAATAGATATAAGCATTCGTTAACAAATAAAAACAAACAAAAGATCGACTGCATTAATATATAATAATCAGTTCGATGATACAAAATATAAAATAAACTGAAATCTAATACAACAAGACCAGGGAGACGGTGGTGGTGAGGAGGAGAAGTTGGTAGAAGATTAGGAGGAAGGCTCTTACTCGATCATAGTTTCGTTTGAGACTGACCGGACATTTTCTTCACCCCAGGAGTTGCTCGACTGGGTACAAGATACGGGAATGAAAATTGGTACATGATTTTTTATAATTATTTTAATTTTTTGTTCATTTTTTTATGTAATTTTCATATTTTTTCAAAAGTTCAGGATATAGATTAGATATGTAACATTAATAAAAATAATAAAAATTGTATTGATTGTATAATTCATGTATTACGTACAATGATTTGTGAAAGTTGTTCATCAACAGAATATGTCTACCAAAAACCACAAACGAGCAATAAACTAACCAAAACGCGTCAAACAGAGTCCGGACACCCAGGATATCGATTAGACATGCTAAATATGTATTTTGATAAAAAAAAAACGGTATTGATTGTATAGTTCATGTATCATGCACACTAATTTATGAAAGTTGTTCATACTCGGATGTTTCTACTCAAAACGACAAACGAGCAATAAACGAATCAAAACGCATCAAACAGAGTCCGGACCCCCAGGATATCGATTAGACATGCTAAATATGTATTTTGATTAAAAAAAAACGGTATTGATTGTATAGTTCATGTATCACGTACACTAATTTATGAAAGTTGTTCATACTCGGATGTTTCTACTCAAAACGACAAACGAGCAATAAACGAACCGAAACACATCAAAAAAAAAATTTATTGGAAACAAGTTAAAATACTTAAAAATGAATTAAAACAATTAAACAATTTTTTTTAAAAAGGCCGAAAGCACTGAACTTAGGGCAAAATGCAGAGCCCATCATTATGAAGCGCAGTGCTTCACCCAAAGCTCAGCGCTTCACTGCTTAATTTTTTTTTTTAAATCTGAAAATATTATTATTATTTTTAACTTTTATATTTTAAAACTATAATATTAAAAGGATCAATTTTTTTTATTTGTAAAACATTATTATTATTTTTAAAACTTTTATATTTTAAAACTTTAATATTAAAAGGATCAATTTTTTTTTTAAATTTGTATATGAGGGCCTGCCTCCTGCTGTGCGGTTGCTTGTTCGGTACTTTTACCGTCGCCTCAGGCGGCACGAGCGTTCGATGGATTGGGTGGTGCAAACGTTGATGGAGGTGCGTGAGGTTGCGGGGTTAGATGAGCTACCACTGCCATAGCTAGCTGATGATTAGTAGTTTATCTTTGTTTGTATTAGATTTCAGTTTATTTTATATTTTGTATCATCGAACTGATTATTAGAGTCCGGATGCCCAGGATATCGATTAGACATGCTAAATATGTATTTTGATAAAAAAAAATGTATTGATTGTATAGTTCATGTATTACGTACAATGATTTGTGAAAGTTGTTCATCAACAGAATATGTCTACTGAAAACCACAAACGAGCAATGAACGAACCAAAACACGTCAAACAGAGTCCGGACCTAGGATATCGAACTGATTATTATATGTTAATGCAGTCGATCTTTTGTTTGTTTTTATTTGTTAACGAATGCTTATATCTATTTGTTTGTTTATAGGAATAATGGAAATAAATAATCCCAACTATTGACTATTGGCCAATAACAGTCCCAACTACAAAAATTACCAATAGTGGTCCCAACTTTCGACATATTGGAATATAATGGACCCAAACTAACGGAGGTCTAACCCCGTTAGTGTGGTGCTGACGTGGCATCCTAGGTGGCAAAATGATCCTACGTGGCATCCGACGTGGCATCCTAGGTGGCAAAATGATCCTACGTGGCATCCTAGGTGGCAAAATGATCCTATGTGGCATCCTACGTGGCATGTCACGTCAGCACCACACTAACGGAGTTAGACTTCCGTTAGTTTGGGTCCATTATATTCCAATATGACGAAAGTTGGGACCACTATTGGAAATTTTCGTAGTTAGGACCACTATTGGCCAATAATAAATAGTTGGGATTATTTATTTCCATTATTCCTTGTTTATATGACGTTTGTTTCAAATGATTAATATGTTAACACTTAACGTAATAAATAGAGTAATAAACGACAAAATCGTTCGTTCAAAACCTTATTTTATAATTAGACGTTTAAATGAATGAAATGTTAGAAGTTATTATATCTAATTATTATTAGTATTACCTTATTATTATTATTTACAAACTTAAAAAAAAAATAATAAATAAAAAAAAAAAACCTTAAAAAAACAAACACCAAAAAAACTCCACCAAAAAAATCCTACAAAGAACAAACAAAACCCCACCCAAAACACCCCAAAAAACGCAACCCAACACCCTATAACACCAATCCCAAGACCCAATCTGCTGTTGTCAGCTTTTGGGTTTCAAAGCACTGAGCTTTGCCCAAAGCTCAGCGCTTAACACCAATCCCAAGGCCATCATCTGATGCTGTTAGGGCTGTTCAAATCGCTCGCCGCTCGTGGATCGCTCGTCGCTCGTTCGGAAAATGCTTGAAAAATGCTCGTTCGATCTCCCGCTCGGTTGTATATGAGCAGATCGGCTCGGTTCGGTTTGTAAATGAGCCAAGCACTAGCAAAGGTACGCTGGGCTCGGTTCGGTTCGAATAAATTTTTATTTATTTAATAATAAATATACACACAATTTACAGATAAATTTATGGTTTTATATATAAAATTCTATTGAATTTGACTCAGTATATGCAAACAAAATCTAACTAGTCCACTTAACTCAATAAAAAAATTAACACTACATTTAATAGTAAAACAATAAGTCATGAGGTGACAGTCTTGACTTCTTTATGTTATTAGTCGTCCATCGCTAATTGTCGCTTGATATCACACCTACGTCACAATGCAACAACTGTTCTCTGACGTATGCTCATCACCTCACCAGCCTCAATCTAAGCCTCATCCTTGGACACTGGAATCTCAATATTGGTGTTATGACTGTTATCATCGGACATTTCAACCTTAGTTGTCACCCGCAATGAAAACATCGAAGGAAACATCCCAATTTTATGATCGTCCATATTATTCTCCGCTTAATTCTCGCTCGGCGCTCGCTTGAAAAATTTGTGTTCGAAGAATGCTCGTTCGGTTTTCGGCTCGATTGTAAACGAGTCGCTCCGCTCGGTTCGGTTTGTAAACGAGCCAAGCACGAGCAAAGCTCCGCTCGGATCGGCTCGGCTCGTGAACAGCCCTAGATGTTGTTACCTTTTGGGCTTCAAAGCACTAAGCTTTGCCCAAAGCTCAACGCTTTAAAGGCGGTTGGAAGGTGCAGATAGACAAGGTGGGGGTGGGGGTGCCAATAGATAGGGCCTACAGATAACTTATATGCCTAAAAGGCTATTTTACAATATCTCGATGCACAATATTATTCCATGCAAAAGAAGTTGACACTTTACCGTACCTTAGGTCTAGACGTGCTTTTTAAAAATGCCCATTTCAACCTATTACACTTGGATGTGCACACAAGACGGTTCTAGAATAGGAAATGGTTTCAAACCTACAACCGGTTCGGTTCCAACCCAACCCGATAATTCTTAACCAGCATTTGTAATCTGATCCAGGAACCGGATTGACAGCGTTTTAATTTAATAATTTATATGAAATGTCAAACACTAATGATAAAGCCTGATGCAACCGTGCAAGAAAGGTAGTTCATTTTTATGTTTATGTAATTCTAGAGCAAAAAAAAAAATCCAAATTTTATTATGTTTGTGTAATTTCTACTCGTCTTGAGCATACCCAGAACTGGTTTGGAACTGGAACCTTAAAAAACGTTTGTTCACCTCTAGTTACATTACTCAACACAACCTGACGGTTTTACGAATGTGAAATTGACGAAAAAAAAATAATATATCAAATATATAATGGATTAGTTTATATCACTAGAAAATACAAAGATATCATGAAGTCATCGTCATCATCATACTCAGTTAATCTCACCAATAGCAAAAGCTAAGGTAGGACAGTTTTACATCTACCCCGTAGGAATAGAGAGACTGCTTCCATTGAGACCCCCGGCTCGATAGTAGTTTTGCGTCTAGCCTTGGACATAAGAGACATAACACTTAGCAATTGGGACAACCCGATTTGTGTATGTACCCCCTTATCTTTTGGCTATCAACGTCACCACATGATGCATGATTAAGCGTTAGTCATTTTTAACGTTATTTTCATGAAATCAGTAAAATAACGTTAAAATTAGTGCAACTTTATTTTTGCCCCCTAATGGCCCACCCATATATGCATCATATGCGTACAGTTATAAGCGAGGATATCATGAAGTACATAAATTATTTTGTACAACCTCTAAATGATAATATGCTCATATAGAGGTGTTCACAAATCACAAACACACAAGATAAGATTCATTATTAAGCAACAATCTTGAGCTTTGAAGATGTCATCATTAGGATTTATATCCAAACTATCATCACCAACATTATTCCTTCTCATGGCCATAAAAAACACTTGTCAACTTGAAACCACACATGCATTATTGTTCAATAAATCTCGTTTTTTTTTTCACTCGAAATAACCACCTTTCTTGGCCTGTCCTGCAGTGGCGGATTCAGGAATTTTTTTCACTGGGTTCCTTTTTTTCGGCTTGGTACGAGGGTTTGGGTCGGATTGACGGTTCAAGTCGGTACAGGGGTTCGGGTCGGTTCAGGTTTAAACATGTTAAAATTTAAAATCCTTAAAATTATTCAGCCGCAAAACAGACTAGATTCACACTTTCAGTTTCAATTGGTTAAATCATCTCGTCTAATTTATTCCTAAATCAATCTACAAATTTAGTTACCTAAATGCCTAATAAATACACAAATCAACTTATGGACTTAAGGGAAACTAACTTTTTTATTTCAGAAAACCATCGTTAAGACTTAAGAAACAAGGTACGGAAACGATATAACCTATGTTGTCAAAAGCGCACAAGATGCGAGCAGCATACGCCTCGCCTCGCCTGAATAGGAGCATTCTCAAGCACACACACATTTTCAGGTCAAGTGCGGTAAAAAAAATGTCGGAACAGGTTTGAACAGTTACACTATCCCTAAACAAGCCTAAAACATATCTAAACCCCCCTAAAAATGGAATTTTTATATTATGCGTCTCGCTTAAAAATAAACCTCAGCTTGACCTATGCACCTTAACAACATTATATAACATATAACTATAAGAACTGTATGCAGTGTCATCTGTGTCAACAAAATACTGCCTGAGCAAACACAAGAACAAGTATTTAATTTAAGTACTATGATTAACAAAATACTGCATACTTAACAGTATGCATGATTATCTTGCAGTGGATTAGGATAAGTCTGCAAAAGATCATACATACAAATTCCATGAGATTAGGAGATAAACTCCACACTACCATTAAAGATTCAAATCCCTTCATCTTTAAACACCCGCAACTCAAATCTGATCTATGAATTAAAATGCACAATTCCTTTTATTTGTTTGTTTATTTATTTATTTAGTTATTTTGGATTTAAAAAGGTATATAATAATTATGATAATTACAAAGTTAGTTATCAACTTCAACTCAACTTCCCAAGCCCCAACAAAGCAGAGAATCAACCAACAATAAAAATTAATAAAAATAATAAACTCACCAAATTAATTAAAATCAAACATCTTTGAACCTAAACTAGTTCGTTGTACCCTAGGTTTGAACCAAAAAATTAAATGAGTGAAGGAGGAATCGAACCTAGAACCTAGTGAATGTGAGGGAGGGTTTCTGCCACTACACCATCTCCAACTTTTAGTAGTGGGTTCCTTAATCCTTTTTCTTATGGGTTCCTTTCTATTTTTCTCTATACATTAACACTAAAAATGACAAACCGACTGGGTTCCCGGGAACCCACCCGAATACACCTAAATCCGCCCCTGCTGTCCTGAATAGGGGTAAGAGTGTTGTTCTATAAAAAAAATGGTCAACTTGGTTCGGTACATAAATATACAACATGAACCAAGTAAATTAACAATATTGGCCAAATTTTGGATAAGTTGATCATGAAAGCTCAATATGATTTCAAGTTATCTTGCATTGTTTGTATGGATGCAATTCATGTGTCATCACTCACCACCTGTTCAAATGCAGCTTGTCTATGAAGTTTTAATGATAATGATGATGACGGTGAAGGTGATGGTGATGGCGAAGGTGATGGTGATGCATGTATTTCTTTCTTAGGGCGCCCGATAGATCCAAGTGCTCTTCTGGACAATAAACCGACCTCTTTACTACCTTGGATAATGCCGCCATTCTTTATTTCGCCTACACAACATATACCAAAAGTTATTTCAAAGATACAACATTTTTCTTGAAATAAAACAAGAATCAATGATCAAAATGATGAATGAATGAACATTTAGACGATAAAAGAAGATACAGATGTCATATGAACAACCCTGTTAGAAGATTTACATACCGTTATGATCCAAGAGATTTGCAGATGCAGACAACCGAATGAGAATGGGCGTAACGACAGTGAGGGCCGCCCAGAAGAACAATATTACAACAAAGGTTCTTCCCAGCATTTCTTCAAGAAATGATTGGTAGCACAAAGCTTGAAACAATTGTCAGAGAATGTAATTTAAATGATCAAAACTTTCATATGGTGTGCAAGGTGAGGAAGACCCTTTAAAATAAGATAAAAGACTATTAAATATATATGAGCTGTAAGAGATGAAAATGATTAAAGAAGATAGTGTTTTTAAGAATATAAGATTATTATAACCACCACTTCAAATAACTATATTTTTTGAGTATGAATAGGTCAGAAAGTACTTGGAGACTCTCTTTGGTTGGTAGTTGAAAAGTGGTTGTATACCAATCAGGTACATACAAGTATGACAAAGATTCCATCTGGCATCTTCATAGGCCAAAATTCCAAATGGTGGGGTCAAAACTGTAATTATACATACCTTATGCAATTATAAGGTTGTCAAACAAACAGCCCACCTGTTAACTAATGCATATATTGCATATAAACCAGCAGACAGTATTATTCTTAGAGAATCATTTACGCGTAGTCAGCAATCCGAGTTATTTCTACTGTGTTATAATAGAAAAATATCAGAACTCGTAACTCCTACACTAGTTTAAATCCTGGATTCCTAATCAACTGCTTCTTCAACCTCGGTGAATTGGTGAGCCACCAGCTGCAGGTGTCTTCCTTCCGCCGTATTTCTGTTAAATTTTAAGAAAGTTTTAATATAATGGAATATACAAGTCGATTTTCTTGGCTGGGATTTAATTAATGAACAAAAAATTATGTTGTCTTACCTGCTTTCCAAAGCTAAATGGGACGTATTTGTATTTAATCATGTGCATGATTTGGCGCTTCATTGTGAGGGCAAAAAGAACAATCCAATAGCAGAGAAGTATTGGCCAGAAAACAGGGACATCAAATAGGGAAAAGAATGTCATCAAGAAGGCGACAATGAAAGCCTTTGTGATGGCATACCTGAAATTATGAAACAGATCAACTAGTTTAGTCTGTTTAGTTGCCAAATACAAATGATTATAAAAACATTACAATATCCTTAATCGACATCATTGTCGAAACAAATTACCAGGCCATAAGAAAAAAAAGGTAGCACTGTGTTGAAATAAAAAAGATAGTTCTGAGTTCTGACCATGAATATCTCTGTAAAGATATTATAATCCACAAGAATAGCACGTAATTGTATCAAAAATTAATTCTCACCATAATCCCATTTTATATATAGATAGGTGCTCAAGACAAAAACCAGTTTTAAGAAGGTGCTTACAATCGCTTATTTACATGCATATAGAGTCTAGTGTAAATAAGCACTAAAAACAAGCTATCCCAATAACCCCCCTATGCACCGACGATGTAGCTCAGCTTAATGCTTTTTAGAACACCAAGTAGGAACAACGAGCCAGGTAATAGCAACAACAACCAAGCCCAGTAAATCCCACAAATAGCAAAGCTATTGGTAGGGTCTGGGGAGGGTGGGATGTAGGCAAGCCTTACCTCTACCCCTAGAGCTAGAGAGACTGCTTCCAGAGAGACCCTCTGCTCAAAACACACGACTCACAACAAAAAAACAAAAAACAAAACTCATGACATCATAGACATTGAAAAACAGTGCATTGAAAGAATAGACAGGCAATGAGGTACTCAAATATAGAACATAAAAGTTTAAAAAACGGAATCGAGCCTTGAGGCGTAAGCCCGTGGAAATAAAGAAATTAAATATCTTATATAAAAAAAATACTAACTAATTTCATCACCAGATTCATCAAAAACATTTAACACGCATAAAAAAGACACGGAATGTTTGAAATTGACACAAAAAGTCTAAAACATAAAACACACACCCCCTTAGGCGCAACTTTTCTTAGCCTCTCAACCCTACGAGGCCCACGTACAAAATAACCCCATGAGGCGCCGCCTCATACTCGTTTTCTGGCAACCTCAGCCGTTTTTTTAAACTAACATAACCTAAAATGCATAGAATTTGTTGTATTTGTCTTGCATACATTTAAAAAAAAGTAAACAAATAATATATATGTATAGAAGTAACACTTCTCTAAGGTTGGTGTATGTTAATGATATGTCAACCATGTTAGTATTTCATATAAGAAGGTATTTTGAATTCTACACAATGCAATTACGGACTTAGTAGCGTGTACCAAATGTGTAACAAACAAATCACAATATTGACATATTCAAATATTTTTTTCACTTCGCAATAACTGAAGTAATAAAAAACGCGAAAATCTTAGGGATTGATATCTTTCCAACAGAATGATAACTATATATGGAAAGACCAAGCTCAAATTAGGGAAAAATGTATGTATTATTCTAGAAAAATGGTTGATTAGTAATGCATAAGTCGATATAAGTAATCCCAACGCAAGTCATTTTCACTAAAAATTTATTAAGACAGATGCAGGAAGCCAGAAACAAGTATAGTTATTAGTTATTACCATACTTATTTTACGTTATTTTGTCCATAACAACACGCAACAATAAACGTCAATAAGTCAAGTCTTTTGCCAAGAGGATATGTTTTGTTAATTGTTATGAACAAGTTAGCATAACCAAAATATCCATGTAGACATATGGGAATCGAAATTCAAGAAACTGCCTACTTTTCACATCATTAGATGACATAACATTTCACAACTACTAAAATGGACATAACGAAACGCGATAGATGCTAAACTCAGTAACTCACCAAAACTTAAACTCCGGAAGGCGACGAATAAAAGGCCTAAACTCATCCGACTCTTTCGTAGGCAGCGAAGCCCCATCCAAAGCTTCCAACTCAGGATCAACTTTCGGCGAGAGAAACCCAATCAACAAGTTCAAAATGTAAATCCCAAGACCATAAGAGACGACATAAAACCCTTGAAGATAATAAACCCGCAACACGTAAATCGCCGCAACAGCAAGCGTCCCGACCCACCTATGAACAAGAAGCGGTGTCGATTTATCGAGATAAAACTGAAACACCCTTGAGAATTCAGTTTTCCACTTTGTTAGTGGTGTCATTGGGGAAGCAGCACCAGCATCACCCCCTAATCCTTCCATTTGATCAACCTTTAAATATCTTTCTGTACAAAATAATAATAATAATAATAATAATAATAATAATAATAATAATAACAACAACATAAGTGAAAGACAAAAGTAACAACAATAACTGTAAGATAAGTATTACAGTTTACACACAATTAAAACTAGGGTTCCAATACAGTGGATGATTAAGATTGCTATGAAGAATTTGTGTTAAGACGATTATAAATAGAGATTGCATTATACAGATACATAGATATTACTTTATGATCACATGAAAATAATAAAATCAAACCCAAGTTGCAGACTTTAGGTAATTTACAGATGTATATATCAAGAAACTGAGGCGTGCTATGGTGATCATTGAATAATAAGCAGGCTAATCGATCGAAATATAGCAATAGTGAGAGTTAAAAGAGCTTTACCTAGATGAAATCCTCTTGTTTTTTTAGGGTTCTTTGATGGTGTGTACGATAGCTATTTTGATTTGGGTTTTAACTTTTAAACATGGATTCACAAATGGTACCTTGTAGCGGTACCGAGTTTCCCGTATGAGCATGTTTGGCTCTCCTTATTTCCACCTCCTTATAACTTATAACTTTTCTAAAAAGTTAATAAGTTACAAAAAGTGTTTGGCAAAAGGAAAATGATTTTTTGTTTTAACTTTTTGTAAGCCTATGATAAATTGTTTTGGAAAAGTAAGGGATGAGTGACTTTTTGAACCTCCTTATAACTTATTGAAAGTTATTTACCTACATGCCCTTATTATATCCTTACACCTTCCCTCCTTATACCCTTTTTGGTCATTTTACCTAAATAAGTTAAACCAAACACTTTTTTACAAACTAATTTATCAACTTATTGTTTTTTCCCACCAAATAAGTTAATCCAAACACTTTTTTAAAAACTCCTTTTTAAAAAGTCATAAGTTAATAAGTCCTTTTAATAAAAAGTCCTTTTTGCCTCAAATAAGTTTATCCAAACATGCCCTGAATCGTTTTCGGCATTAACTGGTACCGACTTTTTTGCGTTTTCGGTTTTAGTACCAGTACCAGTGTTTTACTGATTCTACGTTCAAGTACCGATACCTAATTTTTGTGATTTTCGGTATCACTGCTTTTAAGGATTCACGTGCCTTAAAATTAAGCATGTTTTAGGGTGTTAAGCCAAACCGAAAATTAATTGGTATCATGATGAATCGAACTAATATCTTTCTAAAGATGAGCATAGGCACCTAAGGTGTTTTTTTTAACCATTGAAGTCCACTTAATGGCTTGTTGCCCACTATATACGACATATCCCATACCATTTTATTGAGGATAAACAACGATGTCATTAGCAACAATTGGTATTAAACTATAACAGCTAAACTCAGTTTGATTGCATTAAGTGAATTTACGCTTTATTAAATTATCTTTGTTCTTTGTTCACGAAAGTTAATTTTTGTGCAAGACGCTTAAGACATGAAACTACAATCACTTAACATCATAATTAAAGTTTATATAGAAGTTAATACCACATGAAATTGGCATTTTTGGTGTTGAGACACCCTGACCATGTGAACTTGAAAATTTTGGTTCACTTCCTAGTATCGGTGCTAACCAAGGTCACAATACAGCCAACCAACGCTGACGACCACGAATCATAAAGAATGAGAGAAAAAAAAATTCCTAAAATGAAATCAAAGTGCGTTAATTATGAGTATTATTTTGATCTTGATTCTTTTTAGAGATATTGGTAATTTTTTTAGCACTCAAAACCGTAATTTCCAAAAAAAAAAAAAAAAGATTTGGACAACTTTTACTTAGTGATTAAGCAAATGATTTCCTTTATGGTAGTCTTCTAAAGACCATGGTTGCAAACAAGGAATGCACCAAATCAAGTTCGAACAAAGAACGTAGAGAACTTGTTACCAAGTTCAGCTAGGTTAAAATTGTCTTCTTTTTGTTTATCAATAATATCATACTACCTTGAGTACACATATTTAATAAAAAAAAAACAAATAAACCAAGTTCTAGTTATTTCAAATAAATAAAACATCCTTATTTTTTCTTTTCATTTCTTTCGAACAAAAAATTCGAACAAAAAAACAATAGTTAATTAAATCTTTTCTTTACGCTCTATTTCATTTATTAAACGAACTTTGGGTTACAAAAATATAAGATCCAAAGATACAAGCGGTAAAAAGAGGTTGAAGAGAGTCAAAAGAGTGATCGGCGATGGGAACCCTAGGAAGAGCAGCCTACACAGTCGGGTTTTGGATCCGGGAAACGGGTCAAGCCATGGATCGTCTCGGGTCACGCCTTCAAGGCAACAATTTCTTCAAACAACAACGTATGCAAATGCACCCCCTTCCTTTTACTTTTTCGATTCTGGGTTTTGTTACCCATCATCACTTTTTACTTATTCCTCAAAAAAGTTCACATTTTGGTCGGTTTTATGCTGAATAATAATTTATCTTGTATTGTGAATTTATGTTATTGTTTGTGATTGATTGATTGTTATGTGCACCTTGAAGAAAGAATGGTAGTTAAGTATGTGATTGGTTGTAATTTGGATCAGTTGGATTCTTATTTCTTTAGTAGTGTTAATTTGTTATTATGGGTAAGAATTTTTACTCAATTAGCATGGTGTTTTAGTGTATAAGTATGTGGATCATGAATTCTTGAATCTTGATGTTTGGGCGTTGTTTTGAAATCCCGGGACGATTAAGAGAAACTATCATCACAAAATTATTCCATGAGAATGTAACGCGCAGTGGCATACTGGTTAAGCTTATAGGAATCTCGAAGCAGAATTGAGAATTGTCGCAATTCTTGTAGGTGCAGGGAATTGTTAACTGTAGTTTCACACTTCTTGTGTCATTGCGATGTCAAGTTTAGTAATGGACACATATAGTTATCAAAGGCGCTAGGCGCACAGGCCTCGCCTGGGGCCTAGTCGCTAAGCGCAAAAAAGGCGAGGGCCTGAGATAAAAAAACGAACAAAGAAAATAAAGTAAAAATATATTAAAATAATACTATTTTTCATCTAGTTAGTATCAAAAGTTTTAAAATCGTGATGTATTAGTGTACAGAAGTAGTTTTTCTTAGATAAAAGTAGAAACCTGGCTGCAATCTAGCCCTAAGTTAACGAATTTGGCTGGAAACTCTCCAGAATTTGGGAATCTAGCTGAAATGTGCGCCTAAACCATCACCTGGAAAATTAAAGCGCAATTTCCTCGACTCAAAGCACAAATGCATCACCTCGCCTAAAAAATGGGCATAGGCGCAAGAGGCGATGGCTTTTGACAACTATATTATAGTATTTAACGGTTCCCTGAATAGAGTGAAGCACATGGGGTATCCAGTTGTTAGCTACTTGTGGAACTTTAAGATATATGAAACAGACAAACGAATGATAAGTATAGCTTGGGTGGTAAACTACTTAGTGTGGTTAGTGGTACACTCGTTTGTACTCGTTACTTGTTAAAAGATTCTTAAGAAGAAGCTTCTAGAAGGCTGCTATTGCTTTCTAATTATAAACATTCCAAACACTATTTCTACTCTCTATTATTGACACTTAGGAATTAGGATGGTTGCCCAGGAATCTACGCGGCATGTTTGTCTGCCTACTATTATTAAAAGGGGTATGATGCATAGTTATTTACATATATTGGTTCCTTAGACCAGAACATGTTTTCAGCCCCGCTGACGGCTGTGCGCATATAATGTATATATGTGTGGCCCTCGGGGGGCAAAAGTAAAGTTGCACTAATTTTAAAGTTAGTTTACTAATTTCGTGAAAATAACGTTAAAAATGACGGACGGCTAATCATGCATCAGGTGGTGACGTTGATAGCCAAAAGACAAGGGGGTACATCATACATGCACGAACCGGGTTTGTCGTGATTGCTAAGTGTTATGTGCCTTATGTCTAAGGCTTGATACAAAACCACTATTGAGCCGGGGGTCTCACTGGAAGCAGCCTCTCTATTCCCACGGGATAGAGGTAAGGCTGTCTACATCTTACCCTCTTCAGACCCTACCTTAGCTTTTGCTATTGGTGGGATTAACTGAGTATGATGATGATGATGATGATGATGAGACCAGAACATGTTAATAACATCACATGAAAAGACACAGTACAAACTAGTTATTCGCGATGCTTTGTTATAGAAATTAAATGGAATGGCTGCAATAGTTATTATTTTTTTTCTTTTGGTAATCAGAATGCTCTTTTAAATTCCCTCATTCTCTCCAATTGTTGTTTTATCAGATATGTGTTTAACAGTAATTATATACTTTTATGTAAATAAGCTTTCTTTATAACTATATTTCTATTTGTCAGTGTCCAGGCATCGAACTCTTATGAATGTATATGATAAAGCCCCTGTGGTTGCTAAGGATGCATTTGTGGCTCCAAGTGCGTCTGTCATTGGGGATATCCAAGTAGGGGCAGGATCGTCTATTTGGTATGGATGTGTTTTGAGAGGTATGGCTCAAGCGTTTTGGCTTTTACTAACAGATTCCAATAGTCGTGTACATCCTATGCATATGCACATATTTTTAATTAAACTGATGCAACAGTTAATGTCAGGTGCTGCCGAAGCTTTTAGCATAATATGCCGTAACAACATGTTTTATAACAGTTTTACAAAATGCATTCAATAAGAATATTTTACACTTGAAAGGCACCTCGCCCTTTTTAATTAATATTGACGTGTTCTGTTTTGGTTTGCTTTTTTCAGTGATGATACATCATATAGTTCATACATCGAATTGGCATGTTTACTGATGAAATATGGTTTTGTATATAGGTGATGTGAACAGCATTAGAATAGGATCTGGCACTAATATACAGGACCATTCACTGGTTCATGTTGCTAAATCTAATCTACCTGGAAAGGTGCATCCTACAGTGATTGGCGACAATGTGACTGTCGGTGAGCAATCTGTTGTAATGTTTTCAGATGTATCTTCTTTTCACAAAGTTATTCAAAATTCAAATTAAATAAATATTATGCAGGTCATAGTGCTGTATTACATGGATGCACGGTTGAGGATGAAGCCTTTGTTGGTATGAAAGCTACACTTCTTGATGGAGTTGTTGTAGAGAAACATGCCATGGTTGCTGCTGGAGCTCTTGTTAGACAAGATACTAGAATTCCCAGTGGCGAGGTAACTCTCTTCTTTCTCAACCGATATATAGATTCAGGTGGTCCAACCCGCATTTGAATACACTTCAGATACCCGTTTTCTCTCAAATATAAACTTTTTAACTTAACCCTTTTGACCCTTTAGAGATTAAACATAGATGGGCCATAAGACATTAAACATAATGAGCAAAACCTGCTAGAGATTAAACGTAAAATGGGCCAAACCCGTTGAAGATTACATAAGTGGGTCAAACCCATTAGAAATTTAACATAAATGAACCAAACCCGCTACAGATTGAACCATAGTTGTTAAAAGCCATCGCCTCTTGCACCTAGGCCCATTTTTTAGGCAAGGCGATGCATTTGCGCTTTGAGTCAGGGAAATTGAGCTTTAATTCTCCAGGTGATGGTTTACGTGTAGATTTAGCTAGATTCCCAAATTCCAGAGAGTTTCAAGCCAAATTTGTTAAATTATGGCTAGATTCCAGCCAGATTTCTACTTTTATCAGAGGAAAACTACTTTTATACACTAATACATCAATATTTTAAAACTTTTGATCCTAACTAGATGAAAAATAGTATTATTTAATATATCTTTACTTCATTTTCTTGTTCGCTTTTTTTAATTCAAGCCCTCGCTTGTTTTGCGCCTCGCCCCTAGGCACCAGGTGAGGCCTATGCGCTTTGAGTGTGCCTTTTGATAACTATGGATTGAACATAAATGGATTAAATCGTTATTCGTTAGGGATTAAACATAAATGGGTCAAACCGTCAAGGATTAAACAGAAATGGGGCAAACCGTCAGGGATTAAACATAAATGGGCCAAACCCGTAGGGATTAAACATAAATGGGCCAATCTGTTAGAGCTTAGACATAAACGGGCCAAACACACTTAACAATTGGGGATACGATAACAGGTATGGGGAGGTAATCCTGCTAAGTTTCTGAGAAAGCTTACAGACAAAGAGATAGCCTTCATCGCTGAGTCAGCAGCCAATTACAAGAGCCTAGCCCAAGTTCATGCCACCCAGAATGCAGAGCCACTGGACACAACGGACTTCTTAAAAGTGGTACAAAAGAAGGCCAATGACGCCAAGACTCAAATTCAGTAAATGTTGACAAAAGCACGAAAGAGGTTATCTCGTGAATAAGTTTGTCATCGATGTCCTTTCCTCCTGGTGAGTTTTGATGCTCATGAAAGCAAGTTTGTGGATTAACGGTCTCTTTTTTCAAATAAAGAATGGACATATTAGTGTTAGAATGGCAATGGCTATATTTTGTTGTATTGCTCTTTTACCATTTAAACATTGAATGGATATGATGTATTTTGTTCCCCTGTTGATGTGGGTTGAATCAGAATTAAAGTTATTTGACTCAAACATGTTTTGTTCCATTTGACATTAATCTTACTGTTCTTTATTAGCTAGTCTGTATCGTCGGATTCGTAATGAAGTGTGTAACAATCATGACCCAAGGCTTTAGAGATAGGTAAGTTGGGTGACCATTTTTCTACTTTCGGTTTCAATTTGGCTTGTACACTGTAGAATGGGTCATATATTTTTAGTTGCATATAATTAATGAAAAGTTAAATATGGTTAAGATGAGCAAAAGTTAAATATGGATCTTAGGGAAGCTGCAGGATGGCGGCAGGTATGTTTTTGAGTGGTGTAAATGGATCGTAGGAAAGCTGCAGGATGGCGGCAGATATGTCTTTATCTGGCGTGCGGAGCAAGATAGAGTTCCTACTAAAAAAGCGCTCAAAAGAAGAAACATTTATCTTGAAGAATCCAAGTGTGTTTTATGTGAAGATGATCAAGAGTCGATTGATCATATACAGCTTGTGGTTTCGCGGCGGGGTGTGGCAGGGTATCTCTATATGGTGTGGGGTTCCTCCGATTTTCGCCGGTGTGGGGTTCCTCCGATTTTCGCCTTCTCGGTTAAAGATTTAATAGAGATGCATAATCATATTGATGGCTAGTCGACAAAGAAGAAGGTGTTTCATGGGATTGTGGTTATTGCGGCTTGGCGTATTTGTAAGGCGAGAAACGAGAAGCTGTTTTCTAACAAGAAGTTGAGAGTGGTGCAAGTTGTTTCGGATATTAAAGTGTTGGGTCTTTTGCGGTATAAGAATAGATTTAAGGTGGGTTTAGTTGATTGGGAGAAATGGTGTAAATTTGAATTCTTGTAAGTGATGGCTTTGTTTCAATCTCTATCTCTATCTTGGAGATAGTTGGCCTTGTGTTATAACTTTTAATGAAAGTTGATTTCAAAAAAAAAATTTAAAAGGTCTAATGGTATGACAATACGCCTTACAAATTTTTTTTTAGCTGATTACAATAATGCGTCTTAACTTTTCAATTACAATGGTGTGCCAAACACAACAATGTGTAACTTTTTTTTAACGGCAAACGTTACATCTCCTATATATTACACCAATAATTCTAAGTTAGAGTACCATTGCCAAGGATTGAACCTTGGACCTCCCATCTAAAAGACATATGTCTCTATCAAGTGAGCTAGCCCCACATTGGCAACAATGTGTAACTTTTTAAGTCATGTATTACACAAATAACATTCGTTGTTATAATGGTGTGTTTAGCTCAACAGAATAGTGCGCCCAACTTGCGTATATTAGCACTAAGATCACATGTTCCCGAATTTTCGCTCAAAAGTTCCGATTATATAGTATTCGTATAGAAATTTTTTGGTATCAATGTTGCAAAAGTCACTAGGCGGCTGACTGGGGAGTTGGGTATACTCGGAGTACTCGGACCTGGTAAATATAAAGAAAATTAATTATTGGATATAATATATATGTCAAAATAAGCATAATTCATGTCAAATACGCATGTTTTTTTAAAGATCCATGTTTAAAATTCATTTTTTTTCCGAGTACAAGGCTGAGTAGGCCGAGTACAGGGCCGAGTTGGGCTGGGTAGGACGAAGATGACTGATTTTGACCACTGAGTACAGGGCCGAGTTGCTCGAGTTTGACCGAGTAGGAGAAAGTTGCCTCGGAGGGGTTCCGAGGACCGAGTACTCGCTGAGTACAAGGCCTTGGAATCCGACTTTTACAACACTGTTTGGTATATATGGTTTCGACCCCCCGAAACTGGTTTTCGACCCCCCGAGACTGGTGATTTCCAACCCTTCGGTGACTTTTGATCCCCCGAAGTTTCGGGTCAGGCTTCGCCACTGGCAATGATATGCTACCGACTCGTCCGAAGTATGAATCATCATCATCATACTTGGCATTTTCCACTAATAGCAAAGGTAAGGTATATTGATTATTTATTATAATACAAATATATAAGAAATATTGCACTTCAACTCTTTAATAAAAGCAACCTTTGATAACCCCAACTTCAGTAGTGGGGCAGGCAACAATAGGGGCACCTAGATTATCATTGAGGATCAAGTGGTTTCACATATAACCAAGTTTAAGTACTTAGGATCGTTTGTACAAAGGGTGGGAAGATAGATAGAAAATGTAGTCCATGGCATCTAGGTTGGATGGTGTAGGTGGAGAGCATACACAAAGGGTACTATGCGATAAGAGGTTCCTATCTAAATTAAAGGAGAAATTCTATAGAGTTTCGGTTAGACATACTATGTTATATGGAACTGATTATTGGGCCATTAAGAAAACGCGGACTCGTAAGCTAGAGATGGTAAAGATGAGGATGTTGAGGTAGACGTGTGGACACACTAGGTTAGACAAGATAAAAAATGAGGTTTTTAGGGAAACATTAGGGGTGATTAGTATATCGGATAAGGATAAGATAAGGGATGGAAGGTTGAAATGGTTTGGGTATGTTAGAAAGAGATAGACAATGTTAGAGTCGTGAAAGCTATCACTTTTGAGTGAAGGAGGGGTAGAGGTAGACCAAAATTGACTTACGAAAAACAGATTAGGCATGATTTGTTAGACTTGTACCTCTATGAGAACATGGTCGATGATAACAGTTTGTTGAGTTTGTTAACTATGCATGTTATCAATTGCATGCTAGTCAATATAAGGTGCTATGTGGCAATGTGTGTTTTTATTTGACACTTATGGCTAGATATTGTTTCAGTGAAGGGGTCGCTCTGAAACCAAGCTCTCTATCTCCTGTGACAGGGGTAAGACTTACCTACATACCCAAACGGTCGGAAAGTTGATCAGAAACTATATATAATACACCGCTAAAAATAAACCAGCAACGAAAATAAAGGATAAGTAGATATCACACTTCCTTTCTTGATTAAGACTTGAAAAGGTTCCCACCATTATAAAAGCTCAAAAAAAAAAAAAATGCCAATTCCAACAACATCATGTCCATTTAAAATTCTAGAACAAACAGTAGGATTAACAAACCATCTACAGCCCTCAGATATCCATCGGAGCGGCCTCTTCCTCTGCAGCAGCTCCTCCCTGGTCAGCGGCGGCATCACCAGCAGCTTCCTCTGCAGCAGCAGTTGCAGCTGCAGGGGCTTCTTCACCAGAAATCTCAAACTCATCAATCAAAGCTTGTACAGTTGCTTGATCCAATATATTGAACGCTTCTCCTACGCCAACCACTGCAACCGTGCACACACTGCTGGTGAGTTTCTCACCTTGAAGGGTCTCTCTAATGGCAAATAGCGCGTCCTTGATGAGCTCATCTCGTGAAGATTTTGGGAAATTCTCAAACTTACGTTCAAGGTAAGTTTTAGCGGCTTGTGAGCGGGACCCGATGGCGAAGGCTTGATATTCAAAGTAGTTTCCACTAGGGCAGTTGTAGTAGAGATGGGCTCCAGATTCATCCAATCCAGCAACTAACAGACCCACACCATAAGGACGCTTCCATGACCGCTGGGTACACACCTGTCATCCCAAGATAAACATGTATAGTATTAAAACACTTGTGTATTTGATCATTCTGACCGAAGTCATTTGTGTTTAAACATTGTCCAAAAATAAAAGTGGTTGCATCAAACATGGTTAAATCCCAAACAAAAAAAGGTGCCGTACTGTCGTGTTCATAACATGTGCAAAACTAAGATTCAAAAATAAAAAGCAGTTGCATTTATTTCATCTAACTTGGCGAGTTGGCGAATATGCTTAAATCAAGAAACAGGGTCTGGGTTCTATACTTCTATTAGCTTCGACAAATGAGACCTTAAAAGGATCGGAGATTTACGATAAGAGAGAGCAGTTCTGACTTCTGACTTCTTATCCAAGCAATGTCTTGATTCATAAGGGATATTTATCTAGTATTAAACCTATTATAAAATTACTCTATGTTAAGAAGAGATGCATCTATTCTGTTAATCCCAGTAATTGTACTGTAAACCGATTAACTTCTAAAAAGAAATCTTTCCACACTGAACTCTATTATCTTTCTAGTTTCTACCCCCCTCAAGTTATCTTTTTTTTTTTTCTTATAACGGCAAATTAACCTAAGTCCTAATAACCACCAAGACATGCATCTTGCAGGAATTGAACCCTCCACCTCTAGGCTAGAGGCGAGGCACCTAACCACCACACCATGTCAGTTTATCTATTAGCCTAAACATCAATCTTTACACTGCGCCTCCACTACTGAGTACTCTGATTATGTCATTTCACAGTTTTTAAGCACGATTATAGTACTTTTATATTGTATTCAACAATTATGCAAACGAATAACAGTTGTCGTCTTGATTCAGCAGCATTACTTAACAGGAATCCAGTAGATACAGATTATGCCAACATAACCATGTGTGAGAGACTAGAGGGAAAAAAAAGAAAGCACGGACCATTTATATCTTAAATGATTAAAATATGCAATAGAACGTACAATATAATTGCATCATAGTCAATCTAACATATAAATATACTACATAATGCAACTCTAAAAGCAATGGTTCATGAAATAGCAAATTTTTGTTAAGGTGGACACTTTATCCAAAACAAAAAAACAAAGGAGCATATGCTCGGGGTGGGAGTAGTCATGTTTACCGACACTTGTTATGACTTATGAACTATCTGCATAAGGTGTTTAGAAACTAAAACAACACAAATGCCACACACAAAAAACTAGCAGACAGAAGTCCATAGTCCATACACCTACAACCTCAAACAAGTGGTCCATTTGTTCATATAAAGTACCAAACAAGACTATTCTCACACGACCGTCAGTCGCTAAAAAGTATAAAGGAAAGAGCACAAGCTGATCGACAACAACTTGACCACAATAAAAAGTTCTAACATATCATCACTGTAACTCTACCATTGTATACATTTCCTGCCCCAATGCCTGTTACCATCCAAACAATAACCTTCAAAAAATGATTCACACATCCCGCCACCACCAATCAACAGAACCAACAATTAATAAAACATACTAAATCAAGATATCATATTTACAACATTTTTCCATAGACAAATGCATTTTTCCATAGACAACTTACACTCCAACACTTTTCCAACCTAAACCATTGACCTCAAATTCACTACTCAAGTCACAGCAACATGTATCGTCATTCATTACCCTTCCAAAACCTTTTCGTGGATTCTAACCGTTGAATGTTGGTACTAGTAGTAGTAGTAGCAGCAATCTAACTAAAGCACAATTTTCAACCTACTATCAACATCCCCTATTTTACACACAGGTAATAAAATGTCCAATATTTCATCTCAATACATACTTATACTATATAAACGTCATCAACTAAAAAACCTCTAACTAGGGCCGACAATTCCTAACCTATTTAAAACACAAATTAAACCTGTATAATAGTTATATATATATGTGTGGCCCTTGGGGGGCAAAAGTAAAGTTGCACACTTGCACTAATTTTAACGTTACTTTACTAATTTCGTGAAAATAACATTAAAATTGACGATTACTCATGCATCAGGTGGTGACATTGATAGCCAAAAGACAAGGGGGTACATGCACCAATCGGGTGTGTCCCGATTGCTAAGTGTTATGTGCCTTATTTCTAAGGCTTGATACAAAACCACTATTGAGCCGAGGGTCACAGACCCTCTATTCCCACGGGTAGAGGTAAAGCTGTCTACATCTTACCCTCCTCAGACAGTCAGACCCTACCTTAGCTGTTGTTATTGGTGGGATTAACTGAGTTTGATGATGGTGAATAGTAAGTACACTATCCAAATTCATATTCTTTTAGCTAAACAAGCTGTGTTCATTCTTAATACTTTCGTTAATCGCGTAGTCTCTAACCTATTTCCCCGAATAATTAACATACTAACATAGTAATTAAAATTAAAATAACAAATAACAACTATCTACTGATTCACCCAAACAAACAAACCCTAACAACTCAAAACACACAAACAAAAACACAAATGATAATATTATACACACTCATAAACAATATTATTATTATTAAGAACATAACCTGAGCTTTATCAGCCAACTGAACAACCAACCGTCCAACAGGAAGAGGAGACTCATAAGTATACCCATAATTAATACACTCCGATCTCATATACCGAGACAACACACGTCCATCAGCAGTTAATCCAGCGATTGCAACGCCAATATGGTCATCGACTTTAAAGATCTTTCGTTGGTGAGACGAAAGCTCGGAGTTGGCCTTGTTAACGCAGGCGAGGACAGCGTGTGTGTTGGATCGGAGACCGATGGCTGCAGATCCTTGCTTGACGGCCTCCATTGCGTATTCTACTTGGAATAAACGGCCTGCTGGTGACCATGTTGTTACGTCTGTGTCGTATTGGTTCCTGAACATGTTTGATTCGTTTGATGGATTGATACGTCTGTGTTGTTTTAGGTTTAGAGTGTGTTTGGGAAGATGGAGTCTGGTAAGGGTTAACTATGGGCTTTTCTTTTTCATCAAGCCATGTTTTATTAGTTTTATTACTATTATTATTATTATATTTTTTAAGGAAAACAATATGAAGGAAAATGAAGTTTTAATATATTAAACCGGGGTTTGGCCAGTTTGCTACATCAGTCCAAAATCAAATCTTTTTATATCTAGGTTATTCTGTTTTATATTTTGTTGTCAAATTCGTCTCTGACACTAAACCCAGTCAACTATTGTCGTTAACTCTGGGGTATTTTTGTCTTTTTGGCTGCCCCTTTTTACATCTGGGTATTTTTGCCTTCCGGGGGTATCAATAACTCTATTTAAACTGAGTTTTAAAAAAAGGACAACCAAAAAGATAAAAATACCCCTAGAGTTAACGACAATAGTTAACTGGGTTAAGTGTCAGTGATGATTTTAGCAACAAAATGTATAACAGAAGGACTCAGATGTAAAAAGTTTTGATTTTGGACTGATGTAGCAAAACTGGTCAAACCTCAGGGACGAGTTTGGCCATTAACTCTTAATATTTTTAATATTTTTTTTCTATTTTCTTAAAATAATTAATAATAAGAGCAAGTATAATAATACGTGCATTTCGTAGGATTTGAACTCTTGAACGTTTTCTTAAGTATTATATGAAAATAGAGAAAACTAGTATTAAGCCTTTCACGTTGTGACATGGGGTGTAAATTTGTGCCAAGTAGCACTAGTGTTATGCCAACGTCGGCAATCACTGACATCGGAAAACTCATATAACAAAGAATAAATAAACGAAAAAGTATAACTAAACAAAAAGTAGACGTAAAAGCGCTCAACAACGCGCGTGGAATTTAAAACATTGAAAACAATAACTAAGTTAATCTAAGACCCTCGCATTGTGACGAGCCAGATAAACGAAAAAAATCCAACGTAAAAACATTGAATTACACATGCACGTTGCGACAAGTTAACTTGCGGAATTTAAACCGAAACATAAAACAAAAAAATATATAAAAGATGAAAAGTATATGAGACCAAAGTCAACAGTACAAAAGTGTTGAGGTTAGATTGTAAAAGATATAAAAGTATAGAAGTTAAAAGTAAATAAATTAAAGTTAAAAAAGAAGAGAAAAAACAAAAATGCATACAAACCCACCAAATATAAGAGTATAACCCCATAGGGTTAGGATCAAATACACAAGACACTTTTTCTAGGAAAGGTGAGAAGGATTGTGATCCATTGATCATATATTTGAAGGGTTGAGATTAGTTTGATTGAAAAAAAAAATAATAAATTAGAGGAAGGGCATAAAAGGAAAACCACATTTGTTGACTTTCTTTCAATTTCCCCCATCATTTTAAAATGTCTATAACTTTTTCATACGGCATTTTTTTTTTCAAAAAAATTTCACCATATTAACGAGCGTTTTTTTATCTTTAATATGAGTACCACATTGCTACATTAAAATTGAAAGAAAAAATCGTGCTAAATGGGTTTTCTTCTCCGTTGTGTCTTCTGCTCGTTCATTGTGTTATATTATGTATGTGTGTTTTATAAATATGTTATTTATGTTTTTTTAGTCTACACATGATTTAACTTTGTCCATTGTGTTTTTAGTATGCTTTTCATTGTGTTTACGCAAATGAGTTTTGTATTTAGGTGTACATTGTGTTTTATTATGTTGTTCATTGTGTTTAAGTCTATTATTCATGTGTTTTAGTCTTTTGTTCATTGTGTCTTTTATATGTCGTCCATTGTGTTTTATTAGACTGTTCATTGTGTTTTATACCCTATTGTTCATTGCATATTTAATTGGTACTCATTGTGTTTTACGTTATCTCCATTGTGTCTTACGCAACTAGGTTTTCAACTTTTTTTTCAAAAGTATTCATTGTGTTTTAATCTTCTGTTCATTGTGTCCTTATTATGTCGTCCATTGTGTTTTACATAATTGGGTTTTTAACTTTTTTTCAAAAGTATTCATTGTGTTTTAGTCTTCTGTTCATTGTGTCTTTAGTATGTCATCCATTGTGTCTTACACAATTGGGTTTTCAACTTTTTTTTTCAAAAGTATTTATTGTGTTTTAGAGGCTGTTTGTTTGATTAAGTGCTGAATCATTAAGAGGTCTGAATGGTAAAGAGGTCTGAATAATTAAGCGCTGAATCATTAAGTTGGACCTCTTAATGGTTAGTAATCGTGTCCCACATTGGTAGGAGTGTCTCATTAAGGTTCAGCATAATTCAGTGCTTAATGGTTCAGTGCTTAATGGTTCAGCAACATCTCAAATCTTAATGATTCAGACTTAACCATTCCATTCAGAAGCTGAAACAAACGCGCTGAATGCTGAATCATTCATCGCTGAATGGTTAAGAGCCTCATTAAGAGGCTTACCAAACAACCCCTTAGTCTTCTATTCATTGTGTCTTTAGTATGTTTTTCATTGTGTTTGACTAGACTCTTGATTGTGTTTTATACCCTATATTTAATTGGTGTTCATTGTGTTTTACACTCCATTGTGTCTTACGCAAGTGGGTTTTGAATTTTTTTTTTCAAAAGTATAACAATATGGTACCCATATTAAAGATAAAAAGACGCTCAATTTTATGGTATAATTTTTTTTAAAAAGGATGACATATAAAAAAGTTACGGACATTTAAAAATGAAGATGAAAATGGCATGTGACTTGCATGTGCATATGTTTTTGACAAAATTACCCCTCCCACTTGTTAATCCTTTAAACACATGTCATTTTCTAGTGGTTTCTCACCCTTCTCATTTTTTATAGTCTTTGTAGTATAACCCAACCCTAACCCCATATACACAAAACATCCACTATGCATAAGCTACCAAACCAAAATGCATAAACATTTTGTAAATTAATAATATGTAAATTATTATTGATATCAACGTAGACTTTATCGAAAATTCGAAATACTTAATCGACTATATGTGTTTAAAACAACAAATAGAAGTATTGGTAAAGTGATATTTTTTATTGTGGACTATAGGGTACTTATATCGAATCAATACTTTGGTACCGATAGAATGATATTTCTCTTTATTGTGGAGAATCGAACTAATACTGTCTTAATATCGGTGACAGTACCGTATTCAATTTATAGTTTTTGTCTCAACATGACAGTAATAAATCCATACCAACAAAACATTTATTCGACAGCGTTAGATTTCTGTTTTGATTTGTTCAGAGTTGAAATCACGCCCCACATGAACGCGTGGGTAACTATGGCCAAACTCTTTGATTTTTATTGTATAAAATAAAACAAGGCCGGTGCGCAGGTGGTTAGCGTGATGGGCCTATAGATAATGGAAACTGGGCCACAAGCATACTATATGCTTTGTTATGAGTTGTGACCAATTAGGCAATTAGGCCAAGAAGCATACTAAAATAAGGCTGTTTGGTTTGGGGTTTTTAATTTTTGGATATGTTTGGGCCAAAATCGAATCATTTGTTTTGATCTTTTAGACTCTGATTTTAGGCAGAATAATTTTTCTTTTTTTATATATACACATTCATTCACACTGACCCACACCCAGCCAGGCCCACACCAATCCACATGCAAATAAACGGTTCGCTGAAAGTTCAGTTCATTTACAGCCATAATTGCAACCGAGATTTATGATAAACAACACTAGGAAAAAACATAATTAACTCTATTTCTTTTTCGTACAATTATTTGATGAAATATGAAATAATAAGAAAAATATAAAATATGCATGGAAGGCAAATTTAGATCCAATCTATGTCCCAAAAAGAAAATAAAGCAAAAGTAGTGATTTACTACCGATGGTGGAACATAAGCTTTATGATGACCATATACCATTATTTGATCTGCACTTAGGTCACCCTTGTGTACCAAGCTAAAGGAAATTTAAAGCCATAATAAACTTCTGACATTATATAACTAAAAGCAAGTGCTCATTATTCAACACATGTTTGCGGTGATATCTTATTAGCAGTGAGCGGTGAAGCTTGAAATTTTAGATGGCGATAGTCAAAAGTCATGAGACTCAACTTTTTTTCAAATATGTGGGACCGGACTCAAAATATACAAAATTTTCAGATAAAATCGAGGATTGGTGGGGATCAGGACACCCCCAACCCTCAATAAGCTTCGCGTTTGTAACCAATTATTTTTTTAAAATGTTTAAATGAATCATTGTGTCTCGTATATCAGATACATATTTTTAACATAATTTCCTTTCATTAAAACAAAATACGAAAGTTACATCACAATAGAAGGTAGACGGGCAACAAGCTGCGCCGCCACCCCTTTTTGAATAGCGAACCCTAGTCTACCAAAGACAAATCCTTGACCCCCTGGAGATGAACTATTGCTGTGGACGACCCGTTGGACCCTGGTCAAGAAACGAATAGCTTCTGGCGCTAGGGAGTCAAAAGTATCAAAGGCCAAAGGGATAAAGACATGTTGGTTCTCTACACAAGCCTTAGCATGCTTATCTACTTTCTTCGATTCCGCTTTTCTCGATGCTTGTCCAGCTACAAACCTTGTTTCCCTTAACCCAACCAAAGGAGATACCACTGTGAGGTCCACGCAAGCGTGTTTCCCCCTCACCCAACCAAAGACAAGCAGATCTGCTGGTCGTAGGGTGGATCTCCCTTCCGCAGGGTCTGTGAGAAAATTTACAGGGGCCTCCTTTTTGGCATAAATCCCAGCTCTTCTCAGGATGTCCCACAAAACGTCTGCGCCGCCACCCCTTTTTGAATAGCGAACCCTAGTCTACCAAAGACAAATCCTTGACCCCCTGGAGATGAACTATTGCTGTGGACGACCCGTTGGACCCTGGTCAAGAAACGAATAGCTTCTGGCGCTAGGGAGTCAAAAGTATCAAAGGCCAAAGGGATAAAGACATGTTGGTTCTCTACACAAGCCTTAGCATGCTTATCTACTTTCTTCGATTCCGCTTTTCTCGATGCTTGTCCAGCTACAAACCTTGTTTCCCTTAACCCAACCAAAGGAGATACCACTGTGAGGTCCACGCAAGCGTGTTTCCCCCTCACCCAACCAAAGACAAGCAGATCTGCTGGTCGTAGGGTGGATCTCCCTTCCGCAGGGTCTGTGAGAAAATTTACAGGGGCCTCCTTTTTGGCATAAATCCCAGCTCTTCTCAGGATGTCCCACAAAACGTCTCTCACCCAGTCATGCCGGTATTTGAACCCAAGGAGCTCTTTGCAATGAATTGTGTGCTCCCCATATTTATCCATGCAAGCTTTACGGCAGATGGGGTATGTTTCATCTTCAGGATACATAGGGATCATCAACCGGTACTTGAGTATAGCCCTGTACTCCACTGTGGACATGCATTGACCCAAAACCTCAATCGGGACAACGTCAAAAAATCCTGAGCATGAGGACCCTTTAGGCATTCAATCACCGCCTTCTGGCGAGAGGACAACTCAAAAACTTCTCCCAGGCTTTGAGCAGTTTTGCTAAACAGAGCATTCGCCAAAGTTTTTTGTGGCTTTGAGGGGCGGTGTCCTTATTAGAAAAACCGCCAATATCAAAGTCCGGGAGATAGACATTTAAGCGTTCGAGCGCCTGTTGATAGTCCAGGTCTAGCTCGATGACCCCACTATTTCGAAGGATATGATCCTGAAATTTCCAAGACTGAGCTCTAGACGCCACAAAGGCATAAACCCCAACATCTCGAGCTGAAAGGAGCCCCAAACCACCTAAACGCATCGACATGGATGCCAAACGCCACTGGAGGTCCCAGAAGAAGGGGCCACCACACACAACTATATCTTCAATAGCCTCCTAGAGGCCATCATCGAAAAGGGATACCGCATCCACCATCAAGTGGGGTTGACAAGTTCGCAACCCAAAAAGTAACTTAGCGACCCCCATGCATGATCTGAGCAGCAGGAGTTCACTTTGGGGATCCCTAAGGCGGGGCAGGAGTTTCATAAGGTCAACCGCAACTGTAGCCCGCCGCCCTGCCAACTCCCCAATAAAGATAGGATCTCGGCTAACAACCCCACCAAGGAGCTTAACTCCCCTCTCTGGTCTGCCAATCCCTTTCGGGAAAAGTCCGTCCTGAACTTTCATCCTGTGACACGTCGGCCAAAAGACCTCTGTTTTCTTAATATTGAGATGAAGCCCCAGAGATGGCCCATGCACGTTGATAATGTTTAAAGCCTTAGCAACCTCAGTTGCGTTGCCTATAATCATCCCATCATCCAAATACCAAGCATGAAACGGGAGGTTACAGTGTTCCTAAACCCGCATGATAAGGGGGTGTAAGGCAAGAGCAAAGAGAAGGGGCCCCAAAGGATCTCCTTGTTGCACTCCGGTGGTAGCCCCAATACAATTATTACCCACATACAACCTAGCAAGCTGGGCGTAAAGGAACTGGACCCACGGATAGATAAACGGGCACCGCTGATGAACCTCTTGGAGAAAGGTTGTGCGGTCGACCATGTTGAAGGCATTGGAGAAGTCTACTATAAGCAGAGCCAATTACCCATCCGCATGAAAAGAGTTGAGGAACCTGCTGGGACTGTGAAGCACCGCCTCTGCCCCATTTGGTACCCCTACTCCAAATTGAAAGTCCCCTAGGTACTGGGCAATGTCTTTCCCAACCTTCTTCATTACCACCTTAGAAACCAACCTTCGCCAAATGCCCCTAGTGCAATAGGCCGAATTCCATTATCGGGCTTCAATAATGGGGTGAGGGGAGGGGGAGGCAACAAACTCGGCAAGTGTCTTAGGTCAGGTGTAACGCCCCGCTTTTCTCGAATAATATAATAATATTTTATTCATAAAACGATTCGTAAATTCGTTAACAATATTATCTCATTAACAAGAAATACATTCTTATTGCATTTATAAATATAATTATCTAAATTCACCAAATAACGCGTTATACATACTGGTAAACCGACGCTTATCATGGTAAATTTCTAAACACGACAAAAATATATATATATAATAATCACGTAATTCAAATACTCGTTTTAAGTCGGTTTATATAAATAAATTTAACAAAATAACTATTTTAGCGGTTAAACAAGTTATGTAATTTAACCGAGACTGAGTCAGCAACTGGCTCGTATACGCGGTACCCAACCATTTAACCCACACCAAACCCTAGGTTTATAATATCCTTATCACCTCCTCATCTCATCTTCAACCTCAAAACCCTAACCCCTTACCTTCCATCTCCTCTTTTCTCTGTTTTCTTTTTCTTCCACAAAAATATAGTCACACATAAACAAGATGTTCACCACAACTCTTAACCTTTCCTCTCATCTCTCCCTACTCTCTCTCACGCTAGACACAGCGGCAGCCATCGCCGCCGCCGACCACCACATTCCACCACCAATAAACCCCCTTTATTCCCCTCCCTACTCTCCTCCTTCACACTAACACCCAAGTCATGACAAACAATCCTTCTCCAGTCGATTTCCCAAGCTCCGATTCCAACCACCAAGCAAGTTGATGGAGGCGTAAAGGTAAGACAGGAAGGGGATAATAAACGGCCGTTCGGTGATGGTTATGGTGCTCGTTGTTTGAGGCTCAGGCTGGGTTAAGTATGGTTCAGTCTCGAGTCAGGTTCGGTTTGTTATGGTTCAGTTCCGAGGTTCCATTTGGTCTTTTCCCGGGTACGATTGTCGTGTTCTTTTTTCCGGTCTTATATGTTGTTACGACGGGGGATTGGGGCTGACAGAGTGGTCGTGGTGCGGTGACTGGGAAGAGGCGGCGGGTTACGGGTGGCTTAAACGGTGACGGGTGGTGGTACCAGGTTAGCTCCGGTTAGCACGGAAGTCGGTTTTAGTTGTCTTAGATGCAGCATATTCTTTTTGGGTCTAATTGATTCGGGTTGTCAAGACAAAAGGCGACGTATCAACGTATGGTCAAACGTTTCAGTTCTAGTCAAGACTTAGCCAACATCAGTCAACTTTAGTCATCGGTCAAACCCGGTCAGATCTGGCGACTCTCGGTTTGAGGCAAGTACGTGTCGGTTCGCGAGTCTATTCCCGGGAAGGTATAATACGCACACCGTGACTTCGATTTATTTTTATCACACTGTACATACAAATTTATATTTTAAAATGACCAAGCGAACCGAACGGACTTATATTTGTAAAAGCTTTAGTGTAATAATAATATACGGAACATTCGAGTAGACAAAGTTTATAAATGCTCATTAACACGATTAAACAAGTTTAATACTAGACGTTTTATTATTTTGTTTTCGAACCATTGAATAACGAATGACTTGTACTACTTATTTTGATGATAATCGGGTATTGTAATATACATAAATATGCATGTTACTTGTCGAAATGTATGTTTACCTCGCCTATTATAGTTTTGGTAAGCTAACCCAAGTATTGCGTATTTGTACATTTGATGTTTTGGGAAAATATAGACAACTTGAGTTGTCTGGTTTCTTACAAAAACAGAGGAGACTCTGCCCAAATTTTTACAAAATATAACTATAATTTTGTACAAAAGAAGCTATGTTTTGCAAATAAACGCTATTCAAACTTTACTTCGTCATGATATAAAAGCATACATAAATAAACATAATACATATATTGTTCGGTCTTCAAACAAACTAAAACGCGAATTAAGTTACACATATTATTTTCACTATCTTAAATATTACTTTCTAACTAGTTTCAAGCCGTGAATGTGAATATTATATAAAGTATACATATACATTATATATAACTATACATACGCGCAAGCTTCGTGAAACTAAACCAAGTACTATCGGTTCGTTAAGTTATACACATTAAGACACGTATTGTTTACAATACGAGTCTAGGTAGTTGGATAAACTATCTTTAAAACTAAGAAAACAAAACAAGTTTACTTGCATTAGAATTTAAGACGTCCTTTATTTGTAATAGGATACCAGAGTTCAATTAATCCAAGTTCAGACTTGTTGCTACTTGCTAGTACTTACACAGTGAATTTCAGGTGAGTTTACGTAACCTTGTTTATGCAATTCTTTATACTTGAAACTTTATACTTAAGCAATTCTACATACATGTCTAGTTGTAAACTTTAATGCCTCATGACTTAGACAAATACTATTAGACTTAAACTTAAACTTACATAATCATTAGTTGTGGTCAAGCCGGCGATATTCAATGATAGATCTATTAGATTGACAACCCCACCTAGATTCGTTGACCATTTATATGGGGAGCGCGGGTGATTGTTATCGTTCTAAACTTTATAAGGAGAACCGTGAATGCGGGAAGGACCTAAACTTTATAAGGAGAACCGTGAATGCGGGATGGACCTAAACTTTATAAGGAGAACCGTGAATGCGGGATGGACCTAAACTTTATAAGGAGAACCGTGGATGCGGGATGGACCTAAACTTTATAAGGAGAACCGTGGATGCGGGATGGACCTAAACTTTGTCGGAGGATTGATTATGTGCATACTATACTTATCATTTATTCATATAGACTTAAACTTACATTAGACATATGAATTGCTAAACTTTTATTCTAAAACTTAATTGCTTGACTTGGCTTATGTATTCTCACCAACTTCTAGTTGACCCCTCCCCCCCATATTTTCCAAACTCAACAGGAAATACTGATGACCTCGGTCGTCACGGGTCATACAAAACCTAAATAACCTAGGTAGCTAGGGTAAATAGGGTATCGAATCCAAGGAGCGTGTGGTTAGCGTCACACTAATTGTTTGTTTTAAAGAAGAAATTGGAATTAACTAATAACTAAGGTAACAATAATTTCTAACTAACATTCACTCCCGGGCTAGGATATGCAAGTAACTAGGATTCAAGAGTTATTATGATAGATTTGCAATTTCACTTGTAAGAATCGCTAGGACAGAGAATCAAGACTTAGGCATCAACAAATAGCTACTAGGCCCTAAGTATGCTTCATTATCTAGTTCACCAAATCCTATATGTCGAGTTAAGGCATAATTGGCAGAATTCATCTTATGAGCTTAAAAAAACACAATGGTCTCTAAACATGCAATAAGTCCAACCCAATACCAAGACAATTAAGCACAACAATTAATTCATACAAATGATGTCACGATTACAAATAGATTTGCAAGGATACAAAAACCTTTAGTCATATAATGAGTCTAACCCAATATCCCAACTTAAGTGATAGGATTTATCTCACAAGTCTAAGATAATGTTGAGGCAAAACTTAATTGACAAGATTCATCTCTATGGTTTAAGCATACAAGAAACATACACAAGGTCCAACCAAACATCAAAAGCTAATTGATGGAATTCATCCCCATGGCTCAAGCACAACATAAACATACACAAAGTTCAACTCAATATCAATGCTTCATTGAGTACAACACTTGTTCCTTACAAATACACAATCAAAACAACATTACAAATCTAGAAACTTACAATCCTTCACCCGGAAGTGAAGGGGAACTTAACCAAACATGGTTGTAGGAGCTTGAATCTCTTCTCAAAATGATGATTTGGATAGATTGATATGGTATGATGATGTTTTTAGAGTCAAAGATGGTGTTTTAGATCCCTAAAACTTGTTTATAATTGTTCCATCCCAAGTCCTTGATCAAAGAAGACATAAAAGCACTTAAAAATTCATTAATTTTGGTCAAAAATAAAGTTTGGTAAGGTCTGGCCGTCACCGACGGTGGGCAGGGCGTCGACGACGGCCTGGGTTGGTTGACGCCCAAACTGGCGGCCTACAGCAGGCTTGACGGTTGGAAAACTTGTTTTCTTCATAACTTTTTCGTTACAACTCCGTTTTCCTCCATTTTCGCGGCCACGTCTTCGTATTTTTGCCCTCTTTCGCATCATCACATAATATCTTTAAATAAAATCCATTTATTTTCTCCAAAATTGAATACACTCCTCAACGGTCTCCACCGTGTGCTCGTAAAATCACTATTTTAGCATATAATTCGCACCTTCCATAATCCTTGGCAGAGCACCTTGTTCCGGACAAAGCTACAGACAAAAGATAATAAAAATAACAAATTATACTATATAAATGTGATCCTTTCGGTATCACATCAGACCCCCACACTTATCTTTTGCTTGCCCTCAAGCAAATCTGCTCAGAACATTACCACGAACAAGTAACAAATACCTCAAACTCCCCCGCCATGCACTAGTTAGGGTCCAAAGTCATACCCCATTCATAGATCAGCATTAGATGTGTTAATTCAACAGGCAACCATGATGCACAATTTTGAAAACAGAACTCACCCAACTAAGTCTAACATGCTGTCAGTTTTATTTTCATGCAACACACCCCTCACAGTTGTTCACTCCCCTCAGTTTAATATATGGACTAGCGTGTAATGTGCTAGTATAAATCACTCAAAGCAAAACCGAATATGAAACTCTGTACTCATAAGCTTGTAAGACAATCAAACCTTCACTGTAACACATAGACTTTGCACATATCAAAAGGACTTACAAGTTTTGGGCTTAGGCTAAAGGTGGTGGATGTTTAGGTTTATAAAGTGGCAAAAAAAAAAAAAAAAAAAAAACCAACAAAGAAACTTCCAACCCATGACAATCTTTTATTCATGCGGAACACAATAACTAAAACTACGGGTTATTTTTGACCCGTATTAAACAATACTAACATATGTTTTTTTTTATCATTTTTTTTCTTTCTTTTTTTTTTCTTTTCTTTTTTTTTTTTATAACAATATAAATTCTAAACACATAGATTGTCAAATAAAGTTGATAACAAAACGGGTCAGTCTAGACCAGGATTCGGGTAAACAAATGAAAAGGTGAAAGGCTCAAAATAGTCTACTAAGGGTGACATATATATTTTTTTCCGGTTAGATGGGTAAACAAAGGTGTAAGACGAAAAAGGGATTCCTAATTTGCCTTTATCATATATGTGCATAAATCAAGTCCACAGTCTCGGCATGTATCAAATCAGACAAGTTCTAAAACAGAGCAACATACGACCTACACTCAACAAATGATTATATATCAGATCAACTAACAATCTAGTAGGCTCAAGATCTCACAAAAATGGGGAATATAGGGTTACCGATGTGTGCATGCATTTATTACCGACAGCTCGTTACACCTAATCAAGCAACTTCTAAACATTTTCTCAAAAATACCTGCTGAAAACGATTCATATGTCTGTTCTAAAGAATTGGACCATGATTAAGGACCCACACACCACAAACAGAGACAGAGTGAAAGCATTGAAACAGTCGCTTTCATTCCCGATTAGACCGCTTTTAAGACTTTTTTTTTTTAGACTCAAACCTAACTAAAGCAAATGAAAATGAAAGTTTCCCCACCCCCACACTTAAACGACACATTGTCCTCAATGTGAGCTAGGAATAAAATAAAGAAAATAAAATAAAATAAAATATAACAGTAGAAGGAACAGACTCCCCTGGATAAGCAATACGCATATTAGTCCGTTCAATTCCTTCCAATGTCGGCCGTATAGCATTTCATTCGCAGCCGATAACAAACCTAGAACAAAGAAACACGAAAGAAGAAAAAAAAAACAAACAAATCGGGATTCCTGCAAAACATTAGTGATTTCCAAATCGTCCTCACCCGAATGGAGATTGAGTACGGGCGGGACAATCTATTCTTGCAATTCAAATCAAAACAAGCAATCCCATGACTCCAACAAAATAAAACCGATTCAAACACACTTAAAAATAAAAATTAAAAAAAGGTTAAATAAAACAAATAAATATACAAAATATACAACAATCATACCTGATTCTCATTCATGGTGGTCTCAAAGAACATTTGCCTACCGAGTTTCCAATGTATGCTCAGTAGTTTACATGTCGTGTCCAAAGATGCTTGACTAGTATCGGCATGTAAAGATCATATGTTTTGCAAGTCCGCTTCAAAATAACTTGCCCAAAATCGTGCAAGCCAACCTTCCTAACCTTAGGCACCAAACTCACTAGCTCTTCTTGAGGAACCGTGTCTTCAGCAAGGTTTAAACATTCATTTTCTTGTGTAGGAAGACTTTGAACCTCTTCTTTAGCCATGGTGGATTCAATCTTTAAATCTTCAACCACATGAGGGATTGGTGCGGTATTCCTCTCCACAACATCCTCCTCAACTTGTGACAAAATCCACTCTTGTTTTGCTTGACATTTTTCATGAGGTGATAAGGCGATATAAGCCTTATCCTTTCTTCTTTCATAGCTTAGAATGTCGTACTTATAACTGAGCCATTTTAGCCGACATTCTCGTGATTGATGAGGTTTTGCTAATTCTTTTTCGACTTTAGAAAGTTGCACTTTAAACGTAATCTTGCCAAGTCTGCTTTGATCTGCCTGAAGTTGCCGCTTATGTTCGGCGTTCACTAGTGTTTGGTAGTGTTGAAAGGTTGGAGGAGGGGCAAGCTCTTCATAGTACAAGACCGGGGTGTTCTCCCATATTTCATAAGCAATTAAATACCTTCTTGCTGCCTCCTTTTTCAATGCAAGCTTTAGACAATATTCAAAAGTGTGGCGCGGATCCCCACAAACCGCACATGTATCGCGATATGCATACATGGTCAAAACTTGAGCTTCTTTTACCTGCGAAAGAAAGATCCTGCACAGACAACTAGAAAACCAAAAGTGAAATCTAATAAATAAAAAAAAACTAAAAATAAAAACAAAGATTTTTTTTTTGAATTTTAAAACAACTAAATATACACACAAACAAACACGCAATGCAACACTAATCGCACTAGCTCCCCGGCAACGGCGCCATTTGATGAGCCGGTCGTCACGGGTCATACAAAACCTAAATAACCTAGGTAGCTAGGGTAAATAGGGTATCGAATCCAAGGAGCGTGTGGTTAGCGTCACACTAATTGTTTGTTTTAAAGAAGAAATTGGAATTAACTAATAACTAAGGTAACAATAATTTCTAACTAACATTCACTCCCGGGCTAGGATATGCAAGTAACTAGGATTCAAGAGTTATTATGATAGATTTGCAATTTCACTTGTAAGAATCGCTAGGACAGAGAATCAAGACTTAGGCATCAACAAATAGCTACTAGGCCCTAAGTATGCTTCATTATCTAGTTCACCAAATCCTATATGTCGAGTTAAGGCATAATTGGCAGAATTCATCTTATGAGCTTAAAAAAACACAATGGTCTCTAAACATGCAATAAGTCCAACCCAATACCAAGACAATTAAGCACAACAATTAATTCATACAAATGATGTCACGATTACAAATAGATTTGCAAGGATACAAAAACCTTTAGTCATATAATGAGTCTAACCCAATATCCCAACTTAAGTGATAAGATTTATCTCACAAGTCTAATGATAATGTTGAGGCAAAACTTAATTGACAAGATTCATCTCTATGGTTTAAGCATACAAGAAACATACACAAGGTCCAACCCAACATCAAAAGCTAATTGATGGAATTCATCCCCATGGCTCAAGCACAACATAAACATACACAAAGTTCAACCCAATATCAATGCTTCATTGAGTACAACACTTGTTCCTTACAAATACACAATCAAAACAACATTACAAATCTAGAAACTTACAATCCTTCACCCGGAAGTGAAGGAGAACTTAACCAAACATGGTTGTAGGAGCTTGAATCTCTTCTCAAAATGATGATTTGGATAGATTGATATGGTATGATGATGTTTTTAGAGTCAAAGATGGTGTTTTAGATCCCTAAAACTTGTTTATAATTGTTCCATCCCAAGTCCTTGGTCAAAGAAGACATAAAAGCACTTAAAAATTCATTAATTTTGGTCAAAAATAAAGTTTGGTAAGGTCTGGCCGTCACCGACGGTGGGCAGGGCGTCGACGACGGCCTGGGTTGGTTGACGCCCAAACTGGCGGCCTACAGCAGGCTTGACGGTTGGAAAACTTGTTTTCTTCATAACTTTTTCGTTTCAACTCCGTTTTCCTCCATTTTCGCGGCCACATCTTCGTATTTTTGCCCTCTTTTGCATCATCACATAATATCTTTAAATAAAATCCATTTATTTTCTCCAAAATTGAATACACTCCTCAACGGTCTCCACCGTGTGCTCGTAAAATCACTATTTTAGCATATAATTCGCACCTTCCATAATCCTTGGCAGATCACCTTGTTCCGGACAAAGCTACAGACAAAAGATAATAAAAATAACAAATTATACTATATAAATGTGATCCTTTCGGTATCACATCAAATACTGATGCTTGAAGTCTAGAGCTAGCATGAGAAGATATTTGAAGTTTTAAGCTTTGTTTAATTATTGGATGTATTAGATTTCATTCAAGACATTTAATGTAATTTAATACTGTAATGAAATAAAGGATTATTTAAACTTATGTATTACCATGAGCTACTGAACAATCATCAATACGTGACATCCCGACGTTTCCGCCATCGGTTGGGGTGTTACAGCAGGCCCACCAAGCCATAAGTTGACGACTTCAGTAATGGCCGTGAGCAAACCCGAAGTAGTCACCGAGCCTTCGCCACCAATAGCATTCAACAGGTGTTGGGCCCATATCCCGTCCCTGCCGCAAGACGTCCCTTTAGGGAAAGATCGGATACATCTGAGCACACAATCCCCATCTACAGATAGAGCGGGCTGGGCGATAGGGTTAGAAGGAAAGAATGGAGACGGCACCACTGGGTGTTTATCAATGAAGGCTTTCATGGTCAATTCACATAGAGGGGCAACCCCACTAGAGCACAGAACCTTAACCGCTGCCGTGAAATGCCCATCCCTGTCTTCGAAGACATTGCACTATTTCTTAACAAAAAAATATATATATATAGTGGTGATAGATCATTAATAGATTCACCTTGGATATCTTAAGATTTGTTTAAACTAGCTTAATAAAGAAGTTAAAAACACCGACTTTGATGAACACGTGGTGGTGTTTTATGTAGAAGACTCTTAAGTTGACGAATCATATATTTCTAAAATATGAACACATGGTTTTTTTTTTTTTTTCTTTTTGTTTGAAAGGTTGCAATCAAAATATCAGTCAACCACTCATAATACAAAAGCAAACAAAGGACTGGAAACCGTGTAATTTGTATTCTTGTTAGTTGTGATCATGACTATTTAATGGATAAAAGGCAAAAGGGTTAAAATGATATATTAACAAGGTTAATTTACAGTGCTTTGCTTTATTTCTATGTTATTAATTTTATTTATTTATAAATAACAAAACAACTTACGTAAATTTAATTACTAGTTTATAAGTTTTTTTTTTTTTTTTTTTTTTTTTTTTTTTTTTTTTTTTTTTTAATAAGCTGTTTAAAGCTTTTATAGATAGTAGTATATTTTAAAAAAAAGTCAATGGGTTGATGGCCCAATGGTAGAAGTATGCTTCTAAAAACACCCAATGAGGAAGTCATGGGTTCAAGTCCCACAAGAAGTATAAATTTACCGTTAAAAAAAAGTATATTTAAAAAAAAAATACGCGGTTTTGATAAACCAAATTAGCCATATACAGGGGCGTAGCTTAGTTGGGGCGTGCCCCCCTTGAATTTTCGCGCAGAAGTTTCGACTATATAATATTTGTATAGAAAATTTTGAAAATATAGGGTTTCGACCCCCCGACACTGGTTTTCGACCCTCCGAAACTAGTAACTTCCGACCCCCGAACCTTCGGGTCAAGCTTCGCCACTGGCCATAAATACATTAATCAATTGCACTCCACAAATTATAACGTTATTTAATGAATAATTATCAAACAAATTGATATTTTCATGAGTTAATAGCCAAAATCGTTCCTAAGGTTTAGCCAGTTTTGCCACATCAGTCCAAAAGCGAAACTTTTTACATCAGTCCAAAAAAAAAAAAAAAGTAAAACTGAAGGACCCAGATCTAAGAAGTTTCGATTTTGGACTGATGTGGCAAAACTGGCCAAACCTCATGAACGATTTTGGCTATTAACTCTATTTTCATCTCTAAATATAAACTCCAACTTATATTGCTCTCTCTTCTCCTAATCGTATGAGTCAATCGAACGAACTCTTAGTAATTAGTCTATTTGAATACTCTTGAACCTCCCATCCTTTTCATTTAAACCAATAGGTTGTGGGCTATACCGGTTGAAACGCCAAATTGAATCAATGGTTGGACACCTAAATCGAGATTTTTAAAATGTTATTTTTTTTCTTCCATAATCTCACTTACTAACACATTTCTTATATGTTAACAGGATGAGTTTTAATGGGTTGTCTTTCTGCGATATCTCGGGTTTGCTAGAAGCTGCCTTTCCAGTTTCAGGTAGGGGTGTTAAAAAAAATTCGAATCCAAATTGAAATCTGAAATATCCAATAACCCGTATCCGAAATATCAAAAAATTCAGATTCAGATGTGAATTTTGAAAATTTTTAGGTATCCGAATCACCTGAATCCGAAATCTTAAATAAATAAATATATACATACACACACATTATATTACAAAACCCTAAACCTAAACATAAAACATACGTCTCCTTCTCCAAAACACTTCATCAACCACCCTCCATCTCCAATCCATTCCACCTTCTCATTCCAGCACAACCACCAGCCACACTGTCATTTCCCATAATGACCACCATCCACAATGCCCTCCATCGACCAGTTTCCACTTGTAAGTTCTTTTTAAGTTACTTTGTTCCTCCATGTAACACCCCAACCGATGGCGGAAACATCGAGGTGTCACGTAGTGACGATTGTTCAATAGCTCATGGACTAGAAATGTAAATTTGAATACATTGAATTTAATAATTTATTAAATTGAAAGAAATACAACAATTATCACTAGCAATCTAAACTAAGATACAGTAATCTCAATCTAAATCTAAGTTCCAAACGCTTGGAAGTAATCTCATAAGAACCTGAAACATGTACGAAAATGATTTGGTCAATACAAAATGTATTGGTGAGCATACCCTGTTTGAATAAATATAGTAGGAAAAGTGTTTAGCAATTCATGTGCGGTACCATTAGCAATTATGTAATAAGTAATATCCGTTCAAAATCAACCCTATGTAAAGAAAAGCAGATATATATAGTATGCGCTAGTAGTAATGAAATACATAGCAATGACAAGGACTCTCAACAGAGTCACAAGGGTATATACCATAGTACTATTCATTGAAATGCCCGGCCCTCAAAGATTAATGATTTTGACAAGTCATAGACACACAAATTAACATAATGCAAACACACATGAGAATTGCATTTAGTGAAAGAATAACATTTAGTCATAGTGTACATGAATAGCCCCAAAAGAGTAAAAAACATGAAAAGGGGGAAAGATATACTCACAGTTTGCGAAAACGATCAAAATCCAATGTAACACCCCAACCGATGGCGGAATCATCGAGGTGCCACGTAATGACGATTGTTCAAAAGCTCATGGTACTAAAATGTAAATATTTGATTATTGAATATCGTTTTACAACATATGAAAATGAATACATAACAAAATTTGAGATAGTTGATTTATTTAGTCTAAGTCCAAAGTCCTATATGAAGCGTCAAGCAGCTTATCCTGAAACATGCACGAAAATAAATTTTGTCAACATATGATGTTGGTGAGTACTACCTAGCTTTGTACATATAGTATAAGTTTGAAAAGTAGTACAATTCATGTGTCTAGCATCACTAAGGCATTATGTCAACACATAAGTAACCAAACAAGACAAAGATCAAATATAAAGTTGGTAAGATAAAATTGATAATGAGCACCCTAACACGTGTCAAGTCTAAAAGAGCACCATAACATACGTTATGTCTAAATGAGCACCGTAACATAAGTTACGTCTATATGTAATGAGCACCATAACATAAGTTATGTCTAGATGTATGATTTTGTATGTAAGCTACGTTCATGTTCAAACATAAGCACAAAGATAAACAAGACACGTATATGAATTGTAAATGAATAAAAATGTATATGTAAATGAATATGAAAGTTTTGTATACTTGTGCATGAATCACCCTAAAAGTTGTAAAAGCGAAAAAGGGGATAAGTAATACTCACCTTAGCAAGGTGGTAAGTCTTGTGGAATTGAATAAGTGTAATCCAACGTTGCCAAGTATCACCCTATGTATAAGGTAACAAATAAGTCTAAGTCTATCTAGTCTATAAGTATTTTCTAGGGTTTCGAATTGGGGATAAGTATTCGTTTGATTAATAAATTAAACGTTTAATAAATAAGAGAAATTTTATAAATATATAAACAAAAGTCTTTTTGTAAATTTTAAATTAAAGATGGTCACAATATAAAGTTTTAAGTTGTGAAAATAATTTTCTTAATAATTGAATATATAGTATATTTATTTCTATTTGTCAAAGATATAATTTTAATATCAAAAAAATATTAAAATTAAAGAAATTTCAAATTAAAATTTATATTTCTATTCTAAATGAACAAAAATAATTTATGTAAAATTTTGGGATAAAAATGTTGAAAATTGAATTTATTATGATTTATTTATGGTTTAAAGTAATAAAAATCGATTAGAAATATAAAACGAATGACTTTTCTGAAATAAAAATTATTTCTGAAGTGCCTATTGATCTACAAGTTTAGAATAATTTTTGTGGAATTTTATAAAATCGTTTAGGTATTTTTATAGAATTTTAAAGTTTTAAATGAATAAACTTGTAATATTTGTAATATATATTAAATAAATTATTTTTGAAAAACTAAAAGTTGGATAATAAACTTTATCCTCAGAATAACTTAAAATAAATTTTATAGAATTTTTAAGCTATGTTTAGTATTTATAAACTATTTTTAAAGATAAGAGTAAAAAAAATTATAAAAGAAAGGTTTTTAAAATAAACTGCATGTGCCCAGACTCGAACCCGGGCCTCTGGCCGGTTCGCGTCTTATATCACAAGCCTAGACCATCTGGTCTAGACCCAGAGAACGAGTTTTATTATGAATTAATTGGTTATATAATGTATTTGATAATTAATAAGATTTCTAAAAAAAAAAAAAAAAGAAACGTTCAGGTCGAGTATCGAACTCAAGACCTGTAGCTGAACTTTAACACAGAATTCCCCAACCATCTGATCTACAGATCAGTTGGTTGGTTTTGTTTGACATAGAAACCTTTTATACTGTATTTCTGCGATGTCATCTTCCCCATATGAACCCTAAAACATTAAATCGATTTCCCACTACAATAAAACCCGATTTAACATGGGGTTTTTGTTAGAAAAGGGCCGATTAGCATACGGTAATACGGAATTAGAACATACCAAACGTTTTGATTCCTATTCGCGAGTCAACGCACAAAGTCAAAAGCGAATTAATCTAGCTTGAGGGTGAATTGTTTACAGAAATTGATAGTAAGGGGATGATGTTCGGCGAGCTTAGGTTGTAATGGGAGGTCCAATTTATAGTATAGCGTACGAATTCGACGAAAAGGAAGGTCTTGACCGGCTTTAAATGTTTACGCGTGATTAGGCTTAATTTTGGAATGTTTGACTATGATTTGGCGTGTATAATACGCGTGAAATGCTGTCAATTTCATTATCACGAATTAACTAGGTGTTTGTTTCCGTATTTGGTTCAATCAAAGTCAAACAAGGAGGGTATTTGGTGTGGATCTTCTGCAGCGATCAAGAAGAAGGGAAACAAGGAGTTTTTTGAGTGTGTATATATATATTATGAGTTGGGATTAAATCAGGAATGAGCCATAGCTCAACTGGTTTGTGTGTGTGTGTGTTTCAATCGGACCGCCCCCAGGCTCGGGTTCGAGTCCTGGGAGGCTTCTTTTCTTTTTTTTTTTTACAACTGAAGGGAGGCAAAGGAGATTGGGCTGGATGTATTTGGGCCGGCTTCTTGCGCTCAGCAGTGGGCTCCGAAAAAGATGATTTTGGTTGGGTTTGATTAGTATAAAGTCTACATTATGATTATTATTACTATTATTATTATTATTATTATTATTATTATTATTATTATTATTATTATTATTATTATTATTATAGATAAGGATAAAATGCGACGTAGGAGGTACGAAATAAATAAATAAATATATATATAATAATAATAATGATAAAAGTGACGGATGTCACAGCATCCCCTACTTTTAGAAACTTCGTCCCGGAGTTATTAGAAACATAAGGTTATGGATGTTTGGGTAGAAATTAAGATAACCGTGGTTTGGAAAATTTGAGTTAAGACACGACGTGAATTTATAGGTAACAGGGTAAACTGTTTCGAATGATTTGGATAAGAGGTTTGATAGGTGTGAGTTAAGGATTTGATTAGGTTCGTCCCGAATAATGAGGAGAATAAGCATCTAGTAAAACACTAAACTTCAAGTTTTAGGAATCCTAAAATAAATGTACGAGTTGATTGACTATAGAAAGACCAAATGAACTACCAAGTAACTAGAGTTTGTTCCTGGTCCGACTTCCAGTCTCACTTTCAATGCATCATTAGTGTTTATATATAGGGTGTACCGCAACTAACCCACCACACCTTTGATACCTTGAAAACGTACTGGACGCCTACCAAAAACTCCAATAGAATTTCACACTACCTTAATGTACCTGTAAATTCATGATTACGTTCCGGACCGGAATCATCAATTTACCTTACATTAGGGTTTTATGTCCTTCTATGATCCTAATCTAACAACACATTAAAGCAAATAAGTTTCACAAGAAGATGACACAACAAACACGTTGGGTTACAATGAGACGTTATCAATGAAATGAGGCTATGTAATAATGAGGTCAATTGCATTGGTTTGCAACGACTTGCAAAATTTACGTATGGGCTACCACTCACACGAGGAGCCCTTTAAGTGAAATGTTTGTCTGAGTTGAGTGGATAATGTAGTAATTGTCTTTCATATATCAACATGCAAATTGATAATACATACATGCAAGCAAGTTTGTAAGTACGACAACCATTAAGTATAAGTGTTATCTTAGTTGCCTATAAAAATAGCTCATATTTGGCCAGCCATGTTTACGAGTATCATGAATAATTAAATGTTCAATGTATAGTCAAATTAAGGGAAAAATCAAGTTCCATATAACAAGCAATGATGTTTTTAGAAAAGCTCTGTAGGATCAAGTGTCAAGTTTTTTAGTAGTTTAATTTTCATGGAAATCAAATCCAAATGTTTCAATAAAATGTAAGGTAGAGTCTTAAACTTATATGATTTAAAATAAACGTAACCAAATATGGTAAATTTCCAACCTTCGTTCGTACACAATAGTATGCAAGGAATTTCTAGATGTTATATGCTTATGAGTACGACACAATTGGGTACAAAATGATAATAGGATCAAGAAAATGAAAACACAAGTATTGGATTCTCGAGTCTTAAGAAGATTCCATCCATGGCTCAGCCAGTGGGATTAGCGTCACCCTGACTGTTTGCTTCGTTGCTATTGATATTGAAGGCTCGTCCATGTGCCACCTGGTTTACATTATTTAATTCAGGGCATCGAGGTCGCATGTGGTTAGGGTCTCCACAATTATAACATGCCCGGCCGTTAGTAATCGGTAGTGGTTCCTGGGCAGCTGTTTGATGATCATCTTGTGTCCTAACCATTACACGACAAGTGGTGACAAAGTGTCCAAACCTTCCACATCTAGTACATTGACGGCATGGAAGATTTGCTGGGTGATGATACTTGCAAGTGTTGCATTGAGGATGGATTCCCGTGTAGGCTTTCTTGATAGGGGGTTGAGTCACAGGATCCACAACAGCATGGTTCTGATTATCGCCCATTCGTTTCTTAGAGTTCGAGGAAGTAGTGGCGGCCTTTGCTAAAACAGTCTTAGATCGTTCATCAGCATTGGTGGTTTTCTCAGTAGTCGTCTTGGTGCCCTTCCTAACCAAGTTTCCTTTCCTTACGTGTTTGTCTGTCAAAGTGGCTGCAAGCTGGATGGCTTCTTCCACCGTAGTGGATTTGCCTCCAGTGACAACATCTTGAATCAGGTCAGGTAATCCCTCGATATATTTCTCGATTGCTCAAGAGACCAGGGTGACCATGTGTGGAACCAGTATGCTAAGTTCGTGATATCGAGTATTATACGCAAGATTCTCACCGCTGTCTTGTTTCAACCCATGGAACTCTTCCTCTAGTTTCCTGATTTCGTTCCTAGGGCAGAATTTGGCGATCATGAGTTCCTTAACTTCAGCCCAAGACAGAGATAAAGCAACATCAACGCCCCGATTGCGCTTTTCGCCGTTCCACCAAGTTAATGCCCCCTTTTGAAGGACACTGGTGGCATAGCGAACACGTAGTTCATCAGGACACTCGCTGTTCACAAAGGTGCTCTCCATGCTTTCAAACCATTGGAGGAGGCCAGTAGCACCCTCCTCGCCAGTGAATTTTGTGGGGTTGCAGGAGTTAAAGTGTTTGAAAGTGCACCGAAATTGAGTCGCACCCCCTGTGTTGGCACTGTTACTATTCTGGGTTATCTCACTGACAAGGTTTGGGATCACTGCAGCAATTTGCTCAACGACTAAAGATGCGAGGCGACGATCAAAACGTTGTCCAGAAGCACGAACAGGGCGTTGGCTGGCATCACGGAGCATGCGGCGAGCAGACATCTATGAGGTAGTCAATGAATAATCATGAGACTAGAAAATGTAAGTGTATAACCGTACAGATGACTATGAAAGTATGAACTTGTAAGCAATATATGAAAATCATGAAATACAAAATATTGTATATGAAACGAGAGAGTATTATTGAAAAGCTTGCATAAAATGCTTGGATTGCCCTTGTCTAGTTGTAAAGACCAGCAAGAACGTTGACTTTTCAAAGGAATTGAACCCAATGGTGATCAAAGAAGACATGCTTTAGCCTATAAGTGGACACTCACTCCAGGAATCCCCAGGTAAGCATAACAGGTCTGTTATTGGATTTATGCGCTATGCTTGCCTATGCCAGAAAACCCAGTGTACAGGCATCCACCCTTCCAGATTGCACGTGTTCTATCACACTTATTAAAGCTCAACAACTTTGAAGGAGCAAAATAAGAGTAGGCATTATGCCTAAGAGTGTTTTCATGAAAGGTACTGCTCCCGTTCCATGATGATGTAAACTTTCCACTCCCTGTAGGACACCATCTCTATGCACCATGATGAAAGATGAGAAGAATGGAGAGAGAGAAGAAGGGAAAGATAGAGGAAGGAAAGTAGAAGGAAATGGAAATCTATGGAATATTATGCATGAAAGTTGAAGTTCGGTTATAGTCTAGGCCATTTTATCTAATAACCTAGTTCCCTATAACCATGGCTCTGATACCAATCTGTAACACCCCAACCGATGGCGGAATCATCGAGGTGCCACGTAATGACGATTGTTCAAAAGCTCATGGTACTAAAATGTAAATATTTGATTATTGAATATCGTTTTACAACATATGAAAATGAATACATAACAAAAATTGAGATAGTTGATTTATTTAGTCTAAGTCCAAAGTCCTATATGAAGCGTCAAGCAGCTTATCCTGAAACACGCACGAAAATAAATTTTGTCAACATATGATGTTGGTGAGTACTACCTAGCTTTGTACATATAGTATAAGTTTGAAAAGTAGTACAATTCATGTGTCTAGCATCACTAAGGCATTATGTCAACACATAAGTAACCAAACAAGACAAAGATCAAATGTAAAGTTGGTAAGATAAAATTGATAATGAGCACCCTAACACATGTCAAGTCTAAAAGAGCACCATAACATACGTTATGTCTAAATGAGCACCGTAACATAAGTTACGTCTATATGTAAAGAGCACCATAACATAAGTTATGTCTAGATGTATGATTTTGTATGTAAGCTACGTTCATGTTCAAACATAAGCACAAAGATAAACAAGACACGTATATGAATTGTAAATGAATAAAAATGTATATGTAAATGAATATGAAAGTTTTGTATACTTGTGCATGAATCACCCTAAAAGTTGTAAAAGCGAAAAAGGGGATAAGTAATACTCACCTTAGCAAGGTGGTAAGTCTTGTGGAATTGAATAAGTGTAATCCAACGTTGCCAAGTATCACCCTATGTATAAGGTAACAAATAAGTCTAAGTCTATCTAGTCTATAAGTATTTTCCAGGGTTTCGAATTGGGGATAAGTATTCGTTTGATTAATAAATTAAACGTTTAATAAATAAGAGAAATTTTATAAATATATAAACAAAAGTCTTTTTGTAAATTTTAAATTAAAGATGGTCACAATATAAAGTTTTAAGTTGTGAAAATAATTTTTATAAAATTATTTTCTTAATAATTGAATATATAGTATATTTATTTCTATTTGTCAAAGATATAATTTTAATATCAGAAAAATATTAAAATTAAAGAAATTTCAAATTAAAATTTATATTTCTGTTCTAAATGAACAAAAATAATTTATGTAAAATTTTGGGATAAAAATGTTGAAAAATGAATTTATTATGATTTATTTATGGTTTAAAGTAATAAAAATCAATTAGAAATATAAAACGAATGACTTTTCTGAAATAAAAATTATTTCTGAAGTGCCTATTGATCTACAAGTTTAGAATAATTTTTGTGGAATTTTATAAAATCGTTTAGGTATTTTTATAGAATTTTAAAGTTTTAAATGAATAAACTTGTAATATTTATAATATATATTAAATAAATTATTTTTGAAAAACTAAAAGTTGGATAATAAACCTTATCCTCAGAATAACTTAAAATAAATTTTATAGAATTTTTAAGCTATGTTTAGTATTTATAATCTATTTTTAAAGATAAGAGTAAAAAAAATTATAAAAGAAAGGTTTTTAAAATAAACTGCATGTGCCCAGACTCGAACCCGGGCCTCTGGCCGGTTCGCGTCTTATATCACAAGCCTAGACCATCTGGTCTAGACCCTGAGAACGAGTTTTATTATGAATTAATTGGTTATATAATGTATTTGATAGTTAATAAGATTTCTAAAAAAAAAAAGAAACGTTCAGGTCGAGTATCGAACTCAAGACCTGCAGCTGAACTTTAACACAGAATTCCCCAACCATCTGATCTACAGATCAGTTGGTTGGTTTTGTTTGACACAGAAACCTTTTATACTGTATTTCTGCGATGTCATCTTCCCCATATGAACCCTAAAACATTAAATCGATTTCCCACTACAATAAAACCCGATTGAACATGGGGTTTTTGTTAGAAAAGGGCCGATTAACATACGGTAATAAGGAATTAGAACATACCAAACGTTTTGATTCCTATTCGCGAGTCAACGCACAAAGTCAAAAGCGAATTAATCTAGCTTGAGGGTGAATTGTTTACAGAAATTGATGGTAAGGGGCTGATGTTCGGCGAGCTTAGGTTGTAATGGGAGGTCCAATTTATAGTATAGCGTACGAATTCGACGAAAAGGAAGGTCTTGACCGGCTTTAAATGTTTACGCGTGATTAGGCTCAATTTTGGAATGTTTGACTATGATTTGGCGTGTATAATACGCGTGAAATGCTGTCAATTACATTATCACGAATTAATTAGGTGTTTGTTTCCGTATTTGGTTCAATCAAAGTCAAACAAGGAGGGTATTTGGTGTGGATCTTCTGCAGCGATCAAGAAGAAGGGAAACAAGGAGTTTTTTGAGTGTGTATATATATATTGTGAGTTGGGATTAAATCAGGAATGAGCCATAGCTCAACTGGTTTGTGTGTGTGTGTGTTTCAATCGGACCGCCCCCAGGCTCGGGTTCGAGTCCTGGGAGGCTTCTTTTTTTTTTTTTTTTTTTTTTTTTTTACAACTGAAGGGAGGCAAAGGAGATTGGGCTGGATGTATTTGGGCCGGCTTCTTACGCTCAGCAGTGGGCTCTGAAAAAGATGATTTTGGTTGGGTTTGATTAGTATAAAGTCTACATTATGATTATTATTATTATTATTATTATTATTATTATTATTATTATTATTATTATAGATAAGGATAAAATGCGACGTAGGAGGTACAAAATAAATAAATATATATATATATATATAATAATGATAAAAGTGACGGATGTCACATCCACTTTAGCGGTCGTGAGCTAAGTAATGGGAATTCCGAGGAATTCAACCTATAATGTGTAAGAATACTAATAAAGAAGTGTCTAAATAGTCTAAGGTAACTAGGGTTCTAAGGCATTAGGGTTTGCTAAGTCGATTTGGGGAATTAGAGTTTTATGATAAATTGCATTAATGTAAAAGTTGTATATCAAAAATAATATATCAAAGTTTGTAAATGTGGTTTAGGTAATATAATTATTACCATTTGAATATTTAGATGTAAATATATTTGAATAATTAAGGCAAGATCATTTAGTTAATTACTTTAACTAATTATTGTAAATAATTACGATAATCATAAATATTGAAATAAATAATTATGAGTTACACGATGATCCGACAAATAATAATTAAGACTTTCCAACATAAGAAATATTTCTATTTTATAAGAAAAGTATTTATAAAATAGATGTTGTAATAGTATAAATAAATAAACGTTTAATTATGTCGTAATTGATAAATAATACTAATAATACAAGACATGATCCAAAAATGCTATTTTTATTGAAAATGGATGCTTTCTGATGTAAATCAATGAAAATAATTTTCCCATAATTTTTATAAACTTATTTATATTTAAAACTGATTTAATGAGATTAAATCATGTTTAAATGATTGAAAATAGGAAAATTAATAAAAATAAATGTTTTCTGATCCAAATATTTTTATTTCTGTTCAAAATGATTAGAAATAATTTCTCAAAAAGTTTGAGATTAAAATCATTAAAATGAATTTTTAATCAATTGAATATGATTAAAAGAAATTAAATCGATAAAAATATAAAAATAAGACTTTTTCCAGAAAATAAAAGTATAATAATTTTCTTTAGGGTGTCAAGATGCCACACCTAAATTTTTATAATTTTTGGAGTAAAAATGAATTAGTTATGAATATTATAAGTTTCATATATATTATATATGAAATAAATATAAAAATATCAGATTTTGTGAAACAAAAAAAAAAAAAAAAAAAAAAAAACAGAACTGGACAACCCGTTGGTTGCCAGACTCGAACCTAAGTCAGCTGGACCAACACTCTCACAAACAACCACTACTCCACATATGTATTTGTCTCTTTATTTAGAAAACTAAAATATAAAAACGATATGCGAACTACATCTTCTTCCCCAAATGGCTTAGAACCCTAACCCTAACCTTAAAATCAATTGACCCGACCAAGACATGATTAATGACCTGTGATAAAGGGCTTTCGATCAGAATCAAATAAGGATCAAAACGGCATAATTAAATCGAACTTACAAGATGTAATAAGGATCGAACTTGAAGATAGTTTGCTCGATTATAAAGGGCCAATATCACAGCTTTCTGGACCGATTATGCTGTGTTTTCTTGTGGGTGTATGTCGTCTGAATGATGGGTCACGTATTGCAATGATTAATTTATAGTTTAGGAGACTGGTGTGCTCAAAGTGGTTTAGTAAAAACTAACTAAATTAACCTAAACTAGATACTCTAAGTTTTAAATTTATAACCTAAGACTCTCTAAACCTAAACCACACAACCGACAAGTGTACCGGTCAGTGCAGTACAGCTAAAGTAAGTCCGAGTATCGAACCCACGAGACTCTAACGGAAAACGTAAACTAGACTCAACTACTTATCTAAAAACTGACTTAATAATGTTTTATTGCTTAAAGGGGGGTTTTCTAACAAACTAATTGCAAATAAATAAATAAAACTAAAATAACTTAAAACACAAGCTGGAGACTGGAATTCGGATCAGGTGATGGGAAGGCACTACCTAGGCTAGAATCCTACACTTGAATGATAAGTCTCTAATGGTTATGGAATTGGTGTGGAACCGGGATCTTAAAATACTAAACATCAAGAATAAACTAGACACCCTCGACCCTTCTCAAGGGGAAACCCTAGAATACTGTTGTGCTGTTAAACCACCGGTTGAGAGGTTATGTAACAACCGGCAAAAATAAGGTAATTCCGTACAGATTAATTAGTATATGATTAACGTAATTAAATGCAATTATGTGTGATTTAATTATCAAGGCCTTAGGAGATAGCAATTTCCAAATAGTGCATAGGAATGCATACGTTTAATGGTAAAACATGATTGGATCATGTGCGAATAAGCTATCCGGTATGGACGTTGGCAATTACCCGGTAATAATTAAATAAACGAAACTGATCCCGGACACCCAGGATATAAAATAAAAGGTATTTTCACAAAATATAATGAGTTTTGGAACTCCAAAACCATAAGTGGAAACGTCTTATACAAATCTCCCGGTAACGAATAAAATGCGCGTACCGCACCCGATACGCGTATAACTCATAATTTCACGCGGCAAGAGCCTAAATAACCAATCAACACTTAAATTAGACTATATTTAAGGGTTATTAAAGGTATTTTTAATGTCCGAATAACGCGTGGTTAAAACCCGAAAAATACCCGAACGACACCCGAACGACGGGGGATTTAACTTAACAAAACAATGGGTAATTATTTGGAATTGTGGACCCCACCTAAACCACAAAAGGGGCCGGCCTTAGTGGCCATGTTATGTCCATGCATTGTTTTGTTTATAATACCCTACTAACCTAGATGTTAAGCATGCTAAAGCAAAAGACAAAAGTTAAAGTGTATGATTACAAAGTACAAAGCATGCCTAAATCTTGTCCCTCCCTTGGTAAATTTTCGGCCCAATGGCCATGTAATCCAAGACACAAACTAGTAATGATGCCTTAGCACATGCACATGCCTAATATCTATGGAAAGGATCTAGTATAAGATTATGATAAATCTCAAATATTTGGTTAAGATTTGCAAGCAAGCTCCCACCCAACCCCTCTCTATCCCACGGCAATACACACACATATAATATCTTTGTAATCTATCATAAGTACACAACTCAATCTTCTATAAGATTACTTGGATCTTTGGAAAGATTACACATGATAAGATTATATATAACATGTGTTAGTCATTAGAAGAAACCAAGCAAAACTCTTCTTCTTTTCTCTCTTGTGGCCGTGGGATATTGCACACTCACACACATCATTCTTTCAAGTTCAACACTTCTAAATCACTTCCAAACATCCATTCATCCAAACCCCTATTGTGTGTTTCAAGCTTGGAGCTTAACCACTAAGGAAGAACACACCAAACCCCTCTCAAAATCAAAGGTTTTGTCTTCCCTAGCCTTGTGCTAGTAGTAAGCTTCTTAATCTTGTTTTTGATTGTTATTATTCATGTATGTGTTCTTAGAAGCAAGTTGTACATGAAGGGTTTAAAAGGTGGTTTTGAACATAATCTTTAATAGGTTTTACATGTGTAAAATGGAAGATTAAAGATAGGAGAATAAACCATGGGTTTGATAATGATGATGTATTAATCTTGAAAATATGTAAAGTTTGCATCAAAAACTAAGTAGGATGATGTTTTGGTCAAAATTGTAGAATAAACTTGAATATGTTAAGAATAACTTTAAATCATCTTATTATGATCATCTAAGTTATAATATGTGGTAAAACATGTTAGAAGTTCATAAATGAAGAAAATGGAAAATCTAAGTTAGCTTACTTAGATAAATGATATTTTGATAAAATGGACAAATACATAAAACACACATATAATTAGTCTTCCATATGGAATACAAGACTAACATAAGTGTTTTGATACAAGAATAACTTACCAATAAAAAGTTGAATCTTCAAAGTTTACTATTTTGAGTGAAAAATGTTAACTTTGGAAGCTAGAGTGGAAAAATGCAACTTTTGGAAGTTAAGGGACTAAAGTTGTAACTTTGAAAGTTAAGGGACTAAAATGGATATTTTAGAAACTATTAGTCCAAAAATACAAGTATGGAAAGTTCGGTGTCAAAAATGTAAGTAATAAAGTCTAAGGATGATTTTTGTAAATACTAGTAGAAATACTTGGGTATTTTGTATAAAAGTGTATTTTTGAAAGTTATAAAAATACAAAGGGTTTTAAAATAAGGATTTTTATAAAATAGAGATTTTATAAAAATGTTAAGCAAACTTGAGAAACTTATACAAAAATGAATACTTTTATATAAATGGGAATATAAAAGTATTGGAAGCATTTTTGTATCTAAGTTAACAAGTTGGGCTAAAATACAAACCTTCCAAGTAACATGGGTTAGAAATGTGGATAATATTTCTATGAAACACATGTTGGGAAAGACTTGGGAGAATTGACTAATCAAACTAAGATATCGAACTAAGGCGCGTTAACGAAACATACACGGACTAAACGTGAGAAAAATGCCATTGCGGCAAGATGAGAAAATATATATTTTTGGGAAGTAAAATATATATATACATGGGTGAAAACTAACAAACACTTTCCTAAGTGTTAAGGGAATTATTCGTGGGAGAAAAGTATAACATAAACAAATAAGACGTTAAACAAACGTATATACTTAACAAGAAAATTACACATTTACATATATGTACGCTCGTCTCGGCAAAATTCTAGTATATCTACTTAATGGGAAAGTAGATATGTGGGAAGGAAAGCCGCGACGAAAAGACAAAGATATATATATGTGTATGCCGTACCAACAAGAACCTAGTATACTTATTTGAATGGGAAAATAAATATACGGTATGGTGAGTTGAATCGGGTGTTAAGAATATACAATCGAGCGACAAGATCTTAGCATATTTGTTTAAATGGGAAAAACAAATGTGCGGCAAAGTGAGTCGGGTCGGGTATTGAAATATATATTATATCGAGCGATGCGATCTTAAGTATAATTATTTAAATGGGAAAATAATTATATGTTAAGTGAAGTCGAGTCGATGATAATAAAATACAAGTTAAGGAAATATTAACAAGAGTAAAATATAACTTGTAACACAAAGGGTAAAGTAACGCCAACGAAACCTAGGATACGCGCTTAATTAAACGGGATTTGGAATAACTTGTGGTCGGGAGTTGGGTGTACAACTTGCCAAGGCACATGCACTATAGGAATAGTGACTTATACGTCCAGGACGTTTGTAGGTGCGAGACCCTCTATGCTATCTACCTAGTGAGCCAGACAGTGTTCAGGTGAGTTTCACGGCCCCATTTTACTGTTTTAACTGGGGGAAAGATATGTTTGTCAAATATTGTCACATGTTGAAAAGGTTTTCAAAGGATAAAATGTGATAAGTGGTATGATGAGTACTTGAGCAGTGAACGCCACTCGGGGTTGAGTCCTCTCTTCCGTAATCATTAATTCAGGGAAATGAAACCGAAAGAATATCTGGATAGTACTATTGGTGCCTGACAAGGCCCACCCCTAATCGATAGCGTCGATTATGCATTAGGTTATGCCTGGGGTGCATATATTCTGAACTTAAGTCGTGGGAAAACCGAGTAACGACTTGGAGCGGGGCATTATTATTAGTCTTGGTTTGGTTATGGGGCTCAAGGGATTGCTCATCATTATAGTTTGTAGGAGCTAGCTACTCCTTACAAAGGCCACAAGTTGTGCAGGTTTCGCACATGTTGTAAAAACGGAATATCGATCGACAAGATCCTAGTATAATTACTTAATGGGAAAGTAATTATACGGTAAAGTGAGTCGAGTCGATGGTTGTGAAAATGTTACTGTTATGAAACTAAAACCTGTGAACTCACCAATATTTTATATATTGACGTCTTTTTAAACATATCTTTCAGGTAACTAAGTGCTGAATAGATATGGGGCTAGTGCGGTGGAAAGTCGGGATGTCGGATACTGGTCGGGATTTCATTCACTGTTACCTTCGGGTTGGAACATAAACGGAAATACCCACATTGAAACTTAATGTTCATCGTTTTAAGTAATGCCTTGTGCAAAATTGTAACGAGATACTCATTTTCGACATCCTAATAAATTGATCTTTTCTAATTAAATATAGTTTGTGTTAATCTTGACTTTGATATGCTTTCGAGCGTTGCGCCACGTGTTTCCGCCATTGGCGTGGTGTGACAGAAGTGGTATCAGAGCCAAGGTTGTAGCGAACTAGCATTTTTGAAAAATCTAGACTATAACCGGTTTTGGCTCGAAAACGAAGTTTTCAAAAATAAAACACAACAAAATATTCTCAGAAAAGAAAGAAGATTGTACATGGATTGTACAAGGGGAAATTCCGACCGACTAGCCCTGTGTGTCAATATATGAAGTATTAGAAAATGCGGATAAGATGTTTATGTGCATAGGAATCCGGTTTTCTAAGATTAAGTTAATACATATACATAGTACGGATATTTTGCCAGTAAGGTTGTTGTGTCGCGCTTCACAATAGTCCGCGCTCTTGCATCGATCACCGGTACCAGCAAGCGGGAAGGATGTTGTGGACTACGATGAGCTTACTCGCTTGCCTGTAGACGGGATGATCGGAAGGACTAATCTCTATCGCGTTAATGGATGTCGCCACGTTGTTTATGATTTGGAGGATCAAGACTTGTTGTATGAAATCTCGGTTTTGGATCAGGAAGCTCGGAACTAGCGGGCAACAAGATTACCTGGCAACACAAATTATCATTACGGGTGCACACGTAATAATAGTTTGGGGTGCACGGTAACCTTGGTGGGCGCTAGGGCCGGGATTGGTGATCACTCCTTGTCTTCGTTGTTCTCGTTCTTTAGATTCAGTCTTAGTTTTGATCGACCAATGGGTTAAATGAGAGGTCTCGCCGATGTTCCTTGATCTCGATCCTAGCAAACCTAATGAGCTTTCTTCGACATCACCTTTAAGGTACGAGCACGGAAGAGCTCGAACGTCTACTCATTTGAGCAATCTGACGTAAATCTTCGCATCGGATAGAGACGGGAGACGAAAACTTCCTTGCATAGGAGTGAAATGCCTGGAACGATGCGAAGAATGCTAAACTTGGAACCCAGTGAAGACTTAGGGTGCGTCCCTGCTAGACTAGTGCGTCTAGAGAACGGGACCCTGCGTGGATTAAATGTGAGACTCGTGGTCGCGTGCTGCGGTGTTATCATGGTGAATAAGTCATGATCGACCTAACGCATGCCCAGGTTGTCTTCAAGGGTTGGATATTTTCTTCTCCAGTAGGAAGACAGAATCGAAGTTACGGGATCAGGAAGCTTGATCATCGTTATTCTGAAGGCTCGATAGCCTCGGCTGAATCAACAGTATTGGTTACTTCCAGGCGGTCATGGACGGACAGTGAAATCGGCATGTCGCCTCACACATCCGCGAGTCATAGTGCCTTGCTAAACTTTGATGATGTCAGAATTTCGGCCACTAATCATGACTGCGACATGATTTGCCAGTGAAAGGATGACGGCGTATAGTAGAACAGCAAGCCCCAGTCGGCGTTTGGCAATGGACTCACTCGGAAGTGCATACGATTAACTCGTGGGAAGCCACTACTCGGTGTATTGAGTATTCAAGTATGGATTAACAACCGTTACAATAGCGCTGGATCGTGTTCGGAAGATGAATAGTGATGGACTCAGCATGTTGGTACTTATGTCATACTACCTTCCTGAGGTGCAAAGGTTATCATAAGATTCCTCTATCTACCTCCTGTTCGTTTTTCAAGGATTGTTGGTGGTCTCGCTTCAGTCGAGGAACGCCAGAGTAGGCTCGTTACATGTACTGTGCCTGAATCCGTCATAAATCCTAGAAAGTGGAACCACACTTTGGGAATCGTAATCGTAAAAGTGTTCTGTGATTGTCAGAATGTTGCAAGACGCTTTTGCTGACATTGAAATCCCCCCCCTCGGAAATCGAACGACGGACTACTGGAAGTGGTCACGTTTATCTGGTAAACTTGCCTATGGGACGGAAATCCCATTGCTCTTGGGGCAATAACATTCGTCACCCTCGTCATGACGACGAGACTGGAAATCTATTAGGGGCGGCAAAAGACGCGAAGTGTTTCCATCAATCCCCATAGATATTGAGACGTTGCGATGACTTATAAACTAAGGTTGCAAGGTCCATTCGTTGTGGACACAGTGACCTGTCTAATCTCTTGCCATATTTCGATACTCTCACGGCGTGGCCTATCAGGAAGGAAGTCCACCGGCCTCGCTTGAGTGACAGAGAGGCATTCCAGCTAATTACTATCGGTGCTAGATAGCATGTAAGGAGGCCCTAATGAGAAGAATGACTCGGCTGGTTTGCCAGAGTCGGTATCGTTTTCATTTTATCGTGGTGTATCGATAAATCGTGATCCTTCTACCTCTACTTGCTATGCTCGTTGTGACCACTACCCTTGCATCGGGAAAGATGTAGGTTGGTTTCCAGGTCCTATGGATACCAGTCACCACACATATAATAGCTACAACGAGTCTAAGGCTCCAGTCGAGCCTGACGTTGTTGCTCCTATTATTATCCTATGGCTCAAGCGAATCCTGTTGACGCTATTGAATGTAGCTCTCGCTGAGTCTGTTGTTGTCAGTGGTTCGATAGCACTTATCGAGCTTGATGTCATCGTTCCTATATTTGTTGTTGAGTTCATTGTTGTCGTTGTTTGTACAGTCTATGTTGGGCTTGATGATGTTGTTCTATGACTCTGCCCGGATTGACGTTGTTGATCTATTTGAGGTTCCTGCAGAAGTGAATGATATTAACGAAGACGTCTCTATGACCCTTTCCAGGCCGCTATGACCATCTATGTGTCTTTGTGGAGTTTGTTGTTATTAATTCCATTTCTTTGAGGCTTTCATTGAACTACTAGTTATCATTCCTTGGACGCTTAGGAAGCCTAACATTGTCAATGGTTCTCAGGCTTCAGTGGAAACTGTCGATGTTTCTGTTGCCATTGTTTGAGTGACTCATAACAAGCTTATGGTCGTTCTCTCCATGAACAATATCGGTTTGAGAAGTCAGCTAAATTATGTGGAACCCGTCGTTCCCATTTGTGTTATGACGACTGATGCGCCAGCCAATCTAACCAAGTCCTACCATTAAGCCTATGGAGGATAGACTCGAGTCTGAGGGTACGAATGCAAATCCCACCTCCACAAATGATCTGAGACGCACGGGGATGCGTGCTCACCATAACAGAGCTTTATGGCAGTGTGGACTATGGGTTCTCCATGTTGAGCGTCATATTGTCGCGTGCATTCGTGCTACTGTGTTACCCCCCCCCCCCCAGCCACTGTGCATGCTTGCAGTTGCATTATTCTTGCTAGTTGCGTATCCAGGTGGTTACGCTGCATTGTCAATGATGCATTCCTGTTGTTTACTGCTCCTGCAATAGTGTAGCCTTGCCATCGTATTTCTCTGTGTCGTACGGTTCCTATTGCGGCGTTGCCCTGTCGTCATACTTCTCTGTTGTCATATTGCTCCTGTGTGGTGTTCCCTAGTTGATGTGCTTCGTGGATATGTTGCTGGCATTGTCATGTTGTTTCTACTATCGTGTTGCTCAGAGGGCATACTACTACAGCTGTTGGATTACCCCGATGACGTGATGATTTGTCGTTTGCACCGCTCTTGTTTCTCTCGGAATGGAGACATCGCCTAAACCCCTCGTGCCGTCATTGTTCTATTTGTTTGATTGTGTAGTGCCGACATTGATTATGTAAGATTTCCGGTGTCCAACGGACTTTCTAAAAGTCGTGCTTAGACACTCTAGCCTTAGTGGTTACATGTGTATTCCCCTAAAGTCTGAATCTCGTGGTCGTCTGAGTAAGTGACCGAATCATGTGCCGACCCCTGTATATGCTCACGCATTTCGTGAACAGTACATCTTCGGAATCCGAGGCACCAGTGACGCTATGTCCAGCACTAACCTGTTACGTGCAATTTGGTCGCCCAGCGATCGGTTATGCAAATCAATGTCGGGAAGAAACCCTGTGATCTACACGAGACAAGGCGAGGCTTGCCTTTGTGATAAGGGATTTCGAATACGTCTCGGACCTGAAGGTATCGAGAATTTATGAGCGATATTATGATCTATACCCTTGGGACTAGCAAGAGTTGAAAGGTTCAAATCATTTATTGCTCGCACCAGTGGATTCATTTGGAGTCATACGTACCATACCGATGGTTATGGGAATACCGTCGTGGACCCACCCATGGGCATGCATTGGTGAAGTCCCTGGTACATGATTAAGAGGTTTTATGAACCCTGAATCCAGAAGGGCGTGCAACATTATCTACTCTTTAGAGGTGCCACACTACTGGGTTAAGATGGTTGATCGTCTCGACCCATCGATTAATGTTGTTATTCCTTTGATGGAAGGTTTATCCTACCTTGGTGTCGTGGCGTAGATTCTTGGAACAATGGAATGCAATCTCGACCTTGAGTCGATAATGGTGTTCCCAGTCATCTTTAAATAGCATTGCTCACGCTAGAGCAAAACCCCTTGTCCTTGATAGACGCTGTTAGAGACACCATAGTAATGTGAGCTGCCAGGTCAGGGCGTGTGGCACCGGACTAATCAGAACGAGCTTGAAGGCTTACATATTCCGCCCATATGTGTCACTACTGAGGCATTGAATGGGATGCCTTGTGGGAAGGCTCAGGACTAACGCCTTGTGGTGCGATCTCAGTCGTCGTTTGTTTTTGTAAGTAACGACTTGGGCGCGTGAAGCCATCAAGCCAAATGTGAAATCTATGCTAAGTGCATGCATCTATGACCGATTTCACCATTTACATAAAAAGATTCCGAAAGGATGGAACCTTCGATGAATGAGGATTTTGGTTTCAAGACTCCTTTCACTCAGGTCTCTGCATAAGATCTGAAGGTCAATGTAAGGGCATGTGGCCTGCACTACTCGGAATTGATTTACTAGGTTGCTATTGAAGATAGAACACTAGTGCCCATGAAGCACATATAACAGAACGGGTACCGGATACCCATGGTTGGGTAGCTACTGGTGTTCTGTATACTTGTCGCAATGGGGACCAACGTGTTGATATGTCATAATAAACCTTATACGTGGTTCATTGCGACAACAATTTATGATGTTTCATATATCTCTTTTCGGTATAGACCCATGTGCTGGAAGCATCTTGTCGTTGGTGATGAGTCGAATCGTTCTACTCGAGGATTGTGGAATTGTACGGCCCGGGCGCCATGTATACACTGCTTAATGTAAGGGGACTGAGGGGTGAAAGCGACGCAAAAACTTTCGACCTCCATCAGTCCATAATAAGCGTCCTAGTACCATTAACCACAATTACTCAGGAGGAAAGCAGCAATTCAATACCCAGAGGATTCTACGGAAATAAAGTCCCATTTTGAATGTGATTGTTCGGCCGACAAGAACCTAGTATATTTATCTTAATGGGGAGGTAAATATACGGTAAAGTGAGTCGAGCCGAGGGATAAATGAAATGGGATACCCGACGAGGTTTCCAAGGGGACTTTTATGTGGTGCGGTAAGATCACCTGTCTGACATCACCATGACACCCGAGGTGTCCCGGGGTCAGATGTGACCCAAGTGATGATTGATTGTTGCTTGGAGCCCTCTCATTCCGTACTCATCTGTGGCTTCGAGATGAGGCATACGGACAGTTGCCTATACTCTCGGAGAGAGTTGTGGCTAGACACCGAATCGCCAACTTACGTTATATCGGATTGTAGTAGTCACTCTACCTCTAGTTCGACAAACTCTGTACACAAGCATGGGATACTCAATTTGAGACGAGTATGGCTTGTCATTCCCGTACAAATTGAATGTACTTGACGGAATTGTTCCGTGTTGACACGATCGATGTTCGTGGCAGATCGAATCCATGAGCTTCCTCACCAAAATTTCCTATGTGATAGGAATTAGCATCCCAGTGTTCGGGGTATACTACTCAAGGCCCTTGGAGGGCATACGTGTAAATCTCCAGTGCGTCGATTGACAGACGGAGATAGATACATAACCTGGTTTAGGTCATCCGAGAGATGGCCAGTAGATCTTGCAGGTTAAAGACTGTTTGGATGAGATGCGAACCTATTAAGAAGTCATACAGACAAGGCATAGGCCTTGAGAACTTCGGTCTAATAATAGGTTTTCACGGAGAATCATACTCCGAGAAGGCGTCAATAAGCTTAGAGATTGTGGTAGACCAAGTTCCTAATACTTCGGTGATACGGAGATATCAATCGAAATTGGTCTCGTTATGATTAAGCTCAAACTATCGTAAGAGCTTGGTGGGACTCTAGGTGAATCCTGCAAGCCCAGACTGAGGAAGTTTTGGTCAATTTCTCGACCGGCGGAAGTCCGGTTGACAATAAGCCCTACTATTTCGGGAAACCGATAGATGTGGGATGACCAAGAGCTTAGTCGTAGTTGAACTATGACATTGTGTTTGGTAGAGCACTAAGCGTGAGCCAAGCATGAATCTGGGCTCACTAGGAAAACAGGAGATCTCATGAAGCGCAAACATCCCGCCCTGTTCAAGGATACTATTGTGATGGGTAACTTGAATTGAATTCCGGGACGGAATTCTCTTAACGGGGGGAGAATGTAACAACCGGCAAAAATAAGGTAATTCCGTACAGATTAATTAGTATATGATTAACGTAATTAAATGCAATTATGTGTGATTTAATTATCAAGGCCTTAGGAGATAGCAATTTCCAAATAGTGCATAGGAATGCATACGTTTAATGGTAAAACATGATTGGATCATGTGCGAATAAGCTATCCGGTATGGACGTTGGCAATTACCCGGTAATAATTAAATAAACGAAACTGATCCCGGACACCCAGGATATAAAATAAAAGGTATTTTCACAAAATATAATGAGTTTTGGAACTCCAAAACCATAAGTGGAAACGTCTTATACAAATCTCCCGGTAACGAATAAAATGCGCGTACCGCACCCGATACGCGTATAACTCATAATTTCACGCGGCAAGAGCCTAAATAACCAATCAACACTTAAATTAGACTATATTTAAGGGTTATTAAAGGTATTTTTAATGTCCGAATAACGCGTGGTTAAAACCCGAAAAATACCCGAACGACACCCGAACGACGGGGGATTTAACTTAACAAAACAATGGGTAATTATTTGGAATTGTGGACCCCACCTAAACCACAAAAGGGGCCGGCCTTAGTGGCCATGTTATGTCCATGCATTGTTTTGTTTATAATACCCTACTAACCTAGATGTTAAGCATGCTAAAGCAAAAGACAAAAGTTAAAGTGTATGATTACAAAGTACAAAGCATGCCTAAATCTTGTCCCTCCCTTGGTAAATTTTCGGCCCAATGGCCATGTAATCCAAGACACAAACTAGTAATGATGCCTTAGCACATGCACATGCCTAATATCTATGGAAAGGATCTAGTATAAGATTATGATAAATCTCAAATATTTGGTTAAGATTTGCAAGCAAGCTCCCACCCAACCCCTCTCTATCCCACGGCAATACACACACATATAATATCTTTGTAATCTATCATAAGTACACAACTCAATCTTCTATAAGATTACTTGGATCTTTGGAAAGATTACACATGATAAGATTATATATAACATGTGTTAGTCATTAGAAGAAACCAAGCAAAACTCTTCTTCTTTTCTCTCTTGTGGCCGTGGGATATTGCACACTCACACACATCATTCTTTCAAGTTCAACACTTCTAAATCACTTCCAAACATCCATTCATCCAAACCCCTATTGTGTGTTTCAAGCTTGGAGCTTAACCACTAAGGAAGAACACACCAAACCCCTCTCAAAATCAAAGGTTTTGTCTTCCCTAGCCTTGTGCTAGTAGTAAGCTTCTTAATCTTGTTTTTGATTGTTATTATTCATGTATGTGTTCTTAGAAGCAAGTTGTACATGAAGGGTTTAAAAGGTGGTTTTGAACATAATCTTTAATAGGTTTTACATGTGTAAAATGGAAGATTAAAGATAGGAGAATAAACCATGGGTTTGATAATGATGATGTATTAATCTTGAAAATATGTAAAGTTTGCATCAAAAACTAAGTAGGATGATGTTTTGGTCAAAATTGTAGAATAAACTTGAATATGTTAAGAATAACTTTAAATCATCTTATTATGATCATCTAAGTTATAATATGTGGTAAAACATGTTAGAAGTTCATAAATGAAGAAAATGGAAAATCTAAGTTAGCTTACTTAGATAAATGATATTTTGATAAAATGGACAAATACATAAAACACACATATAATTAGTCTTCCATATGGAATACAAGACTAACATAAGTGTTTTGATACAAGAATAACTTACCAATAAAAAGTTGAATCTTCAAAGTTTACTATTTTGAGTGAAAAATGTTAACTTTGGAAGCTAGAGTGGAAAAATGCAACTTTTGGAAGTTAAGGGACTAAAGTTGTAACTTTGAAAGTTAAGGGACTAAAATGGATATTTTAGAAACTATTAGTCCAAAAATACAAGTATGGAAAGTTCGGTGTCAAAAATGTAAGTAATAAAGTCTAAGGATGATTTTTGTAAATACTAGTAGAAATACTTGGGTATTTTGTATAAAAGTGTATTTTTGAAAGTTATAAAAATACAAAGGGTTTTAAAATAAGGATTTTTATAAAATAGAGATTTTATAAAAATGTTAAGCAAACTTGAGAAACTTATACAAAAATGAATACTTTTATATAAATGGGAATATAAAAGTATTGGAAGCATTTTTGTATCTAAGTTAACAAGTTGGGCTAAAATACAAACCTTCCAAGTAACATGGGTTAGAAATGTGGATAATATTTCTATGAAACACATGTTGGGAAAGACTTGGGAGAATTGACTAATCAAACTAAGATATCGAACTAAGGCGCGTTAACGAAACATACACGGACTAAACGTGAGAAAAATGCCATTGCGGCAAGATGAGAAAATATATATTTTTGGGAAGTAAAATATATATATACATGGGTGAAAACTAACAAACACTTTCCTAAGTGTTAAGGGAATTATTCGTGGGAGAAAAGTATAACATAAACAAATAAGACGTTAAACAAACGTATATACTTAACAAGAAAATTACACATTTACATATATGTACGCTCGTCTCGGCAAAATTCTAGTATATCTACTTAATGGGAAAGTAGATATGTGGGAAGGAAAGCCGCGACGAAAAGACAAAGATATATATATGTGTATGCCGTACCAACAAGAACCTAGTATACTTATTTGAATGGGAAAATAAATATACGGTATGGTGAGTTGAATCGGGTGTTAAGAATATACAATCGAGCGACAAGATCTTAGCATATTTGTTTAAATGGGAAAAACAAATGTGCGGCAAAGTGAGTCGGGTCGGGTATTGAAATATATATTATATCGAGCGATGCGATCTTAAGTATAATTATTTAAATGGGAAAATAATTATATGTTAAGTGAAGTCGAGTCGATGATAATAAAATACAAGTTAAGGAAATATTAACAAGAGTAAAATATAACTTGTAACACAAAGGGTAAAGTAACGCCAACGAAACCTAGGATACGCGCTTAATTAAACGGGATTTGGAATAACTTGTGGTCGGGAGTTGGGTGTACAACTTGCCAAGGCACATGCACTATAGGAATAGTGACTTATACGTCCAGGACGTTTGTAGGTGCGAGACCCTCTATGCTATCTACCTAGTGAGCCAGACAGTGTTCAGGTGAGTTTCACGGCCCCATTTTACTGTTTTAACTGGGGGAAAGATATGTTTGTCAAATATTGTCACATGTTGAAAAGGTTTTCAAAGGATAAAATGTGATAAGTGGTATGATGAGTACTTGAGCAGTGAACGCCACTCGGGGTTGAGTCCTCTCTTCCGTAATCATTAATTCAGGGAAATGAAACCGAAAGAATATCTGGATAGTACTATTGGTGCCTGACAAGGCCCACCCCTAATCGATAGCGTCGATTATGCATTAGGTTATGCCTGGGGTGCATATATTCTGAACTTAAGTCGTGGGAAAACCGAGTAACGACTTGGAGCGGGGCATTATTATTAGTCTTGGTTTGGTTATGGGGCTCAAGGGATTGCTCATCATTATAGTTTGTAGGAGCTAGCTACTCCTTACAAAGGCCACAAGTTGTGCAGGTTTCGCACATGTTGTAAAAACGGAATATCGATCGACAAGATCCTAGTATAATTACTTAATGGGAAAGTAATTATACGGTAAAGTGAGTCGAGTCGATGGTTGTGAAAATGTTACTGTTATGAAACTAAAACCTGTGAACTCACCAATATTTTATATATTGACGTCTTTTTAAACATATCTTTCAGGTAACTAAGTGCTGAATAGATATGGGGCTAGTGCGGTGGAAAGTCGGGATGTCGGATACTGGTCGGGATTTCATTCACTGTTACCTTCGGGTTGGAACATAAACGGAAATACCCACATTGAAACTTAATGTTCATCGTTTTAAGTAATGCCTTGTGCAAAATTGTAACGAGATACTCATTTTCGACATCCTAATAAATTGATCTTTTCTAATTAAATATAGTTTGTGTTAATCTTGACTTTGATATGCTTTCGAGCGTTGCGCCACGTGTTTCCGCCATTGGCGTGGTGTGACAGGTTACCCTCACAGGCTTACCTACTCGAATCTTAAAGTACCCGCTAGACAGTCTACCTCACAGCGCGAAAGTCACAATACACCCGAAAGTGCAAGGGGTAACTACAATATTTCTAATAAGACTTGGCCTACAAGGAATGCTAGGGAAACTAGGAAGATCTTCTCACAAAGCCTCTAGAACTAGCAATTTAACACTCTAGATAGACCAACAATCTCGCACCTTACAGCTATTGAGAATTGGTAGAACACTTAGAATTACCTAACTAACAATTATAACTCCTATGGATAACCTGCAGAAATTAACCATAAACTAGCTGCTAACACCCAGTCCGCAACCTAACCCGCATTCATACATGAAAGACATTCACAAAAACGCAAGTGGAGTTTATAAAAGTTAATTAAACAAAACTAAATATGCATATACATCAAACCAGAAAATAAAAAGTTCTTTACTTTAAAATTCACCCACAACCGAAAATTCCAAAACCAAAAGAAAATAAATCAAACAAATGCAATCATCTTTAACCTAGGTAGCAAAAAAAGTTTAGCCTCTAAAAGTCATGATCAAATCAAAACAATAGAAACAAATAAAATTCATGATGCTCACAACGGGTTTTAAATAAAATAAATAAGTACCGACCCGTGCTTGCACCTATGCTTCAACCTTGATCGCGCCTCTTTCACGTTATTCTTTTCTGTCCGTCGAATGTTGTTAGCTCTCCTTAATAATGTGCGCCGCTCTTCTCCAAAATTGTTAAAAATTGATACTATGCGGCGTCTCCTCTCTCCCTCTGTTTTTTTCTTCGAATTCTATTATATTCCCTTTTTTCCACCGTAAAAGTCCCTCTTTTCAATTTAGTTTATTTTCGGCCATGGGCCTTTGACTCAAGATCACACATCACGATTTATTATTATTTCTATTAATTTTTTAACTTTATATTATTATTATTATTATTATTATATAAACATATTATTAGTAGTTAGTATTGAAGTATTATGACTCGGTGCTGTAGAGTTGGGTGTTCTTAACTTGACCAAAGTTGCTCGTTTATGCTCCAACGTTCATGAACACCTACAAAATAGAAAATAAAATAGATAAACACTAAAAAAAACCCAAAACTAATAAAACTCTATAAAAAGCTATACTAAATTAAATAGACCGGTACAAGCCTAAAACTACTAAAAACACTATCTAAACGACTCGAAATTGTACAAACTTTACACTGAAAATAGATGTATTTTACAATACATCAGAGACCGGAACATGCGTTTTGAAGGTGACATAATTGTGCGACGGTTATAACTTTAAAAATTGATTAACATGTAATTGCTACGCGTTAAAAGTACCTATCATGGTCCGAAACCGTTGAAAATCAATGGAGAAACGAAAAGCCACCGCAAACCGAACTTAATACACGTTAAAACTCCGTTCCGGTGGTCGCCAAAGTTGGTCGGAATCTGGCCGGAGGTAGCAGTCGGAAAAACGGGAGCCAAGGGAGAGGGAAAGTCTGCTTTCAAAGTTTGATTAGATGGCACAACTGGTCCCTAGAGTTTAACCTTGTTAGTTTTATTCTAGTTTGGTTAGTTTTTCCTTTATGATACACTAACCAAGTTAATATCAATTAACCAAAACGTTTTTTTTTTTTAAACTTTATAAAACTTAATTTTTTTTTATAAAATCTTCTACAAATACGTTCCACTTACGCATTTGATTAAAACTTATACCCAAACAATTATAAATATAACTAATAAAATTTTAGTTCGCTCTAAAATTAAATCTAAAAATGATGAAACTTACAGGGACTATACTGGAAATATTTGAAGGACTATTATTGTCAGTTAGATGAAAGTCGAGGGTGACGGATGTCACACTCCATGATGGGTAATTTTTTCTTGTTACTGTCCCTATCGCTAAATATTTTGAATTCCAATCGTTGCATAAGTTTCTACTCGTAAGGAGGCTCAATAGAACATTCAAATATGAAATTTCCTTTTTATTATGTTAATTAATTTGACATGGTTCACACTTGGATTACCTGAATCCGAATTCAAATATGAAATTTCCGATGCGATTCAAGTATCAATATTCACTATCTGAAATGTTCGGATATCCGGTTTTCGGATATCCGAAAATCAGATAATTCTCTTTTGAACACCCATAGTTTCGGTGGTGTTCCCGGGCAAGCAAAAAAAAAAAAGTCACCATCTTTACAAACACTACTATTTGGTTGATTTAAAGAGCTCGTAATGACTGGATATTCTTTCGCATTGGGTACTCAGCGTTTAAGACGTACGAGGATATATGCATTCAAGCTTTTAACTAGGTTTAAATCAGGGCTAAGAAGAAACAATGTGATTGGTCAAGCTGATGTTTAGACCCAACTTTGAGGGTATATAAGTGCTAACATTTTCTTTGTTGTTGTTTGTGTTGGTATAAAGGTTTTGAGGCTTGGTTCCTTCTTGGTGTTTTGGTTTGCTTGTATGTTCGTTTTTTGTTTGGATGTTGTTTTTGTTTTAGGCTTTCTCTTCTATCGGGTGTCCTATTCTAGTTCCCCACTAGCCGCTTATATATGATTTCTTCATTGTTGTTGTTAAAAAAAATCAATCCGATTGAGTATGAAACCATTACTTTTGCCAAACATGCCCTATGTATGAACTAAATGTGTTAGAAACCACCTTAATACTATAAAAGGGGGTGTATATACAACTAAAATCACTATACAAGCCACAAAATACGTAAAAATATATCTATAACGTATGTAATGTATAGAGGTCAAAATAATAATTTTAAATAATCATCAAAACTGAATTCTCCATCTCTCTTTCACTTCACAAGCTATAAGAGTTATTCTAAAGGGGGTAACTTTGTAGAAATTTAACCAAGTTTGCTAACTGTTCTAATTAAGTCATTCAAACTTTGTTTGTCTCTCTAAAGTCACTCAAGTTTCATTTATTGTTTCAATACTATGTAATTATCATGTTTTTAGGTTAAAGTGATGATGTGTGAGGTTTTTATAATTTTTTTAAATGTGTATTTTTTTTAAATATTCATTTTATAAAACCTACCTAATATAATATAATATAATATAATATAATATAATAGCCACATAAACATTAAAATGAAAGAAAAAAAAAGAAAAAAAGAAAGTGACATGATTTTTTTTGAACGGCCAAAAAATTGGAATAACTCACGGAACACTGAAGTATCATTGTGCCACCAATGTTTCCACGCGATCATATTCCACCACCAAGTCACCAATTCAGGAGGAAACTCATAATTATGAGAAAACCCCCTTTGTGAGATTCGAATCCAGGACCTTATGGCCCCTAAGTCTTATCTTACCACCAAAATGCCACTAGGCTATAATGCCTTGGGCAAGAAAGTGACATGATGGCCTGACAATTACATAATGTAGGAACAATAAATAAAACTTGAGTGACTTTAAAAAGACAAAAAAAGTTTGAGTGACTTAATTACAACACTAAGTAAACTTGATTACATTTGTGTGACATTTCTAATATCTTAAAATTGTTTTTCCATTATCAAATCCTAAAAAACTAATTCCTATAATGGGTTGAACCTCCATCTATTACATATTTACATGTGGAACATATATTGGTACACACCCGGTGTCATATATAGTGATTGCATTTTGAGATGAAGTTAACTCTTTTTCTTCTTGCAAAAATAAAGAAATATACGAAATGAAAAAGAAATCCAAGTAGGATCCATGCAAGATGTTTTAGAAAAGGGAATTTGAGATCCAATCTCCACTAAAGTAGAAGAAAAAGTAATGATCAGCCAATATAGCTTTATAATGTGGATGACTCCATTATTCATTAGCTAGAAAAGACCTACTATTTATTCATCATTTTTAAAACTTTCAAAATTAGGTTTTTGCAGGTTGTTCTCTATAATTGGTATATTTTGCAGGTTCCACTTATTTTATGTAATCCCTCTTTTGTAACATATACTTTAAAAAATCAATAGATAAAAAATGGGTTCAACCAATCGATCCTTAATTTTTATCAAACACGAATTTAAATTGTTATGTACATATTTTTTACATTATCCGTCGTGACAATATTTTAAAATGTCTATTTCTTACGTTAATCCAGTAATCTTATGCTCCAAAAAGTGCAATCATAGCTTATGTTTATGTTGAATAACATACTAGATTATACCTCGGGAGCGTTCCGGGTTGAGAAATTTAGTATGATACATCAATTTTACATATGAAATAGACTGATGTATAACTCTAATATTAATATTAATATCTAACCTAAAACAAATTAACAATGTACAACTCCAATGCTAACACCTAACCTAAAAGAATGTAGAACTTTAATGTAACTCTAATATTAACACCTATCCTAAAGACTAAACAAATGTACAACTCTAAAATACTAATATTGATACCTAACTTAAAACAACGTATAACTCTATTAACATATTTGGCTTTGGTTGAAAAAAAATTCATATTTACTGATTTAAACATAATTAGTGACTTGTCTATACATGATTAATGATTTACCTGAACACTTTGTGTGTTTTTTCCTGTATGAACAAAACCCCACAAAAAATTTCTCCGTTTTTTATATAGCAATATGGTACTCGTTGGAAAGATAATAAAACGCTCGTTAATTTGGTGTAATTTTTTTCTTTAAAAAATCTCGTATATTAAAGATGTTAACGTTTAAAAATTATGGGAGGAAACATGAGGGTGAAAGATCCAATTTTGTTTTTAAATTATTTTTTCCTAAAATATCTCAATGCCACATGAGATGACACATGGCACACTCAAGGAAGAAAATGCCTCTTTGAGTGCCATGTCATTAAAATGGCTTTGGTTAAAAAAAAAAAAAAAAAAAAAAAAAAAAAAAAAAAAAAAAAAAAGTAACGTATAACGCTCTCTATGGCTTCTAGCCGGAAGCCTATTCCGACCGAAGTCCAGGCTAGATTAACCAAGTATTTCGTCTCTAATCTCCCGGATCGGTGTAGTGGGGTTGATGTTGCAAACGCGATAAGAGGAATGGGTACTATCTTTGACATCTATATCGCTCGGAAAAGGGACAAGAACGGGAAGCGTTTCGGTTTTGTGTCCATGTTAGATGTCAAGAATCGGCAAGATTTGGAAGCAAACTTATCTTCTGTTCGAATGGGAGATTATAAGTTGAAGTTTAATATCGCGAGGTTTGTCCTTGAAGAAGGTGAAATCAAACAGCCTAACCCTTCTAAGGAAAAAGTAAATACGAAGGCGTTTGGCAGACAAGGGTATGGTGGTGAGCCTTCTGTTTGTAGGGAGGGTGGTTATAATAACATGTCTTATAAAGAAGCTTTTGCGGGGGAGTCAAATGGTAGGCTTGTGGTGGTAGACGATGCTACTGTAGCATTTGAAGGAATGCACGGGAAGGCCATTTTGGTTCGTTTGAAATCACTTGATGTTTTGCAAAATATTAAGGCACTTTTTAAGGAAATGAAATTGCAGGAAGGTGTGGTTCGGTGTTTGGGTGGTCTTATGATTCTTGTGGTTTTCAATTCCAAAGATCATGCGAACATGGCCAGGGATGAATTACTTGGTAGACCTGAGTATTTTTGTACTCCAGAAGTTTGGGATGGTCAATTGACGCCGTTTGAACGGATCGCGTGGTTGAAAGTATATGGGATTCCGTTATGCATTACGGATAATAAGGTGGTTAATGATGTCGGTAACCTTTTTGGTGAAGTGGTTAAACCTGCAAGGGTTGAGCGCTTAGGTGTGGATATGTCTTTCCAGTTCATTGGGGTTCGGGTGAATCACGGTAGGCGTATTCGTGAAGAAGCTTATTTAAGATGGAAAGGAAAAACGATTAAGGTTTGGGTTATGGAGGAGTCTAGTGACTGGCTGGAGGAATTCATTTTAGAAGCCGACATCGAAGATGAGAATGAAGAAGTGGAAGGAGGTGGCAGGCCGGTGGTTGGTTCACCGGTGGTTGGTTCACCGAAGGTTCAGTCGGGAAACATTCCGGCAAAAGGCGTTAATGACCAAGAGATATTTTCGGAAGGTGAAATAAATGTCATCGAAGAGGATTTATTGCCCGATGATCATGGAGAAGATTTGCATGGTAATATTGGTAAGTCAACCTTGGGAGTTAGTGTGGAGAATAATTTGGATGGTGACTTTTTGGGAGCTGGGAAAAAATTAAAGAGGAAAAAACAAAAAAAGGTAAATTTGGTTATGGGCCAGGCAAGTGGAGCTGAATACTTGAGTAGTAATGAACGGCCCATCAAGGAGCCCAAGTTGGTGGATGATGATTTATTTGATATTGGGCCTTTGTTAGTGGGTTTAGATAATAATGTGATCAAAACTAGAGGGCCTCCTCCTGTCACTTTAGTTAATTCTTTTAGTACTCTTTTGGATGGTACTGATGAGATTGATAAGCTTTCTGAAGAGAATGATAGTGTTGGGGAGGATACTTTTAATATCTCAGAAGATGATGCTGTTCACGAGCCTATTGAAGAGGAGGTGCAAGGTGCCGATGTTGATAAAGAGGTGAATTGCACTAAAGAAGTGGGGCTTAAATTGGGTGCTAATCTGGAAGGTTTTGATTCTCTTATTAAGAACACAATTCAGGATTCAGGTTTTCAAACAGGTTTGTCATGAATTGCTTATCCTTAAATATTAGAGGGCTTGGGACTTTTGGTAAAGCCTCTTGGGTGGATAGTCTAATTCGTAGAAATGGGGTAGACTTCTTGGCGCTACAAGAAACCAAGGTTAACAATTATTCTGGGTTTGACTTTGATAAGATCTGGTCTCGTGGGAATTATGGGGTTGATTCGGTTGCTTCATCGGGCAATTCGGGAGGTTTGATAAATGTGTGGAACATTAGAAAGTTTCAGAAGATAAAAACGGTGGAAGACCAGAACTTTTTGATTACGACAGGGTCATTAGTTGAGGATGGGTCAGTTATTAATTTAGTTAATGTCTATGCTCCGCAAAAGAGTTTAGCTAAAAGATTGTTATGGGAGCGGTTGAAAGGTTTAATGCAGGAAGGTTTCGGGATGTGGGTTTTTCTTGGGGATTTTAACTCGGTTAGATGGAGGGAGGAGCGTAAGAATTCTAAATTTAATGTTGGCGCGGCTTATGATTTTAATCTTTTTATTGACGATGCTAACCTGCAGGAGTATAATATGAGCGGAAACAGGTTTACTTTTATGACAGGTTCAGGGAACGACTTTAAGATGAGTAAGATTGATCGGTTTCTGGTTTGTCAAGAATTTTTTAATAGGTGGTCTGGTGCAACTTTACGGGCTTTGCCTCGTGAAAGCTCTGATCATTGTCCTTTGTTGTTATCAGTGACTGATTGTAACTATGGGCCTAAGCCGTTTAAATGGTTTAATTCGTGGTTAGACAGGGAGGGTTGTGAGCAAGTGGTGATTGAGGCGTTGGAGGGGTGTAGGGTGAATGGGGCGGCGGATGTGAAGTTACAGCATAAATTATTTGCGGTTAGGAATGCTGTTAGAAATTGGTGGAAAAGGGTGGGTAAAAAAGAAGAAGAAGAATTATGTTTAATAAAAGAAGAGATTGTGGGTTTGGAGAAATGCATGGAGGATCGGGAATTAGAGGAGGAGGAGGTTTGGGTATGGGAAGAGAGCAAGAAAGAAGTGGAAAAATTGTTACTACTCAAAAATAGAGATCTTCAACAAAAATCGCGAGTGAAGTGGACGGTTAACGGAGATGAGAACTCGGGATTTTTTCATCGGTGCATTAAAGGGAGAATGGCGGCAAATGCTCTTCCGGGTTTGATGGTGGATGGGGTTTGGGTTTCAAAACCTCCTATTGTTAAAAGGGAGGTGTTGAGATTCTATAGAAATCTTTTTAAGGAAGATTGTGTTAATAGACCTTATTTGCTTTGTAATAACTTGAAACAGGTTCCGGAGGATAGATGTGCTGAGCTGATTACTCCTTTCTCTAAAGAAGAAGTCAAGGAGGCCGTTTTTGACTGTGGTGCGGATAAATCTCCGGGGCCTGACGGTTTTAATTTCAGGTTCATTATGCACTTTTGGAAGTATCTGGAGGATGATTTTATGAAGATTTTTGAAGATTTTTTCCATTCGGGATCGATCAGTGAAGAATGTGGGACTTCTTTTATTACTCTTATTGCTAAAACAAAGACTCCGGTGGGATTAAAAGACTACAGACCTATAAACTTAATAGGTGTGATCAGTAAAGTCATTTCTAAAGTGCTGGCGATGAGATTAAAGAAGGTTATTGGGGTTGTGATTTCGGACTCTCAATCGGCGTTTCTTAAGGAGAGGTACATATTGGATGGTCCGCTCATTCTTAACGAGCTAATAGGTTGGATTAAAAGAAACAAAAAGGAGGTTTTTCTGTTGAAGATCGATTTTGAAAAGGCTTACGATAATGTTAGTTGGGATTTTCTCATTTCTATTATGCTTCAAATGGGTTTTCCGCATAAATGGTGTCTTTGGGTGAAAGGGATATTGAAGTCGGCGCGATCCGCGGTGTTAGTTAACGGATCTCCTACTTTTGTTTTTAATTGCCAAAAGGGTCTAAGGCAAGGGGACCCGATTTCGCCTTTTCTTTTTCTTATAGTTATGGAGGCTTTGTCTAGTATGTTATGCAAAGCGACTGAGATAGGTTTGTTGGATGGGGTGCGTGTAGCGAGTGGTAGTCCGGTAGTCTCTCATATGCTCTATGCGGATGATGCGTTGATACTTGGGAAATGGACTAAGGAAAATGTGGAAAGCACGAACCGGTTACTCCGTGTTTTTTATTTGTGTTCCGGTCTGAAAATAAATATACATAAATCTGTGTTATTTGGGTTGGGAGTTGTAGATGAGGAGGTTAATAGGATGGCGAATGTGTTGGGATGTAGAGTTGGGAATTTACCTTTTATATATCTTGGTATTAAAGTCGGGGCCAATATGAATAGGGTCTCTCATTGGGAGCCGGTGTTGGAAGCTATTCGGGGTAGACTTAACTCTTGGAAGGCGAAATTATTGTCCATTGGAGGTCGTCTTACATTAATTAAATCGGTATTATCAAGTCTTCCGGTGTATTATTTATCTTTGTTTTAGCTCCGGTGTCGGTGGTTGAAAGTATAGAGAAGAGTATGAGAAAGTTTTTGTGGTCCGGGTGTAAGGAGGGTAGAGCTTTACATTGGGTATCTTGGGATATCGTTACTAGACCAATAGAGGATGGCGGATTGGGTATTTCGAAAATTTCTGATGTAAATTTGGCTCTTATAGCGAAATGGGCTTATAGATTCAAGAGTGGAAAGGATGGTTTGTGGCGGAATGTCATTGATAGCATTCATGGGGGGAAGGGTCGTTGGGTGTTTCTCCCTTTGAGAAACGAGTATACCGGGTGTTGGAAAAATATAGTTCGTATGTTGGATAACTTGGTAGTGAATGATTCTAGATTCAAGTTTTGTATCAAGGGCAGATTAGGGAACGGTGCTAACATCAAATTCTGGAAAGATATATGGTTCGGGAATGTTCCTTTGATGGTAAGATGGCCGCTTCTTTATGCTCAAGACAGGTTTAAGAATGCTGCTGTGATAGATCGGATTACACAGGTTGACGGTCAGATGGTTCCTTCTGTGTCTTGGGAATTGAAAACTGATTCTGTGGGTAAGATTTCAGAGGCGCAGGATGTTGCTTTTGTCATTTCTCAGATTCAGTTTAAAGATAACGAAGACGAATGGTTTTGGGAGCCGAATAAGGAAGGTGTCTTCTCTGTTGCTGAGGTTAAAAAATGGATTAGAAAAGATCGTTATTGCTATTCGGTGCAACATAGGAAGTGGGTAACATGGGTTCCATTGAAGGTGAATATATTTATTTGGAGATTGGAAATGAATCGACTCCCGACTCGTCTCGCATTGTTGAACAGGAATATTAATATTCCAGATTCTTTGTGTCCATTGTGTGAAGTGTTCGACGAATCAGGTACCCATTTAATGGTGAACTGTGGTTTTTCGTTTGGTGTTTGGAGCAAAGTTTGGAATTGGTGCAAGATTTATGGATGGTGGCCGACTTCGATAACTGACCTGCTGGATATTCAGTTTCTTTCGAATAAGAAAAAGTGGGAAAGGAAGATCTTGCGAGGTATTGTGATGGTGACATGTTGGTCGGTTTGGAAGGAGCGTAATAACAAGGTTTTTCAACAATCGAAGCCTAGGGTGATTGATATTGTTGCTAGTGTAAAGGCTATTTCTTATTTTTGGCTTAAAAATCGATCTAGATTTAAGGATGTTGATTGGAATGAGTGGGTAAAATACCCTTTGTATATGATGTAAATTGGTGTGGCGGGTCTCTATTTTGAGGTTTAGCCGTTTTTATGAAAGTTTTTTGTTCAAAAAAAAAAAAAAAAAAAAAAAAAAGGTAGCCTCTTGGGTGGTACCACGGTATTTAATAGTTATTAAATTCAATTTTCAAAAAAATTAAATTCAATTTTAAAAATGTCTAAAACAAATTTGTCATTATATTAATAACAATATTTGATTTTGGACTTGGTATACCAGCAATTTATTCCCACTAAACCATTATACTAAAAAAAAACCCCAATAATATTATAGCCTTTGTGTCGTCTTCTTCTTCCTTTTTTCTTTTCAAAAATATATGCTCTCTTAAAAAAAACATTAAAAATTGTGCAATTATTTTGAGTTTTTTTTAACGGCAACAATGATTTGAGTAAAAAGAATGTATGTATAAATGTGTGTCAAAAACGATTAATACGACAATATAAAATACACAACACTTTTAAAAAAACCTTTAAATAGAAATTATTTTTAATATTATTAAAACCATTATTAGTTATTACTTTTATTAAATGCCAGTCAAAGGGTGTTAAATTAAATTAAACTAACTTAAAAAGCACTTTACATTCCATTCACAATGCTAAAAAAATATAAAATAAAATATTAAGTAAGACCAAGTTGTAAACGAGCCGATCAGCTTGATTCAGTTTATAAATAAGCCAACCACAAGCAAAGATCCATTCATTTTGAATCAACTCGTTAACAACCCTAACCGCAACACACATATTAGATTTCATAAGCAAGAGTTTATAAATCCAAATTTATAAAAGTAGAAAAAATTTTCAGTCACACCTTAAACATTTATTTTCAACTTTCACCAAATAAGTACTTCCACCATCCCTTTGTCCTGTTTTTGCAGAACCCTCTCTCTCTCTCTCTCTCTCTGCATCCAAACAAACATAACCCAACACCTTTTTCACTCTACCCAACTTTTAAATAAATAATAAATATATTCAAACTAAACTTAACTAAACTATTCAATTATTATTATTAATATTAATTATTTAACATTAACAATAACAACAACAACAAAGTAAACAAACCCTACATAATTCTCAGTGGAGCTCCTCCATCTTTGAACATCTCTTTCTAAACTCTAATGGAGTCTATGTCTCGTCCTCTTCACCGGAGAAAGCTGTCAAATGCTTACTCCGGCGTGTTTTCCGGCCACCGTCCGAAGTCCGACGGAGCTCCGGCGGTTAGTGTTGAAGAGTACCATGAGATATTTTCCAGTTCTGGGTCTTCTTCGATTCCTGTGCTTGATCTTTCTACTTTGGAAGAAGAGTCTTCTGATGATTTGAAGCCCGATTATTGCAACATTTTTGGTGGCTTTCGTGACCATCATATTGCTCTTTCGTACCAAGACTTGGTTGCTCGTGATATAGCTAGGTAAGTTTTTTTTTTTTTTTTTTTTGTGTTTTCAAGACTTTTTTGTATTTTCAAGATTTTTTTTTTATTTTTTTATATTTTTGGGAAGGAGATTAATGGTGTTATTTGGGTAAAAAGGTGTAAGCTTTGAGTTAAATGAATGATTAAGTGTTAGTTTTGGAATGCACAGGCTGCAAATTTATGTTTTTGGTTTGATTTATTGTGTTTTCAAGATATTTTTTTTTTGTATTTTCATGTTTTTTTTTGGAAGGATTAATGGTGTTATTTGAGAAAAAAGGTTTAAGCTTTGAGGAAAATGAATGATTAGGTGTTAGTTTTGGAATGCACAGGCTGCAAATTTATGTTTTTGGTTTTATTTATTGTATTTTCAAGATTTTTTTTTTTTTTTTTTTGTATTTTCAAGGTTTTTTTTTTTTTTTTTTTGTTGGAAGGAGATTAATGGTGTTATTTGAGAAAAAAGGTCTAAGCTTTGAGTTAAATGAATGATTATGTGTTAGTTTTGGAATGCACAGGCTGCAAATTTATGTTTTGAATTGATTTATTGTGTTTTCAAGGGTTTTTTTTTTGTGTGTGTGTGTGTGTGTGTGTGTGTTGGAAGGAGATTAATGGTGTTATTTGAGTAAAAAGGTGTAAGCTTTGAGTTAAACTAATGATTAAGTGTTAGTTTTGGAATGCACAGGCTGCAAATTTATGATGTTTTTGGTTTGATTTATTGTGTTTCAAGATTTTTTTTAATTTTTTTTTGTTGGAAGGAGATTAATGATGTTATTTGAGTAAAAAGGTGCAAGCTTTGAATGAAATGAATGATTAGGTGTTGATTTTGTAATGTGCTGGCTGCAAAGTTATGTTTTTGGTTTGATTTGGATTTGGGGATTTAATTTGGAAAGTATTTTGGTAGAGCTGTGGTTCTTGTGCTGAGTTTAGTTTAGTTATTATTATGATGATGATTATTTTATTTTTTTATGATGCTTATTTAAGCTGGATTGATTGAAAAAATGGAGAATACTGAGAAAAATATAGGTAATAGTTTGATGTTCTGGGAAAGGTGTTGAATTTGTATGCACATTAAAAGACCTGCTTTTTTTGAGATCTAATCATCTAAACTTAAAAAACATAGAGATATTGTGACAGGTGGCGTCGGTTCAAATCCTTGCAAGCGTAAGATTAGATTAGATGGTGTTTAGGTGTAAAAAGTAGTTGTTCATGTCTTGGTAAGTGGCAATCATTTCGATGTTATTAATTACGCAACTTATGTAAATTAGCTAGTTATTTGTTCGCTATCATGATTTTGGTTATGCTTTTGTAGTGCATGCTGTCATCATGAACAAGGAATCAACGCATACCTTCGTTCATGAGGGATAGCTCGAAGGGATATATTAGTTCTGTCCTACGTGCGTTACATGCGCTGTCATTTTCTAGATTGGCAACTTCATTAATGTAGCATTTATAGGAGCGGATCTTGATTCGCGGTGCTTGAACAGCGTAATAATGACCGTATTAGGGTAAAAAAAGTATCTGAGAATTGACTGACAATATTTTGCATGCATAACTTTCTTATTCGTATCGGTTTCCCTTTTTTCTTGTGATTTCCTACTAAACTGCGCATCTGTAATCTTTTCGTCTACTACTGTTTGTAGGGCTCCTTCATCAACGAGCCAGAGCTCTTCAGATCTGGACGATACGTCTCAACAATGTTCTGATGCTTTGAAGCAGTTTAACATGTCATATCACAAGATCAGTCAAAGGAATAAAGACGGTTTAGATGGAACGACACATGTCACACAATTACATGATGTACCTGGATTTACTTGTTTCATTGATGAATCAGCTTCTCAACCGAATAAGGAAACTGTGAAGCAGAAATCATCCTCAACGGATAACGTTAATGTGAACTCCGGAAAACGGGATTTATCTGACAAACAAACTTCACAAAGTAGCGTTGACTTTAGTAAATATCAAGAGGAATATTTATCTGATAATAGAATTTTCAAGACTTTCGAGGCCGATCTCAAATCACATCGTTCCGAAGTATTATCATCACCTGAATCAAAGAAGCAAAACGCACCTGCGACGAATTACGTTCCTTCATCAGCACCTGCAGCTTCTCAGTCAAAGAAGGAAACCGAGAAGCAAAAACCACCTGCAACAAATAACGTTGCTTTGGCGCCACCTTCAGCTTCCGAACAAAAGAAGGAAACTGAGAAGCAAACACCATATGTGGCTTCTCAACTAAAGAAGGGAACCGAGAAGCAAACACCGCCTGCAACAAATAACGTTCCTTTAGCGGCACCTGCAGCGACTCAACCAAAGCAGGAAACAGAGAAGCAAAAACCGCCTGCGACAAATAATGTTCCTTTGGCACCAACTGCAGCGTCTCAACCAAAGAAGGAAACCGAAAAGCAAAAACCGCCTGCAACAAATAATGTTCCTTCGGCACCGCCTGCAGCTTCTCATCCAAAGCAGGAAACCGAGAAGCAAAAACCGCCTGCAACAAATAATGTTCCTTCGGCACCGCCTGTAGCGTCTCAACCAAAGAAGGAAACCGAGAAGCAAAAACCGCCTGCAACAAGTAATGTTCCTTCGGCACCGCCTGCAGCGTCTCAACCAAAAAAGGAAACCGAGAAGCAAAAACCGCCTGCAACAAATAATGTTCCTTCGGCACCGCCTGCAGCTTTTCATCCAAAGCAGGAAACCGAGAAGCAAAAACCGCCTGCAACAAATAATGTTCCTTCGGCACCAACTGCAGCTTCTCAACCAAAGAAGGAAACCAAGAAGCAAAAGTCTTCTGTGAGCAATAATGATCATCGCAGTGAAAAGGTGGATTTTCCTGAGAAACAAACACCACAAATTGCTGTTGAGTCTCAATGTAGACCGAGTCAAGATGAAGCGTTTTGTGATGTTAGAAATCTCAAGGAATTTCAGGCCGATTTTAAATCATCTTCCTCGAAAGTATCTTCATCACGTGCAACTAACTTGGACAATCATAAAGATCAGCAAAAGAGATCAACGACTACAAATGAAGAATTGCCGCCTACTTGCTTTGACGAAGAACTTCACGTCAATCCGGCAGCAGCTGCTTTGAGAAAAGCGATAGAAAAAGCTCAAGAAAGTATACGGATTGCTAAAGAATCAGTCGGAAGAAAGAAGGAAGGTCTTAGAGGATTTTCAAGCAAAAGTTTTAAAGAAAGCTTGAAAGCGAAAGTAAGAGTGGCAAATGTGAATGCAGGTGAAAAACCGAAAGAAAAGGATGATAAAATGAAAGAATGGGATCGTAAAAATGGAAGCACAGTCGTATTTTCCGACTGTGCTAAAGAGGTTACAAAAGAAATACATGGGAAAGTTTCGGAAAGGTCTCCTTTTATATCGAACAATAATAAGATGGTTTCCAATTCGAAACAAGTTGTTGGTGAAACGGAAAGTAAATCGATTAAGAATGATAAATATTCACAGAAGAATGACGAGAGACCTGATGATTTTCTTGTACTTGAAAGTTGTGAAAAGAAACAAGGAGATTCCGTATCCAACAACTTAACCGTGTGTCAGAGAGTGGAAACGAAGAAGGATATATCCCAAACGTCTGATCAAAATAGTTATAAGAAGAAACTCGGTGAAGAATCATTCGAAAATTGTGAAAAGAAGCAAGGAGATTCCGTATCTAACAACTTAACCGTGTGTCAGGAGGTGGAAACCAAGAAGGAAATATCCCAAACGTCTGATCAAAATGGTTGCGAGAAGAAATTCAGTGAAGAATCATTTGGATTATTTTTAAATAATACGCACGAGAATCTTGAACAAGAACATGAAGATGAAGCTGATAGGACTGAAAGCCATAGCGAAGAAGAGAAGTTTTATGATGTTTGTGAGGCGGAAATGATTAATAAAGCGCAAACTTATGCTTATAGCAAAGAATCAAATGAGAATTCGTCAAGTGATTATGATGATGCGGAAGAGAACGAGAATGTGATTGATGCAAACCATATTGTAGATGATACCGAAGAGGCATGCAAAGTTGACCAAAATGACAATGTGGAGTCAAGTCGAGAAATTGATGATGTGAGCTCGAGTCATCAGTTCCAGGTGGAATACGAAAATGCAATAGAAAAAGAAATTTTCGAAAACATTTCTTCGAATGAAACAGAAAGCAAAAAGGATCAATGTGAAGGCAAGTCTGATAATGTGGAAAACTTCAGTGTTGCGGATGTGGATTTTGGACAAAACGATGTACAATTTGCGTCATCTTCGGACACGATACATGGTATGGAGATAGAGGTTAAAGAGTACAAAGAAAGAGACGAGACTTTCGAGAAAGAAGAAAACGACGTCCAACAATCTCATGAAGAAACGCCTGAAATTAGAATAGAAATGGATACAGGAACACCACAAGAACCTAAGGATGCATGCGGAGAGTCCAAGCCAAGCAAAGCGACGAACGACAAAGAAGAAAGGGAGCGGGAGAGAATAAAGTTAGCTGTGGAAAGAGCGATCCGTGAGGCTCGGGAACGTGCATTTGCTGAAGTTAGACAAAGAGTAATTGCTGACACTCAAGAAAAGGTTACTAAAGCGGCTATTGATAAAACTTCTGCACAGTCTAAACTTAGAGTAGAACGCGCTTTAGTGGAGAGAGCTAATGCAGAGGCTAGACAACGAGCGTTAGAAAAAGTTATGAAAACGTCTCAGCCAAGAATACAAGTTAATGATACTATGCAAGTTTATTCTACAAGTCAAACAAACACTGAGTCAGCTTTGAGAAGTAAAGCAAAATTAGAAAAACATAACAGGATTATGGAGCGTGCGGTATGCTTCTTGCTACTTGTCGTAATTTTACTATTTATTGGCAGGGGTGTGAATTTCTGACACGACTCGAAAACACGACCCGAACCTAACACGAAATTAGCGGGTTCGGTCAACCCGGGCAGGTTGGCGGGTTGACCCGTTTAACCTATTTATACTATATATTGCTTTTTTTACAATATGTTTTATGTTATAAATTAAATTGGTTAGATATTTTATGCTACACTTATAACTTAAAATAGAAATTTGTATGTGATTTTATAAATAAAACATAAATGTTTTATCTATGTTTGTGTTTTTTGTAGTAAAATTAAAATTTTAATTTTAATACATTAGTTTGCGAAAAAATAAAAAAAATCAGGTTAAACGGGTCGGGTTCGGGTCAACCCGAGAATATTCAGGTCGGGTTCGGGGTTCATATGTATCTCACAATTTTCAGGTTCGGGTCGGGTTGGACCTGCGAACCCGTGAACCCGACCCGTTAAGCACCCCTATTTATTGGTCGTTAATTTGCTAAAGTTTATACTTGAATGCTTTTATTCAGGCTAAGGCGCTTGCAGAGAAAGAAAAGCGCGATCTGCTTGCTCTTAGAGAACAAGCTGAGAGAAATGTAATCATCTTTTGAATCTAATTTTCCGTTTTACCGCTCATCTGATGCTCTATCTTTTTGTTCCTTACATATTGGTATCTCATTTTAATTGCAGCGGTTAGCAGAACATCTTGATGCTGATATCAAAAGATGGTCAACAGGAAAAGAAGGGAACTTGCGTGCATTGCTTTCAACACTGCAATACGTAAGCACAACCTTCTAAATTTTCTTAAATATTATAAACCCGTGGATGCAATCCGCTAATAGTAACCGTTGCTAATTTTATACTATTAAGCAGATAGAAGATAAAATTTAGCTCGATTGTTTCCTTTTCTTGCAGATTCTTGGAGCCGACAGTGGTTGGCAACCCGTGTCACTGACGGAGATCATAACCACCACTGCGGTTAAGAAAGCTTACAGAAAGGCAACACTATGTGTGCATCCTGATAAACTGCAACAAAGGGGTGCAAGCATTCAACAGAAGTATATATGTGAAAAGGTTTTTGACCTTTTGAAGGTATGTCAATCCTTCCTTCTTTTGCGCTAATTGTGATACTTTTAAAACTTCAAAATCTGATGCTATGTATGTTTTTGACGTCGTCAACAGGCAGCCTGGAACCGATTTAACTCTGAGGAAAGATAGCAGCCTCGGAAAACGGAAACCAAACATCTGTAGCGTAACTAATCTTGAATTATTTTAACGTATAGAAATCTTCTTGAAATTATGGCATTTGTTCTAGTCATTTACCAAATTTGGTAGCGATATTGTTTGTAGCTTGTAAGACTGTAAGACAGTAAGAGTGTAAGTGTACATACGTTTTAGTTCCCATTTTGAACGATGAATGTTTGTTGTAGCTGCGAGTATATGATGAATACAAAGCTTTCGGTTTACATGGCTGAACTGGGTTCAAATTTGCATGGCTTGTTCATTCAGTTGATCATATACATGATATCACTCGGCCACTTTCTGAATTTGTTGCTGATTGCTTTGGGTTGTGCTTGGCGCGATAAAAACATCATATGCGAATGCAGCCTTTTGCGCGTATGTCTCGTATTTTAATTGCATAAAGGAAGAAACTTTATGATTACTTTGAGAAATTTGAAATCTTTAAACACCTATATCTTGAATCTTGAATATGATGGACCATACAGAGTTTAGTTGTTTCTGTTCTTTTAGGTTTTTTACTATGTATGCATCAATGGTTTGTATCATGAACTAATAGACTGTTGTATGTCATGCATATATGTGTGGCATGGGTGTCTGCTATGTTGTCAAGGTGCATAGGCCTAGCCTGAGCATTGTAACACCCCAACCGATGGCGGAAACATCGAGGTGCCACGTAGTGACGATTGTTCAATAGCTCATGGACTAAAAGTGTAAATATTGATACATTGATTAAATAATTTATTACATTGAAATGAAATACAACGTTTCTAAATGTCAACTAAACTGAAATACAATGAATCCAAAATCTAAGTAAAAATTCCAAAAGCTTAAAAGTCATCTCATAAATAACCTGAAACATGTACGAAAATAGTATATGTCAATACAAAAATGTATTGGTGAGCATACCCTGTTTGAATAAATATAGTAGGAAAAGTGTTTAGCAATTCATGTGCGGTACCATTTGCAATTATGTAATAAGTAATATCCGTTCAAAACCAAGCCTAAGAATAATGACTAACACATGACTAACCAACTGAATAATGAATTAACAAGACAATGACCAAGATTCTCTTAACAGAGTCTCAAGGGGGTATACCATAGTACTATTCATTGAAATGCTAGGCCGCCCAGCGGTTAATGATTTTGACAAGTCATAGACACACCAATTAACATAAAGCAAACACACATGAGAATTGCATTTAGTAAAAGAAATAGAAACTTGATAGTAAGTACATGAGTCACCCCAAAATAGTAATATTAAAACAGTAAAAAGGGGAAAGATATACTCACAGTTTGCGAAAGCGATTAAGATCCAACTTAAGCGGTTGTGAGCTAAGTAATGGGAATTCCGAAGAATCCAACCTATAATGTATGAGAGTACTAATAAGGAAATGTCTAAAAAGTCTAAGGTATCTAAGGTCTAAGGCATTAGGGTTTGCTAAGTCGATTTGGAGAATTAGAGTTTTAATGATAAGTTGCGTTAATGTAAAAGTTGTATATCACAAATTATATATGAAAGATTGTAAATGTGGTTTAAGTAATATAATTATTACCTATTGAATATTTATAAAAAAAAATATGTTTGAATAATTAAGACGAAATAATTTAGTTAATTAATTTAACTAAATCAAATAAATACAATAATCATAAATGTATAAATAAATAAATAATTATGTGTTACACGATGATCCGACAAATAATAATTAAGACTTTCCAACATAAGAAATATTTCTATTTTATAAGAAAAGTATTTATAAAATAGATGTTGTAATAGTATAAATAAATAAACGTTTAATTATGTCGTAATTGATAAATAATACTAATAATACAAGACATGATCCAAAAATGGTATTTTTATTGAAAATGGATGCTTTCTGACGTAAATTAATGAAAATAATTTTCCCATAATTTTTATAAACTTATATATATTTAAAACTGATTAATGATATTAAATCATGTTTAAATGATTAAAAATAGGAAAATTAATAAAAATAAATGTTTTTCTGGACCAAATATTTTTATTTCAGTTCATAATAATTAGAAATAAATTCCCAAAAATTTTGAGATAAAAATCATTAAAAATGAATTTTTAATCAATTAAATACGATTAAAACAATTAAATTCAATAAAAATATAAAAATAAGACATTTTCCAGAAAATAAAAGTATGATAATTTTCTTTAAGGTCTCAAGATGCTACACCTAAATTTTTATAATTTTTGGGCAAAAGATGGATTTATTATGAATATTTTAAGATATCAAGGTATTTATATTTAAATATTATATATAAACAAACTAAAAAAAAATAATAATCAAAACCGCCCTACAGGGGGGTTCGAACCTGTGTCTGCTCAACAACAAGACCACCCTGTGACCACTACTCCATAACCATACTTGTGATTTTTATTTGAAAGAATATACCTAAAAGCTTGTCTCATCTTCTTCCCCAAATTGGTTACCTAAACCCTAATCCTAACCTTAAATTCAATAACCCGATTTAGACCCGATAAGAGCTCTGTATCATAGGGGTTTTGATCGGAATTTTACAAAGAGCAAAACGGCATAACGAATCAAGACTTACAAGATCGATTTGATGCTCGAAATTGAAGGTACAGTTCCGAACTTGGAGAGCCGATTACACCGCTACCGAACACGATTTGGGCGATATTTTAGTGGGTTTAGAAGGTTTAAGCGAGCAGGAGGTGATTGGTATGGTCATGATATACAAGTACTCGCTAAAACGGCTCAAAATTCAATTATTAAAGTTTCTGACGGTTACGTTTTTAAACCCAATAAATTCTCAGTTTATGGTTCGTTATTAACATATTAGGCTATGGGGTGTGGTCACCCTTCCCCCTTCACTCCCCCTTGTCCACATCAGCGCCACGTCATTTACCCCCTTCTCTTCCCCCTTCCAAGGGAAATGGTTCCCCCTTCCCTTTCCTTTTTTTTATTATTTTATTTAATCTATTTAATTACATATTTATATTTAAAAAAAATCTATTAAATTAAATATGTATATATGTGTGTGTTATACAGAAGAAGAATATATACATGTGTGTGTTATCTTCTCCGGCTCCAGTCATCTTTTCCGGCTCCACAACCACCTGCCGCCGGAGCTCCACCACCACTTGTCGGAGCTCCACAAACCCTTCAACAGATCCGCCGGAGCTCCACCACCACCATCTTCTCCGGCTTCTCTCTCTCTCTCTTACCTCTCTCTCTGTAAAACCCTTGTCTCTCTCTCTCCCAACGTTCAAAAAAGCTTCTCTCTCTCTCTCTTAAACCCCCCTCTCTCTCTCTTAAACCTGTAACACCCCAACCGATGGCGGAAACATCGAGGTGTCACGTAGTGACGATTGTTCATTAGCTCATGGACTAAAAGTGTAAATATTTATACATTGATTGAATAATTTATTACATGAGAAAACAAAGATACAATGATTCCAACTAACTATTTAAACTGAAATACAATGAACCAAAATCTAAATAAGAATCCAAAAGCTTAAAAGTGATCTCATAACAACCTGAAACATGTACGAAAATAATTTGGTCAATACAAAAATGTATTGGTGAGCATACCCTGTTTTGAATAAATATAGTAGAAAAATGTTTCGCAATTCACGTGTTATACTGTCTACAATTTAGTGTTCAAGCTATGTACAAATGCTACCCAAAATCAAACCTTTCGTTCAATGAATCAAGAGTCACATATATATAGTATTCGCTCACAGTAGGCGATGAATAATCGTTCACACATAACAATAATTAAGTACTATTTATTGCTATGCTAGGCCGCCCAGCGGTTAATGATTAAGGTCATAAGTACACACTATCAACGAATCAACAAGTAAAACACATACAAGAATTGCGATTGTGAATATAGAATAAACCATGATTAAGTGAATGAAGTAATAAGCGTACATGAGTCACCCCAAAAGTGTAAAACAGTAAAAAGGGGAAAGATATACTCACATTCGACAATTAGTAACTTGACTAAGTGAGCGAGCATAAGCGAGCAAATCCAAATGTTTAACCTAAAGTTTAAAGTGTTCCCAAAATAAGTATTTAAACTTAAAAGTGTCTAGGGTTTCTATTCTAAGGCACTTAGGATGTTAGGTCTATATTTGGGTTTTTAAGTTTATCGAACATGGCGAAAATTATGATTTTTTTACTATCATGTGTTATAAAAAAAAATATAAGTTTGGTTTTTCTAACACATGCATTTTTCTAAGGTTAATAATATTAAGTTTAATTCATAAAAATATTTGAAATAATATTTAAGAAGTCTTTTATTATTTTTATATCAATAACAATTACACAAAATCATAAATAAACTAAATTCACTTTGAAAAATAAAAGTTTTTATGAAGAATCAAATCTACTAACTTAGAATTTCCCAAAATAATTTTGATAGAATTTTGGGGTTAAAATAGATTTATTATAAATTTTATTTGATTAAAGCTTATTAAAAAAAAATAAAAAAATGATAACATATGAAAACGTGTTAAAACTGAGAAAAATGGTTATGAAAATTGTTCTAATATAATGGAAAATATTTCCACCAATTTTCATGACCAACGCATTATCATTGATGTAATATGAATTTAATATGGTTAAAACATATAAAAATCACTAAAAAATATTATATAATGCCTAAAATGCCAAAATGGAGTTCTAAACTTCCTAAACAGCCATATGAATCACCATGTCAAATTTCATAATTTGAAGGTCAATAATAACGAGTTATGAATTTTTTTTAAAGTTCAAAAGATTTTTTATTAAAAAAAATCCCAAATACTCCTAAGAACATCCTAACCTTAGAAATTCAATTGAAGCCCTTAAAGACTATAATTGACCAAACAAACATAGGGCTTTTGACCTACAAATGAAAACTAAGAGTATTGCAAAAAGGAATTGGAAAAACTTACAACGTAGCTAGTCCAACTAAGAAGAAAAGAAAACTGAATAATAGAATAATAAGCTTCCAAATTCGCCAATAATACGAGATAATGATCAAAGATTTCTTCGCAGAGATGATAGACAATAAGAGATGAATATTTGGTGGGATTTAGTAACAACTGAATTGTTGGTGAACTTGAAAATGGGTCAAGAAACTAGTTTTTATATTAGTTTTTGGCTTAATTCATCATTAAACCAATCATAACAGCTACTAATGGTTGGAGTTTGAAAGGTTCAACATTTATCATCATTATGTTGAGCTTAATTGTGCATTAAAATCGAATTCGAAACAGAAATGACCATAATCAAGTCTAAGACTCGTAACAGCTACAGAGGACGGGTGCTCGAGTGTAAATGTGAGTATAAAACGTGTATACTTATAATTATATTTGATCTTTTTAGACTACAAGGGTTAAAGATGAACATTTTAAAATAGTTGAGGGACCAATTGTGTTCATTTACAAAAGTTGAAGGTGCAGATTGTCACAGTCTCCCCTACTTTAGAAAATTTCGTCTCGAAATTTGTTTCAAGTGGAGGTTACTATGAAATAAAAGGCGTTGTAAAAGTCAACTAGATTTTTCTTTAAAAATTTTCATCACTTACGGATTGTCAAAAAAAAAAAAAATTAAAATGGTTGTCTAACACCTCAAAGTAAAAGTTTCAAAATCTTTTGACAGTTGACCCGACGTTAGAAAGTTAAGAGTTTAAATGAGAAATGTTTTGGGAATTTGTAACTGGTGAGGAAAAAGACACTGATGAAGGTAGTCTCCCCTACTTTATAAAGTTTATGATTAAAGTTTTATTAGGGTACGTAACAAGTCGAAAATGTAAAAGTACACAAGGTTTGCGTGTTCCGTAGAGGTGGTCAAAAGAGAGACTCCAAGAAGACGAATTGAAGCTCGTGTAGGAACATTCTTATCGAAAATGTTAGTTGCTTCTCAACGATTTAATGACGAGGTAATTATAAATAATGGGTAATAGGTAGGTTCTTGGTTAGACTCCTAGTCCGCTCCCGCAGTATCGTTTATGCTTATATATAGGGTGTACCGCAGCTGACCCACCACACTTCCAATACATTGGACTCGTACTGATTGTCTACCAATAGCCTAAATAGAATTACACACCACCCTCATGTACCTGTAAACCCATGATTGCGTTCCGGACCGTAATCATCGATTTACCTTACACTAAGGTGTTATGCTTTTCCATAACCTTAACAAGAAATAAATGCGTGCAACCAATATGTAATAGCCACTGTAATGAAATGATGTTCAATCAAGACATGGTTAGAGGTTCTTCCCTTCCGGGTTTTCCCTTTAACCGTAATGTGAATAACATGTAAGTATAAGACATGGTTAGAGGTTCTTCCCTTTCGGGTTCACCCTTAACCGGTAGTTTATGTTTACATCGTTGGCTTTAAACACTCATATTGATAGACTCTGAGATTTACACCGTTCCCCTCGGATTAAAGAAATACTCTAATCCGAGTCGTACGTGGGCACTGGCTTAGATCTCATACGAGTTATCAACTAGTATGTTTATTGGCCATGATGAAAAACAAAATAATGCATAGTATAACAGGGTTTTGCTCAAAACATGAAAGAAAATATGCATACCAAATATGCGTTCAAGTAAATATATAAGTATAGCATAAAATTCCGACTGAAAGAATAGTATAAAATAAATCGAGTAAATCGTACAATTGCACAAAATGAAAGTAAACGAGTTGAATTAATGCAAATAGTCAATGTGAAAATTAATCACGAATAACGTGTTAGAAATAACTATAAATAAAAATGGTGCAAGAATAAAATAATGAAATTTACGGCAAATGAATGTGCACGGAACGGGTGTATAGCCTACTGGCATGTGAGTTAAAATCTAGTAATTTTACATATATGTGTTATACTGTAAAAGACATTTAGCAACATTCTGATAAAAAGATATGTCCATTGTTTTGTTAAACCAAAAGTTTTGCAACTGAAAAAGTATAAGTGTAAAAGGTAAATTTTCGCAGTTTACTCGACTTTGTGATATTGTTGAAAGAATAGTAGTGATGCATGAGAATAAATTTTTAGAAATCGAAGTGTGTTTTAGATTCAAAACAGGTTCATTTGCAAAATCTTCGTAAATACACATTTTCATGTGTTTACGAGAAGTCGAGTTTGAAAAATGTTATAAGGCTTATTATTAGTTGCAAATTTCTCTTGAAAATATATATTGGTTATGTCATATGAAAACAAAGGGTTACATTTGTCCTTTAAAATATGCAGTACAAGTTTGTAAAATGCAAAATGAAACCATTTCATGAACTATGTGTAATTCTAATGTGCTTTAAAAGACCATGATTTAAAATGACGTGAATGATAAGATTAAAGTATGTAATAGATTACCAACATTTAAGAAAATTCATAATTAACGAGATGTAGAAATAGATCCTTGAGATGTGGATTTCACTCCTAACTCAAAGATGTATTTCAAAATTGAAAACGATTGTGGAATGAAACCAATCACTAAGTTAAGGATATCACTCCCAGCTTAGTGGTTAAGTTTCTTTTTGAAGGAAATACTCTTTGAGGTGTGGATGTCACTCCTATCTCAAAGATATATTCCTAAGATAAATAACCTATAGAGGAGTGAAACTAATCATCAAGGTATGGATACCACTCCTAACTTGATGATATCGTTTCGTTTGTTAAATACAAGTGTCTTCTTCGTCAAGCAAAATACCGAAAGGATATCGAGAAAGAATCATAGCGAAAATATCTTGAAAGAAAATATAAGGATAAAGAGAAATATATACGAGAGGACTCGTGAAAGTAAGCTTAGTTATAGACTAGGCTAAAAGGCATTCTAATAACCTAATTCCCTATAACCATGGCTCTGATACCAATCTGTAACACCCCAACCGATGGCGGAAACATCGAGGTGTCACGTAGTGACGATTGTTCATTAGCTCATGGACTAAAAGTGTAAATATTTATACATTGATTGAATAATTTATTACATGAGAAAACAAAGATACAATGATTCCAACTAACTATTTAAACTGAAATACAATGAACCAAAATCTAAATAAGAATCCAAAAGCTTAAAAGTGATCTCATAACAACCTGAAACATGTACGAAAATAATTTGGTCAATACAAAAATGTATTGGTGAGCATACCCTGTTTTGAATAAATATAGTAGAAAAATGTTTCGCAATTCACGTGTTATACTGTCTACAATTTAGTGTTCAAGCTATGTACAAATGCTACCCAAAATCAAACCTTTCGTTCAATGAATCAAGAGTCACATATATATAGTATTCGCTCACAGTAGGCGATGAATAATCGTTCACACATAACAATAATTAAGTACTATTTATTGCTATGCTAGGCCGCCCAGCGGTTAATGATTAAGGTCATAAGTACACACTATCAACGAATCAACAAGTAAAACACATACAAGAATTGCGATTGTGAATATAGAATAAACCATGATTAAGTGAATGAAGTAATAAGCGTACATGAGTCACCCCAAAAGTGTAAAACAGTAAAAAGGGGAAAGATATACTCACATTCGACAATTAGTAACTTGACTAAGTGAGCGAGCATAAGCGAGCAAATCCAAATGTTTAACCTAAAGTTTAAAGTGTTCCCAAAATAAGTATTTAAACTTAAAAGTGTCTAGGGTTTCTATTCTAAGGCACTTAGGATGTTAGGTCTATATTTGGGTTTTTAAGTTTATCGAACATGGCGAAAATTATGATTTTTTTACTATCATGTGTTATAAAAAAAAATATAAGTTTGGTTTTTCTAACACATGCATTTTTCTAAGGTTAATAATATTAAGTTTAATTCATAAAAATATTTGAAATAATATTTAAGAAGTCTTTTATTATTTTTATATCAATAACAATTACACAAAATCATAAATAAACTAAATTCACTTTGAAAAATAAAAGTTTTTATGAAGAATCAAATCTACTAACTTAGAATTTCCCAAAATAATTTTGATAGAATTTTGGGGTTAAAATAGATTTATTATAAATTTTATTTGATTAAAGCTTATTAAAAAAAAATAAAAAAATGATAACATATGAAAACGTGTTAAAACTGAGAAAAATGGTTATGAAAATTGTTCTAATATAATGGAAAATATTTCCACCAATTTTCATGACCAACGCATTATCATTGATGTAATATGAATTTAATATGGTTAAAACATATAAAAATCACTAAAAAATATTATATAATGCCTAAAATGCCAAAATGGAGTTCTAAACTTCCTAAACAGCCATATGAATCACCATGTCAAATTTCATAATTTGAAGGTCAATAATAACGAGTTATGAATTTTTTTTAAAGTTCAAAAGATTTTTTATTAAAAAAAATCCCAAATACTCCTAAGAACATCCTAACCTTAGAAATTCAATTGAAGCCCTTAAAGACTATAATTGACCAAACAAACATAGGGCTTTTGACCTACAAATGAAAACTAAGAGTATTGCAAAAAGGAATTGGAAAAACTTACAACGTAGCTAGTCCAACTAAGAAGAAAAGAAAACTGAATAATAGAATAATAAGCTTCCAAATTCGCCAATAATACGAGATAATGATCAAAGATTTCTTCGCAGAGATGATAGACAAGAAGAGATGAATATTTGGTGGGATTTAGTAACAACTGAATTGTTGGTGAACTTGAAAATGGGTCAAGAAACTAGTTTTTATATTAGTTTTTGGCTTAATTCATCATTAAACCAATCATAAAAGCTACTAATGGTTGGAGTTTGAAAGGTTCAACATTTATCATCATTATGTTGAGCTTAATTGTGCATTAAAATCGAATTCGAAACAGAAATGACCATAATCAAGTCTAAGACTCGTAACAGCTACAGAGGACGGGTGCTCGAGTGTAAATGTGAGTATAAAACGTGTATACTTATAATTATATTTGATCTTTTTAGACTACAAGGGTTAAAGATGAACATTTTAAAATAGTTGAGGGACCAATTGTGTTCATTTACAAAAGTTGAAGGTGCAGATTGTCACAAAACCCCTCTCTCTCTCTTTCCACAACATTTAATTTAAAAAATCAGAAAGAAAAAGAAAAAAGAAGAAAAAAGGATGACGGGGAGGACGGTAAGAATTTCCCGATGGCACCGAACAAGGGACGGGGGGGGGGGGCGGTGTTTGCCGTCGGCAACGTGCGCCACGTAAGGCACCGAAGGGGGGTTGCCGACCCACACCCCTCAGCCTTAAAGAGTTGGAATAACCTTGGTTATGATGGAGGAACGTTCGGTATCCCTTAATACACATTAAAGAACATCAACACGCTCAAAAATAGAGTGGCCGGAAAACGAGTCGCCGCCGGCGACCCTTGGCCGGACTCGCGAACAGGAAGCACAAAGGGGAGGGAAGACTTTTAAAAGTTATGCTAATTGGCAGAAATAGTCCCTGTAGTTAGATTTGTTAATTTTATTTATGTTTTGGTTAGATTTTTCTTATAAAAAGTTAACTAAGTTAACATAATTTAACTTAAACACTTTTAAACTTCATAAAACTTAAAGAAATCCATTCCGAAAACGTTTCAACATACGCGTTTGATTAAATCGTAGACACGGTCCTTAATAAATGCAAATAATATATTTTGATCTCGCTCTTTAATTAAATTTGAAAACGACAAAACTTATAGGGACTAAAATAGAAACATTTGAATACACTAAGGACTATAATTGACAACTCGCTAAAAGCTGAGGAGGACGGTTGTCACAAGCATAGGCGTCATGTGCTTAAAAAGCGAGGGCATTTTTAAGCTTCACACATCGTAAAAAAAAAAACATTTTTAGGGGTTTTAGATATGTTTTAGGCTTCAGCAATTTCTCAAAAACAAAACCGAATTTTGACTTTTCGTTGATAATTCAGCACCTGTTATCGAACAGTTAATAAAAAAAAGGTTCTTGAAAGCTCAGTTTAACAACTTTGCTCACATTGCGGTTGTTTAGATTGTTTTAGGTTGATTCCAGGCTTATTTAGGGGTTTTAGACGAACACTGAATGTTGTGGGGTGCATGTTGACATGGCGGGTGGCAGCCACAGACAAGTTGGTAACCCGTGGTTGTGCAGTGGATGGTCAGGCAACGACATTATGGTTGCCGTTATGGTCCCAGTTAGACAGTTTATGCCCTTTGCGGACCCCTTCCAGCGACATTTTCGCGCAGGTTTTAATATTTTTCCCTTGGTGTGCCCTATGACACTTGATGATCAGCCCCAATGGACCTCCTATATCTTAATTGTTTTGAAAAATATTTAGGGGCCATGAACTTAGTAGGGGCCTGAGCTGAGCCCCTGGTGCTGGTGCAGAGATAGTGATGTTTAACATCTAATCTAATGTTAAGTTATGCAGTTCATTTGTGGATTATGTAGATCGATGCTTTCTTGTGGTATCATTTTCGCCGCTATTAATAATAAAACATTTTTTCTGTCATAACATATAATAATAACAATGCTACATGTCTAAACATATAGCATAAACACATCTTGTTATTCATTTAAGTTCTAATATTCTGGTTGAAGAACATTTCTCTACTCCTATTTTTCATTTATTTTGGAAAGTGTTTTAGTATTATTGTTAGTCATGCTCTTTGGTATCTAAATTTTGTTTTGTTTTTAATATATAGAGTTAATAGCCATTTTCGTCCCTGAGGTTTGGTCCAGTTTGCCACTCCAGTACAAAAGTTTTTTTTTTTGCAATCTCTTACCTGTGGTTTGGATTTTTTTGCCAAATTCGTCATTTTCACTAACCCAGTTAAAAAATCTCGTTAGTGTCAGGGGTAGGGTTGTCTTTTTACCAGTCAGGGACGAATTTGGCATTTAAAATTAAACCTTACCTCAGGGACGAATTTGGCATTTAACTCTTAATTTAAAATAATTGTTAATTAAATAATTTATTATGAATTTTTAAATATATTTTATTATGAATTTTTAAATAATTTATTATGAATCGTTAGTGACGAATTTGCTTACAATCTTTGTGCCATGCCAGCTAAAACTTTTTTAGTTGGTTTAATTGTGCTTGATGCCATGCCAGCTAAAACTTTTTTATAAGTGCATAACAGATATAAGAGGTGTTTTTGCTTAATCAGTAGAATTAGTAGCTTCTATGTAAGCAAAATCTGACAGAAGAGTGATTTTTCGTCACCAAGAACTTGGCTGAGCTTTTGCTTACTCAGTTGCCCAAAAAATGCAAGCTTTATTATGGTACTATGCACTAGCAGTGCAGTCTTTGTTTACTCCTTTCCTGATGCTAAACTTGTCTGTTACATACGTTTGATTTCACAACTCACAAATCTATTGTGAATGTATATTCTATCATTCGTGAGAATAGTAGGAGATATAGGATTTAGAGTATTTTAGGCTATTAAATAATAGAGATATTTAATATTATCAGGAACGTAATTCTTGTAGTTAATGTCAAAAAGGCTTTTGTGTTTCATTTAACTGCCAAAAATGCAAGGTTTATTATGGTATTAGCTGTGCATTCTTTGTGTTTGCTTTTTCTATGCTAATCTTTTGTCAGTTACATACATTTGCTTATTTGAATATTTGATTTCATTACTTTTCTTAGAGAATTCTTATCTTAATGAAAATGGATTTTTTTTTATGGTCAAGAAAGATAATTATATACCGCTGATTGCTGAAGTTGAAGTCATTAGAGTTAGGCTTCTATATATATATTATGTTCGTCTTTGGCTCTGCTACAAATGTCTGGTCAAATTTTCTTGCACGAACTTTTAGATTTTTTTCTTTTCAGCAATTTGGATTTTTATTTTCATTTGAAAGAATTATAATGATCATGTTAAGACTTATGCATTGCTCACTGCATAGATAAATGTTATTGTTTAGTTTCCTTTAGTGTGTTTACAGTATTATTATCCTAACTGGCTAGCTGTAAAGGATGTCAGCTGTGATAGGTTAATTAGGTGTTGTATTATTTTTACACGCTTGCTTTAAAATTAATGCTCTTATTTAATTAACAATTATTTTAAATTAAGAGTTAAATGCCAAATTCGTCCCTGAGGTAAGGTTTAATTTTAAATGCCAAATTCGTCCCTGACTGGTAAAAAGACAACCCTACCCCTGACACTAACGAGATTTTTTAACTGGGTTAGTGAAAAGGACGAATTTGGCAAAAAAATCCAAACCACAGGTAAGAGATTGCAAAAAAAAAAACTTTTGTACTGGAGTGGCAAACTGGACCAAACCTCAGGGACGAAAATGACTATTAACTCTAATATATATCTATTAATCTATTAATATATATAAAAGAAAAGAACTTTGCTGACGTGGCGTCCAATGGTAACTTCAATCTCCCTTTGGAATTGCCATGTGGCATTCTAATGGAAAGGTTTTGGTGGTTTTCAATTATTTTGTTTTTTATTAATTAAAAAAATAAAACAAAAAACCCTAATCACGTATCAACGCCTCTCTCTCTCAATTAATTTCCTTCACCGTTTCATCATTCACATAAACTTCAGCACAAGTAAAACTTTAATCTCTTTCTCCATATTTGATTTCCAACTATATAACTTCTCCCCTTCGATTTTGTTGTTGCACCTATTAATTAATTAACTCAATTGGCATTTGTTTATTTTTACTCTTGCATCGATCTGTATGTGTTTTCCATTATTTTACTTCAAACCCATACTAAAATTGATTTTATTTTTATGTTTTTCTGAGTTAATTAGACTTTGTTTTTTATACTATTACATTAATCTGTATGTCTTTTCTCTTGATTTTCCTTGTATTGAAAAATTGGTTTGATATTTTGTTTATTTATTTATTTATTTTTGTCTTGATCATGCTTTAAAAAATAAATTTTTATCATTTCCCATTTCAGCCGAAATCGGACCCGCCTTGGTTTTCTTGACCCGGATTGAGAAGATGGGTAAACTTGCAGTTGCTTTGATTGTTAGCTCATCACGTTGTTCCTGAACCATACATGGTATGGTTTGTACAAAAAGAATTAAATCTATAACCAAATTTAGAATTAGTTAATGTTTTTATTTGCTAAAATTGAAATGTTGTTGTAGGATGAGATCTCTCATGTTCCTCAAGCTCAGCAGTATTGTTTAGGCAATTCTAGAAGCTGGAATCCTATGATGACTGTAAGCTTCATCATGGTTTTCGAACTTTTTTTTCGCTTATGCATATTGATTTTCTTGTATGTTATCTTAGTGGTCATATTTATACCTATGTCTTTTAATATGAAAATTTTGTCATCAAGATCTTAGTTAGTATGCAAAAAAAAAATAAAAAAATAATAATAATGTACATTTCTTCACCCTTTATCACATATGGTTGGCATGAATAGCAAATACCCTTTGTTACAAGCAAATTTCTTTCGGCATGTGTCAATATATCACATGATTTGGGTTTTCTTCTTTTATCATTTTTTATTAAGTCATATTAAATTTTTCAACCCCAGGACCTTCCCTGGGTAATCAGCTAGTATATATATATTGCAAAACAATTAATCCTACATGTCATACTTTTATGCAATATTAATCCTACATGTCATACTTTTATGCAATCTCTCATTTGAGAGATGCCACATAGGATGTGATGTGGCAAGTGTAAACCAATTAAAAAAAAAATAAATATGATTTAACATAATCTATTATAATCTTTAACCTAATCTATTAAATATCTAATCTACTAAATTTAAATATTAAACCTTTATTATTTTATCTCTTGTATTTCCTCCCATAACTTTTAAACGATAACATCTTTTATATACGAGATTTTTTAAAGAAAAAAATTACACCAAATTAACGAGCGTTTTATTATCTTTCCAACGAGTACCATAGTGCTATATAAAAAACGGAAAAAAATGACTATTTTTTGTAACCCGACAAGTATTGTGTCGGGTTTGGGATTAGTTTAAAAAAAAATTGTAGGTTTGGGTCGGGTCTGGGATTAGGTGATACCCGACCCGATTACCCGAAACAACATACCCAAATACCCGAACTACATACCCGATCATATACCCATAAATTTTTTAACGCATCACATAACCCTTAGACTAATGCGTTCGGAGATTCGTTTTTTTTTTATATTTGAATATGATAACTTATGGCAAAGATTTATTTATAATAATAATAATAATAATAATAATAATAATATATTTTATTATGTTATATTAGATATTTCAACCCGGGACGCTCCCGGGATAAAAACTAGTATATATATATATATATATATATATATATATATATATATAGAGTAAAGATCAAATACATATAGTTTTTTCGTAAGAACTGTGAGAATTAAAGGGGGTAAAAAAAATTTATTTTTTTTTTAGAAATTTTTTTTCCCATATGCTTAAACATTATTTCTAGATGAATATTACAAAAAAAAAAATTAAAATTTTTTTTTTTTTTAGTGTAATTACGTCATTAAGGTAAATACACTAGTTTACACTAGAGTAATTATGTAATTACTCTACACGTAATTACTCTACACCAAATTTTATTTTATTTTATTTTTTTTTTAGTTTTCAATATTATAATACATGTTTAACAATATGGGAAAAAAAATTTTGAAAAAAAAAATAAAAAAAAAATACCCTCCTTTGATTCTCACAGTTCTTACCAAAAAAGCTATTTGTACCGGATCTTTCCCCTATATATATATATATATATATATATATATATATATATATATATATATATATATATAGGAAAAAGATCAAATAGGAACCAAGAGCCTAGTTAGGAACTTAGGAACCAATCTGAGCCATTCATCTTTGATCTTGATCTAGGGGGTAGTTATGTAATTAGACAATTAAATATTATATTTTAATTTAATTAAAAGTTTTATATATGGCAGTTAATTATCTTCATGCAATTAATATGCAATTTTTTTTTTGACTTTCCTTAAATCTCTCAACCTATTATCATCTCTAATCCCAAATAAAAAAAAAATCACGTTCGATTGAATTCGATTGAATCATGCCAATGTACACTTCAAAAACGAATATACACCAATGTATATCTGTGTTGATGATGATGAATGAAAAAACCAATATACACCAATGTATATCTGTGTTGATGATGTTGAATGATGATGAATGAAAAAACGAATATACACCAATGTATATCTTGTGTTGGTGATGATGATGAATGAAAAAACGAATATACACGAATGTACACTGTTGTATATATACCGAGATATAATTTTAATAGTATATACAATAAATACGTTTGGGTATACCATAAACACTAATTTGCTGTTTTCAAATATACATGAGTTTCTTATTAATTACCTAATAAATGATATTGAACAAAAGACATTAATACCCCTTTATTAAAATAACAATTAATTAAAGTTGGGATAAATACGGGGAGCATGCAATTCATTGCAAGGAGCTCCCTGGTTTCAAATACCGGCATGACTGGGTGAGGGATGTTTTGTGGGATATCTTGAGAAGAGCTGGGATCTCTGCCAAAAAGGAGGCCCTTGTAAACTTCCTCACAGACCCCACGGAAGGGAGATCCACCCTGCGACCAGCAGACCTGCTTGTCTTTGGTTGGGAGAGAGGGAAACATGCCTGTGTGGACCTCACCGGGGTATCTCCGCTGGTTGGGTTACGGGAAACAGGGTTCGTAGCTGGGCAAGCATCAAGAAAGGCGGAATCAAAGAAAGTAGATAAACATGCTAAAGCTTGTGCAGATAACCAACATGTCTTTATCCCTCTGGCTTTCGACACCTTTGGCTCCCTGGCGCCAGAAGCTATTCGTTTCTTGACCAGGGTCCAACGGGTTGTCCACAGCAATGTTTCATCCCCAGGGGGCAAGGTTTTGTCTTTAGTAGACTAGGGTTTGCAATTCAAAAAGGGGTGGCGGCGCAGCTTGTTGCCCGTCTACCTGCTATTATGATGTAATTTCCGTATTTTGTTTTAATAAAAATCTTTATTCGGAAAAAAAAAAAATTAAAGTTTTACTTATTTACAATCATACCATTGAAGATGGATGGCTCAGATTGGTTCCTATAGTTCCTACTTAAGGGTTGGTTCCTATTTGAACCCTACCCTATATATATATATATATGTGTGTGTGTGTGTGTGTGTGTGTGTGTGCGCGCGCGCAGTGTTGTAAGAGTCGCTAGGCGCTAGTCGGTGAGGTACCGACTAGCGATTAATCGTGATTAGTAGGAATTAATCGGATTGGGATTTTATATGTACTTTTCAGTTGTATATATATATATATATATATATATATATATATACATACACAGTTTATATGTAGTTTTTTTAAGTAGGCATGTTTTAACCCTTTCCTTGACTTGTATCTTTAAGTATATAAGATTAAATCGCCAAATTTTGCAGGTTTTGGTCGGAATCTGACCGAAATTTGGTTGGAATTGCTAAACCGCCACCGAATAACGATTAATCGGTGTTTACTCGGTGAACCTCTGATTATCGATTAATCGAAGATGAATTCGATTAATCGGAGGCTAGGCGGGATTTATACAACCATGTGTGTGTGCATATGAGTTTAATACTACGAAGACTATGGGAATCAATATAAAACATTTAATCTATAAGGTAAATGCTATTTTAGTTATTAAGTAGAAGTATAACAGTGCTATGCATAATGCATCAGTTTCTTCTTCATGACCCTAAAACTAATATATCATGTATCTCTTCCTCGATCTCCAATGCACCTAAACGCCGACCTCTCACTAAAATGTTGCCCCGGTTTGTCTTAGTCTCTTGGCGCTCTCTAATCGACGTTGCACAATTAATATTTAGATGACAAATGTTTCAATGATGTGTCACCGTTGGCAAGACAATGTTGCTAGACGTGAGTTGAACACGAGCAAACTCATTAAGTCATGAGCTAAATCAAGTTGGATAGGAGAATAACTTTTATAGCTTGTTACAAATCAAGCTAGCTCAACTTGTATTATTACAAGCCATTGATGTTTACTTGATAATTACTTAATGTTAAAGTAAAAAAGTTACACATGTCTTGATGACTAATTAGTTTGGGTGATGTTCACTCACTATATCCTCACTAGTGGCCTAGTTACAGAAAGATAAAGTCCTCAATTGATTATTTATTTTTTTATTTTTTTAAGGTTTAAGTTTAAAGTCTAAGCATATATTTATTTGAGGCATTAATTAATAAATAAATCTTCACTTTAGACAATTATTTTAATGTGAGCATCACTATCCATAATATTTAAAAAAAAAACATCAACCCACTTTGTTTAGAATTTATCAAAGAATTCCCAAAAGTAACTAGTAAAGAAAAAGAGCTAATAATTTATGATTAAAATTTAAATATGGTGTCGTAAACTACCTTCACTATATTTTACCTTTTATTGTAACTTTATTGTTATTTACATTTCGTTTTTATAAATGAGACATATAAATATATAAAGTTCCATTCATCTTATGCATAAGTTTAATCATATATATATGTCATTACTAATTTGTTTTATGACACATCATTATAAATCATACTATTAGACAACTTTGATAGTTAGGTAACAAGAAAGAAGTACCATATAGTAAAATGTTAACAACGTGCTATCTAGGCAATTCGAGTTTTTTTAGTCTAAATTTAGTACTTTGTGTAATAAGACTTAGGAGATGTTTGTTAGCCTCTTAATTATCCTTTTAATCATTTAGCATTAAAAGTGTTTGTTTCAACTAAAAATAACGGCCGAATGATTCCATTAAGCTCTTAATTATTCAACTAATAAGGGATGCTAAACCATTCAGACCCTCTTACTAATTCAACACTTAATCAGACAGATCCTACCAAACAGCCTATTAAAAGATTGCTTGAAGTTTGGAATTGTATTAGTGATTAGTTGATAAAATTAGGCTAAAAGTATATAAAAACAGCATTGAATTCGATAAGACTATTACAATTAGCAATTCATTTAGAAAATGATTTAGTTATAGGCCCGTATTACAGGAAATTTAGGATGTTACAAACATGTAAAAAAATACAAAAGGCACAACAAAACATCTATTTTAATTATTTTAACTACTTGAGTTCAATTTCGAAAGTCTTAACTACTTGAGCACCTGATTTTTTCAATTGCACTTATTTGGGGGACGTGGCACTCATCGACTACCGTCATTCGGCAACCGTTGCCGATCGGCAACACCGCCACCACCCTATCGACAACGATAAAAAAACGTTGCAGCTCGGCAAGAAGTAACTGAGTTGCAACAGTTGGGTAAATCCAATTTTTTGACCGTTCTGCCACGTTGACAGTGCAGTAACGGTAAAAAACCCAATAAATTCACCACCCACCCCAATGGTTAATTTTAAAATCCTATATATTTCAACCATTACACAATTTTTTAACCATCTTCCTTCCTCTCCCATCAAATTTTTATAAAAATTCTCTGAACTACATCATGTCTGCAACGGTTGAATGGGTTGACAAGGAACTAATTGCTTTGACAATTGTGTGGATACGTGTCAAGGAATCAAATACATCATATGATAGGGCTCCATTTTGGGATAATGTGTTAGCCGAATATAGATCGCTAAGGGGGGATGGTGAAAACATCACACTTCTGACGCACTATCGAGTAAGTGGAGGAATTTCAGAAGAGAATGGGAAAGATTTGATCTAGATCTAAAGGAAGACATAGCAATTGAAATTACGTAAGTCGACATATATAAGGCATGTATACATAAACAATCAATCGATTTCTCATTCATCATTGCATTAGTAAAACATATTTTTACTAAATTTTTCAAGATTTATCAATCTTCGTTTTCACCCGTGAAAGCATAAACATATAATGAGTTTAGCATAGGTCATAGGTATTAGGATAATGAAGTTGATCCCCAAATTTTCTTCCTTTTATTGCTTGTTAAGTGCCCCCCATGTGAAACGTGTGCGACAAGATATTACTCTATGTTTCCAAATCTATGAAAAGAACATGTTTAACGTCATGTTTTATGATCTTGTTTTTATAGTATGGACTTGTTATCATCTTATGCTTTGTGGTGATTATTATTTACAAGACCATGATCATGACAACGAGAATGGCCTCTTCCACATAGTAATATTTGATTCATCTTAAAGGTATTATTAATGAAAAAGTGTTTTAATTTATATAAATTAATTACTATTTTTATGTTAAATGTTTTATAACAATAAGATTTGTGAGCCTTTTGTAATACTATAATTTTTTAATAGTACCAATTATATAAATTAAAATATGATATGAGTCAAGAAAATAAAGTCGTATTCATTAAAAAGGTTAAGATTTTAAATTATATGCTTTTTTATCTTCAACGTTGGGACTACTCTATGGTACATTAGTCAAGCGATGGATGCTTTAAATTCTTTAAAGAAGATATTTATTCTCATGAGCTTCAACTTGTTGACTGATAGTTTTGTTTTTCAAATAAAATTTATGATTTCAGTGGAAACATATAATAGCTTAATTAATAGTATACAAATCACTCTCTTAGAAGGTGTTTGGGATTGAGTTTCAAAACAACTAAGCCAATAAGTTAATAAAAAGCCAATAAGTCAATAAACTTTTTGACTTTTGGTTTTTAAGTGTGGAAAAACTGTTTTGAGAAGTTAGAAATCCTGGCTTTTGGAAAAAAATTACATAACTACCACTCATACAACCAGTATTCAAGCGAAACACTTAAAAAAAACAATTTATTGCCTTTTTGACGTTTCTCATCCCAAAAGTTAATCAAACACTTTTTTTAAAACTCCTTTTCAAAAACTCTTTTTCAAAAAGTCATAAACCAATAAACACTTATGATCAAAAGATAATAAAACGTTCGTTAATTTGGTGAAAATTTTTCTTTAAAAAATCTCGTATATAAAAGATATTAACGTTTAAAAGTTATGGGAGGAAACATGAGAGAAAAAATAATAAAGTTTTAATATTTAGATTTAGTAGATTAAGTATTTAATAGATTAGGTTAAAGATTATAATAAATTAAGTTAAATCATATTTATTCTTTTTTTTATTGGTTTACACTTGCCACATCACATCCTATGTGGAATTCTTAAAGGAGAGATTGCATAAAAGTATGACTTATAGGATTAATCCCTTTGCAATATATATATATATATATATATATATATATATATATATATACATAGATTATTATTTATTTTAAACAAATCTCTGCCATAAGTTATCATATTATTATTTTAAAAAAATCATGGGTATCACCTAATCCCAGGCCCGACCCAACCCACATTTTTTTTAAACTAATCCAAACCTGACACAATACCTGTCGAATTACAAAAAATAGTCGTTTTTTTTTTCTCCGTTTTTTATATAGCACTATGGTATCGTTGGAAAGATAATAAAACGCTCGTTAATTTGGTGTAATTGTTTTCTTTAAAAAATCTCGTATATAAAAGATATTAACGTTTAAAAGTTATGGGAGAAAACATGAGAGAGAAAATAATAAATGTTTAATATTTATATTTAATAGATTAGGTATTTAATAGATTAGGTTAAACCATATTTATTCTTTTTTTTTAATTGGTCTAGAGTTGTCACATCACATCCTATGTGGCATCTCTCAAAGAAGAGATTGCATAATATTATGACATGTAGGATTATTAGCTTTGCAATATATATATATATATATATATATATATATATATAGGGTAGGGTTCCTATAAGAAAATGGTTTTGTGTAGGAAGTGTTTTCAACAATTAGATTTAAAGATGGATGATGGAGATTAAAAGATGGGATGTGTTTAAAATCTAATTAATATATTATAGGAATTAAGGGTAAGATCGTCAATATGTGTTTTAATTGAGGGTATCAAAGTCATTTGTATCAAAGTGTTTTGGAAACTGTTTTAAGGCTCCTACATTAATGACTCTCTCTCTTATCTAAATATTATTATAGATAATTAATATTCATTGCTCTATCTCTCTCTCTCTTACATTCAAACTCAATTCATCTTCCCAAAAAAAAAAACGCAATAACACCCACAATATCTTACGCACCGGTTTGTATTCATATTTTATAGTTATCTTTAATCCAATTTCTGCACGTGTTTTAAACCTCCAACTAGTAGTGTAATAAAACACTACTAATTCGCATCTATTTAAAAACACTATTGATTCGCATCTGTTTAAAAACACTACTGATTTGCGTCTGTTTAAAAACACCACTGTTTTGCACCGCGTTTAAAACACTATTGATTCGCATCTGTTTAAAAACACTACCGATTCGTATCTGTTTAAAAACACTACTGATTTGCGTCTGTTTAAAAACAATAGTGATTTGCGTCTGTTTAAAAACACTACTGATTTGCGTCTGTTTAATAATTCGATTATTATAAGAAGATGAAGATTAAATCTGATTATTATAAAAGATACTGAGATCATGTAGGAATTAAGAAGATGTTATGAATCAAGTTGAAAAGAAAGAATAATTAGTTATTTAATGATAATAAATCTCCATAATCACTAGAGCAAGTTGCTAAAAAAGTGGGATTGATATAATTAATTATAAAATGGTTAAAAAGTCTAAAATACCCATCATCTCAAGTTTTAATTAGATTTAATCCAACGGTTGAAAACACTTCCTACACTTCCTACACAACAATTTTCCTACCGGATCCTCTACCTATATATATATATATATATAGAGAGAGAGAGAGAGAGAGAGATTGTATAAATAATAAAGGAAAAATTACACAATTCGTCCTTTAGGTTTGGGCCATTTTTCAGTGGATGTCCTTTCGCGTTTCAGTTGATGAGATCCGTCCTTAACGACCTAAAATCTTACACCCACTGTCCTAAGGGCCTAACTTTGTTAGTTTTTAACGTTAAATCTGGTTATGTGGCTGGCACGTGAGGGCATCTTCGTCATTTCATCTCCCCCTTTCATCTCCCACCTATATATCTATAACGTTTCATTAATAATGATCAGATCATCTAGGGTTCTTCAAGAAACCCAAATTAGGGCAACCACTTCAATCGATCATGGACCCTATTTACTGCCATTGTGGAAAACCAGCAATTGTACGTACATCGTGGACAAGTAAAAACCCAAGTCGAAAGTTTTATGCTTGTCCTGCCCAGGTATGTTATACACTCAAGTTTCTGATTTCCATTACATAATGTTGCATCTGATGGATTTCTTTCTGTCAAATTAGCTATCACGATGTGAATTTATTGGATGGTGTGATGAATTGAAGTGCCAAAGGTGTTAACAGATCATACCAGGTCTGTTAAAAGCCAAGAACAACCATGAAGTTTATAATGGCCACCTTGTTGTTGCAATCCACCAGCTTGAAGAAAAAGTTAAAGCTTTGAAAGCTCAAGGAAGCAAATGGAAAAGGATGTTGATATGTAGTTGGTTAGGTTTCTTGGTGTATAAAATTTTGTATTCTTAGTTGAACTGTGCATTAATGCACCTGTTAGGACCTTGTAAGAAATGGTTAATGGTTAATGATAATGAAAGTGCTTATAATGCACATTTTTAATGTTCAGCCAAATTGACCCATTTGACAATCTGCATATTGAATGTGCAGCCAAATTGACCCATTTGAAACTGCATTGACCCATTTAACCATGTAATAAACTGTGTTTAACCAATAACAAAACTGTAATACACTGCAACATATAATAAACATCTGCACATACCCATTAACCAAAATTGCAACATATTTTGCTGCATTAAGTACATAAACTGCATGTTCAACATAGCCTAAGCATTACTACTTGTTCAACAAACACAAACATAAACATAAGTTACTAATGTTCAAAAAATACATGTTCAACAAACATAACAAACATAAATTCTAGAAAGCCTCGCACGCAGCTTAGGACGTGCCAGCTAATAGGGGGACAAGGAAAGGGACATCTAGCAAATCAAATGAGACGATTTCCTGCTCCATGATCTCCTGGCAGGTACAAAAGGACAACAAGGACACTCGAAAAGGACATCTAGCCAATGGCATAGTGACAATGTTGTACTCCCTAACGGTTGACAAACGTGTGAGACCCGCGCGAGAAAGCTGTCATTCCCAAATGACCAATCATAGGACGCTTCTCAACATTATAAATACCCTTCCCTCAGAGGGAAGGGGTCGGTCATTTCTATGTCATAAAAACCTAAGAAAAGCCACTCTAGATTGAGGAGAAAGATTATAGTCGAAATAATTGTATTTATACTCTTTTGAGTCTTTTGTAACCGTCCAGCCCTAGTCAATAAACATATCACGTTACATTGCTCGTATTTGATTGTATTTAACTAGTGTTTCTTCATTAATGTATTAAAGTTTAAACGTCGGTCACAAGATGTTCCGGATAGATGCTCTATGAAAATGAGATTCAACATGTGACTATAACGATGTAGTGTAATCTATAAAGTTTCAACGGGCGAATAAATATTTGTTTGTTAAAGGGAGAGAGAAGAAAATAGATGATTTGACTACCATATTTTTGTGAGGATAAGATCCTAACTTGACATTCATAACATTATGGAGTAACCATCGAGCCACATCATACATAGCTTAGACCCTTTTGATTTGAAGTGTGCTTTATGTCATTTAATTTAAGATGTCCTTGTGGGGTATTACATTGGAGTACGAAGAATTAATACTAGGCCACGTCCCCTTTGTCACGTTCTCCAGAGCCATGACTTTGGATATAGCTATGATATGTGTGAAGAACCAGGGTTGTAGCCTCGAAGCTCCATCTAATGGACCAGAGCCGCTCCGTACATGTATTTGAGGGAAAAAGTTATGTCTTTTACAATATATACGACTATACGAGGATCAAGGAATGTAAATTCTAAGCTCCCTCCAATAAACCAAAACCGTAGCTTTGGAAACAAAAGTTATGTCTCTAGTATCATATACAATGTTGGATATTTTAATGTAATTGGATTGACTGTTTGACCAATATCTTTATAATAAGGCATCATATAGGTCTACGGGTGTGGATTGCATACCTATTTGAATTTATTATGAACTTAGGGGCAAATCTCCTAAAGGACGGGGGTCCCGGGGCAGCACCCATGGGAGCAGGGTCCAAGGGGCGGCAGCCCCTGGCGGGGTCCTAGGGGTAAAGCTAGGGGTGTAAATGACATGTAGCGACTCGAGAGCTACCCGGGATCGGCTTGGTAAAAAGCCCGAACGAGCCGAGCCTTAACGAGCCCGAGCCCGAGCCTGAAATATGGCTCGTTTAGTTTTCGAGCCCGAGCTCGAGCCCTAGATACAAAGCTCGATTGGGCTCGCGAGCCTAAACGAGCCCAAACATAATTATAAGTTTTTTATATATCTCTTATAATTTATAGCCCACATCTCCAAAGCCCAAGTCCTTATTTCGTAGGCCCATTTAATAACACTCGTGAGCCGAGCTTTTGCGATCTCGAGCCGAGCTTTGAGCTCATTTGAGAATGTTCTCAAATCACCTCGAGCCGAGCCGAGCTCGAGCTTTTAATTTTGCTAGCAAGCCGAGCTCGAGCTCAAGATTGTAGGCTCGAACCGAGCCGAGCTCAAGCTCGAGCTTCATAAAACCATAACGAGCCGAGCCCGAGCCCAATCAGGCTCGGGCTCGGCTCGGCTCGTTTATACCCCTAGGTAAAAGCCCCTAGCTGGGGCCGAGTTGTTATCCGGTTGTTTGTTCATTATTACTGAATTTCCCCAACATACAAGAATCCAGGACCGTCACTCATACGTATGGATGGGTCGATCATTTGCGTTGTTTTTTTTTTGAATGGTTAACTTCAATAAAAAAAAACGCGCCCTCAAATCAAGGACTGCCGCAAATAATTACAACATCTACAAAGGGAAGTCGGACCAATCCTTCCACTTGATATAATCAAACCTAGTACGACTCTTAAACCATAAGAAAGTAAAAGATTTCACATTGGACACCACATCAACCACATTCGGAGTTTTGTTATCGAAAATCTTTTTGTTCCTTGCCTTCCAAATAACCCAACATGTGGTCATAATAATACCTTTAAGAATTCTCTTGCTCCACTTCGACCCTTGAGCCTGATTTTGAATTTGCAGCAAGTCTTCAATGTTAAGGAGAATAAACGGTTGAATCTTGCACCACTTCCAAATGCTAGACCAAACTCCAAAAGTAAACCCACATTCAATGAAAAGATGCTCGCAATCTTCATCAAACACTTCACAAATGGGGCAAGATAACGAGGGAAGACTCATATTCCGCCTAGAGAGAGTAGTTCGAGTAGGAAGACGCTTCATTTCAGTACGCCACATAAAGATACTAATTTTTATAAGAACCCAGGATTCCCACTTAAAGTGATGTGGTCTAGATTCATTCCTTTTTTTTCCTTAGTAACTCTTTGATATTTGCCACTAAGAAAGCGCCCGAGCCATCCTTGTCCCAAATCCAATTATCTTTATTGCTTGACAAAGTGACTGAAGATAACATAAAAGAGACGTCTAGCATCTCAGATATAGCTTCAACGGAGTCAGCCTTCGCGTTCCAATCAACAGATAAAATCATCTCCTCACCCCTCTTAGTAATCCGCTCAGCGACCTTGCAATTCTTTTGAGATTCCGAACTATATAGAGCTGGCCACCTGCACATTAAAGACCTCGAACCAAACCAAACATCTTTCCAAAAGCGCAAATTAGCCCCGTCCCCAAGTTTGCTGCTGAGAAAATCATTCATCGAAGCACCATTCAGTCTAATTCTATCAATGGCGTTTACCATATTCTTCCAAGCACCATTTATGTTACGGGAAACAGGGAGAAATAACCATTTTTGCCGGCCACCGTGTATAGCCTCTATAACATTTCTCCAAAGACTACCCTCTTGAGTTTTAAATCTCCAAGCCTACTTGATAAGAAGCGCCGCATTTACATCCGAAATTTTAGCAACATCCAACCCACCATCTTTATTAGTTGTAGTGACCACGTCCCAATGGACCCAATGAAGTTTTCTTTGATCGGAAGAGCCGGCCCACAGAAATTTCTTCATAATGCCTTCGATTTTATCAACAACTTTCACAGGAGCCTTGTATAAGGAGAGATCATAGATAGGAAGGCTAGAAAGGACCGACTTAATAAGGGTTAAACACCCTCCAATGGAAAGCGTATTAGCTTTCCATGATGCTAATATAGATTGGAAAGTATCAATAACCGGGTTCCAGTGGCCAATCCGATTCATGTTTGCCCCGACTGCTATGCCCAAGTATTCGAATGGAAACTTCCCAACCTTACAACCAAGTGTGGTAGCGAAACTATTCATCTCAGCGTCGTTAATACCCAAACCAAATAGATGTGACTTGTTAATATTTATTTTCAATCCAGAGCATAAATGAAATATCCGAAGCAACCGAGCCAACTTCTTCATATTATCTTCGGACCATTTGCCTATAACTAAAGCGTCATTCGCGTAAAACATATGGGACAAAAACGGGCCACCATTAGGGAGACGAATTCCTTCGAACTCACCTAAATCAGTAGCCTTGTTGAGAATATACGCCAAACCCTCCATAGTAATTAGGAACGAGAAAGGAGATAAAGGATCTCCTTGCCTTACCCCTTTTTCGCATTGTTATTCCTTCATTCTTCTATATATAGTTTTAAGTTTTAACCAATCTTAACAATTATTTTAGTCATCATGAATTGCCATAGAGATATATATATATACCAATCTAGAAAATAATTTACATGATTTCTACGATTAGAAAAAAGTATGCATCTTTTGTAATTGTGACAGAGATATTACATAATTAAAATCAAGGGTACACGAATGAATTCGAAGGACAATAATTTGTAGAAAAACAAAATACACGAATGGTTACAAAATTAAAGACTGATATTTTATTTTAAAAAAAAAAAAAATATAGAAACTATATTGTGGCTATAATGAATAGATTATTTAAAAGGCATATATCTACCCTATAAATGCATACCTTCCTTTGTGTCCATTCCATTACAATATTATCGTCCCCTACCCCTTCTCTCTGTCACCACCACCAACCGATTTCAAATCCTAACGCCGTTAACTCTCCGGCGGTTTCTTGTACACCCATTAGTGTCTTTACCCCAAACGCCGTTAACTTTCCGGCGGTTATTTTCATGTTCATGTCATTTACCTATTTATCTTTTACTCCGTTTATTATTACAGTAAGTTCTAATAATCCATTCAAACGGTGTTTAAACTTTATACATTTGACCTTGAAGAACTATGGCTTCTTATGGTGTTATTGACAATATTCAAGTGGAAAAGGCCAATGCGATTGCGAAATATAAACGGTTTAACAACATTTCAAAAATGTTTAGAGCGATCGAAGTGTTTATCGCTCTTGCGTTGATTTCATGGTCGTCGACTCGCCTTCCTGAAGTTTTTAAAGTGTTTGGAGAGTATATTAACGCATGTTCGTCTTACATGTTGAATCAACACGTTGTTTTTCTAGTGGGAAATGTTATTGTTGTTGTGTGTTACGTTCTCTCCAGTCATCATCATACTGAACTTGGGATTAAATCCGATTGTTCGGATATTGAAACAGATGTTAATGATAAAGGAAGTGAATCCGGTTCAACTTTAGAACCGGAAGTATTTGAAAAGAATCAATTTGGATGTCTGTATATTCATAAAACAATAAAATCCGCCTCAAATATAGGCCATGTACCAGTTGAACAAGTAGTACATGATACGAAGAACATATCTATGGATGAGGTTTTAACCAGGAATGAATACGCGGCTGTAAAATTGGGATCAGAGAGGGAAATGGATGCAGGAATGGTGATAAAGCGGGCGGTGAAGCAGATAGAGAGGTTTCAAAGGACACAATCGGCGAAATTGAGTATGGAGATATCGACGAAGCCTAGGAGAGAATTGAGGCGGTCAGTGACTGAGAGGCGGGCTGCGGCTGGTGATGGAGATTCAAAGACGATGGTTGAGACCGTGGAGAGGCTGAGTAATGAAGAATTTCGGCTTGCTGTTGAGGCTTATATTTCTAAGCAGCAAAGTCTTCTTAAGCAGGGCATGTAGAAAAATGTTATTATTGTTTGGTTAATGATTATTATTATGTTTACTTGTTAAATATTATTAATAATTATGAAGTTATATAGTAGTGATCAAGGTTTGTTATTGAACCAAAAATCAGTAAATTACAATGTATTTAAGCTTATTTCTTAGATTTTCTCTTATTTTGTTGAAGAAAAATATCTTTGTATATTTATCATACAAACACGTGTACGTTGTGCATAAAAGATGGAAGAGGGATATAGAGACGATGAAATAATTGTTTTGTGTATCACATAAAAATAATATGTACAAATAATAATATGTTACTTGCTAATCCCAACATTTGTATAACCAATATATAGATTATATTATATTGCTATTGCTATTGCAGCATGATTGGGTTGTAGAGTGCAAAAGTGTTGGTTTGTTTGAAGGGCATGACAAATGGAGATAGGTGGATAAAAGGAAACCGGAATTAGAGGCTTTTTAGTTTTTTTTTCCCATCCAAAATCATGTGACCATGTAATGTATCACCTATGTCTGTCTCTTTTTGTTTCTTTTTTGTTTTCAATCATGATTATATATAAATGTATAAAATCTTGGCACAAATACATACATCACAAGTACATTAGCATAAAACTAAATAAATACAGGGTTTTAATGTTATATTAAGAAAAATGTAAGTTAACAGTAGACGTTACAATAAAAGTATACAATCTTATTTGAATACGAAGTATACTAGTGTTAGGATCAAATACATAAACAGGAAGTCACAGGAAGGGTATCAAACAGACTCAGATTGAACTCATTTAAGCGACATTGAAACCGTTTCATCGAAGCCTACGATCTAGTTTTTAGGTTTTCGTTTTTTTGAATTTTTAGCTTGTAGTTTTTAGAATTTACGTTATATCATTGTGTTTTTTATGTAGCATTGTGTGTTTTTTTTATTTTCACAATTATGTCATTTTTGCGATTCATTATGTCTTTTTTCTTCAGCATTGTGTTATATTTTGTAGATCATTGTGTCATATTTCGTGATCTATGCTGCAAGGTATTCTTTCTGGTTCAGAGGATTCTCCGGCTGTACACTCTGCTCCGGCTGTTGTACCCTAGGAAAAAACGTGTTCTCGTAGGAGACTTGAAATTTGTCTTCTCGACTCCCTGTCCAACATGGTCCTAAGCCAAATTTTACTTTTTTTTTTGTCTCGTATTACTTTATGTTTTACTTTACTTCAGTTGTAAAAGTTTTGTAATTTACTGTTTTTCTTTATATTCAACAATAAAATTATTTCATTTGCACCAATGGTAAGTTATATACAACTCGTGTATTCCACAATAAGATATTACACCGTGCTTATCGAATAACCTATATATACGACCGCATATTTATTATACTAAGACCTTAATTTGAACATCTTCATGTGATCTAGACTTGTAATTGCGCTTGGTTACCCTTATAATGACTTTACGGTCTACAAGGCTAACCGTATAAACTCGTGAAAAAACATTACTTTGGCTGATTAGATATATTGAAGCAACAAACCATGATTACCGTGGTGGATCACCAATTATATTTATATATGTATGCTTGAAATCTATAGTTTATAGGATCATTTGATCCCATATATATATATATATATATATATATATATATATATATATATATATATATATATATATATATATCCAAAATGTTAGCCAAAATATTTGAACATGTTTCCAAGACTCGACTTGCAAATTAAACAACCACTTTCGCATAGTTCCCTATCATTAAGAAAAAAGATAATATGAATTGAGATGTATTCCCAAATCCTATAATTTTCACTTAATTTTTAACTTGTCCTGGTTTGAGAACCAAGTTATACATTAAATTCACTAAATACAAGGGACCATTCCACACTCATGGGTAAAGTGTATCTAATTATGTATCGTACATTTCACCGGTGAGATCCAAATATTGAATTAATAGAGAGCTCATAAAATTAAAAACAATAAATAGGTGATGAACTATTATCCATCCATAGTGGTGGAGTGGTGGAGTGGCTTTTGTTTCACCTATGTGATCAAAGGTTCAATTCCCACTTTCAACATTTATGGTTTGGTATCCGGGTGAAGATTGAATACGGGTGGCGCCGGTTCGAATCTGACGGGCGGCGAGGTTTTACCGAGTTCTATAACACTGTCGTGCCTTCAGGCGGGTGGGGCTCGGATTTCCGCGCATCGGGAGAAGGCGGGGGCTGCTGGAGGTCGAGTAGTCGATTCTTAGGCACGGCGCCCCGCAAGGATGGTTGCCACACAGTTGTTCGCCGATAAAAAAAAAGGTGATGAACTATTAAGGAAGAAAAATAAATATATTTTTAAAACTAATTTAACCTTAAATTACATTATAATTAAGTAAAAAAGATTAATTCAACCTAATTTATGTGATTACTAATTTAATATAGGAATATGACATTTTGAAACCTACAGGATTAAAAAAATTCATCGTTCTAAAAAAACAAAAACTGTTTACCCCTATATATTTGCAATTAACCACCTCAAGTTAAGTATTTAATAACCATTACAACTAAACCTACAACCTCACTTTCATACGAGTGACTTACAATTGTGTCTAGTGTACTGTGCACATTCAATTTGTGTGTAATCATAGCCTATTACTCGTTTTGAAATCAATCCATGATCAATTAACAACTCATTAGATCACACTAGTGGGAAAGCTACGTATATTTTATTATCGCACTACTACATGGATCCAGGTCTAGCTATGTCAGATGACACATTCAGCAGATACTCGATGGGAATTCAGTCAGTATCATTTTGGTTTGTTATGGTACCGGCACACGCTATATAACAAACGAAAGGCACACCAAAGGGAAAACCCAAAAGATAAGCGGCTCGGTTCTGCAAAATCAAAACATAAAAAACACATTACCAATAAAAAGTTCTAAAGCGTGGAATATCAGTTTGTTTCATTATGTGCAAAAAGTTCAAGTCGAAACGACAAATCCAGGATTATATCAAACATCATATTTTAAAGATTAAAAAAAAAAAGCAAAAACATAAAAAAGTTTCGATGCCTTGTATGCTCGTGCATAGATGACTTTTACAATATAGTGAAAAGATAGGTTTTGAATGAAACTTATATCTAACATACACAAAAATAAGGACGACGTAATAGTGCATATGTAAAAAAGGATGAATCTATGCTAATATAACCAACAAACACAAATTCATGAACAAACACAAGAACAAAGATATAGCGACAGAAAACGGTGACAAAATCTTATTATTACCAACCCAAAAAGTTACCCAACCAAACCCTAGATCTCTACAATCATAGAGATTTTAATACGATACAAGGTTAGGGATCTTCTGATTATCAAGATCAGATGATCACCTAACTAAGGAAACAATACAGAGAAATGAATAACGTACAGGTGAAAACCCTAATCTAGACAGAGGATATAAGAAGAATACAAGAGAAAATATGAGCTAAAGAAACTCAAGAATAAAGTACACGAGTATATATAGTTGAAGTACATCGAAGCCAGAGAAAGCACAATCGTACACAGCCTCCACCGTTGGATCATAAGCACACAGATCGTTCACATATGAACGACCAAGATTAAAGCCTGAAAGGCTCCACACATACAAGGCTTTTAAGCCCACTTCATATAAGCCCAATCACCAAGGCCCAGAATATAAACCCTGCAAAGATAAAACAAGCCCAACATAACAGACATAAAATCCGGCCCAATTATATAGCAAACATTTGATTTACATATTTTAACATGCCCCCATAAATCAAATGCCAAACATGTCATACATTCCAAGTTTATCACAAAGAATCTTATGTTGTGATACATTAAGACCCTTGGTAAATATATCAGCTATCTGATTCTCAGAGCTGATCTTTAGTGCTTGTATAACACCACTTGAAATTTTTTCCCTTATAAAATGCAAATCAACCTCAAAATGTTTAGTTTTCTCATGAAAAACTGGATTTGAGGCAATAGACAAAGCAGCCTTACTATCACTGTAAAGCTCAACTGGAAGTTTAACTTCTATATTTAACTCTTTTAACATGTTAATCAACCAGATAATCTCACAAGAGGCAGAGCACATGGCTCTATACTCTGCCTCAGCACTGGACCTTGAAATTGTACTTTGTTTCTTTGATTTCCGGGAAATCAAAGATTCACCTAAGAAAACACAAAATCCAGTGACTGATTTCCTGGACACCAGACACTTAGCCCAATCTGAATCAACATAAGTGCTTAGATTGAACTGTTCTGATTTTTTAAAGAGAATACCTTTCCTAGGTGATAATTTTAGATACCTTAACAACCTAAGAGCAACCTTCAAATGATATTTTGAAGGTTTATGCATAAACTGGCTTAAGAACTGGACTGTGTAACTTATATCAGGTCTAGTTAAAGACAGATATATAAGTTTGCCAATCAGTTTTTGAAAGCCAGTTATATTATCTAAGAGGCTAGACTCTTTAGAATGTTTTGCACTAACAATAAAGCTTTGCTCTATAGGAGTGTTAATTGGTTTGCAACCTAAATAACCAAACTCACTCAACAATTCAAGACAATATTTTCTTTGGGATAGACAGATGCCTTGTTGAGAGTAAAGCAATTCTATTCCAAGAAAATATTTTAGTTTTCCTAAATCCTTGATTTGGAAGTTAGACTTAAGAAATTGTTTTGCACTAGCAATTTCATTTTCATTATTTCTAGTGATGACAATGTCATCAACATATACAAGTAAAACAGTAAAATTATCACCAGACTTTTTTACAAACAAAGAATAGTCACACAGGCTTTGGACAAACCCAACCTTGATTAACACATCAACTAATTTCTCATTCCACTTTCTAGGGGCTTGTTTAAGCCCATAGAGAGATTTTACAAGTTTACAAACTTTAGACTCATTCTTGTTTGAATACCCTTCTGGTAATGTCATATAGACATCCTCAGAAATGGACCCATACAGGAATGCATTATTCACATCTAACTGATACAAAGGCCAAGACTGTTGAACTGCTAGACTTATAATACATCTAACAGTAACCATCTTAACAACAGGAGAGAAGGTCTCTCCAAAGTCAAGACCTTTTCTTTGATTGTAGCCTTTGGCTACTAACCTGGCCTTGTATCTCTCTACTTCACCATTGGATTTATATTTGATTTTATAAATCCATTTACATCCTATTGGTTTTCTCCCAACAGGTAAATAAGTGACTACCCAAGTATTATTCCTATATAAGGCTTCCATTTCGGAATTCATTGCCTCTACCCATTTGGGATCCTTGGCAGCCTCAATATAGGAATTAGGTTCAACTGATTTATTTAGAACAGACACAAGAGACATATTTTCACTAGACAGATAAGCATAATTAACAACCTTTTCCAGGCCATACTTGACTTTGCCCTCAATGATATAATCATTGAAGTGCCTAGGCATATTAGAAATTCTATCAGTTCTTCTAAGACTTCCCTCAGATTGGGTTTGTTCAACATTTTCTGGACCCTCATCATCGTTTGCCCTACTAGAATCCCTGCAACCTGAACTGTCAGGCTGCTGACTACTGTCTACCCCCCAGCAGCCCTGGGAGGTGACCCTAGTTGCAAACTAGTGGGACCAGAATTAGACATATTTGGATCCCCTTCATCATTGGGAAGATTGGGACTCTCAACCCCATTAGACTCTTGACTGTTAGTTTCAACACTATCAAAGAAATTTAAGTGATTTATTGTTTTATCAAATACATTTAATTCTTTATCGACAACAAATGATTGTTTAAAAGGAAATATTTCCTCATAACACCTAACATCCCTTGAAAAAATAACCTGTTTTGACTCTAAACACCAAAGTTTATAGCCCTTTTTGAAATTGGAATACCCAATTAAGACACACTTTTCAGACTTAAAAGACAATTTATCAGAACTAGGTTCTTTATCTAGCCACGCGTTGCGGCGGCGGCAATTCGATTTTCAAAATAAGGAATCATGCAACGTTTCTAATCCGAAAATATACATTTAAACAAAAGCTCACATGGGAATAAGATTAGTTGTTCGTTAAATGACAATTAGAATGTATATTTTTTAATGACTAATATAAGGCATGTTTGCCTAAACTTGTTTTAATCATCAGCCGACTTCAATTGTCAAGATTCCCAAAGTCCCGCATCTTAACTGTTTTAATAACACATTTGCAACATGTTAGTTATTTGGATTAATAATAATGCATAACAGAACTTACTTTGACCACTGTTTATGCATAAACAGTTAGTTATTTGGATTAATAATAATGCATAACAGAACTTTCTTTGGTACATACATACATTCAATGTACAAAGTTAAAGATAATAATCTGTCAAACAAAGAGCACAAATGGTAGTAGTATTCTTTCATCTGTTCCTGTTCTGTGTTACTGCAGGGCTCATTCATGTTCATGCACAGATTCAAACAGGTTAGCATTATATCCAACTTATGACACGTAGCGAAAACGAAATCATAACCAACACGCCCATCAGTGCTAACTCTATTTTTGATTAAAAAGTAAACATACTTATTGTGCCTTGAAAAACGTCTTGTCTCTTGTTGGACTGACAAGCTAATCGTGATAGCCATAAGGTTTTGTTAATCCTCGTTGTGTCGTTAATGCCCTCCTCTATAAAGATTAATCTTGCATAATTGTTAGCTTCTTTCCTAGCTACATATGAACCATAGAAGTAAGTATATAAACTAATTAAAACCAAAATTGATTTATATAGCCTAATAAGGTAAATAAATCTAATAACATACACGGACACACACACAAATAACAAAAGAAAAACAATGGCATACTCTGTTCAATGAAAATGAATAACTATCGCATACGGTATATCACATGCAACTTATATATTACAAATTCCATTACATAAAAGCCGTGCAAAATGTAGGCAACTTACATTATGCAAGCAAAAACAATTCGTTAAACAAAGTCGCAAACAAAACAACTAAAAAAAACCATAGCATGAGCCTCCAAATTCATATTGCCACAACATTAACCATGATAGAGTCACAAGACATATGCATCATATGTTTGAGTAGACCATGATCAAAACGGCTTTTCACTTGAAAAATATCCAGCAACTTGGTCAACATTTACGATTTACAGTTTAAAATTTTACATGATTAAGTCGTCAACATCTTCACTTACAAAGAACTAAGATAAAAATCTGCTAGCCAAAACTTCAAAAACTTATTCTCACCACATACCTGCCAACTGTACATTTTGCTAATGTTTGTCTGTTAGAATATTAAGATCTTTAAACAACGGGCTGTCAACCCCCACACCCATTGCATTCAGTCAGTTGTCTACATATATAAGAGCACCTGTAATGGCCGAAGCTAATGGTGATGTCAGGAATGTTGTTGTGTTTCCCACCTCATCTGTTCATTTATTACTTACACTTCAGCACATTGTAATTTTATAAGTTGTTAATGGGCCAAAACAGACATCTTGGTTAAGGTCAAAACGGGTCAGATTGGGTTGGGTTGGTTGACCTAAAGGCTTAAACACTTTCAGTATTAATTTATTTCTCAAACCTCGGCAAATTATATTTTGTGTTGGTTGGTTAATGGATAAATAGAGATACTTTCGGGTCAGGTTGGGTTGGTTCATGGTTGACCCGAAACATTTTCACCTTGCTTTTATTTTGTTTTCTAAAAGAAGTTAGTGCCAGATCTGAGTACGAAGTTAAAGTATTTCAATAATAATCTGAAATTCTGAATAGATTTAGAAGGTATCATTGATGAAAATACATCTTGAATGACTTTCGGCCCATTCGGCACGTTTCCTTTTTAGCATTTTTTAATACTTTTACCATTTGAAACGTTAGAAATAACATATAACCCAAATCGACCCATTCATAAGGAAATGGCCCAAGATTGCCACCCATTTTCAAATAAATTACCTGGAGCTAGTTCTTTCTGTAGAGGGGCATTTGCAAAAGAGTAGTCAATCATTGTATCTATGAATCCAATTGCTTTAGCAGCACGGCTTCCCAATGGACCTGAAAGTTTTTCAACTCTGGGTATGATTCAATGTGATACAGTGCAGGAAAATAATGTGCACTCGCAAGAACACATTGATGATTAAAATAGATGAAAGAAAGTGATAAAATCACCTGCAGATAGAGTGTTGACCACTTGACCCTAATTTTATGTTTTCTTCCTGCTTCGAAAGCAAGAACCTAAACAATAATAAAATAGGTGGGTGTTACGCATATAATCAGTAATGATTTGATATTGTAAATATATGAAGATGATAAAAGAGCTCACTTTTGTGTCACTCTCAAGTGTGGCTTTTGCAGAACTCATGCCCCCACCGTACCTGGGATGTATCCTTCCAGAAGCAATATATGTAAGGGATATTGAGGAACCACCTATGGAAGACCCGGTGATTGCTAACTATATAGGTCGTCTAGCCTGCAACCACGGTGCTAACCCCCCCCTCCACCCTGCAAACAGCCTACTGGGCTAAAAAATTCCCCCACAGTTGATGAAATACTCTCGTTTAGTGCCTCTGCAAAAGCCTTGCAAAAGAAAAATGAATCCAAAACCTGTTTGCTTTCATTTTCACCTATAAAGCACAAAATTTTTTGTGATCAAGGCTGCAATTTCATGACTCTAATCAGCGAATTCAACCAGTTAAAGCAAATTCCTAAAACCATACTTTCATACATGTTTGAAATGTAATAACAGCAAAAAAAATTACCTGCTTTGATTAACATCCGAGAGTCCAAAACATTTACCAGAATGATTTTTGGGCGTCACTGTTGTGTTCGCCGCCACCGTTCAAGGTTGTGGACGTCGTCATACTGCTGTTAGGGTTGGTGGCGAAACCACTGTTCAAGCATGTGGAAGTCAGGCATACGATACCACTCTAATAATGACTAAAATTTTCAGACCTTGCCATAAATACACCCAAGTAACCGTAGTAGCTACTCAGAAAAATGAAAAATTGAAATAAATAGTTTCATAGGTACACCCAAGTAACGTGGTTGGATATGGATTTGAAGGACAACTTTAACCTCTGCATCTGTTCATAAAAAATTGTATTGAGAAAAGTTAAAACACAATAAAATACCCTTTTGATATCTCATAATAATTATGAAGTATATTTGAATATAATGGCATGTTCAATAAAATACAATTTCATTCAATAAGATTTAACAACTATGGAGCATAGTTATCAAAAGCGCGAGGCGCACTCAAGGCGAGTGTGCCTCACCTGGGCCCTAGGCGCAAGACGCAAAAAAGCGGGGCCTGGGATAAAAAAAAAGCGAACAAAGAAAATAAAGTAAAAACTTATTAAAATAATATTATTTTTCATTTAGTTAGTATCAAAAGTTTTAAAATATTGATGTATTAGCGTATAGAAATAGTTTTGCTTAGATAACAGTAGAAATCTAACTGGAATTTAGCCATTGTTTAACGAATTTGGCTGGAAACTCTTCGGAATTTGGGAATCTAGCTGAAATCTGCGCCTAAACAATCACCTGGAGAATTAAAGCGCAATTTCCTCGACTCAAAGCGCAAGTGCGTCGCCTTGCCTAAAAAATGGGCCTAGGCGCAAGAGGCGATGGCTTTTAACAACTATGCTATGGAGTGAATTGAAACCCATAATTGGCTACAAAATACAATATAAAACTTCCACAATTAAAAACAACGAATTAATTCAATACCTTATAAATGATTACCAAATGATGCATCAATTATCCCATTCCTCAGCATGTACTTTTTCACCAATCCCATGCTCAAATAGCCCTGTAGCAGCTCGTAGACCTGCACCTTCTACTCCAACCGCAACCGCGTTGTATTTATGATCAACTATTGTATACGCTGATCCTCCGACTTTCTATTTATGCTTATCCAAAAAGACACTGATCAAAGTCAAACCACACACACATTGACACATGCATTTCAAACAAAGCAAATCTAAACATTAAACAATATGGCATAGCAACAAATGTATAAATATATCAACAAAATTAAGAAAAAACTAAATGATTTATGAACATTCAGGCCTAAAAACGATAAAATAACCTAATCAATAAAATAAACCCCAACATACTACTGTAAATATAAAAAAATGTACCTACACCTCTCGGACAATTTCAGCCATCGCTGACCCACACTTGTATCCACTTCATAATATGAGTGCTAGTGTGCTACGGAACAAAACCTAAAAAGAATTTATCAAAGATTCATATATAAATTGTTCATTTGTAAAACTAATTAGGTTTCCAGGATTACCTAATTTGTGACACCCGGCATGTTTGGCTTAAACATAATAGTAACATCTAAGTCTACCTTAGTGTAACACCCCAACCGATGGCGGAAACATCGAGGTGTCACGTATTGATGAGTATACAGTAGCACATGGTAATCAAATTTTAATTGAAATAAATATTAAATTGTAAATATCCAAAAATTGAAATACATAAGAGTTTGAATGTGGAAATCTAATACATCACACAAGAATCAAGCATGCATAGACTCCTTATTTCTTCATAAGTACTCAAATCTTCAAGCATCATTATCACCTGTTGAGTTGTAAAAATGGGGGGGGGGGGGGTCAACTAGAAGTTGGTGAGAATACATAATCCATGTTAAGCATATAGTTTAAGTATAAAAGTCTAGCAATTCGTACGTCTATCGTAAATTTAAGTCTACATGCATAGTATAATATGTTGACATAATCAAACCTCCGACTAGTTTAGGTCCATCCCGTCATCTACGGTTCACCTTAGTAATATGTTGAACGATAACAATCACCCACGTGACCTATGTAGGAGGTACACGTATCCGGGTGGGGTTGTCAATCCAATAGATCTATTATTGAGTATCGCCGGCTTGGCCATAGCTAATGATTATGTAAATGTTGAAACTCGTTGAAACTCGTTGAAACTGTTGACTAATACATGAGGCAATAAAGTTTACTACTAGACATATATGTTGAATTGCTTAAAATTGTTGCAAGTATAAAGAATCACATAAACAGGATTACGTAAACTCACCTTGGTATAGTTTTTGGTATTGAGATATAGTATAAGAGTAGCCCAAATAGTTTGCCAAGTGTTACCCTATGTATAAGGCAACAAATAAGTCTAAGTCTAACTAGTTTATAAGTATATCCTTGGGTTTCGATTTGGGGATAACCAATTGTTGAATTTAAAATAAAATGTTAATTAAATAAGGGAAATATGATAATTAAATAAAAGAAAATCTTTTTATAACATTTGAATATAGAATGTTCACAATAATGTATTTGAAGTATAAAAATAATTTTTATAAAATTATTTCCTTTAAAATAGATTTTTAAATCTATTTATTACAAATTGCCAATATTTAACTTTAATATACAAAAATACTAAAATTAAAGAATTATTATCTTAAAAATCATATTTCAGTTCTAAATATCTAAAAATAAATTGTATAAAATTTTGGTGCAAAAACAATGAAAATTGAATTTATTATGATTTAATTATGATTAAATCTAACAAAAATTGATTAAAAATATAAAATAAATGATTTTACTGAATTAAAAATTATTTCAGTAAAGTTTAACATTGTATAAACATGGGATAATTTTTGTAGAATTTAATAAAGTTGTTTTGATATTTTAATGGATTTTTATAAATATAATAGTATAAAATTGATTTAATTATTATAAATATTAAATAAATGAATTTTTGAAAAATAAAAATTGTGAATAATACTTTTAACTCAGATTTAATAAATATAATTTTTTTAGAATTTATAAAAAGGTTTTATTATTTAAAAACGAATTTATAAGTTTTATAAGAAATATATATATATATATATATATATATATGTTTGTTGTTTTAAAAAGAAAAGAAAAGAAAAAGGGAAGTCAGAGCCGGGACTCGAACCCGGGTGACTGCTGTGGCAAGCCTTGGTCACAACCACTTGGCCTAGGCCAGTGGTTGTGATGAAAGCCGTTTAATAATAATTATATGCACATGGGCAATCCAGTTTATCCCCAATCTAAAACCCACGAACCCTAGATTCTACAATCAGACGAATCAGACATTATGAACCGGATTAAAGTTAGGGTTTATGTTGTGTGACCGCCGACTAATAAAACCCACAAAAAAAAGTAGAACTCACAGTGTTGTTTCGTGGATAATTGCCGGGTCAAAGATAAAAGTCAAACGGCGTTCAAAATCGTAATAACAGAGGTGTTTCAGAAGAATTGGGGGTTAAGAGAGATAAGTGAGCGAGTTGTTAAGGTTCGTAGCTCATCTATTTATACTGAGGATCAATGGTGGGTTTAATTGGAAGGTTTGACCTAAGTTAAATGTCATACGCGTAGGGTTTTGAAATTAGGTCAACAATTGGTTGTAAAAAACGTGTAATCGAGTCATACTGGGCCGGAAATCAAATAAATTTGCCATATATAGATCAAACACGCGTTAATGTTGATGGATTAAGCAAAGCATTCATCACAGTTGACTTTGCGAGTCAACTGTGAATGTTTGAAGTCTGTTTATAATTATAACGCGATGGAATAATATCAAAAGTGAAGCCCAGCCCAGTTGGTTAAGCTTGTGTGTGTGTTTGACCCGGTCTTGGCGCGGGTTCGATTCCCGGCCAAGACATAATTTTTTTTGATAAAATTCCAAGGTTCTAACATATATAATATATATATATATATATATATATATATATAGTATTAGGGTTCCAATTACGTGACAAAAATAATTATTGCACACGAGATAAACAAAACTTGACGTTTTATTAATTTCGATGGTGTAACGTACAAGTTTAAATGTGAAATGTTACACTTAGCGAGAAACGTTATAAACAAACTTAACTGGGTTAGTTGAGTCGGGTCAGATTAGGATTGTCCAGGGTCCAATGATCTGGAGGATCATTGGGAGTCATTTTGGGAATACACTAGTACCGGGTTCCGTTGTTGGTGACATTACATGAACTAATTAAGTATATGTGTAGATTATGGGTCGTGTGGTGGATTGTATACTTATACTTGCTTAAACGATGTACAAATAATTATACGTGCCTAAATATGCTAAATATAGACTATGGATGCATGCTTATGTGTTAAGATGTGTTAGAATGCGTTAAACACGACAAACTGGAAATCTGGAAAAAAAAATGATATCTCAGGTTCGACCGTTCGAAGGGGGCGAACCTGGCCCCCAATTTTCTAAAAGGTCTCCTTCGACCGGACAAAACCACCTTCGACCCATATGAAGGGTCGAACCTGGCCAACTGTTTTGAAGATGTCACCTTCGACCATTTAAGCTCCACATTCGCCCATTTGAAGGGGTCGAACCTGGACCTGGTATAAATACCATACTTAGTCATTTTTCATCATTTCACAAACCCTAAACGCCTCTAAACACTCTCTATCAACTATTATCATTGGGGAAGGAGTTTTTGAGCTTGTTTTTCATAACCTAACTCTCTAAATCATTACAAGTGAAGACCTAAGGTGTGTTCTTCATTCCAAATCTTTTTTTAAACAATTTTGACTTGTTTTCATCTAAACCCCAAGAGTCCAAATCTGATATCAACATGTTTTATGAGTAAAAACCTTCCTAATATCTTCCTAACCAAAACCTATTCATAAACAGTGAGTTTTTATACAAATTAACATGTGTTAATGTGGGATTATGCATTGTTTGACGATTACTTGCTATATAGATGATATGACAACAACTTAGGACTGTTATTAATGGTGAGTTATGATTGAAACGTGATACAATTGATTGTTGATGGTGCTTTGTCGATTTAAGGAATTTTTAGTTAGATCTAGGGCTTGTTTTTGATGGTAATGATAGAGTATGATAAGGGGTTTCTTGTTCATGATGACTTGAGTATGTTGAGCTGATTATTGATTAATTCCAGAAAGTTTCCTAATTGGGTAATGATTTCATGCATGATGATGTGACATCTCCATAATTTACTATTTTAGGAAACTCGTAAAACGGATAGATTTTGGGGTAAAATCGGTAGGGTTTCGTAGGGATATGTTAATGATGGTTGACTGCTGTAACTCATGATGTTTCGTGATGTTTTCGGATGTTTTTGACGCGTTTTTGGGAAAATTAAACAGCAGGGTCGAACCTGGAGTACCTTCGACCAGTCGAACGGTCGAAGGTGGATCTCCAGGGTCGAACCTGGAAACTGAAGGGTCGAACGAACTACCAAAGGGGCGAAGGAGGAAGAAAAGGGGCGAAGGTGGAAGTTTAAAGCCACCTTCGACCACTCAAAGCCACGTTCGACCCTACGATAACAGAAATGAAATTTTTGATACAAACTAAGTGTTTTATGCTTGGACCTTGCATGTAATCTATGTGTACTTGATTAGTTAGGGTAATGGGTCACCAACGGGATGTCGGGTCGGTCTAGTGTGTCGGTTAAACATTTAAACACGTCTTAAAACATACTTGGTTATGATCTGGACAATCGGGGACTAGATAACCTTATGGTTATTAGTCGGAGCACTTATATGAACGTTTTGATAGATCTCCGGTAGAGGGATTATCAAGGGCTAAACATCTTTACTTATAATTGAAGAACGCAATCTAAGGTGATTTCACGGCCCCACTTTTATTGCTTTAACTTTTGGGGGAGAAAACATGCGCTAAACAGTTTTGGTAACATATGTCATACTATGGTTTTAACTTTATATTGCTATACGATCTTTTGGAAAGTCCCGGGGGAAACCATGAATGTGCGGGTTTGCACAACGGGGGAAATGTGGATAGATCTATTGGGCGTGACCTGCCCCACTCGTCGGCTTGGAGGGCCGGGCGGGTGCATATTGTCTCGAACAGGAACATTATCGTGCTGAACATTACAGGCTGCTAAACATGCTAAACATTGCTAAACGTGTCCAGTAATGGTTTCCAATCGTAGTAGTAATAAAACATACGCCTAGCTAGCGTACTTGGTAACATTGATATAGTATGGACATGGTAACACTTTGGTAACATTTTTGAACAAACCTGTGAACTCACCAGCATTATATGTTGACATCTTTTTGGCATGTTTTTCTCAGGTCGCTAAGGTAGCAATGAACGGAACTAGGCGCACGGGTCTGCATTGGCGTCTAGATTTTAGTGCACGTTTTGTAATAAGTGTCTTGGATACTTGGGAACACTGTGTTGTAGAGATTAAATTCTTTAAATGCTTCCGCTTATGAAATTTATGTTTTTGGGTTTACGTACTTCATATAGTGTCGTTTATTGTGATCGTTGACTTGGATCCTGGTTTGTCATGCGCCTCGCGGTAAAACCCCGCAAGTGGTAATTTGAGGGTGTGACAGATTGGTATCAGAGCCAATGGTTATAGTGAACTAGGACTGCATTTAGAGTCTAGTCTATAGCCGAGTCGCACACACTAGACGGTCACATACTTGAATCGGTTTGGAACATGTACTAACCTTGTCGGGGTGTCTTTGCATCATCATCGCACTTCTCTGTTACATCATCCGTCCTCACTCTTGGCTTTATACACTCTTATGTTCTTCTTCGGGGTTTGAAGGAGAAGGAGTTGACTCGTTGGTTATTGCACGGCAGTGTCGTATATTGGGGTAGTCTTGCGTACTCTCGAGGTCTGTCCAGGATTCGGACATCTTCCTTTCGTACCCCAATAGACGCACTTGCTTACACATTATCTTGCACACTTATGCTTGTGATAGCATGATGCTAGATGCCGACATTCGGCGACTTGAGTTCAAGCTGAGGGAAAGCTTGGAGGACCATGTAGAGCAGTTTATCATTTCGGGTGCACACGAAATCATAAACTGAAATGCATGAGAATCCAAGTGGACTCTGAACTTGGATGCATAGTCCTGGATTGGGTCTAGACGTAACTTTTCTAGCTACTAGTGGTTGACACTAGCAGTGAATCTGAATCTCTCGATTTCTGATTTGTCAGATCATGTCGGGCACACGTGGTGGTGGACGTCGTGGTGGTGGTCGTGGCGGCAGTGGCCGTGGCGGTGGTCGTGGTAACATCAACATGACCCAAGCAGAGCTGAACAACTTGCTTCAACAGCAAGTGAACATAGCCTTGGCTGCTTTCCAGGCTGGGCACAATCCTCTGGGTGGTAAGTTGGTTCTTACCTGCCTTGTTTCGTTCTTGGGTGTCATGTTTCTTTTGTGGTTTATCTTTGTGTCGTGTTTCAGGTGCTGCTGTCAACCCACCTCCACCTCAGTGTTCCTACAAGAAGTTTAGGGACTGCCAGCCCCATAACTTCGCAGGGACTGAAGGGGCAGTGGGACTGCTCCGATGGTTGGAGAAGGTTGAATCTGTTTTCCTGATGTGTAACTGTCCTGCTGAGGACCGGGTCAAGTATGCCACTGCGACATTTGAGGGTCCTGCTTTGTCATGGTGGAATGCTACTACGCAGAACATGGGCTTGGGGGAAGCTCATGCTATGCTTTGGGCGGATTTTGTTCGGCTACTGAAGAGCGAGTACTGTCCCAGGGAGGAAGTGCAGAAATTGGAGCATGAAGTCTGGAACTATAAGATGGTGGGGTCCGAGATTGAGGAGTATACCGTGCGACGCAATGAGCTGGCGGTGTTGTGTCCTGACATGCACACACCTGAGTACCGTAGGATTGAGCACTACATCTCTGGGTTGGTGCCGGAGATTGCTGGGTTAGTAGCTGCTGGGAACCTTCCTACACTGGCTGAGGTCGTCCGTTCTTCACACAAGATGACCAACATGAAGATTTTGGAGGGTGTTTTACCTCCCAAGGGTTCGACTGTGAAGGGTTCTGAAGGCAACAAGAGGAAATGGGAGAACGTGGGTAAGAGTGCAGTGCCAGCGCCGTCTCAACCGGCCAAGAAGTTTGATGGATCTGGGTCGTCTTCAGCGCAGAAGACAGGTGGATACGTTGGGAAGCATCCCAAGTGTAACAAGTGTGGCTTTCACCATTCTGGGAATTGTGATCGAGCTCGTTGTCATCGGTGCCACCAGTTGGGGCACCATGCTAAGGATTGCAAGGTGGCGCTCACCCCAACTCAGACTCCTGCGGCTACTCCTGCTCCTGCTGCTCAGGGGACTCAGGGGAGGCAGGGGTGTTACAACTGTGGTGACACGGGACACTTCAAGCGTGATTGTCCCAAACTGAGGCAGGGCGATAACGGGAGGGGCGGGAACGGTAACGGGAATGGCGGCGGAGGCAGGACTGCGCGTGCTTTCGTCATTGGGTCTGCGGAGGCTAGGCAGGATCCAGACACAGTTACCGGTACGTTCCTTCTCAACAATCGCTATGTTTCTGTTCTATTTGATTCTGGTGCCGATAAGAGCTTCGTATCTGTGGATGTTAGTCAATTGCTAGATGTAGTGCCCACACCTTTAGAGGCTAAGTACTTAATAGAATTGGCTAACGGTAAGAACATCGAGGCGACTCATATCCTTAGGGAGTGTCACTTGGAACTGTCGGGTCTGTCATTCCCCATTGACCTTATGCCCGTACCTTTGGGTAGTTTCGATGTCGTTGTGGGCATGGATTGGTTATCGTTGTATCGTGCGGAGATTGTTTGCTTTGACAGGGTTATTCGGATCCCTCTCCCCGATGGAGAGATTCTTTCGGTCCACGGCGAGAAAAGCGGTGCTCCGCTGAGTATCATTTCCAGCATGAAAGCCCGTAAGTATCTTCGAAAGGGTTGTTCGGCCATTCTGGCACTTGTTAACGTTTCTACTGACGAGGAGAAGAAGATCGAGGACATCCCGGTGGTTCGTGACTTTTCTGATGTGTTTCCTGATGATTTGCCTGGTCTTCCTCCCCATCGTCAGGTTGAGTTTGGTATTGATCTCGCTCCGGGCGCCGCTCCTATTGCCCGAGCTCCGTATCGTCTTGCACCTCCCGAGATGCAAGAGTTATCCAGCCAGCTACAGAACTCTTGGAAAAGGGTTTCATTCGACCGAGCTCGTCCCCGTGGGGAGCTCCTATTTTGTTTGTAAAGAAGAAGGATGGGAGCCTTCGTATGTGTATTGATTACCGTGAGCTGAACAAGGTGACCATCAAGAATCGTTATCCTCTTCCTCGCATTGATGATCTCTTTGACCAGCTTCAGGGCTCCAGCTACTACTCGAAGATTGACTTGCGGTCCGGTTATCACCAGTTGCGCGTCAGGGAGGCTGACATTCAGAAGACTGCTTTTCGCACTCGTTATGGCCATTTTGAATTCCTGGTCATGCCTTTCGGTCTCACTAACGCACCGGCGGTGTTCATGGATTTGATGAACCGCGTTTGTAAACCGTACCTTGATAAGTTCGTCATCGTGTTCATTGATGACATTCTGATTTATTCCAAGAACAAGGCAGATCATGAGGAACATCTGCGGTTGGTCTTGGAGCTTTTGAGACGGGAGCAGTTGTATGCTAAGTTCTCAAAGTGTGATTTTTGGTTGCGGGAAGTTCAATTCCTAGGGCATGTGGTGAATGAACTGGGAATTCATGTCGATCCGGCCAAGATCGAAGCTATTAAAGACTGGGAAGCACCAAAGACGCCATCTGAGGTGCGGCAATTCCTAGGTCTTGCAGGTTACTACCGGCGTTTTATCGAGGGATTTTCGAAGATCGCTCAACCCCTCACTGCTCTCACCCAGAAGGACCGAAAGTTCGACTGGGACGAACCACAGGAATCAGCATTTCAGATGCTGAAGCTTAAACTTTGTTCTGCTCCTATCTTATCCTTACCCGAAGGAACGGATGATTTCGTTGTGTACTGTGATGCTTCGATTCGGGGTCTCGGTTGCGTGTTAATGCAACGTGGGAAGGTTATCGCTTATGCTTCTCGTCAACTCAAGGTTCACGAGAAGAACTATACTACTCACGACTTGGAGCTGGGTGCAGTAGTCTTTGCGTTGAAAATCTGGAGACATTACTTGTACGGTACCAAGTGTGAAGTATACACCGATCACAAGAGTCTCCAGCATATTTTCGACCAGAAAGTGTTAAACATGCGGCAGCGTCGTTGGGTTGAACTCTTGAACGATTACGACTGTGCGATCAAGTACCATCCTGGCAAGGCAAACGTTGTGGCGGATGCCTTGAGCAGGAAGGAGTCGGCGAAGCCTCGGCGTGTCCGAGCCTTGCAGCTTACCATTCATTCCTCCTAGCCTGACCGGATCCGTTCGGCTCAGGTGGATGCCTTGAAGGAGGAAAACCTTAAGGCCGAAACGATGCACAGCGCCGACAAACATCTTGAGCTTAGGTCTGACGGCCTACACTACTTCGCTGGGCGTGTTTGGGTTCCTTTACTCGGGGGATTACGGGAGCTTGTCTTGGACGAGGCTCACAAATCCCGGTATTCTATTCATCCAGGCTCCGATAAGATGTATCAGGATCTGAAGATACTTTATTGGTGGCCGAACATGAAGGCCGATATAGCCTCCTATGTGAGCAAATGCTTGACCTGTGCTAAGGTCAAGGTGGAGTATCAGAAGCCGTCTGGTCTCCTACAGCAACCTGAGATTCCAGAATGGAAGTGGGAGCGGATCACGATGGATTTCGTCACCAAAATACCGAGATCACCTAGTGGTTGTGACATGATTTGGGTGATCGTCGACCGGTTGACGAAATCGGCACACTTCATACCTATTAAGGAAACGGATGGACTCGAGCGCTTGGCTCGACTCTACCTTAAGGAGGTGGTTTCTCGGCACGGGGTGCCTGTTTCTATCATTTCTGATCGTGATTCCCGCTTTGCCTCGCGTTTCTGGAAGGCTCTTCATAAGGCCTTGGGTACTCAGTAGGATATGAGTACGGCTTATCATCCGCAAACTGACGGGCAGAGTGAGCGGACGATACAAACACTGGAGGACATGCTGCGGGCATGCGCCATTGACTTTGGCAAGGGTTGGGAGACTCACCTGCCGTTGGTGGAGTTCTCCTACAACAATAGCTACCACTCCAGTATCGGGGCAGCTCCGTTCGAAGCTCTGTATGGACGGAAATGCCGATCTCCCTTGTGTTGGGCCGAGGTGGGCGAGAGTCAGCTCACTGGCCCGGAACTGGTGTACGAAACTTCGGAGAAAATCGTACAGATCCGTAACCGTTTGGCAGCTGCGAGGGATCGTCAGAAGAGCTATGCCGATCGCCGTCGCAAACCACTAGAGTTCCAGGTTGGGGACAAAGTGCTTCTGAAAGTTTCACAATGGAAGGGCGTCATACGCTTTGGAAAGCGTGGCAAGCTTAACCCTCGTTACGTCGGACCATTCGCAATCCTGGAACGGATTGGGCTGGTGGCGTACAGACTTGATTTACCGACGGAGCTCGGTAATGTTCATAACGTCTTCCATGTGTCTAACTTGAGGAAGTGTTTGGCTGACGAATCTCTTGTTGTACCACTAGAAGAGATCAAGGTGGATGATCGTCTTCGCATTGTGGAGGAACCCGTGGAGATTCTGGATTACAAGATTCGTAGCCTTCGGCGGAGTAAAATCCGCATCGTTAAAGTTCGTTGGAATTTGGATCGTGGACCGGAGTTCACATGGGAACGAGAGGACCAGATGAAGGCTAAGTACCCTCATTTATTTCCGAAGCGCGCGTTCGAGTCCAGGCATGTTACTGCTGAAGCAGAGTGAATCTCGGGACGAGATTCCCTTTCAACGTAGGGATGATGTGACAACCGGTAACCTTTCTTTTCGTTTTCTTCCTTTTCGTCTTTTTCATTTTTGGGCTTCGTGCAATTTTTGGGACGAAAATTCTTTCAACGTGGGGATGATGTGACACCCGGCATGTTTGGCTTAAACATAATAGTAACATCTAAGTCTACCTTAGCGAGAAACGTTATAAACAAACTTAACTGGGTTAGTTGAGTCGGGTCAGATTAGGATTGTCCAGGGTCCAATGATCTGGAGGATCATTGGGAGTCATTTTGGGAATACACTAGTACCGGGTTCCGTTGTTGGTGACATTACATGAACTAATTAAGTATATGTGTAGATTATGGGTCGTGTGGTGGATTGTATACTTATACTTGCTTAAACGATGTACAAATAATTATACGTGCCTAAATATGCTAAATATAGACTATGGATGCATGCTTATGTGTTAAGATGTGTTAGAATGCGTTAAACACGACAAACTGGAAATCTGGAAAAAAAAATGATATCCCAGGTTCGACCGTTCGAAGGGGGCGAACCTGGCCCCCAGTTTTCTAAAAGGTCTCCTTCGACCGGACAAAACCACCTTCGACCCATATGAAGGGTCGAACCTGGCCAACTGTTTTGAAGATGTCACCTTCGACCATTTAAGCTCCACATTCGCCCATCTGAAGGGGTCGAACCTGGACCTGGTATAAATACCATACTTAGTCATTTTTCATCATTTCACAAACCCTAAACGCCTCTAAACACTCTCTATCAACTATTATCATTGGGGAAGGAGTTTTTGAGCTTGTTTTTCATAACCTAACTCTCTAAATCATTACAAGTGAAGACCTAAGGTGTGTTCTTCATTCCAAATCTTTTTTTAAACAATTTTGACTTGTTTTCATCTAAACCCCAAGAGTCCAGATCTGATATCAACATGTTTTATGAGTAAAAACCTTCCTAATATCTTCCTAACCAAAACCTATTCATAAACAGTGAGTTTTTATACAAATTAACATGTGTTAATGTGGGATTATGCATTGTTTGACGATTACTTGCTATATAGATGATATGACAACAACTTAGGACTGTTATTAATGGTGAGTTATGATTGAAACGTGATACAATTGATTGTTGATGGTGCTTTGTCGATTTAAGGAATTTTTAGTTAGATCTAGGGCTTGTTTTTGATGGTAATGATAGAGTATGATAAGGGGTTTCTTGTTCATGATGACTTGAGTATGTTGAGCTGATTATTGATTAATTCCAGAAAGTTTCCTAATTGGGTAATGATTTCATGCATGATGATGTGACATCTCCATAATTTACTATTTTAGGAAACTCGTAAAACCGATAGATTTTGGGGTAAAATCGGTAGGGTTTCGTAGGGATATGTTAATGATGGTTGACTGCTGTAACTCATGATGTTTCGTGATGTTTTCGGATGTTTTTGACGCGTTTTTGGGAAAATTAAACAGCAGGGTCGAACCTGGAGTACCTTCGACCAGTCGAACGGTCGAAGGTGGATCTCCAGGGTCGAACCTGGAAACTGAAGGGTCGAACGAACTACCAAAGGGGCGAAGGAGGAAGAAAAGGGGCGAAGGTGGAAGTTTAAAGCCACCTTCGACCACTCAAAGCCACGTTCGACCCTACGATAACAGAAATGAAATTTTTGATACAAACTAAGTGTTTTATGCTTGGACCTTGCATGTAATCTATGTGTACTTGATTAGTTAGGGTAATGGGTCACCAACGGGATGTCGGGTCGGTCTAGTGTGTCGGTTAAACATTTAAACACGTCTTAAAACATACTTGGTTATGATCTGGACAATCGGGGACTAGATAACCTTATGGTTATTAGTCGGAGCACTTATATGAACGTTTTGATAGATCTCCGGTAGAGGGATTATCAAGGGCTAAACATCTTTACTTATAATTGAAGAACGCAATCTAAGGTGAGTTCACGGCCCCACTTTTACTACTTTAACTTTTGGGGGAGAAAACATGCGCTAAACAGTTTTGGTAACATATGTCATACTATGGTTTTAACTTTATATTGCTATACGATCTTTTGGAAAGTCCCGGGGGAAACCATGAATGTGCGGGTTTGCACAACGGGGGAAATGTGGATAGATCTATTGGGCGTGACCTGCCCCACTCGTCGGCTTGGAGGGCCGGGCGGGTGCATATTGTCTCGAACAGGAACATTATCGTGCTGAACATTACGGGCTGCTAAACATGCTAAACATTGCTAAACGTGTCCAGTAATGGTTTCCAATCGTAGTAGTAATAAAACATACGCCTAGCTAGCGTACTTGGTAACATTGATATAGTATGGACCTGGTAACACTTTGGTAACATTTTTGAACAAATCTGTGAACTCACCAGCATTATATGTTGACATCTTTTTGGCATGTTTTTCTCAGGTCGCTAAGGTAGCAATGAACAGAACTAGGCGCACGGGTCTGCATTGGCGTCTAGATTTTAGTGCACGTTTTGTAATAAGTGTCTTGGATACTTGGGAACACTGTGTTGTAGAGATTAAATTCTTTAAATGCTTCCGCTTATGAAATTTATGTTTTTGGGTTTACGTACTTCATATAGTGTCGTTTATTGTGATCGTTGACTTGGATCCTGGTTTGTCATGCGCCTCGCGGTAAAACCCCGCAAGTGGTAATTTGAGGGTGTGACATAATTGATCTTAGGTTTAACTTTAGCGTCATCCTTAGCCTTGAAGGATAATACTCCACTTATAGTGACTTCTAATGAAACCTAAAACAAACGAAAATCAGAATACACACAAAAAATGAAAACAAAAACTCAGATCTGTTATACAAACTTTAAAACTTAAATTATAAGAGACTACAAAAACGAAAAAAAGAAAACAAAACTTACCGTCCTATGCCACGCCAAGCTACGGATTATCTCTAATCTTCACACCAATTTGAAACAAAAAGCAAACCCAAATAAAGAACCGATCGATTGTGGCGCTGCGGGCAGGTTGGTGGTATGGAATCGACGGTGGAATTAGCGCCGGTGGTATGGAGGGTTACAGGTAGATGAGACTGGAAGAGAAATAGAGAAAATCTAGGTTTGACACGTTATTAACCATCCTTGTCATTAGCTGTTGCCACGCGTTAAAAAAAAAAACATGTGTACAGCCAGCCACGTGTAAAAGAGAAAAAAAAAAGGCAAACCAAAACCACTAAAGCAGGACTCGAACCTGAGTTGTTATGGACAATAAGTAGCAATCAAACCATCACACCAGCAGATCATATTGGAAATTATTTCAATACAATAGCTATTTAACATAACAAAAAAATAAAAAAATAATAAAAGCACTGTTCAAATCCTTTGGTTTATTAATATAGTATAATTGTTTAAGACAATGTTGAAACTTAGACACCCAAAATTCTTAATGTGATCAAGTTTAGGGGGGAATCCATATACTAACTCATAGGGACTTTTACCTAGAAGGACAGAAGAAGGGATCCTGTTAATCAAGTAAGTTGCAGTTAGAACACAATCATCCCAAAACCTAAGAGGTAACCCACTCTGAAACAACAAAGCTTTGGCTGTGTTCAATAAGTGCCTATGTTTCCTTTCAGCAATTCCATTTTGCTGTGGAGTATAGGCACATGAGGTTTGGTGTATAATACCTTTGGACTTACAAAACTGTTCCATTTGTTTGTTTACAAATTCAGTGCCATTATCACTCCTAACCATCTTTATCTTAGACTTGAACTGAGTTAATATTAACTCATAAAATACAGTTATGTTTTCAAAAACTTCAGTTTTATTCCTTAACATGTAACACCAAACAGACCTAGAATAGTCATCCACCACTGTAAGAAAGTACTTAAACCCTTCCCTACTAGTGACCTTATAAGGATCCCAAACATCAAGGTGAACAAGGTCCCCAATGTGTTTGGACTTATGGTCACTAATGGGAAATGGAACTCTAACTTGCTTAGCCTTGTGACATATCTCACAAGGCTGAGAGTTCCTATGACCAATGTTTAAATTCTTTCTTAACACAGACAGAACTTGGTCAGAGGGATGCCCCAACATACTATGCCACAGATTGGCATCATTAATACTATTGAAACAAGAGTTATTGACACTTACAGTAGTGCCAACAAAATAGAGACCATCACTTTGATTACCAGTCACCAGGACTCTCTTGGATTTGGAATCCTGGATATAACAATGCTCTTCATCAAATAATACACTAAGTTTATTGTCTCTAGACAACTTATGAACAGATAACAGATTCACACAATAGTAGAAGCACCACCTTGCTTAGGGTTAGACATATTACAAGACATATTAGACCTAGGCATATGTCCTCCTGGTTTCTTTTTGAACCCAGGAGGGTAACCAACCAACTCATAACATCTGTCAATGGTATGACCCAACATGTTATAGTGACTACATTTTAAGTTTGGATTTGGACCCCTAGTAGTAATTTTCTTTCTTTCTACAGTTTGATTAGTTTTAGATAAGAAAGCAACATTCTGTCCTTTTGCTGTTGATCCTGAACCTCTATGAGATTCTTCTCTGGAAACAATAGCAAAGGCATTTTTAATAGATGGTAAAGGGTCCTGCATTAACAGATTAGTTCTGACTGGTTGGTATACATCATCCAAACCCATGAGGAATTGCATTAACTTTATAAGACTATTAAAGTCATTAAAGTCTTTTGATGCTTGACAAGTGCAGGAAGGCAACTGCACAGTAGCATCAAACTGCTTCCACATGGTGTTCAGTTTATGGTAGTATTCAGCAACTGAACTACCATTTTGACTAACAGAGTTAATCTTCTGATAAAGATTAAACACAACAGACTCATCTACTTTGTCATAAGTCTCTTTTAAGTCTGTCCACACCTCTGTGGCAAGCTTAGAAAAGACCTGACCAAGATATAACTCTTCACTAACAGAGTTTAACAACCAATTTAAGACCACAGAATTACATCTATCCCATTGTTTACCTAACACTTCATCATCAACAGGTTTAATACATGTACCATCTATAAAACCAGCCTTATTTTTTGTTTCTAATGCAAGTTTCATAGAATTAGATCAGACAGAATAATTTTCAGTGCCTTTTAACTTCATACTAATGATAGACAGACTAGAGGTGTCACTTGGATGTAAGTACAAGGGATCACTTATATCCAATTTACTGATGAGTGTTGCATCAGCACCTCCATTGTTGGGAGCCCCTCCTCCAGGGTTCACAACATCACCCATGGTAAGACAACAAGATGTTTAGACAAGAACCACAAAAGAACAATCAACAAATAGATGACAATACACCAAGACAAATCAAAGACAGAATAACCCTAAGAGGTCGAAGCTGTGTCAGGGGTCAGATAGTGGGTTCATCACTCAAAAGGTGCCCACCCAGATCTTAACACAGGAGACCTTTATTAACTATATGTATAGTATAGACAAGACAAGAACAAATCAAACAAATCACACAACAGATGTCAACCAATCAAGACAATAAACCAAGACACCACAGAGTTGGCCCAATACCGGTCCACCTAACCCGGTCAGTGGCCCTAGACACAACAATAATACAGAGAGAATTTAAGAACGATCTCACAGTAAGGTGGAACCCAAGTTAGGGTTTCACCAATCTCACAACCTATACCTTCACTTAGGGTATAGAGTTGTGAGTGCAATTGAAGCTATACTCCACTCCAAATACAAGTAATCCAAGAACCAAGCCAACAATAGTTGACCACTCACAGACCCTGCAAAACAGGAACCAACAAGACCAAGAACAAGATAATAGACCAGATCTATCAAGAAGATCAAATCTATTTTATACAATACCCAAGAAGGACCAGATCTAATTATCAGATCAGATCCTTTACACAGACACTTTTAAAAGTGAGATCTAGACCAAGACAGCTCAGATTTGCAGCGGAAGACACCAGAATCAACACAAGACAATGATAACAGAGCCTATAGCTCTGATACCATGTAAAAAAGTATGAATCTATGCTAATATAACCAACAAACACAAACTCATGAACAAACACAAGAACAGAGATATAGCGACAGAAAACGGTGACAAAATCTTATTATTACCAACCCAAAAAGTTACCCAACCAAACCCTAGATCTCTACAATCATAGAGATCTTAATACGATACAAGGTTAGGGATCTTCTGATTATCAAGATCAGATGATCACCTAACTAAGGAAAAAATATAAAGAAATGAATAACGTACAGATGAAAACCCTAATCTAGACAGAGGATATAAGACGAATACAAGAGAAAATCTGAGCTAAAGAAACTCAAGAATAAAGTACACGAGTATATATAGCTGAAGTACATCGAAGCCATAGAAAGCACAATCGTACACAGCCTCCACCGTTGGATCATAAGCACACGGATCGTTCACATATGAACGACCAAGATTAATTCCAAGTGTTGGAGTTCCTTTCAGATATCTGAAAATTCTTTTGACTGCTATAAGGTGTGATTCCCTTGGTGCTGATTGATATCTAGCACAGACACATGTTGAAAACATAATATCTGGTCTAGAAGCAGTTAAGTATAAAAGGGAACCTATCATGCATCTGTACATGGTTTGATCAACCTGTTTTCCTTGATCATCAGGTTCAACTTGTGTGATTGGTGTCATGGGAGTGGAACATGATTTACAGTCATTTAAAGAAAATTTGTTCAATAATTCTTTAACATATTTTGATTGATGTATAAAAGTTCCATTTGTTTGTTGCTTGATCTGCAGTCCTAGAAAGTACTGCAGTTCTCCCATGGTACTCATCTCAAATTTTGATTGCATGAGTTTCTTAAAATCATCACACAGTTTTGTGTTTGTTGAACCAAAAATGATATCATCAACATAAATTTGAACAAGTAAGACATGATTTCCAACATGTTTAATGAAAAGAGTTTTATCAATGGCACCTCTTGTAAAGTTATTTTTGAGTAAAAAGGTGGAGAGTGTATCATACCAGGCTCTTGGAGCCTGTTTGAGCCCATAAAGAGCTTTGTCCAGTCTGTACACCCACTCAGGATGAGAAGGATCCTCAAACCCAGGTGGCTGACAGACATACACCTCCTCTTTTATTTTTCCATACAAAAATGCACTTTTCACATCCATTTGATAAACTTTAATTTTGTTGGAAATGGCATAGGCCAGAAATAACCTGATGGCCTCAAGCCTTGCAACTGGAGCAAAGGTTTCATCATAGTCAATTCCCTCTTCTTGAGAGTACCCTTGAACTACCAGTCTTGCCTTGTTCTTGATTATCATACCAGCTTCATCTTGTTTGTTCCTGAAAACCCATCTTGTGCCAATTGGTTGCTTGTTTGGAGGTAAGGGACAGATTTCCCAGACCTGTTGCTTGTTGAACTGAAGCAGTTCATCTTGCATAGCTTGCACCCAATTATTGTCTTTGAGGGCTTCCTGGTACTTCTTTGGTTCCAACTGTGAAATAAAGGCTGAAAATAGGCAAAAGTTGGAGAGCTGGTTTCTGGTAAGAACACCTGAAGCTATATCACCCATGACTTGATCAAGTGGATGATCTCTGTGTTCAATCAGTTGTTGTAAACCACTGACAAGTGTAGGTGGCTCTTGTTCTTCAAACAAACTACTGAGGTCTATAATATCTGGTTCAGCAGTTTTAGATTCTTCAGTAGTTGCAGGTGCTGAAGCAGATGTTTGAGTTTGGCCTTCAGTATTTGTTTGATCAGAAGTTTGTGAAACTTCTGATGGTGTTGAAGTTGACTTAATGACTGTTTGAGGAGTCCATGGTGTAGGATCCTCATCTTCAAACCTTTGATCACCATAATAAGTAGGTTTGGAAGAAGTAACAGTCTTTTCAGGTCCAAAGTGAAAGTTGTCAAGGTCAAAGAGTTCAGCAGGATGTGCTGGAATAAGAGTGTGTTTTGACTCATTGAACTTGACATTCAATGATTCTTCTACTATCCTGGTGTGAGAATTAAAAACCTTGTAGGCTTTTCTAGTTGAAGAGTAACCAAGAAAGTAACCTGAGTCAACTTTGGCAGCAAACTTTGAAATAGATTCCTTGATGTTCAAGATGAAACATTGACACCCAAAAGCCCTGAAAAAGGAGATAAGGGGCTTCATGCCATGAAGAACTTCATAGGCAGTCTTGGAGTGTCTCTTGACCACAAGAACTCTATTCTGAACATAACATGATGTGTTAACTGCTTCTGCCCAAAAGTACAAGGGCAGTCCAGAATCAGCTAACATTGTTCTTGCTCCTTCTATCAATGTTCTGTTCTTCCTTTCTACTACACCATTTTGTTCAGGAGTTCTGGGAACACTGTATTGTCTAATAATCCCTTTAGACAAACAGAATTCATCCAGAGTTTTGTTCCTGAACTCTGTCCCATTGTCACTTCTAATGGTTTTGACAGATAGAGAATATTGTTTCTCTACTTGTAGAATGAAGAACTTGATGATTTCAGCAGCCTCATCCTTGGAGAATAAGAAGAATACCCATGTGAATCTTGAGTAGTCATCAATGATGACTAAGCAGTACTTCTTCTTACCAAGGCTCATAATCTTGACAGGTCCGAATAAGTCCATATGGAGTAGTTGAAGACATGCAGTTGTTTTTTATTCTTCAATAGACTTATAGGAGGACTTATGCTGTTTTCCCTTTAAACAGGATACACAGTGTTCTTGACACTGGTATACTTTCAAAGGTAGACCTCTGACCAAGCCCATTTTTGTGACTTTATTTATGGTTTTAAAGTTCACATGGCCAAGTCTCCTGTGCCAGAGATCTGTTTCTGAAGTTGATGCCCTTGAGAAGAAACAGGCAGTGTTGTTCAATACTTTGTCTTTCTCAATGTCCACTGCATAGACATTGCCACATCTTTTGGCAATCAGCAAAGTATGATCTTCAATGATCTTCTCTATCAACTTCTGGCCTTCTGGTGAGATGATCTTGCATGCTGTCTTTGTGAAAAAGGAAGAATATCCTTTATCACACATTTGTGACACACTCAGCAAGTTGTATTCAAGGTTTTCCACCAGATTGACCTTGTCAAACTGTATTTTGCCAGAGGAGACATTGCCATGTCCTAGCACATATCCCTTAGCATTGTTCCCAAAGGATACAGATCCTTCTCTTTGGCTGATAAAGTTGTTTATCAGGTATCTGCATCCAGTCATGTGCATAGAGCCTCCACTATCAACATACCATATGCTATTTAAGCCCCTGGATACTCTCTGCACATAAAAGCAAATTAGTTAGATCTAGGAACCCAAGCCTGTTTGGCTTTGGGTTTGCTCTTGAGAACAGTTACAGTTTGTTCTTGACCAGGTTGAGAAATCCATGTCTTTTTGGCAATGGATTTTTCATTAAGAACCATGGTGGTATCTTTTTCAGGACCACCATCAACCTTGGTCATCAGTAGTTGTACCATGTTTATTAGATTTTGTATCTCAGCAGTTTGTGAAACTGCTGATGATCCAGGTCTAACTACTGACAAAGAATTTTGAGAAAAAGATTTTGGTTGAGATTTTATCTTTTTCTGAGAAAAGGTGTTTTCAGGTTGTTGTTTCTTGGGTTTAAAGATTCTTTCATAATCATTTCTGATTTGATTTCCCACAACCTGTTGTTTAAATTTTTGATTGAACTGAATTCCTTTTCTGTATCTACAAAATTCAGTTTTGTGGTTGAACAGACCACAAATTTCACACTCTTTTGCCTTTTGTTTTTGATCTAAAGGCAAATTTCTGACATTTGTGAAGAGATTTTGCTCATCAGTAGTTTTCAGGGTCTCAACTCCTGATGTAGATGAAACTACTGATGGCTTGTTGTCAGATTTTGTTAATACTTTTGAAGTACTTTCTTTAAAAATGCCAGGATTTCTGTTTAGAAAGTTTTCATGGAAAGATGTGCATTCTTTCCCTTCAGAAGTTTCATTTGAAACAATTCTTCTCCCATCTTCAGTAGTTTTGGGAGAAAAATCTGTTGGTGTTTCAACATGATGGTATCCTATGCCAAACTTAACATTTGAAGCACTTTGTTTGTTTAGCAATAATTGATACCCCTTACAAGATTCCACCCATTTTTCACATGTGATCCTGGTGTCAGCAAGCTCTTGTCTGACATCTCCCAGGTCATTTAGCATGATTTTAATTTGTGCTTGGGTTTCAATAGCTGAGTCAGTTAATTTAGAAACTTCTTTTGTTTTAGCACACAGTTTTCTTTTTAAATCACATTTTATCTGTGTGTATTTTCTTTCTAAATCATTGGCTTTACCTTGTAAGTGCAGATTTGTCTCTCTTATGAGAGCAAAAGTTTCTTTGCAAGAATTTGAGCAAAGTTTTGTCAAAGATTCTTTTGATACCTGTGACAATGCAGATTTTGAAGGCTGTGGAGGATGTTGAGCAGCTGGAAAGGGAGGGATTGATTGTTGGCTTTGTTGAGAGGGTTGTTGAGGCTGTGGAGGATGTTGAGCAGCTGGAAAGGGAGGGATTGATTGTTGGCTCTGCATCTGTTGAGCAGGCACTTGAACATATTGTACTTGTGGCATGTATTGCTGTTGAGGAGCTTGTGCCTGTACAAAATGAGCACTCCCTTGAGTTCCATTATTCCTATTATAATTGGGGTTATAGTTATTTCCAGATTGTGATTGGTTAAAGCTAGAGCTTCTACACTCTCTAGCAAAGTGTCCCAACTTCTGACACTTGTGACATCTTAATTTAGATTTGTCAAAACCAATTTTTGTATTACTGGTCAATCCTGGAAATTTCCTTCCTGACCTTTTATAAAACTTGTTAGTTTTAATGCTTAGCATGGCCAGTTGGTGTAATATGTCCATTTCTTCTAAGTCATCACTGCTAAAGTTTTTCAAATCATCCATGATAAAACATAGATTATCAGCAGTTTGACTTTGGTCATTATTGTCATAACCTGGGAAAGATCTTTCTGATGAGATCCCAGTGGTTATGTCAATATTGTCATAAGATCCATAGGAACAAGTTGGTGAATCTTGTCCCAAAAGTGCTGTACTACCTGGTAGGTAGTCATCAGCAGTTTTACCAGATGATTGTAATTTCTTCTTTTGATCAATTTCTCTCTCAAAAGTAAGTAATCTCCCATGGAGTTTTGTAAGAGTGAGGGAGCTAAAATCTGGTGAGGATCTTAAAACAATGGAGTATGTTTCCCATTTGTCTGGTAAAGACCTTAAAAATCTATGTAGCATAGACACTGTTGTATAGGTCTGACCATTTAACTTTAGCTCAGATATTAATGAGGAGAATCTTTCAAATTGTTGTGTTAAAGTTTCCCCATTAATATGAGCAAATGTTTCATATTGTTGAGCTAAAATCTCTCTGGTGTTGGCAATCACCTCTTCAGTTCCTCCAAACTGTTCTTTAAGACAATCCCAGAGTTCTTTGGCACTTTCACAATGTAAAAGGCCAGAGTATATTTCATTTGGGAGAGCCATTGCCAACATAGAGAATGCTTTTGCATCTAGCTCAAGTTTTAGGAAATCATCATCTGTATATTCTTTAGGGTCCTTAGGGACCTTAACATTAGTTTCAAGATTAACATTTACTGGTTTGTGAGGACCATATATCACAGATCTCCAACAACCTGTGTTGGTTTGTGACAAGGTATGTGCCATTCTCTTTTGCCATATGTTGTACTCATTTCTCACAAGCATGGCAGGTTTGGTGGCAGAACCAGTATTATGTGGATCCATTTTAAAGAGTATAGATTTGTCAGATGACTCTTTTAAGTGATGGATGTTGATAAAAAGTGAACTTTTGATCTTTTTATTGAGTATCAATAAGAGCTTTGTGTCTGATTCTCAATTTGTTAGATTGATATGTGATCAGATAAACCAATGCTCTGATACCAATTGTTGGGATCAGTTTGCTCTTTTTGCTAAGTAAGAACTTGCTATCTTGACACTTAAGTGTTTAGCAAGCCTTTGTAAATCAGATTATAAGCACAGCGGAATGTATAAGTTAAAGCAACACTTTTTATACTAAGGAAGAGTTATTACTCCCCCTTGATGATTGAAACTAATAAATGACAAGTATTTATTATGAATCCAAGCAGTAAATGAGAATTAGATACTTAGACAGATTCACAATAAATACAGAAATGGAATAGAACAGTTGAGAGTGTTTGAAGGTTTTTTCTATTAAAATCAATGTCTAAAACAGGAGGTTGAAGCCTCCTATTTATAGACGTTTACATACATGTATCTTGCCCAAAAAGCAAGTACAGAAACAACAGAAACAAGTTGCACAAGTTGCAACATTGAAACTAACAAATACAGCTAAAAGTAATAATAAACAATAAACTACTGATGCAAAAGGCGGTGGAAAATATCTGATGCTAAGTGCTGATGAATGACAAACTACTGATGAGTAGTTTGTCTTCAGTACTTCTGAAGTGAACTTGTCTGGTTTGGACTTCAGAACTTCTGATGAAGTTTCTTCTTCAGCACTTCTCTTATCTTCTCTTCAGCAGTTCTTTGTTTTCTTTTCAGTACTTCTATACTTAGCCAAAATGACAGAAGTGAATTAGACTAAGGTTTCCAAAAGTGGTTTCACCAATCCTCTTTGTCCTAACAATAGCTGTGCGGATTTGCCAGATTCACCACCCATTAACATCCAAAGCATCAATTGTGTCGCCCAGTTTAAACTGATAAGCCTGTTGAGTTATAGGTGTAGCGGGTCTTATGCACAACGCATCTACCTCTTCTTCAACAAGTTCAGGCCTATCACTCGATTTTGGTGTTTGATATTTTACCAAGTACTTCTGCTTGAAACAGAACATAGAATTACCGCAGGGCACATCGTACTCAAAAACCTTCATGTTCCATGTGGTATCTCTACATTCAATCCGCATAAAAGATCCATCGTTAATGTTCTCCCACCCGTTTGTAACTTCATTTTTCGAAGTCTATTAAATTCAGCCAATGTTGTTCCCTGCAACACAAATAATTAAACAAGAAATGGTCAATTTTGGGTTTAATATATCTCTAATGCGCCATGGGTAAAACTAAAAGGAAAAGAAAATATTTACCAAGAGATAAAACTAAGTCAAACATAGGATTGACAATGGGTCAGGTATGAGGAGTTTTGGTAATCCCGGTTCATACCCGATCATATTACCATACTCTATATGGTGATACCCGTTGGGTACCCACTACTCAATGCACATCAGATTCTATGTGCATAACCAGTTTATGATCTTTTGTTATTAAAATTGCCATAGCTAGGATGCCCATTACCCAAACCCAACCTGAACGTCACCTTAAAAATAAACTTCAAACATCAAATACTCAACTACACTTCTAACAAATCTTTAGCGTTCATAATTTCAAGTTCTAACATATTAGTAATATGAGTAAACACATTCAGGCATCACCGAATCCCATACCTGTCCCAAACTAACAAAAAGTTCTAACACTAATTCCATAACCGAGTAGTCAAACGGGTCAAAACCTGCCATAATATGTAGATCCATTACATATTTTTAATAGTATTTTTTAATCATATCCAATAAATTAATTGTTTATAGACCCTAGAAGTTATGGCATAGTAGTGTTCGCAGAGTAAACCAACCTAACCCGGACCTCTTTTGGTTCACACTAAAAGTTAATACTCTCACTTGTTACCCATCCTGCCCCTACCAATTCTGACAGGAATGTAAAACGTACTAAAGAAGAAGCAACCTACTTTCCATTGATCAATTCTTGACGAGCTCATCAGTTTCAAAACAAAAATATAAAACATATGTATATTTGATAAAATTCTTGTGGAGACAAAATAAAAATAGGTTATATTTGGTGTGATTTTCATAATTCATAGAACAAAGAAGTATATACCTTTATGGACATTTCATCTACTGAATACTTGATGTGTTAATTCTGACCTACAAAAACAATAGCATTATCTAAAATGAACAAGTCATTTTTTTCTTTCATAAATTCTATCATCTTTTTAGCCTTTTCTCCTCTACAAGAAAATCAACTGCACGCTCAACACTTTGTCCGCTCATACGTAATGCCCTTTTAGCAGCAAGTTCTCCATACCCCATCCCCATTAAAATTAATAGTTCTTCATCTGGAACCTGAAGCTGAAATTAAACAAAATATTATGTATTATAACCCAAAAGAAATCCATAAAATAAAGTCAAAATGAAAGAAGCTACCTGCAAGTATCTACTCCTAGCGCTATTCAGTTATCTCTTTGCCTTTTCAAGGTCATCACTATGGTATGCCACTATACCTTCCAGTAATTCCAATCTCAAGTGTCTACATTACAAAACAAGTGTCATATATAGATACATATAAAATTACATGCATGATGAGGCTTCTTACAAAGCAAGTTCAGGATGACCATTCCCATGAAGAAGTCTAAGAAGGGTAGATTCTTTCCCGTGAGATCGTTCGATTCCTTTCCGGGCTTCTTCAAGGCGCTTTCCAGCTACAGACAGTTTACTGATGTCTTTGAGCATAAAATAACACCAAACCATATCTATTTGAAGTATTGGTACATTGTCAATTGGCTGGAAAAAAGAAACAAGAGATGTAAAAACATAAGTCCACTACAATATACGACAAATTATGGCATTGTTAACATAAATAGTTGACGGAAAGATGTAAAAATATAAGTCCACAACATTATATGACAAATTAAGGCATTGTTAACGTAAACAGTTGACGGGAAAATCATAAAAGAGTAATGGTCGGTTTACCTTAACAACACTGGAATCGCATAGTGAGAATGCCTCCTGAAAAACAGTCACTTGGCTTATTAGTTATTACCAGACGGTCCATACGTTTTAATTGTCTTGATCATTCAATGATTTCATTTTGTGAGTCCCACGATATTGTACAAAATAACACATAATGAATACAAATACACAAAGATGTCAAAACTCAAAACTAATTACTAACCTCTCCAATAGTTAAAACTTCCAAGGCATCTTCATACTTTTTGACCAACCGTTTCACTTATCCATGAAACATAAGCCCCATCATTAGTGCCCTGCAATTTATCACTCATTTCAGACTTAATAAACAGCACCCAACCCCTTAATCCAATAACTTAACCACAAATTAAATAAGTAATCATACCGCTGATCGTCTTCGGTTTCCAGCTTCACTTTCTCCCCACTTTGATTCTCCAATTCAAGATTAAAATCCTCAACTGGCAATGATCCATCAGCATGTCTTTTAGCCAGAAAAGTTGCAGCAGCCCTGCAAATATCAACACAAACTCATCATCAAAACCCTTTTCTGATACAACTTATGGTCATCTTTATGCCTTTTTAATAACTCAAAAAGTCAACACAACCAAAGTTTAATTCCAACAAGTGATCTAAATCAAAATAAAAAATATTTAATCTGATCCTTAAAAAAACCTATTTCAAAAAATGTAAACAAAAAGATGATCAAAACATAAAAACATACAAACTTTAATTTTTAGGCCTTGTTAATAAGTCAAAAAGTCAACAAGACTAAATATTATATCCAATACATGATCTAAATCAAAAAATGATTCAAACCCACATAATATTACATAAACTCATCAATAATTAACAGCACAAAGATGGTCAAAACATAAAAAAGATTCAAACCCACATAATATTACACAAACCTCATCAACCCGGTTGGTTGCGGCGGATTAAAGCCCTAATTAGCACTTGACTGAGCTTCCATCTGAACCACCATTGCCTTACAGTTATATTATAAACCTAAAATTCGCATGAGTATTGGTTGGGTGAAATGGAAACGCACCTCTTCTCAATTAATCATTCAATCACCATACACATGTCTTGCTTTATAATACGAAGTAGCAAAAAAAAAAAAAGAAATGATTCAATTGCCAAGGATTCATTTCATTCATTCAATGGATTCAATTGCTTCGTTTAATTGGCATTCATAAGGGACTTTTCAGTTTTGAGGCTTATGAGTTATGAAAAGAACGTCATGGTTGTGGGGGTAGGGAGGGAAATTATGGGTAGTATTGTAAACTTGTTTTGATATTGTAATGGAGGTGGTGAGTGAAATGTCTAAACTACCCCTTAAGTGTCTTAATTGTCCTAACTATTCCTATAATACCCTTATGAAATAAGCTTTATTCTCTTATACTTGTTGCTTTAAAAATTGTACCCATGTCAAAATTCCAATGTGGTACATCACTCCTTCTTTATAATGTATTAGCGTATTCGACCCGCGCGTTGCTGCGGGGACACGATGAGTGTTCGATTCGGTACCGACAAACACTATAGTAATAATCGTAGTATGACAGACGATATCCACAAGTGTATGGTTGGTTGTTTTTCTAACCGTCATAGGCAATGTGTTTGTTATTTTAAAAAGTCTAAACAATCAAATTAGATTAAAAATATTATATCCTATTTGTTACTTTTCATAAAGAATAAGTTCGTTAAATCTTATATCATATTTGTCTTGATTTGAAATCACAATAATTCTATCTCTAACCATTAAAAGTATGCCTTAACTTTCTAGAGTGTATTTGAAATCACATTTATTTTATCTTTAATCAATCAAATTTATTATAAGTTTTCTAGAGTATATTTTAATCAACTCTTATAGCTTTCGAAATTAATTTTATTGCCAATATTTACATTGCTATTTATATAACATAAATTGTGTTAGTCTTAAAACTTGGTCCAATTTAATTAATGGATCACTCATAACAAATGTATCAACAGTAACAATGTTACTAACATAAAATAATTATTACATTTTATTCATATAAAATGGTAGAAATGTAATAGAAAAACTAAATTACAACTGCTTGACATACGCTAGCCAAGCTTCAACATTGAAGCACTTACAAAGACACTTAGTACTTTATGAGGAAGTAAAAATAGAGTAATTTATTGTACAGTATAGTAATATACACACAACAAAACCATTACATGTGTATAAGTTACATTTTTTTATTTGTGTAAAGTCACTCCTACTTGATTGTAACATACTAATATGTTCACATGAAACGCTTTTTAAACAATTGATGTCATTTTGTTAGATCATTTTCTTACCAAAGCCTACTTTTTGTCCAGTCCTGTAAAACAAAGTTGAAATATACGTCAAGAAATTTATGACACTTAGCCATTGTTGTAGCCAAGCTTTAGTTAGAGGTTTAATTCCTACCCATTAGTCAAATTAGGCATTAGTAATATCAAATAAAAGAATCTTACAAACCTAAAATTTTTAACATCGAATCTACAGCCTCCTTGAAAGAAATACAATCCCTCTGAAACAAAATTTGGACCATAAAATGAGTATGGGTCGAAACGGGTAGGCATTTTAAAGATTCATATTAAAAGATCCACTTGTAAATGCTAAAATTACCTAACTCAATCATAAAGTTCATCCTCATCTTCTCCACCTTGTATTATGTTGTTCAAAATATGTGTTGCTTTCCATATCTATCAAGTATTCCTTTTAACCCCAATTGAGCTGTCAAAATAAAAAAAGATGGAAAATGGCTCGAAACACAAACAATTTACCATCCATTAATTGTTATTCTACAACATAGAAGTTTATTATAAGAATTGACGGTAATAAAGTCATAACCATATTTATAACTGTTTAAATTCCAGATTAACCAATTTGTATGTTACAAACCAAAATGTCACATCTTTTTAAGCGTTCTGTTGTTTATTGACTGGCTATTGACACATAAAAGAATTTTGAAACACGTATTTGTAAGTTAAGCTTAACAAACAGGAGATAATAATTACTAATAATAATTGTGTTTGTCCAACACACATCGTACCTTAAATACCCATTGTATTGAATAACCATCTATATACATTATAGATACACAAAACTTGTTTTATAGTGCCAGAATACAAGCAATCAATTATATAAACATAAGCCAAAAGTGGTGTGTATAAGAGAAATCAAATAGTTTTTACCTTGTGGGTTTCTTGGTTGCCTCTAAAGTTATTGCTTCTGCGCTGCCCCCATAACAACCGAAACACAAAATAGATGGTTGAATTAATTAAAAAAAAGCAAATAGAACAACATTAGATTAAGCCTAATTAATTAAGAAAAAGTGCAAGTTAGGTCTGTGTGAACGTAAAAAATGACTTCCATTATGTTTATTTTCATTCTATATGGTTGTGGAATGATTTTAAATTGGTAGATCTCCTGTCCTAAAAGAACGATGACATCTTTATGCATTGCTTTGAAAGATCAATTACAGTTGTTATAATAGCAAATCAATCAAATACTATATCTATACCATATTTTAATTTCATATTTCATTCTTTGTGGCTCAAATGGGTATGCAACTGCAATTCAGAAAAAAAAAATCACATAACTTCTAACATTTTATTTCTAAGGTATCAAGAATTTAAGAAACATCCAACACATTTGATTATCCGACTTCACGAAAGAAACAACAAAACATAAAGGAACATTACGCACTTAATATTATTTGATTATTACCAATCTTAACCCCAAGTTTCCAAGCACTCATAGTTTCTCCTTTAACTTCACAAATAAAAACACCAAATAAAGTCAAAATTAATTTTTAAAACAAATGAATTCACATACAATAGTTATTATAGATTCAAGATTTAGGGTTTCCACATTGTCAAATACCAAGAAACTAATCAACTATTCAAGTGTTTTAAGTGTACCTAAATTAGAATCTTCAATAAGCTCAGAGCCTAAGAACATATTCATTGCCATTAGCAGGACTATTTAAGTCATCTTCACACAAATGATGACGACGAACAACCCCATTTTTGTGTAGCTCCTACAAAATCAAACAAAAGAGATCCACATTCATCAAGCTTTAAAAAGATGAAAGAGAAGAAATTGATTCATGCCCTTTCTTATTCATATTAAATTGCTCCCATTAGTTACAATTAATCATTATTAATAGTATTTATGAACAATAGTTATATCTTGGGAGGAGTATAAACTATGTATTAGAGACATATACAATTGGCATTATATGTTGTACATCAAGGGCATAAAGGGAAGGAAATGACCAAAAAAAATAGAGATTTATAAAGGGCCTTTCAACTACCATCTTAAAATTTTAATGAAATTACATTTGTGGACATCTTTGGTCCTTAATAAGGTAAAAAAATAAAGGTAATAGAGATAGAGATAATAATAATAATAATAATAATAATAATAATAATAATAATAACTGAAAAATGTAACTAAACAAAATAGAAATACGATTAGTGTATGTTTACTGTGTGCTTTGTCATTCAGGAAACCAGAAGTTGTAAAATAAGTTTTAATTTATTTGTCTAACTTCACTGAAGAAAGAATATAACGAGGAGAGCGTGTTATAATAATAATAATAATAATAATAATAATAATAATATAGATGGGTACATAGTTTCATTCTTCATCGCTTGCTTCGATTGAGTTTTAATTTATTTTTATGACTTCACTGAAGAAAGAATATGACGGGGAGAGGGTGTTATAATAATAATAATAATATTATAGATATAGATGTGTACATAGTTTCATTCTCCATCGCTTGTTTCGATTATGTTGACATAAATGATTTGTTTTAGTTTGATTATATGTTTTGAAGTAATACTACCTCTTCGTTTCCTTCCAATAAAAACATTAAAAACAATTTTTAAAGACAATTCAATGGATAATCTATTAGTATGGTCATGGGGGTAAGATTGGAATAGAATTTTAAATTGTGAGTGAGATGATAATGGTAAAATTACAAACATACCCTCTTAAGTGTCTTAATTGTCACAACTATGCCCATAATACCCTTAAATTTCTTGCTTAAATGTGTTGTAAATGTTGCTTCTTAAGTTGTACGGAAATGAAAATTACTCCGACGGTTGGGTTTCTGTATTTAACCTCAAGAACGGTTTAGTTCATCAATTTTAGTTAGGTTTCATCATTGATTATTGGCGATTGAATGATCCTAAAGAGTTCAGCTGAGCACAGCAGGGGCATGGATGGAACACTTTTTTGTGATTGCAAAGGAGGAGATGTGTGAAATGTCTACATTAGCCCTATAAGTGTCTTAATTGTCACAATTCTCCCCATAATACCCTTAAATTTCTTGCTTAAATATGTTGTACATGCTGCTTCTTAAGTTGTACGGAAATGAAAATTACTATGTTAGCCATCACTCCTCCTTAATAAGATAATTATAGAATTATAGATTATAGATTATAGATAGATTATCGACCACTAGCTAAGGCATGCCGCATGCATAACCAACCCGAGATAGAATAGATTGTAAATATAATCAAACGCTCATGGTGCGATGATTAAAGACAAAACTCATTTATATGGATATATACTAAATTTATGAGACCATTTTAAGAAATTCAACATATGCATGGATCTTTCACTAGAGTTTTCAAAATATGCCCTTGTTATCCACCTTTCAAGTTTTAACAACATATATAATGGCTCCTCTAAGACAAATTAGGGGTAATTTCATATATATATCTTGCAAGCTTTGAGGTAGACATATGAAATTGCCTCAATAAATTATATTAGGAGTAGCTCCCCTCCCATATATATTTTTGGGATTAATTGTTCAGATGAAGAAGTCAATCAAATGGCTGATTTATGTGGTTGTAATAAAGGGGTTCTTCCTTTCGAATACCTTGGAATAAAAGTTGGCGCTAACATGAATAGAGTGCGAAATTGGGATATGGTGATCAGCAAGTGCAAATCTAGGCTCAAGTTATGGAAGGCGAAGTATCTTTCTATGGGTGGCCGCCTTACACTAATCAAATCCGTTTTATCTAGCTTACCGTTATATTACTTCTCTTTGTATAAGGCTCCGGTGAAGGTTATTGATAGTTTGGAAATTATTATGAAGCGTTTCTTGTGGGCGGGAGATGATAATGTGCGGAAGATTCATTGGGTAGCTTGGGAGGTTGTAACGACTCCTAAGAAAAATGGTGGGTTGGGGGTGGCGAATTTATTAGAGGTGAATTTGGCTTTGCTCGCTAAATGGGTTTGGAGATATCGAGTGGAGTCGCATTGCTTATGGACGAAGATTATTAACAGCTGCCACCGGAGTAATAAAGGGTGGCATATCCTTCCTTGTAATAAATCTTTATCTGGAGGGTGGATAGCTCTTGTTTCAAGTATAGAGAAAATGGAGCTGCAAAGGAACTTGATTAACAGTCGTCTTAAAGGTGTGGCTGGCAATGGGAGGATGATCCGTTTTTGGCTGGATAATTGGTGCGGGACGGCTCCGTTTAAAGAGGCGTTTCCTAATCTCTTTCGTTTGGCAGCTGACAAACAAGAGTTAGTCGCTGCAGTCTATAGCAGTGGCTCGAATATTCTGAATTGCAGATGGAATCGAACAGCTTTCTCGGACCTTGAATGCCAAGAACTTGAGATGCTGATGTTAGCTTTGCAGACTGTTCAGATAGGCGATGCGGCCGATTCATGGAAATGGATGTCCAATTCCTTGGGATGCTTCACAGTGGCTGAATTTCGGAAGCTATTGATGCAGCAGCGGATTTCTAGCAGGTTTGTTCATATGTCTTGGATCTCTTGGGTCCCGTTAAAGGTTAAAGTCTTCAATTGGCGTTTAGAGATGGATAGAATTCCCACACGGGTTGCACTCCGAAGAAGACGAATTAATATCTCTGAAATGAATTGTATTTTTTGTGATTCGCCGGAAGAGTCGGCTTTGCATTTGTTCACAGGATGCTTTTGGTCTTTTGGCGTTTGGTCGGTGATATGGTCGTGGTGTAAGCTTGGGCCCGTTTTAGCTTTCGATATTAAAAATTTATTGCTTGTTGGAAAAGAGAACCGTAACAAGGAAGCTCGTAAGATCATTCAAGGGATCATTTTGGTGACTAATTGGGCTATTTGGATTGCTAGGAATGACAAGATTTTTAATAAAAAGGAAGCTAAAGTTATTGAAGCCGTAGCCAAAGTTAAGTCGGTATCTTTCCTTTGGTTTAAAGCTAGATCTAAATATAAGAATGTGGTGTGGAAACATTGGTCGAAATTCCCTATGTATATGTTGTAATCCCTTGTTTGCTCCGGTCCTTGCTTTAAGGTCCGTGTGCGTGTTTTAATGAAGTTCACCTTTCAAATATATATATATATATATATATATATATATATATATAGGGGAAGGATAAATTGAAAACCCTCTTGAGTTGAGAAAACCTTGGAAACCCATGTAAAAAATCAATTTTTTTTTTTTGAAAAAAAATAACCAATGTAAAATACATGTTTTTAAGCATTTTGGGCCAAAAAAATATAAAAAGCGCCGAAGGGATTTTTTTTAAAAAAATAAACAAAGTTGCTAAAAAAACATATGTTTTCAGCTATTTGCTGTTTTTTAACAGGTGTAAACATGTGTTTTCGCAGCTTTGTTTATTTTTTTAAAAAAATTCCCTTCGGCGCTTTTTTTATTTTTTTTGGCCCAAAACACTTAAAAACATGTATTTTACATTGGTTATTTTTTTCAAAAAAAAATAACAATTTTTTACATGGGTTTCCAAGGTTTTCTCAACTCAAGAGGGTTTTCATTTTATAATTGGCCTATATATATATATATATATATATATATATATATATATATATATATATATATATATATATATATAAACTTATGCACATTCAATAATGAAAGGGGTATTGTACTAAAATAACGACACAATTTAGTTTGGCATGTATTTAATTTTCAATAAAAAATAATTATATAACAAATTAAATTAGAGAAATTAAAGTGATTTTATACATTTTGTGCCTCATTTCTTTATCTCCCATTCTCATAATATAGTTCTTCACTAAATTATCAATTAAGGCTGAAGATGTGGATAGAAAAAGGCTTCCTAGAATAAGAGGTGTATATATATTTATCCTCTTCAACATCCAAAACAATAAAATATATGTTAATGCGAAAAATAAGTCTACAAGTTTTCAATAATTCCTTATTTTTAATCGTGCTATCAACTTGCCTTATATGTATGTTAGTAAGTTCAAGAGGACCTAAACCTAACTTTTGTGCAACAAAAATAGCAATATAGCATATAACACTAATGCTAGCTAGCACCTAGTTAGGAAAATGTTTTAATGACCATTGACTTTATTTTACATCATATTTCTTATCATCATCTTGCATATTACATGTGATCTCCTGAGATTTTGCCATGTAGTACTAGGTGCTAGTTAGGGTTTGGCCAGAACTATAAGGCTCCTATATAACCAAATAATTGTAAGTACTATGTTTAAGTAAATAATAAATATTGATTATTATGATTTGGTAATCAACCTCGATCGAGCTACATGTTCAAACACATTCTATAATATTTGGCATTTAAAAAAAAAATAACTAGTGGACATATTTAATACATGTATTTAGTAACATGAAACTTGAACATGTATTATGTATACTATTTAAAGGTTGGCTTTTACCGATAGATCTACTAAAGAAGAATTGAAAGACAACTCAAAATCCAAAAATTAAAAAAAAAAAAAAAATTATAGTAGTAATGGTTTTTAAATATCCATAAGTGATATCTTGAAATCACATATGGACCTCCTTTGAAAAAATTAAGAACACTAAGAAAAACAAAAAAGAAATTTAAACTTTGTAACACTCTTCGAAAACCCATAGGTTATCACATTGATTTGTATCATTACTAAAAGTATGTTTTTAGAATACATTGATAGCATTTGATTTGTATCATTCCTTAAAAATATATTCTTAATTAGAACACATAGATAGCATTTGATGTATTAAAATATAAATGTGCCCTGGCTTGCCAACCCATTAGGTTGGTGGTTTGGGGGCTTTTGGTAGAACATAAGTAAAAGTTAGTGGCTTGCCTCTATCCATTCATCTGAATTAATTAATCTTTTACTTCTAAAAAAGAATATATTATTTCAATTTGTTTATATGCTCTTTTTGCCTACCGAGTTTCCAATTATTTCAAAAAATTAGTTTAATATATTGCATAATATATATTCTAAAATTAATTGGAACAAAAAAACAATTAAATACATGCTAGCAAATCCAATACATGGTTTCTCATATCCACAAACTTGTAAAAGATTTTTTTAGCATATCACTACAGAGGCGGAGTTAGGATTTCAAGAAAAGGGGGGCTTAGATTAATGGAGTGGACTTTAAGGGGGGCTTGATACAATTTTATTGAATTTTAACCATAAAACTTAATTAAATTTGGGCAAAACTTAACTAAATTTAGGCCATTGGGGGAGGCTGGACACCCCTTGGTCCCCCCTCCCTCCGCCACTGCACTACAAGACGGTAGGATGTTTTACAATGTCTTTCGACATCGATCACTAGACTTACAGGTCTAGATTTGTTTTTAAAGAAAAAACACAAATGATTCATTCTTCAAACCAGACTCCCTTGGCAAGCTGCTAAAGGAGCCCAAATTTACAAAACTCCCAAGCTCCTAGAATTACTACCTGGACCGCCTAAATTTCCTTTAATTACATTATTCACCATTACATTTGACATCCAAAGTCCAAACCACTACTACATAGACACTATAGCGTTCATTTTCTGGATTGTAATGGAATTGGAATTGGATTTCACATGGGAACAAAATAAGGTATGGAATATACATTCCGATTCCGTCCGAATTTCATTCTATTCCGTAAGACGAACACTTTCAAAAGATTACAATAAAAAAATATAACGTATTTATATTTCTATAAATATATCTATATCACTTAAAGGAAAAAAAAAGCTAGCTATGTTGTCAGATGCTAAATCGTGGGGATTATTTTTTACTCACGAACCAAAACACTTTATTGACTAAACGCATTGTTAATTACTAATGATTGAAGTTCGGATAATATAGTAGGTTTGCAAGCAAGCACAAGCACAGAAGCACTCATTACTATCAACAACCCTTATAATATATGACCATCTTGATAGGACCATCTTGTGTTTTGATAAATAGTTTATTTGATTCAATAAATGACTAAATTATGGTATCCACTTTGACCGGCTATGAAAACAAGTTATATATGTTATGTTTCAAATTATGAGCTAGCTTTTATCCCACAAAAGATAGATTGTTATAAGACTCATCAGTGGAACGAGTGAGGGAGAGATAAATGTATTTCAAACATCATACATAGAATATACGAGTAGGGTTACTCTCGTCATGAAGTTTAATCTTCATGAACTAGCTCCAACTGTTTAACAGTAAAGTAAATTAATTTGTTTTGAAACTGGTGGGAAAAAATTAGCCAAATGTTGGTAAGAGAATAGTTGTCGGAAATTGTATCGGTAATACTTTCGCCAGAAACCAGATGAAAATACTTTGTCATGAAACTATTTGATTTGAAACTGGCCGGAAACCATTTTCTTGTAAATAATGTTTTTTTTTTTTTTGTAGGAAATTAGTCAATCAGAATTTGGTCAGAACTTTGTTGGAAATTTGGTAGGAAAATGGTCGGAAAATGTTCCTAACTTTTACCGACCAGTTTCCTAACAGTCTTATTATGACGAAATCTTTTTGTTGGAAATTCTTCGTAAATAAACGGTTCTATGATTTTCTGAAAAAAAAAATGGTATAGGAAAACACCCACTTTTCTAGTAGTGTGTGCGTTGTATGATATTTATAGGAAAGAGTTTTGGTAATGAGGTGCGTAGATGGTTAAAATATATTATGTACTTATGTTCACCAATGTGATTAGTAACATATATAATTTTGATCCTTGTGCACTATGGTCCGGTGGTATGTGGTCTATAAGTTCATTTCATGAGTGACGAGTTGGTTTTTTTTTCTTCCAATTAGTAGTACTTTCAATTAGCGTAACGTTAATTATGATGATTATTTTTATCCATTTTGAATCTTACTGTTTTAATTTTATCTATATACGTTTTCAACAATGAATAAGGTTATTTTCTTTGAGCTTCCTAACCAAATTCATTAAAAAAGAAAGAAAAATGTATAACAATCTCATAAAAACCTAAAATGCATGTCAAAGAAGATACTCATACAAGTTTGTGAAACTTGAAACATCACAAACCTTAACGGTGAAGGTTTGGCCTGTCGACGAATTTAAAGTTCTTTGAAACAAGAGACAAAAATATATAAAAAAAAAAAAAAAATATATCTTATTTATTAATTATTTCTTTTTTTCTAATACAATAAAATAAGTAAACTAAGAACACTAGATTTTTAAAACTTAAAAAAAAAAAAAAAAAAAAAAAATATCTTATTTATTAATTATTTCTTTTTTTCTAATACAATAAAATAAGTAAACTAAGAACACTAGATTTTTAAAACTTAAAGAATAAATAGTCACCGTCAAAATATTAATTTTAACTTTATTTTAATTAATATTAGTACCCCACTTCTTTGAAATGTTTTGTCACTTTTATTCTGCCCCTTATATATTATTTATATGTTTTGGGTGGAAAGAATACCCGAATTTGTTCCTTTGAGCATGGCAACTACCACGTATTTATTTATTTTTTTAAGAAATAATAATAATGAAATAAGTACCTAACTAATAAAAGATTGGTGTCGACAAAAATAATATATATACCTACTTAAGCACAATGCATGAACTATACGTTAAATTTTATTGGTACAATGATTGATCATCTTGCCCATAAAGGAATGGAGAGGCAGATAGCTTGGATATGTCATGTTACTTTTTTGTGTTTTATATTTGTGTTAATCTAAAATCACATAATACAAGCTGGTCTATATCACACACACATACGAGACAAAACTAAACACAAAAGGCCCGATAACCCACGGATTGAAATAGCCAGCAACCCGAACCGTTTGCATCGTATTAATTAGGCCATTCGGGTATGCATCGGATTTGATATCCTAAAACATTTGGTCTCGGGCACACTCCTGTGTTTGAAGCAACCGTCTCTGATGTTTCGAGTTTTGAGTATTCTCAGTCACATTTAGTTTATTTTACCATCTGTGGTCACGATTTAAAAAGAAAAATACACACGAACGTTAAACCAAGCCGGCGTTGGTGGTCTTTTTGTTGCAAAAATGCTTTCTAGGACAGTTGACTTTTCAACTTCAACAAGTTAATAAATAAAACACCAATAATTCATAATATTCCATGCATGCATGTGTAATTGTGAATTGAATTTGTACATAGTTAAATACGTAGAAATATAATATTCTTTACGAGTATTTTTCTTTCTATAATTTTTTTTTATCTTTAATAAAAATACTCCAAAAACCATACTTCATTTGTGTTATTTTATCTCACAAAGCTTTTAAGAGACTACTTTAAAATTTACACACTTGTATTTTCAGAGCTGTTTCTGAGAACTCTGGAGCCTTCGAGATCTTATTGCTGTGCAAATAGAAAAAATAGGTTTCTAATTGGGTATAAATGCCTAGTTGTTTAAAACATCATATTGGGTTAACTTGCTCTTACCATACAATTTGAATTGCTTAAGTTAGCATACAAAATCAGATTGGATCAATAACGATAACTAGAGGTAAGCAAATTATAAGCATTGGAAAATTTAAATGGTTGAATTGAGTTTCCATTATACTTTTTTTTTTTTTTTTTTTTTTTTTGTGATTCTCCAACTACACCGTTTGATATTAAATATGGTGGTGAATCTTGGTTGTTAGGCCCATTTGATATTAAATATGGTGGTGAATCTTGGTGGTTAGGCCCACCTAGTGGAATTTCAAACATGGAAAGACTCGAACTCGTGACACAAAGTAAATCAAAAGCATGCAACCCTTTGGGGTGCTTAACGGGTTGGGTTCGCGGGTTGGCAGGTCCAGCCCGACCCGAACCCGAAAAATTTACAAGAACTCGAACCCGACCCGAACCCAAAAATTGTGAAGTACATATGAACCCGAACCCGAACCGTTCAACCTGATTTTTTTTTATTTTTTTCGCAAACTAATGTATTAAAATTAAAATTTTACTACAAAAGACACAAACATATATAAAACATCTATGTTTTATTTATAAAATATCATACCAATTTTTATTTTAAGTTATAAGTGTAAAATAAAATACCTAACCAATTTAAGTTATAGTATAAAACATATTGTAAAAAAATAATATATGGTATAAATAGGTTAAACGGGTCAACCCGCCAACCTGCCCGGGTTGACCCGAACCTGACCCGAACCCATTTAGACTAAACCAAACCCGCTAATTTCGTGTTAGGTTCGGGTCGTGTCAGAAATTCACACCAAAGAATTTATATTTTGTGGCCCTCGAAAACTTTGGGCCCAGTGATGTGGCACACCCTTTGGGCCGTGCCTGTGTATGTAATGACAATTGATGAATCTTCAAAGTTCAACCCCATAAGAATGAATGTCTTTTCCATACACCTTGCCCTTGGTCACTTCATTTGTTTTTACCAACACAAATGTGACTACCGTAAATCGTTCAAGAAATCTTTATGTAAATGTTGCCCTCACAGAGACATTGGATTTCATCAAACAGAAAATGTAGTAAAAAATTCGCCTCAGATGTCGTAGGTTTAGCAGTGGCAGTTACAGTGATAATTCTAATCTAATGCAAAACAATTTAGCGACAAAACTACCTACGACTGACACCCAAAAGGGATTTGTATGATGAGTATGGCTAGTGTAACTGTAAGTAATGTTTTGTTTTGTAACATCTTAAATGGTAAAGCGCAGGGGCATAGCATTGTTGGGGCGGGAGGGGGCGGCCGACCCCCCCCCCCCCCGAATTTTCGTGCAGAAGTTCCGATTATATAGTATTCGTATAGAAAATTTTGGAAATATAGGGTTTCGACCCCCCGAAACTGGTTTTCGACCCCCTGAAACTAGTGACTTCCGACCCCCCGAACCTTCGGGTCAAGTTTCGCCACTGGTAAAGCGAAAAACTATAGTCACGTCACCACTTGCTCGGGTTACCTCTCTCAATAAAAGAAAACGTAACAACCCTTCTCAATTATCCGATATTGTTAGCCCCGCCCCTTCTTTAAAATAAATAGTATGTTGAATTTGTTAAAAACTTGAGGTATTAAAATTGTAGAATTACTAAAAATGTAATTGACCATTTGATGTTTCAAGTCAATCTTCTAGGTGAGTTTAAGATCAGGTAATGAACATAACAAGTAAATTTTAATCACGTAAGATCATAAAGGCGACTCGAACCCAATGGTTAGTGAGAAACAACTACCCAACAAATATGCAATTACCGTTACCCTACCCATCATCATCCCATCTGAAATATAATTAGTTTTTTTGGATCGGCTAAGGACATCACCTCGGTACCCCGATTTGAATCCCCTTTCCGCATCGTCCCTGAGGGCATAAGCCCTCCTTTCAACGTCAAGGGGTGTATTTTTGCTGGCCCTAGGATTCGAACCGTGTATCTCTCCCGGGCGGGAACCTCCCTAAGGAGTAAACCCTCCCACCTCTCCCCAACTGAGCAGAGGATACATGAACTCTTCACGTTTGTCAAAAATCATCTTCGGCAAGAAAGCAAAATTCTCGACCTTTAATTTATTTGAATCTGAAGAATTGCATACACCAACATAGGACACAAAACGATATCTTATATCATTCTCTGTAATTGGTAGAGATGAGCACCAAGGGCGGAATACAGAAAGATCAACATGAGGTATGAAAGTATCGCAGTCAATATTCGCATCGATTTCAGTCATGTGGATAGCTTTACAACCTGGACCATTCATGGCTTCCCTGTACCAAAAATACATTATTAATCAAAGATACACACAAACTCAAACATATAACATTTGACATCCTAACCAAAGATATGTTTTACCTTAATATCTGTCCCCCTCCTATCACGAACGCTTTATCTATCTCCAAAGAATAAGGAGAAGACGCTAATAGTTCCAAAGCAGAAGGAATGCTCCCACATGTAACAACATTCTCGGAACTAGCAACACTGCAAGTCGTCGACCGAGATAAGACAACATTAAGGCGACCAGAAAGTGGTCGATATTGAAGCGGAATACTATCCCACGTTTTTCGCCCCATAATAACAGCATTCTTTTTGGTGGGATCTGATGTACTCGTCGTTATCTTTTTGAAAAACTTAAGATCAGAAGGTAATTTCCATGGTAACTTGCCGTTTTTCCCAATTCCCATATCGCGAGTTGCAGCAACTACCACTTGGTAAGTCTTTTGAGAATCGGGGTGCGTGTTACCACCTGCCATAGTTGAAAACTCTCTGCAGTTTCTGCAACTTGGAAACAGGTACCGAGCCCCAAACACATGCGAAGAGGTTGAAATCACAGCATTAAAGTTGTGTTTATTGATGATCCTAGAGGAAAACATAACCAAGGAAGACTGCCAACAGTTGACCTAACGTCGAATACCTGTGGATATGAATTAAAGTTTCAATTTAAAGTTCATGACGAAGGTGTTTACACTTACTGCAAATAAGATGCACACGATGTGACCGACCATTAGAACTTCAGAAGAGAAATTTCATGTTTGTCTCATAAAATCACTTTATTTAATTACAATGCGCACTGTTCATAATACAAATATTCAAAAAAAACAAACATACTCGTATTTGGACTAATTAAAAGAAAGAAAACATGGCATAAAGGTCTAAAACGTCAAACAAGCATAACTTGGGGTAGGAATGGAGTTATGAGACCGATAACCAGTGGATGGAAATGTCTCGTCGAGCCGACCATTTAGCGAACAACCTACGGCGGTTTGGTCCAACAGTCAGACAACAATTTCACCAATTAGGGTTCCAGTTTCTTCAACCAAGATTTCTTCCCAAATTTTGCAATTTTCAGTCATTTCCTTTTTAGCCTAAAACGTGTAAATCACTAATCGCCATAACCTGAGCGCCTATATTTAAGCTTAATTTCGATACTCAATTCTTAATATGTACTTAAAAACTATGCAAAATTTGTTAGAGGAACCATCCCAAAAGACTAGAACCTATTTGGTTTATAAACCTATACGCGCCTTGCAATGGTTTCGGTCCATAACAAAATCTCTCCCATTGTTGTAAAATAACATAATTTCAAACCCTAATAGATAAAAATTACAATGCCAATATCAATATATAAGTGGAATAGTGTCATTATTAATATTAATAAAAAAAATGATTGATTACTAACCTATAAGAAGTCAATGAATTGAAATTAAGCGTGCAATTATATACCTTGACGAGCAATCAACAGAGGTAGACAAGGACCCGGTTCAGGAAGATGGATTATTGGGCTTTTTAGATGGGAATAGAGGGGTATGGATGTCACACATCTGCAAATTTCATAACACAAACAAAGGAAGAGGAAGGAAAGTTAGAGGGTGTTTGGGACTGTGTTGGGAAACATTTTTGTTTTGCCTTATAGAATAAAATTTAAAAATCTATCACCCATTACCCGTGCGCCCATACAACCAATTTTTATAATAAACTAAGCTAAACATTTAAAAAAAAAAACTTATTGACTTTTCCCATTATAAAAGCTAATAAAAAACATTTTTAGAATTTTTTTTTCTAAAAGTCATAAGTCAATAAGAAAAAAAACTTTTTGGTTGTTCAATAAACAATCCCAAACACTCTTATGTTTCAGAGTTTTTTTAATGAATGAAATAAAAGAATGTGTGTTCGGAAAAATATTTTTGAAAGGAAAAGAAAAGAAAAGAACAGAAGGGAGAATTATGCCAAATTCAATTATTTGAAATTGAAGGAAAAGAAAATAGAGGAAAGGATTTTCCTCAATTTCTTTTTTTTTCCTCAATTTCTTTTTTTTTTCCTCCTGAACTTTGAAACATAGCGTTAAAGTTTACCTAATGTGGGACGAAGCATATATTCGAAGCAAAAATAATAAAACGGACCAAAACAATAGAAATAACAAGTGCTTTATTAAACCATAAGTTCTTGTTAACAAAAGATTTCCCATATTTTTAACACGTTATTCAAATTTTTACCATGCCCATGACCTATAAAGGAGCCTAACTGATTGGTTGAGATTAGGGGTTCAACGAGACAAGCCCGAGCTCGACCAGCCTCGAGCTCAATTATTATCTGTTATTTAATATATTAAATAAAAATAATATAAATTATAGGTTCGTTTAGGCTCGTAAGCTCGATAAATGAAACTCGAGCTCGTGCACATTTACTAAACAACTTTAAATGAGGGCTACATATTATTAAATATTACAAAAAAAAAAACTAATATTATACCAAGGCTCGATAGAACTCTTTTAAACTCATCTTCACTATAAAATGGAAATGAGTGAAGACTCTTTTACAAGCTATGACACGACTATAATTTTTAAAACTTGTCACCAGTGGCGATGACCCTTAGAGGTGTACAAAAAAACCGGTTTTTAAACCCGATTCGAAAAAAAAAAAACCGGAAAACCGGTTTGGCAAAAACCGGTTTTTGGTCAAACCGGTCCGAACCAGACCCTATACATCGATTTTGGAGCGGTTTGTCAATTCGAGGAGCGGTTCGGTTTGAAAACCGGTTTGAAAGAAGAACCGGTTTGGGGTAAAAACCGGTTTTTTAGAAAAAACCCGGTTTACGTAATGTATTTTGAATCTTGGATGACCGGTTTGGAAAAAAAAAAACCGGTTTTAAACCCGGTCCAAATCGATGCCGATTGATGGTGGTGTTGTGTGCTAAAAACCGGTTTCAAAACCGGGCCGGTTTGGCCAAAAACTGGTTTTACCATCTTCAAAAAAAAACCGATCCGGTTTATAACCCGGACCGCTTTGGCGAAAAAAACCGGTTTGTCCATCTCTAATGACCCTTATTGAAATATACCATTCAATGTCATGTTTTTATTTTGTTTCTAATGTTTTTTTTTTCTTTCTAATTCGTACTTTTCTAATTTAAAATGTTTTGCATTTTGTGTTTGTGTCTATGTAACGTGATGGACATTGGAGCCCAAAGTTGAAATTCATTCAATTTCTTTTGGACGAAGAATTGCTGAAGCCCACTTTCTGGATAGGCTTTGTTCTTGGTCCATTTGGGTCATCTTGTTGTTTAAGTTAAACACCTACATTTTTCTTGTTTGAGATCCATTGCAATCTCCAATATCTGACTAATACCAGTTTAAATTATTAGATTTGTGTGATTGCTACCCATTACCACTACCTACCCATTACCACTGACATGATCATGACCTCACCAGCTACACATCGCTGTTACAACTAGCCACTATAAAAAGAAATAAGAAATGTAGCGGGAGAACACTATTTTGGAACATCTTTGTCATTCCTAAAATTGACCACTTTGTAAAAATTGTACATCTACATGTATCATGACCGCTTTACAAATACTGTTTACAGGTATAGCAATCATGATTTGAACATTGGAATAATTATAACGTTTTTTTCTACATGTAATGTAGGACAACAAAAGAACAAAGTACAACCGATTGAAAATTTTGATGGGCAAAAGGAAGTACTGATAATTGAAGTGTCCGCACTTTTCCTTGATTAACCGAAAGAGAAAACAAGAATTTTGGATCAAATGTGTTGATTGGTGAAGGTTCTATTGGAAGGGTTTGCCAATGATAATGAAAAAGAGTGGTGTTTACCTAAAAAGACGTCTATAATATTTTATTCCACCTAATGTACTTGTAAGATGGTTTTTTTACTCTATTATTTTTCTTGACATAAATTTTATGATTTCATACCACTAGGCTTGCAAGGTATATTTTTTTAAGTGAATTAAGGTATTGGCTTATTTCCATGTCACATGCTTTCACCTATTATGATCCATTCATGGTAAGTCGGCAGTCTATATGGTTTGAGACTTTGAGATAACGGTATGGATTTGGCAATTTCAATGTTCGGTCAACAGTTTATAACTTGGATCGGGGTTGTGTAAAGTGTAAACGCCCGTTTATTTTTTATACATATTCTTTTTGGAATGTGGTTATGTTTAGAATTCACCCACAAACCCACACAAACGTGCCACAAACCCCAACAACTAGAAGACGACAAAAGAGATACACCCGTTGCAACGCGCGGGCATTTACACTAGTCCCGATAACGACTCAATTAAGTCAGAAATAGAGGTTCAAAGATTCTGTTTTAATAATTCAACAAGTTGATACCTACCCCATTTCCTTTAATAAAACCCGACACCAATAAATAATACCTATTTTTCAAAATCGAGCTCACCAAAAAAAGCTTTGAATCCCACATAGACATCAATCCATCTGATCTCCCTGTTGCCTCTACCCATTCGGCTCTATACTCTCCATTACCCTAAAAACCATCAATCAACATCCCCTCCATAGACTCATGTTGTGCTTCTTGCATCGTTAAGAATCCCACCTCTTGACTAATCCGAATTTCCCTCACCCAATTCCTTTTACCCATAGACCCCAACCCTCTGATGTTTATCAACAGAGTATTCATTTATTTACCAATTGAAAACCTTCGTTTCTAATTACCTCTTGGAGTTTACTACCAAATTCGTCCAGATTGGTTGCTCCCAACGATTTTCCCAAGAGAGTCGTATCTGTCATCTTTAACTCCACGTCAACCTCCAAGTTATTACCGAATAAATTACACAACGATCCGATCTGCTCATTCTCCACATTCTCTATGGTATTCAAGATCTCCTCTCTACCCTCCATGGTTTTGTTAAGGTCTGGAGTTAAATTGTATAGTTTATTTATGTCACACCCCAACCCGGCTAGGGCTGACGTGTCACGCTTACAGATATCAAATCAAAAACCAATCCATAATAATAAAACATAAAGGTCATAATTACCATTTCTTATGTTGTAGAAATAAATTAATGATACTGATTGTTCAACTTCTTTTAACGCTCTTCACTGATTCCCCCAATATCCCCTATTACCGCCGAAACAAATAAGACAACACAACAAAAGAAAATATGGTTGAGCAAAAAATTGCCCAGTAACGGAAGAATCAACGGTATAAGTAATTCAACGCAGCGGAAAAGTGAGACATAAAAGAACTGAGACCGAAGTGAACATACAAAAGGGAATATGAAAACCAAACGAACTCTATTTCAAACTCGAAACCAAACTTATATCGAAACAATTGCTGAACATAATTGGAGGCAAAACCTGATACTTGACTGGAACATAATCAGACACATACCGAAGTATATAAGAACAATATCAAAAACTTATCAAAACAGATACATACATCAAACTACGTGACTATTCATAGAAATAAAGTAAGCCACGTCAAACGGAAGCACCCACGAGCCAAAACAAACTTACAAACTGGTACATAGCTAGCTAGTTCATGCACCTATGAGATGGCGAGTGTGACGTACACCCATTATTCCAATCTCCACAAACATAAACATATATCAAAAGTCAGAAATCAGAAACAGATCTAGGATATATCCATACGCCTCTAAGGGACCATGTCAGAGACGCCGTGATTTTGATTACGCACTGTCACGGAAAGTGTTCATGTCGCTGACGCCCCAACGACAAGTCAAAACAAACTGCTCAGGTAACAGAGTACAAAAGCTAAGGCCATGTAAATAATTACATGCAACTAAAAATGACACTATCCGGAACATGCGACCATGAGTACAAGTCAGAGGTATGGCATGCTATGACACACTAACAGCAAATTGACAAATACACACCAACCCAATTAACGAACCAAATACGAACAGATGAAATGTATAAAACGATGACCAACAGACTCTAAGCATAGACGTAAGTCCGTACTACAAAGTAACGGATATAAATTTTATACCATGATGATACGACTAACGAACCCGTACACATGGAAAGAAACGAAAGTTATACTATGAATAAAAGAAAACAGAATTCGTACCTTAGTCGAGCACAGCAAAAGCAAAACAAATCGTCTTCAACAAGTATGCGAACCTCAGTATCGGACGAGAGTTTATTTGAGACAACCGACTAGAGCTATCGGCCTATCAATGCGAAACGACTTAAATCCGAAGCTTGAACGGTATAATGGTGTTCGTGGCGGAGTGACGCGGCGTCGGAGTGCGGCTGCGACAGAAAGCTTTGGCGGAAAAGAGTGTCGCGGTTAGAGTGAAAATTTCAGAATGTGATTTCATACGAAGCTCTTTGGGTTTTAAAAAAAAGTTGAGGGTCGGTGCTAACAAGCAAGCGATATCCAAGATTTCGGTAGGTTTGTTAGATTTTTTTTGAAATTTGGATTTATGATGGAGTCGGGAAACGATCAGTTCGGTGGGAAACAAAATAAAATTATCACTTGAATGATATGATGTATCTATTATTTATTTAAAAATCAAGGATGATCATTTACATATTTAACACAAGTTACATCCGATTTTAATATTTAAATCACTATATGCATGTATGTATTATGATAAACCAACATCTAGTTATTTGACATTATAGCAAATCGATTTAATTATAATCATAACTATTTTTGTATTACAATATTTTCGGGTGTTATAATTTAACAAGTCTGGATGTATTAGCGTCACAACAAGTATGACTCGTTCATAGATTTGTATTTGTCTATTTTTATTGACATGAGAATCTAAGTATTTGTAGTAATAGAAGTAACAAGGAGGATGATTGAAGGATATATGGTTGCAAGTCATAATTTGTGTGACTATATGAAGAATGAAGAATGCTAATTCAAACATGATGGTGGTTCTTATGTTGCCTAACAACCTATTCCAACCATGATTCATTTTCTATCTCTAGCTCTAGCTTCTTCTTCGTATTATGGGTATTTAATACGTTTTGAAGCATCTTAATGCCTATTCAGAGAGTGTATACATTCAAGTTCTTAATTTTGACATACTTAACATGTCTCGAATATTTCAGATTTTCCCATCACGCCCGGCCAAGTTCTTTTGACATCCCTAACTGTACGTAGATGAATACGCTCGATGTGATTAATATGCGATAAATGCAAGTCCCATACTTCAATGGTGCCGTACGTATTGGTAGTTAGTTTCTATTTAACCGGAAATAGCTTCATAAATCTAATATAGAAACTTTTAAGACTACAAAATCTAAATTAAAACTTATTATAACGGGCAACATATCACTTTCATGAAATTTGACTATAAATGTTTGACAAAGGCCCACACGGAGTCCAGGGATCGAATGTTATAAATGCAAGCCAGAGGCCCAGAGCCTAGAAAAATCACTGTTCGAAATATAAAATAACTTTTTATTCACTTACAAAATCAATTATGTGTTTTATTTAATGTTGTTTTACTGTTGTGAAACTATAAATAATATTGTAATTAAGAATCTAAATAAAATAAGCGTAATTACCATTTAGTGATTATAGTTTACTTTAGAGTATAAAGTAATCATGAATAAAAAAAATCACTAAAAATTCTAATTTAGTTTATAACTATTTAATTTCTGCTAATAAATTAATAATCTATCTATTATTAATATATATAAAAGAATTGAACATTGCTGACGTGGCGTGCAATGGTGCCTTCAACCCCTCCATGAAAGTGCCACGTGGCATCATAGTTGAAAGATTTTAGTGTTTTTGAATTATTTCCTTTTTTTTTAATTAAAAAAAAATAACAATAAAACCCTAAATTTATCTCTCTATCTCTCAATTATCAATTACTAAAATTAAATTGAGTTATTTTAGGAAAAAACAATTTAAAAACAAATTTAAATTTTTCTCTCTTATGTTCCTCCCATAATTTTTAAACGTTAATATCTTTTATATTCGAGATTTTTTAAATAAAAAAATTACACCAAAATAACGAGCGTTTTATTATCTTTTCAACGAGTACCATAGTGCTATATAAAAAACGGAGAAAAAAACGACTATTTTTTGTGGGGTTATGTTCATACAGAAAAAAAACACAAAGTGTTCAGGTTATTCATTAATCATGTTTTTTCTTTTAAACCAGATTCTTATTTACGATGTTGAAATTCAGCCCAATCGTCATGCTATCATTAGAATTTTACTCTTCTAAAGATAGATAGGTATACTTCATCAAGAGAAGCTAGGAGAAAAAATCGCGCAACACTGCAACACATGGTGTCACCTTATAACAAGGTTATTTTTTTATTTATTTAATTACAAGAGTAATAATTATTACTATTAGTATTAGTATTATTAAAATGGTTATATTTTTCAACTCCCATCATGAATTCTACATCTATATAAGTCAAAGTCAAATTGTAACATATTTTAAATTACGTGAAGATGATTATATGTTGAAGATTATCTTTTTAATACTGTATTATGTTTAATATGGTTTATGCTTTTTTATAAAACTTTTTAAATAAATGTTTTTTTAACTAAGATTGATCATGTTTAAGTTATTTACTCTTTTCGTGATTTGAGTTTTCTTCTTTTATCATTTTTATCATTTTTTATTAAATTATATTAGATTTTTCAACCCCGGGACCTTCCTGGGGTAATTAGCTAGTTATACTATATGCGAAAGAGAACTTAATATGATTAGTTATCTTACTAATTAGTTCGGAGGGGTGGTAAAACCGGTGGATGTGACGTGACATTCACTATTGAGATTTATATTTAAAATTGAGACAAATGAAAAATATATGAATTCGGAATTGTTTAGCAGTTACTTTTTTTAATGAACCAAACAGATGTAGATATCGTTTTGATTATATCAAGACTTAATTCTTTGAGTTTTCTCTTTCTCTAGCTTTAGCATGTGCCAGTACAGCGGTACCGTAACGAAGTGGTAACATATGTATTAACAACATAAATCAAGTCAAGTCGAGTCAAGTCAAATCTCTTAGTTAACCATTGACTCCATAACATAAATCAAGTCAAGTCTCTTAGTCAACCATTGACTCCATGATTTTAGCCATTGTATTATATTGTACATTTTAGCCATGCGGGGAGTGAACGTCAATGATGTCTACTATGGACCAATCTCCTTGTCTCCTCAAGTCAACAACACCCAAACAAACTCTCTTCTCATGTGGCACCACATACCTGGACATCCATCGCTTCAAGTGTTCAAGTCTTTAATTTCTAGATTGGGACTTCGTTTTAATAAGGTGACCCATGAGTCTTTTCATTGTACTTCATGTTCCCTAAATAAAAGCCACAAACTACCTTTTGGCAAAAACTCTTTTGTTGCCAATCAACCTCTACAACTTCTCTACTCCGACGTATGGGGTCCCGTAAAAACGTCAATCGATGGCTTTTAATACTATGTCATTTTTGTTGACTATTTTTCCAAATACATTTGGTTATACCCAATCAAACAAAAATCCGATTTCAAAATTCTTTTTCCACAATTTAAATCTCTTGTTGAATTTTTTTTCAAAACCAACATTGTTGCGTTGTTCACTGATAATGGGGGTGAATATGTGGGTCTTTCACCTTATCTTGCCTCTCAAGGTATCTCCCATTACACAACACCACCTCACACACCGGAACAAAACGGTATTGCCGAACGACGTCACCGACACGTTGTGGAAACCGGCCTCGCATTACTCCACTACTCCCACTTACCACAACATTTTTGGTCCCATGCCTTTCAAACCGCAACCCACCTAATCAATCATTTGCCTACACCCATCCTTAACAACAAATCTCCATACGATATGTTTTTCAAAACCGCTCCTACCTATTCCAAACTCAAACCGTTTGGTTATCTTTGCTACCCATGGTTACGACCCTATGCTACTTCCAAACTCCACTCCCGTTCAACGGCGTGCATATAAAATGCTATGACCTTACTAGTCACAAACTCTACCATTCTCGCCACGTTGAATTTATCCCACATATTTTTCCATCTCAAACCACCAACCCCTAACCCAAACACATGTCATTTGACTCCTTCCTATCCACATACCAATCGGCCCAATCAATCCCTCTATGGGCTTAAGCAAGCACCGTGTGCTTGGTACATCGAACTAACCAACTTTCTCACTCGTTTTGGCTTTAAAAAATGCATTTCTGACCCCTCTCTCTTTGTATACAATCTCAACAACATCACTTGCTACCTCCTCCTTGTGTACGTTGACGACATTGTCCTCACCGGCAATCACAATCCATTTATGGATTCCTTTGTTCAAGCCCTAAGCAACTAATTCTCTATCAAAGACTTAGGCCCTCTCCATCATTTTCTAGGAATCGAAGTCATTCCTACGCCTCATGGTCTATTTCTATCCCAACATCGCCACATTCAAGATATTCTTACCACCTTTAAAATGGATGGTGCAAAAGAGGTTCTCACTCCTTTAAGCACTTCTGACTCTCTTTCTTCTTTTGACTCCACTCCCCCAGTCGATCCTACTCCCTACCGCCAACTTGTAGGCACTTTGCAGTATCTTGCCTTCACACGTCCCGACATCTCCTTTGTCGTCAATAAATTATCTCAATTCATGCACTCACCTAAACAATCACACTGGCAAGCTCTCAAACGGGTACTCCGCTATTTGAAAGGAACGGTCCATCATGGGTTGTTCTTGAAACGCAATACTAACCTAAACTTGCAGGCTTTCTCGGACTCAGATTGGGGTGGTATTAATGATGTGGGACGGTCCACTACAGCATATCTCATATATCTTGGGTCCAATATCATCTCTTGGAAATCTGCTAGACAAAAAACTGTCTCTAAATCATCTACCGAAGCTGGGTATAAAGCACTCGCTAATGCTGCGGCTGAACTCTCATGGGTTAAAAATTTACTTGGTGAACTTGGGCTCCCAATTAAGAGCATCCCATCGCTTTACTGTGACAACACTGGAGCTACTTGTGACAACCTACACCTTCCGCTTTTCATAAATAAATCAACCGGTCCCTCAACTATTTCAAAATATTCATTTTTAACCCTCGTATTTGAGCATTTATAAATTGTCGTTTACCTGGAATTAATGGATTTTTTTAGTAATTCTAAACAACTCTCTTCAAAGAAGAGTTAAGATTTGGACACATTAAATATTTAGAGTTTGCAAGATATAAAAGTTTAAGTGTTTATTATAGTGTTAATTAACAAATTATTTTTTTGTTCATAAGAGAATAAAGGCATCCGTTTTTTTTTCCAAGTTATTATGGTTGGACTAACATTTTAAATATGCAATTAATTTGAATAAGATTAACAACACTAAAATGTATGGCTAGTGGAATTTAAATTGTCGGTTATGATGTGCAGATGCTTATTATATATTAATTAACAAATCAATGTTTACTAGAACTTAACATTTAGTTATAACATACAATATTGAAGTGTAGTAATTGTGAGTGGAGTTTAAATAGTTTTCTACTACATAACATTTCGTAACCCTCCAAATGAAACTTCCTGTGACCATAATTAAAAATTGATGGAATGAATCAATGGTATTTGTTTAGTAACTTTTTTAAAGAACCAAACCCGACATCTATCTCCAAGGCAGAGAAAGAAGCCGAAAACCAAAGAAATCCGAACAAAACAAACACATTACGTTACATCAAAAGAGCACCAACGAGACCAATCCACTATCCCACACTTAAACCTATGCTTATACCAAAGGTACCCCCAAGACTTGATGTCCGCCACCAAAGTCACCACATTCGTATCAATGCCATTAAAGATCTTCTCATTCCTAGCTCTCCACATTCTCCAACATGTAATGATAACGATACCGTGCAAAACCTCCTTCTTGACACCCGTAATACCACTATGCTCATGAAGAAGAACCACATCCTTCATATGAAAGACGAACGGTCTCGGGATCCTACACCACAAAGCAATCTTATCCCAAACCCCATACGCCAATGCGCAACTTGTGAGAAGATGCTCTATAGACTCTTCGTATGTTTGGCACCAAACACATGAGAGATTATCCACCATAATATTCCTTCTAGCTAAAGCCATTTTAGTTGGAAGGCGGTCCAAGAACGCACGCCACAAAAAAATATTACACTTAGTCGGCACCCAAGAGCTCCACCTAAACTCGAAAATAGGATTAGTCACCGGCGACCCACTTAACCACCTTTTGACAGCAGCAACCTCAAAACCACTATTAACCCCATGAGACCAAGACCAAGTATCTTCTCTATCATTCAAAGAAATCGGTTGCAATAAAGATTCAAGTGAAAACTTACATTCAATCTCTTACGGCGTGGTCACGGCTCGCGTCCACTCCCAACTCACCGACCATCTGTTCCCCGACGAATACAACCGATCGGAAAGAAAAACTCTTTTGGACTTTTCGAGAGCATACAGCAATGGAAAGGAATTTTTAAGCGGCTCGTTCCCCAACCACGTATCCAACCAAAACCGAATCCGCCTACCGGTCCCAGGATTTCCACGGATAATGCAGTTTAAACCAACCCCATCAACCTTGTGTTTGTTCCAAAAACTAACGCAGTTCTTCCACACACCTGTAAAAGCATTATTGCATGGGGCGATACCCCAATACCTGGCCGATCCATGGATAGAAAAAACAACCCTTCTCCATAGCGCGTTTGATTCATTAAGAAACCTCCAAAGCCATTTAACCAACATAGCATTATTACTAACGTTTAAAGACGCGAACCCCAAGCCCCCGTCTTTAATCCGTTTCGTAATAGTTTCCCACGCCACCCAACTCATTTTCCGAACGTCATCCAACCCGCCCCATAAAAACCGCCTCATAAGCCCTTCCAAATCACCAGTTACCTTCTTAGGCGCCTTAAATAGTGAAAAATAATATATCGGGAGGCTATCCAACACCGACTTTACTAACGTCAACCGGCCGGCAATAGAGAGAGTATTAGCTTTCCATTTTGAAAGCCGACTTTTAAATTTAGATACCACCGGATCCCAATTCGAAATTCTATTCATGTTCGCCCCCACCTTTATACCCAAATACAAAAAAGGCAACGTACCCTGTTTGCATCCTATCTCGGCGGCCATTCTCGCAACATCGGCTTCCTCGACACCTACCCCGTATAGAACCGACTTATGCAGATTAATCTTGAGACCGGAGCAAAGATAGAAGATCCGTAGAATTCGTCTCATATTATTAAAATTAAATGACGACCATTCTCCCATAATCATCGCGTTATCCGCATATAAAAGATGAGACAAAGAAGGCCCGTCATTAGGAAGTTTAACCCCATGAAAAGCACCAATATCACAAGCCTGGTTTAACATCCTCGAGAAAGCCTCCATCAAAATAATAAACAAGAACGGTGACAAAGGATCTCCCTGACGAATGCCTTTTTGACAACCAAACTCAAAAGTAGGAGACCCATTTACTAGAACTGAAGCTCTAGAAGATACTAAGATACCACAAACCCACTCACACCAAACCTCAGGGAATCCCATCTGCGACATAACTGACAGCAAAAACTCCCAGTTTACGTTGTCATACGCCTTTTCAAAATCGATCTTGAACATAAAAATTTTCCTCTCTCTCTTCTTTGCCCAAGAAATAACCTCACTAGTCATTAAGGGACCGTCTAAAATATATCTACTGGATAAGAAAGCCGATTGCGTCTCAGACACAATACGGCCCAAAACCAACTTCAAGCGATTCGCCAAAACCTTAGAAAGCACTTTGATGATACTCCCAATGTGACATCCGTCACCCTCGTCTTTTATCTAACTGACAATAATAGCCTTCAAATATTTTCGTTATAGTCTTGGTACGTTTTGTCGTTTTCAAATTTAATTTTAGAGCGAACTAAAATTATCATTTATATTTATTATGGATCGGGTATAAGTTTTAATCAAATGCGTATGTTGAAAAGTGTTCGTAAAAGATTCTATAAAAAAAATTTTAAGTTTTATAAAAGTTTTAAATTAAATTTAGTTTGTAAAGTTAAGTTTATAAAGGAAATGTAAACCTAGTTATGTAAGAAACTAACAAGGTTAAACTAGAGGGGCCATATTCGCCAACTCCTGAAAGTTCAAAATATGTTTCTCCCTCCCATTCTGTTCGTTTTTTTTCCGGCCAAACAACAACCGGAGTTCATCTCCGGCGAGCTTCCGGCCAAGTCATAAACACACTTAATAATATTTTTTTTAACGTTTCATCATTTAGAAATCATTATCCTTCGATTTATAACTGTTCCAAAACTTTTATTACGTATTAAACATGTTATAATCGGGCAATAGTTCGAGGTTATGGTGGTAACGATCGGAATAAATAAAAACATTCAATTGTCCGTTTCCTTTACGTTTTATGTATAAATACTCTATACTAGTACACTCCTGCACGTTTATACTTCTCAACATCACTATAAAAACCATATGACCATGACCAGAAGCCTTGCAAATTGTGGCTCTAGGCGTGACTTATAAGCTTGTCCATTCGGATCCAAATCGTGATAGTAAGTTATGTTTAATATTGCCGTTTTGTTGCTCACATTTTTCTGATCAAAACCCCCTTATTACAGATTTGTTATCATGCTTGTATTGGGTTTATTGAATCTAGGTTAGGGTTAGGGTTCTTGAGTTAGAATTGGGGAAGAAGATGAGACTAGCTTTTTATATAAATGTTTAATCTTTCAAATAAAATCACAAATATGGTTGTGGAGTAGTGGTCACAGCGTTGTGTTGCTGTTGTGCAGACACAGGTTCGAATCCCCTTCATGGCGGGTTTGATCATTTATTTTTATTTTATTTTATTTTTTTTAGTTTGTTTATATATAATATTTATATATAAATACCTTGATATCTTAAAATATTCATAATAAATCCATCTTTTGCCCAAAAATTATAAAAATTTAGGTGTAGCATCTTGAGACCCTAAAGAAAATTATCATACTTTTATTTTCTGGAAAATGTCTTATTTTTATATTTTTATTGAATTTAATTGTTTTAATCGTATTTAATTGATTAAAAATTCATTTTTAACGATTTTTATCTCAAACTTTTTGGGAATTTATTTCTAATTATTATGAACTGAAATAAAAATATTTGGTCCAGAAAACATTTATTTTTATTAATTTTCCTATTTTTAATCATTTAAACATGATTTAATCTCATTAATCAGTTTTAAATATATATATATAAGTTTATAAAAATTATGGGAAAATTATTTTTATTAATTTACATCAGAAAGTATCCATTTTCAATAAAAATAGCATTTTTGGATCATGTCTTGTATTATTAGTATTATTTATCAATTACGACATAATTAAACGTTTATTTATTTATACTATTACAACATCTATTTTATAAATAATTTCTTATAAAATAGAAATATTTCTTATGTTGGAAAGTCTTAATTATTATTTGTCGGATCATCGTGTAACTCATAATTATGTATTTTAATATTTATGATTATCGTAATTATTTACAATAATTAGTTAAAGTAATTAACTAAATGATTTTGCCTTAATTATTCAAATATATTTACATCTAAATATTCAAATGGTAATAATTATATTACCTAAACCACATTTACAAACTTTGATATATTATTTTTGACATACTACTTTTACATTAATGCAATTTATCATAAAACTCTAATTTCCCAAATCGACTTAGCAAACCCTAATGCCTTAGACTTTTAGACACTTCCTTATTAGTATTCTTACACATTATAGGTTGAATTCCTCGGAATTCCTATTACTTAGCTCACGATCGCTTAAGTGGATTTTGATCGCTTTCGCAAACTGTGATTATCTTTCCCCTTTTTCATGTTTTACTCTTTTAGGGCTGTTCATGTACACTATTACTAAATGTTATTCTTTCACTAAATGCAATTCTCATGTGTGTTTGCTTTATGTTAATTTGTGTGTCTATGACTTGTCAAAATCATTAACCTTTGAGGGCCTGGCATTTCAATGAATAGTACTATGGTATATACCCTTGTGACTCTGTTGAGAGTCCTCGTTATTGCTATGTATTACATTACTACTAGCGCATACTATATATATCTGCTTTTCTTTACATAGGGTTGATTTTGAACGGATATTACTTATTACATAATTGCAAATGGTACCGCACATGAATTGCTAAACACTTTTCCTACCATATTTATTTAAACAGGGTATGCTCACCAATACATTTTGTATTGACCAAATCATTTTCGTACATGTTTCAGGTTCTTATGAGATTACTTCCAAGCGTTTGGAACTTAGACTTAGATTGAGATTACTGTATCTTAGTTTAGATTGTTAGTCGTAATTGTTGTATTTCTTTCAATGTAATAAATTATTAAATTCAATGTATTCAAATTTACATTTCTAGTCCATGAGCTATTGAACAATCGTCACTACGTGACACCTCGATGTTTCCGCCATCGGTTGGGGTGTTACAGATTAGTATCGGAGCCATGGTTATAGGGAATTAGGTTATTAGAATGCCTTTTAGCCTAGACTATAACTAAGCTTACTTTCACGAGTCCTCTCGTGTATATTTCTCTTTATTCTTGTATTTTCTTTCAAGAAATTTTCGCTATGGTTCTTTCTTGTTATTTTTTTTCAAAATTTTGTTTGGCGAAAAAGACACTCGTATTTCACAAACGAAACGATGTCATCAAGTTAGGAGTGGTATCCATACCTTGGTGATTAGTTTCCCTCCTCTATATGTTATTTATCTTAGGAATATATCTTTGAGATAGGAGTGACATCCACACCTCAAAGAGTATTTCCTTCAAAAAGGAACTTAACCACTAAGCTGGGAGTGATATCCTTAACTTAGTGATTGGTTTCATTCCACGATCGTTTTCAATTTTGAAATACATCTTTGAGTTAGGAGTGAAATCCACATCTCAAGGATCTATTTCTGCATCTCGTTTTTAATCTCGCTAAAGTTTTGGAAATTACTAGTGATGGGGCACGTGCAATCTGGAAGGGTGAGCGCCTGTATCCTGAGTTTTCTGTCTAGGCCTGGAATTTCGCATAAATCCCAATCAGACGAGGGACCCGTGTAACATCGCATATTTCCCCCAAATTATTTTAGTTAAAAAAAATGTTTGTTTTAAACAATATTGGTTTTAACCACCTTAAACTAATAATTATTTAACAAAATCATTGGATTCCCGACGTTTCGGGTGTTTTAAAATTTTTTCGTAACACTTTTAATCTTGTGTAATCATAATTTATATTAATATAGTTTGTATAAAAAAATGCTTCTAAAAAAAATAGGTGTTGGAGCCGGGACTCGAACCCGCGTCCAACCCTCTTCAACAACATGCACAAACCATCTGGGTTATGCCTTTATATTGATAATTATTCAGATCCCTTAATCTTTAAACAAACCAAGTCTTGAACTTAGTCAAACTTGAAAAGTCAACACCCAGTTCTCCATCAATCAATTAGGCTCAATCATAGGGCGATTTGATTCAATTAGCAGCTACATCTTGGGCGTCTGATTAGTTTCAACCTTTCCTAAGTTAATTCACGCGTATTTACCTTGATTAGAAGATCAATTAGTCGAAATTATAACCATTTATAAACTTTCCTTAACTAGATCATGTAATCGACATGTATAAGATGATACCAAGCAATTCCTCGTACCCCAGCAAACTAAAGGAGCCGATTAACAGAACCCCAGTACATATTTCATTTTAAAAACCCTCGAGCTATCAGATTTTAAGATTTTTTGTGCGATACTTGCTTGGGACGATTCAATCTCGTTCCCGTACTGTAAGTTTAATTATAATTATGGGTTTTGTTTGTTTCGAATCATAGATCAAAAGCCCTATGGTTAATTGCGTTATTGATCGTTGATTCGATTTATTAGATAATCTAGGGTTCTTCATTCGTTTTTTTGATTTGGGGATATAGATAAAGTTACGATTAACTACAATCTGAAACAAATTCAAATCAAACAACTGAGATGGATCAGATGGTTGTTTACTGCAATGTTGAATGAATCTTCTAGGGTTCGATCCTTAACCCCCACGTTTTCTTTTCTTCTTTTAAATATGAATCCTTTTTAAATACCAAACATACCTTATAATTATTTGAAATCAATAATAACTGTTCTCAGGGTCCAGACCAGATGGTCTGGACTTGTGATTAAAGGCAACCAAACCGGGCCAGACCCGGGTTCGATTCCCATAAGCAGCACATTTTTTTTAAACCCTTCTATTTATATATTTTAACTATTAATATTTTAAAATAGTTTTTAAATACTAAAAGTGGTTTATAAATTCTATAAAAATTATCTTATGATATTCTGATAATAAAGTTTATCATACAAATTTTAGTTTTTCAAAAATCATTTATTCATTATATATTATAAATATTACAAATTTATTCCTTAATAATTTTAAAATTCTATAAAAATATCAAAACGACTTTATAAAATTCCACAAAAATTATTCTAAACTTATAAATCAATAAACGTTTCTGAAATAAATTTTGTTTTAGAAAAATCATTTATCTAATATTTTTAATCGATTTTTGTTAATTTAATCATAAATAAATCATAATAAATTCATTTTTCATCATTTTTGCATAAAAATTTCACATAAATTATTATTAATCATTTAGATCTGAAATATAAATTTTTGATTCGAAATTTATAAATTTGAATATTTTTTTAAATATTAAGTCTATATTTTGTCAAATAAGTATTAATATATAAATATTCATTAATTAAGAAAATAATTTTATAAAAATTATTTTCACATTTATTACATTATAATTCAACTAATTTTAGTTAATTTTGGTCAGAAATATTTTTATTAATTATTTCTTTATTTATTAAAGTTATTAGCAAATTACTCAAATTTAATCATAAATCAATTATTAATCCCCAAATTAGGAACCCTAGAACTACTTGTAGACTAGAAAACTTAGACTTTTAAGTTTTCCCATTACTCAATTATTGCCTTATAAATAGGGTGATATTTGGACACAAGAGTCACAATTATTCTATATCAAGGGATTCAGTTCTAGCACTAAGGTGAGTTTACATAGCCCCTTTTCTCTATTTTCACTATTTTTGGGGTGAAACATGTTTAAACATTTTATACTATCATTTACTCATACTTACTTGTGATTCAACTACATTATCATTCTATCATTTGACTGTAACAAAAAGACACGGTACAATCATTAACATTGATCAAGCCGCCTGTTTAGATTATAGCGCTATAGGTCTGACAAACCCATCCCCCCGCATAAATTCAGGGATGATCGATAACAGTAACAACATTTAACTAACATGCGAGTTAGTCATCAGTCGACACAAGGTTTGATTGTACAAAGACGCATTGTTACATGTCGGACACATACTCTATCATCATGCAACTGTGATTGTTGTACAAACTATTATTATCTATCATATTCCAAAAACCTATGTATTTCTCACCAACTTTTTTTGACCCAAAATATTTTCAAACTTAACATGTTTCGGGTTCTACTTGCTTGAAGATTTGAGTTAATGCTTGAAGATGTGTACATAGTATTATTCATCTTGATGTACGAATTTTTGTAGAACAATTGTATGTAATTTATGTAAATCATTTAATGAAATTTATTATTCACCATGAGCTACTGAACAATCATCAATACGTGACATCCCGATGTTTCCGCCATCGGTTGGGGTGTTACAGATTGGTATCAGAGCCATGGTTATAGGGAATTAGGTTATTAGAAAAATAATCTAGTCTATAACCATAGGATTATAACCAGTACTTGCTCCTTTTACTTGCTATTCTCTACTTCTTATCCCTACTTTAATCCCTACAAGAAGATTGCTCACCATCACCGGATCTACTCTTAGACTAATAGGACAAAATACTCAGGTTTAGCCTGAACCACCTTGAGATCTCGTCGAAGTTCGAGATTTTAATAACGAACACGTGCAATCTGGAAGGGTGAACGCCTGTATTCTGAGTTTTCTGTCTAGGCTGGCATTGCGCATATATCCCAATCAGACGAGGGACCCAGATGCCTACCTGGGAATTCTCGGGATGAGTGTTCACTTATAGGCTAAAGCATGTCTTCACTATGTTATTAGAATCTAGAATCTTTGATAAGTCAACATTTTCATTTATTCGTTTTAATTAATGGATAAACGATTACATTCCCTATATTACCTCATTCATGTCTCATTGAACCTTCATTGTGTCTCTTACAGATCATGCCTCCACGTCGCAGCGCTCGCCTTAACAGTGGTGACAATCATGATGAAGGGAGTAGCAATCACAACCACAACCACAACCACGACACTAACCACAACAATGGAGGTGATGCCCAACTAGCTGCGATCATTTCCCAACAAATGGCGCAACAGATCGCAACCCTGGTTCCTAACTTACTCGCTCAAGTCATCCAGATGAACGGAAATGGTAATGGAAACGGAAACGGAAACGGAAACGGTAATGGAAACCACAATGGAAACGGGAATGAAACGGGAATGGTCTCCCAGCTTGCACTCTTAAGCACTTTAATACCTGTAATCCTCCTAAGTTCAATGGAGATGAAGGAGCTACGGGTCTTCTCCAATGGTTCGAGGGTATTGTGAATACCTTCATTAATAGTGAGTGTCCCGATAACTTAAAGGTCCGTTATGCTATGAGTGTTCTTCACAAACGAGCACTCACTCGGTGGAATGAGGAAAAGCGCACCCGAGGAGCTGAAGTTGCACTTACTATGACCTGGGATCAAGTCAAGGAGATAATGAAAGCTGAATTTTGCCCACGTAACGAGGTCAAGAAATTAGAGGACGAGTTCCACACCCTTGCTCAGGATAGTGGGGAAAACCTTGCTTATAATACCCGCTTCCATGAGCTTAGTCTGTTGCTGCCCCATAAGGTCACTCCTCTACCTGTAGCCATTGAGAAATATATCGGTGGGTTACCCATGCAGATTCAGGACACGGTGTGGGGAAGGAACCCTGCTACCCTCGAAGAGGCCAAGCGTCTAGCAGCTACCTTAACTGACAACCACGTAAAGAACGGAACCTTAGTTCGGAAAAGCGAGAAAGCAAGTATTGTAGCCGCGGTAACTACTGAGAACCAGAAGCGCAAGACTAGGGATCCTGATGCCAACCTCACTACACAAGCTTCTAACAAGAAACCCTATATAGGAAACTATCCATTGTGTAACACATGCCAACGACATCATCCCACTGCTTCAGCGTGTCGCCTGTGCACCAATTGTGGAAAGTATGGCCATTTGGTCAACACGTGTCGTGAGACCCCAAATCCTAATGCCAACCAACCCACCAACCCTGCTCAGGCTGCTAATCCTAATCGATACAACTATGGTCAATGCTATGAATGTGGAGACTCAAATCACTTCCGTAACCGATGCCCTAAATTAAACAGAGATCAAGACCCTCCAGCTACTTAACAACATGTCCCACCATTCGAACGTTGTTTGCTTTTATTCTATGTATTGACACTATTTGATTCAAGTAATAAATTCTAGTATTGAAAATTTTGTCTGAGAGTTGTTTACATGGTATAATCATAACACTTGAATGCATGATTGTTTGAATGTGAACTAATTATCTAAATCTGTACAACTACAACTCATATACTGTGCTTATAAACTTGCTTGCATAAACATGTTATCAATTTGCAATCTATGTGTATAATAAATGCTGCACTTAATAGTGGTCATCATGCCTTTTCAACAGTCGGGAGAGGCCCTACAACCTGCTCCACGACTAGTGGAGGCTATCGAACCTACTCAACGATTGGTAGAGGTCATCATGTCTTTCCAACAGTCGGGAGAGGCCCTATGTAACAACCGGCAAAAATAAGGTAATTCCGTACTAATTAATTAATATATGATTAACATAATTAAATGCAATTATATGTGATTTAATTATCAAGGCCTTAGGAGATAGCAATTTCCAAATAATGCATAGGAATGCATACGTTTAATGGTAAAACATGATAGGATCATGTGCGAATAAACTATCCGGTATGGACGTTGGCGATTACCCGGTAATAATTAAATAAACGAAAAGGATCCCGGACACCCAGGATATAAAATAAAGGGTATTTTCACAAAATATAATGAGTTTTGGAACTCCAAAACCATAAGTGAAAACTTTTCACATGAAACTCCCGGTAACGAATAAAGTGCGCGTACCGCACCCGATACGCGTACAACTCGTAATTTCACCCGGCAAAAGCCTAAATAACCAATCAACGCTTAAATTAGACTATATTTAAGGGTTATTAAAGGTATTTTTAATGTCCGAATGACGCGCGGTTAAAACCCGAAAAATACCCGAACGACACCCGAACGACGAGGGATTTAACTTAACAAATAATGGGTAAATATTTGAAGTTGTGGACCCCACCTAAACCCATCAAGGGGCCGGCCTTAAGGCCTTATAATTCTTTTTAGTTTTCTTTTAAAACACCCTATAAACCTATATTATCAAGCATGTTAAGAAAGAGATAATGTGTAGGATTTCGCAAGTACAAAGCATGCCCAAGTTGTTTCTTTTTGTAAGAAAATTTCGGCCCTTTGGCCATGAGATCCAAGACATAATCAAACTAATGATACACTAGTACATACACATGCTTAAAGATCTAGTGAAGGATCAAGATAAATCTCAAATATTTAGCTAAGATTTGCAAGTAAACTCTCTCCCAATCTCTCTCTCTATCTCACGGCACACACACACTTTAAATCCATCCAAGATCACCTTTGGTACTACCTAAATCCCTTGAATCTTTAGAAAGATTACATGTGATAATATTATATAACATGTGTTAGGCATTTGGAGAAAAACAAAGCAAAACTTCTCTCTTCTTTCTTTGTTTGGCCGTGGGTTTTATAGCAAGAACACACACACTTCTTCAAGTTTAAACAACACAAATCACTTCTAAACATCCATCCATCAAAACCCCCATTGTGTGTTTCAAGAGCTTGGAGCTTAACCACTTGGAAGAACACACTAAACCCCTCTCAAATCCAAGGTTTTTGTCTTCCCTAGCCTTGTGCTAGTAGTAAGCTTCTTAACCTTGTTTTGATTATTAATATTCATGTATGTGTTCTTAGAAGCAAGTTGTACATGAAGGGTTAAAATGTGGTTTTGAAACATAAGCTTTAATAGATTTTACATGAGTAAAATGGATGATTAAAGACATGTAAATGGATCATGGATTTGATGATAATAAAGTAGTGTTCTTAAAAGATATAAAATCTACACATACACTAGGTAGGATGATGATTTGGATAAGATTTGAGGAAGAAACTTGAATGTGTTAAAGAGTAGTTTTAATCATCTTAAAATGATCATCTAAGATATAATATATGATAGAATATATTAGGATGTCATAAATGAAGAAGTTGCAAAATTAAAGTTTACTTACTTAGAAGAATGAGATTTGGATATAATGGACAAAAACATTAAACACACATATTAGTAGCCTTATGTATGGAATATAAGACTATTAAAAGTGATTTGATGCAAAAATAACTTAACATTAAAAAAATGAATCTTCAAAGTCCACTAATTTGGGTGAAAAATGCTAACTTTGGAAGTTAGAGTAGAAAAATGCAACATTTGAAAGTTAAGGGGCTAATGTTGTAACTTTGAAAGTTAGAGGACTAAAATGAATATTTTAGAAACTATTAGTCCAAAAATGCAATAATGGAAAGTTTGGTGTCAAAAGTATAAATAATAATTTTCCAAGGTTGGTTTGGTAAATGCTAGTAAGCATACTTATGTATTTTGTATAAAAGTGTTGTAGAACAACTACACCTATTAGCAATATGAAGAATAGTAAGAAGAATGAGAGAATTATGTTCTTATTGATGTACCTTAGATCAAATACAAGAGCCACTATATATAGGCTATAACATTAATACAAATATAAATGTAAATGGGAGTTGGAAATGTGGATAGTCACTATTAAATAAAACATTTATAACACTCCCCCTTGACTATCCACATGATAAAACAAAATAATGTAGTATACGCTTGGTGACGCTGCCTCGTTAAAAACCTTGCCAGGAAAACCCAGTGGGACAAAACCTCAGCTAAGGGAAAAAGAGTGCAGGGTGTATTACTCTTCCTGATACTTCTGGATCAGGTATGTTGCCTCATTAAAAAAACCTTACTAAGAAAACCCAATGGGACAAAACTTAGTTAAGGGAAAAAGAGTGCAACTTGTATGATACTCCCCCTCATTTGAATATGTATCATTTGAATGATGGTGTTCATCTTCTAAGAAAGTTGTTCAAAGTTTTGTAGTCAATGATTTGCGTTCTTGATCACTTGACGTGAAAATCTTTAAGTTGAATCGTTGATGTATGATCTTCATTCCAGAATTTTAGTCCATGCTCTCGTAAGTGCAATTCTTTAAGTTGAACTAATGTTGCCTCCTCCCGTAAATAAATGTCACAAGCTCAACAAATGTGATGTGTTATATTCCCTGCATCTACAAGACTAACCAAACTTGTTTGCACGGGTTAGTGAAATATAATCAAATATCGTTCATACCTGAAGTATTTGTTTTAACTCATTCCGATGTCTCCTCGCTTGACATAGAATATATTATGATAATAAGTTCATGTGGAAGATATAATAATCATGCATAACTAGCAAGACATATACTAATATACATATATATTTAACTATGGTACTTGTAGAGTGAAAATCTCTACTTTGGTAGGAGATGAAATGAATAATTTCCCATATCAAGTAATTGGACAACCTTTAATGCACTTTAAATATGAGCTATATCCATAGTAATATGTCCCACCATCTTTACAAGATATACTTTGATGGATTGGTAAATGTATCATTACATATATACTCGAATTGTAAGTCAAGCAACAAGTGCACTATGTCAAGGACTTTCAAAAATCCCCTTTTTAAAAGTTCTACAGAGTCTCTCGATAATGCTCAGACATTATCACTGTAAACTGCGAGTGAACTTTTAAAAGAAAACTTTTGATACAAGCTGGATAATACAATCAAACTTATGTTGCTCTTTATCGGGATATCTCATGAGTTTTGAAACACTCAACCCCTTATTTTAGTCCATACATAATACTTCTTAAGGTATTAATATCAATGCTGCAAGTATCATCAATCCATCAAGGACTTTTCCATCTTGACCAATTACGCAAGTGCATTAACTCTTCAATTGGAAGAACAATAACATCTATTTCTCCAATATATAATGTACCATTCCTATATATTAAAGTATCATAGTCACCAGGTTCAGTTTATCACCTGTAGTGTATTGGTGCACAATAATTACATCCTACGATGTTTCATATTACCTTTTAAGCACTCAGTTGCTTTAGGATACTCATGAGGAGTTCCACTTATATTCAATTCAATCATATAACAAACATAACGTGTTCAGAATTGAATCTATCTATTCCGATCATAACGTTCTCGAGAACTTACGTTACAAGATTTTGACACATTAAATCCATCAGGTATTTTCATGTAAACATTCAGTGTCAAGTAAATCATGATATTTAATAGACGCATTTCAATTCTCTCTTTGCATTACCAGACTAATAACATAATGAAAAATCATTGTATCCACCACTGGAGAATGCGTCTCCTCATAATCAATTATGGGTCTTTGCGAAATTCTTGTGCAACCAATTTTACCTTATATCATTTTCTTTTCAAATGTTGATTCACACAAAAGACCTTTTCATATCTATATGTTTTACAACTTTTGTTGTATGGACTACTGGTCCAAAACTTTCTTTTTCAATAGAGAATTCAACTCTGCCGTATTTGCGTCTTTCCATTTTGGCCAATCATTTCTTTGTATTCATTCATAGGCAGATCTTAAATCTTGATCCTCATTTCAAGCGCTACATTACATAAAATTTATAACGACGTCGATTTTATTTTGATTCCATACATTTCGTAGACATGATACTATATAATGAGATCTCTTTATTTTCAGGTACCTAGGGTTCTTCTGGAACCATCATGTCGAATGTCTCTTCAATAGACCTTTTTACTATAACCTCGACTTGACCATCTTTATTACTTGCTCCAATTTCTCGAGGATTTTTTTTTTTTATTCTTTGGAATCGATTAGTCTACCACGCTTCAGGCGTGCAGTAGGCTTATTACCACTATATAATTGTCCTTCCTGGACACTCATCTTAAATGGAGCATTAGCAGTTGGTATATGTGACTTGATTAGCTATTCATCATATTTAGGTCAGTTAGTGTGTCTGGTAATTAATTCGCTAATCTCTGTGAATGAATTATCCTTTGAACTTTTGGTTCACATTGTTTAGTACGAGGATCAGTGATATTTCATTCTAACTCATTTCTATTACCAACTGCCTTTTATCTCCCCCTGATGTTGGGAATGTTAATCCATTGAGATGGATATCAATTAATTGAGATGTAAATAAATCTCTCGTTTAAGGCTCTATAAATCATCATATATTCCCAATCACCTTTTAAGGTCCCATCTCTGTGCGTCGTGGTGGATCAATTTCAATATATGTCGCTCAACAAAAATCTTAGATGGACAATATTTGGTTCCTGACCAAAAACCAACTATAATGGGGAGAAAATATTAACAAGTATTGGCTTGATGTGAATAAATGTTACTGTATGTAAAATCAAATGTAAACATGAACTTTTGCTTTCATGATCATTACAATCAATAGTAGACGTTTTAGTGACCATATCAATGAAAGCAATATGTGTATGAACATAAGCTACTAGTATTTCAATATTTAGGAATTGAATTCACCAAATATGCCATTTTGGAATAATGTGCTTGATATCTTATTAATTACGTCATATACCACACAAACTTCAGGTTGCGCACTTGATAACCATTTAGACGATGCACCGATTTTAAATACTAAATGGTATCATGTTAGGATATGTGTATCCTTTAATCAATTCCAAAATATATAATTTTGCTTAAGAGCAAACATTACATGCTTTGCATCAGATGGAAGAATCTTTAAGTTCTTCATTATGTTCACATCATCATCGACTCGGTGTGGTCTTACCGGTCATGCCAACTAATTAAATAATTATGATCCACAAACTAAACTTCTAGTTTATGGTCGAATATGTACTACTTGCACGTATGTAATACACACGTAAGATATGAGAGTATGTATGAAATCTTCAAACCATCATCTCATTGTTTACATGACCATCATTACAATTCCAAATGGTCGATCACATCATTACAAATGTCTCAATGATGTCCATGATCATTACCTTTACAATGATCAATATGTAGTCACATTCACTTCATGGAATGGAGTATGAGCGAAAAAAGCTTCATAACTTTTCATTATTTACTCGATCACAAGAATATGAGATGATTTCAAACTTTTCATACTCTCTTAATGATATGGTTACATCATGAGCACATCTCATATGTGACAAATTATTAGACATGTGACAAAAATGATAGAATAATATATCTCATTCTCGTATAATTACTTCATTAGTGTGCCACATCGTGTGGTCGATTTCAATATTAACATCGTTGATCTTATTATCAACATGATGATCATTACAATTTCTTCATTCAGTATTAACATGGCTCATCTTTTTATAAACATGATGATCATTACAACTTCCTCATTTACTATGATCATAATCTCTATAACGATCATTTTATAATCATCATATTATTAATAAAGATGATCTCATTAACATGAGCATCATAACAATTTTCACAATTACCATTATTACGATTTTTACACCGATTATTATAGCATCACATTCACTTCAGGGAAAGGATTATAACCACAAAACTTTCATGGTAGAATCATTAAAACTTCCTTAGTTACGTACATGATCTTAACCTTTATACCGATCATTTTTCATCACATTCACTTCAGGGAATGAGATAGAATCCGAAAACATTCATGGATATTCATTCCTTTTATGACAGATGTAAAGTCACTTCAAACCTTTAATACCATTTTAATGATATTGCTATTTCAAGAGCATATTTGAGACATGACAAACACAAATTGTTATATCCGATTTTCCTTGTAAATAATCTTCTCTTTGCAAAACACTAATTGAGAAGTTATTAAATGTTCGAGCATATAAAATACAAGGTATAATGTAGAGGCAAATTATACAATACACAATGAAATAACATATCGCCATATAAAACGACATATAGTAAAATTTTATGAAGTGAAATTGTATCAACAAGCAAATATAAATAAATTATGTGTTAACAGTGTAAATATTTGCTACTCTACTTTTAAACATAAAAATATATCTATATGAACTTCCCAACATATGATTATTTATAACTTTCAAATAAGTCTCTATATAAAAAAAAATATCCCGATCAGGTTCCAAACATAGAAAAATATCAAGCAGTGTCAAGTAAATTTACAAAAATATCTTTTGTCGCACTTAATTATTTTCTTATAAAGATCTAAACACATCATATATAGTAAAATCTTATACACAAGAGAGTCATGATGTATGATGTATGATATACGGCAAACACCCGTTTCATAAAATCAAAATCAAATATGTACATACACAAAAACATAATGGAAAGCATAATATATATAAATTATTTTCGATCATAAATTCATAACCACCTATAACAACACTCTTGAAAAAATATTATGTTTGAATGTGTGTGATAAAAATAATAAAGGTAACCATAAAATTTGAACATGTAAATCAATAAATTTACTCAATTTAATTTCAAAGACTCAGAGTTGCTTTAATCAATCTATCAAAAAAAAAATTTCTGTGTTACTTAATATTCAAACAACGAAATATATAATCACAATAAATTTTCTAACAAAGACTACTTGAAAACAAGACGATCATAAATCGAAATAGTAAAATCAAAACTAGATGCCTATCATTACGAAGCTGTAATATCTTTTGAATAAAACGTGTGGTATGAAACTTTATAGGTGAATTCTAATAATTAAATGATGTTAATAGCTAAAGGAAATACCAAAGCACTATACATAGTATTAACCAATTTTATGAAAGAAGTCTTATTTCATATTTGTGGTAATTAATCAAATAATTATGAAAACTTTAAATGTTTTAACAAGCTTCCTTAGAAATATTTTATATATATCCGGATCAAATTTAATGATTAAACGTAAGGCTGTAATATATTAAATCATCATATAAAAGTGGATCAATTTTTAAGAAAATGTTTCTGAGAGAAAAAAAAACTCATGTCATGTGCATATATAAACATATTTGTAGTTTAGCTTCACCAAATACTATTAGGTTGTATAATAACAGAAAGATTAACCGATGATTAAATCCCATTCCACTATATTCTTGTAGTTATAAATCAAAATATTAAATATATACTAATTATATTAAGACATAGGTTGATTTGAAGCTATTACCTCACGCATGGAAATAGGAAGACACCAATTGGCTATTGTGAAATAGTAGCCGGTGTTTGTGGTGTTGTATTAGAGGTTATGTGCCCACCTACGAACCTCTCACGTTGGGAATGACAAGAAACCAATGAAGGGGATTAAGGTGTTGGTGGAAGCACTTTCGTGCTGATAACGTGTTGTAGAACAACTACACCTATTAGCAATATGAAGAATAGTAAGAAGAATGAGAGAATTATGTTCTTATTGATGTACCTTAGATCAAATACAAGAGCCACTATATATAGGCTATAACATTAATACAAATATAAATGTAAATGGGAGTTGGAAATGTGGATAGTCACTATTAAATAAAACATTTATAACAAAAAGTATATTTTTATAAAATGGAATTTTATAAAAATATGGACTCCTTCTAACATAAGAATTATTATAAAAACAAGGTTTTTATAAAGATGGAGACAAATTAAAAACTTGGGAAAACTTATATAAAAATGAACACTTTTATATAAATGGGAATATAAAAGTGTTGGAACATTTTTGTATATAAGTTGGCAAGTTTGGATTAAAAATAGAAAAGCATCTTTAAACCTTCCAAGTAATGTGTGTTAGGAATTTGGAATATGAATAATATTTCTATAAAACACATGTTGGGAAAAACTTGGAAAAATTAACTATACAAGTTAAGACGTCGGACTAAGACACGTTAACAACGGACAAAACATGAGAAAAATGCCGTTGCGGCAAGATGAGAAAATATATATTTTTAGGAAATAAAATATATATATACATCATGGGTGAAAACTAATTAACACTTTCCTAAGTGTTGAAGAAAACTATTCGTGGGAGAAAAACATAACGTAAACAAGTAAGACGTTAAACAAACGTATAGACTTAACAAGAAAAAAATACATGTTTATATATATATATATATACGCTCGTCTCGGCAAAATTCTAGTATATCTACTTAATGGGAAAGTAGATATGTGGGAAGGAAAACCAAGACGAGTAGACAAAATATATATGTATATATATGTGTATACCGTGCCGACGAGATCCTAGTATATTTATTTGAATGGGAAAATAAATATACGGCATGGTGAGTCGAATCGGGTGTTGAGAATATACTACCGAACGACAACACCTTAGCATATTTATTTAAATGGGAAAATAAATGTGCGGTTAGAGCTATCAGGGATTTCCCTGCAGACTGCGCAGGTCCCTCGAGACCCGCCCCTGCCCAGTCGGAGACCGTGGAGTCTCCATTTGACTGACAGGCTCACGTCGATCACGAGCCACTACCCGCCCCACACATTCTCGTTCCTCCAGGCATGAGGCTTATGCCGATTGCCCGTGGACGAAACGGGTGGATCTCGGACGACTCGGACGACGAGTCGGTAGCTTCTGTAGACCACATGTTAGTACCCTTGATTCCGGCCGACCAGGAGGAGCCCGTGGCTCCAATGATGGAGGACGCCCCTGCTGCAGCTACAGCCCCACTCGCACTACCCGAGCCCGTACCACAGGAGGGGCCAGCCTCAGCAGGACCCATCTTAGAGGGCAGCCCCGCCCGTAGCTCTGAGCTACGCAGGGCGGCATGACAGCATTCGCCACTGCGAGCCCTCCTACCCCTACCATAGTGGTGTCCACCCCGGAGTGGGCCACTATTTCACAGCCCCTTATGGCCCCCTTGGCCGAGCTCATAACACCACCCATCGCACCCATGACACTGCCCATCCCCACCTTACCTATGCTGCCACCCCACCTCGAGATGCCTACCATGCCCTTACCCGCACCTTACACCTTAGGTGCCGGAGCCCCCTACATGATGACACCACCTGCACCATACCCTCTGGGTGCAGGAGATCCCTACCTGATGCCACCCCACTTCACCCCCGGACCACAGGGTTTTGCCCAGCTATTCCCCCACTTACCGATGCCAGACCCAGTTGGCCCGTCCCAGCCAGTCTACCCCGACATACCTGGGCCATCATGGCCCCACGGGATAGCACCATTATCCGGACCAGCTTGGTCCTCAGCTATTTCACTGGAGCGAGATTTCCAGACTCTCGCCGACACGGTGCAGCGCACCGTGAACCAGATGGAACAGCAAACCCGACTTATGTGGGCACGTATCATTGATGCCCGAGATGCCCTAGCACACTATGCCGAGGAGTTGTTGCGCATGGATGCGCATTGTGGGATCACGGGCGATGCACACTTCGCGCATCGACAGTTTTTGTATGATCGCATCATGGCAATCAGTATGACCATCAGCACGCACGCCCCTCAGTATCAGTTTCCGCCGCCGCCACCACAGTAGGGATACTTCGGAGACACTTGAAGAATCACTTACAGATGTATATAGTAGTAGCAGTATGGTAGCGTAGCACGAGTTATAACACTCGTTTGCATTTTGCCCAGCCGTGCGGGTGTGCCGGCATATGATATGATGTTTTTATTATTTCAGAACGATGTATGAGGGATGTTATCCCATATTTTGTTATTGTAGACAAAGCATTGTACTCGTACTATTGAAATTAATGAAAAATCTTATTATTATGATGGTGAAATATGTTGTTATAAAACTGTGATTGTCTACGATTATTATTGCTTACTCCATATATTGTGATTTGTGTGATCGTGTGGTGATGTTGTGTTGATTATTATGTTCATGTGATGAGTTGCTACTTATGCTTTGTGTATGTCTATATTTGTGTGAATGTTCGCCAAAGCTAACCTTTAATAATTATTATTGAAGAAAAATGGCACCGGCTACCCGGAGCAACAGTGGCAACGACGGGTTGCCCACAACACCCGCTGAACTAGAAACACTAGTCTCGGAGCGTATAGCCCGAGCCATAGCGGAACACGAAGCCGCCCGCTCGGAACGATCGCGAGATAGGACTGGGAGCGACCAACGTGAAACCTCCCCCATTGGTAAGAGGTTTATGAATAAATGAAAAAGCGACGGGAGATTATCATAAAACTCCTATCCCATAATAACATACTACCTTATTATTGCAGAAACGGCCTCGCGAGAGCGTGGCTGCACTTTCAAGGCCTTTTTGGACTGTAAGCCGATAAATTTTAGCGGCACAGAGGGATCTGTCGGACTGATTAAATGGTTCGAAAAGACCGAAGCAGTGATCCGCATCAGCGGTTGTACCCCTCGACAATCAGTCATGTACTCCACGAACTTGTTTCTGGATCAAGCGCTAACTTGGTGGAACAACCAAGTACAGGCACTGGGAGATGATGCTGCTTACTCCCTACCATGGTTGGGATTGAAGGAACTTATGATCGCCGAATACCGTCCGGCGAGTGAGGTACAGAAACTTGAAACGGAATTCTGGAACCTTACCATGGTTGGAGCAGACGTGGCTGGGTACACGTCCAGATTTCATGACCTTACCCGACTAGTGCCTCGTTTGGTTACCTCGGAGAGCAACAAGAAAGAGCGGTACCTGTTCGGACTAGCGCCACAAATACGCAGCATGGTCACTTCTTCCAAGCCCACGACCATGCGCGAGGCTATCGATCTTGCTCTAAGCCTCACCGAAGACGCTATTCGAATGGGCACCTTAATCCGGCAGGTTTCGGGACTGAAAATTTCTGAGTCTAGCAGCGTGGAGGGTAAAAATCTGGGGACAAGTTCAGCTGTTGTGTCGAATGATCAGGGGAATAAACCAAGGTTTGGGAAACGTAAGCGCAACGAAGGGAAGAAGGATGGACCGTCGGGTAATGCGAACAAGAAGGGAAAAAGGATATGTAGCCACAGGGCGCGGAAATGGTGGGAAACAGGGTAATCAGGGGAAAAATAACGGGATAACTTGTGGGAAGTGCCACCGCTCGGGGCACAAGACAGAGGATTGCCGGTCAGGATCACCGAAGAATGGAGGAGCAAGACCCTGCTTCGCGTGCGGGTCACTTGACCATTGGAAGAAGGATTGCCCCAAGGTAAACAACCAAGCCCGCGGGCGGGCGTTTGTGATTGGAGCCGGTGATGCACGACAAGACCCCAACGTGGTCACTGGTACGTTCCCTCTTAATGGTCATTATGCTTCTGTATTATTTGATACCGGTGCCGATTTTAGCTTCGTATCCATTGAGTTTAAAAGATTACTTGGGCTAAAAACTAGTAAACTAGATACACCCTACTCCATAGAACTGGCTAATGGTAAAACTATTGAAACGAGAGAAGTAGCGAGAGATTGTAAATTGGAACTCTGTGGGCACGAGTTTGGGATTGATCTCTTGCCGGTTGTGTTGGGTAGTTTTGACATAGTCGTTGGCATGGACTGGTTGTCCGCACATCGTGCCATCGTGGTTTGCAACGATAAAATCATTCAAGTCCCCCTCGCGAGCGGTGAAACTCTCTCAATTCAAGGGGAAAGGCATGGGACGCCACTAAGAATTATTTCAAGCATGAAGGCGCGAAAGTGTTTAAGAAAAGGGCTTGTCGCATTCTTGGCACACGTGGTGGACAAGAAAGCCGACGAGCGGAAGTTGGAAGACATTCCGATAGCTAGAGATTTTCCTGATGTATTCCCAGAAGATTTGCCGGGGTTGCCACCACCTCGACAAGTCGAGTTCCGCATCGACCTCGTTCCTGGAGCTGCTCCTGTGGCACGATCGCCATATCGCTTAGCTCCATCGGAGATGCAGGAACTATCCAGCCAGCTACAAGAATTGTTGGACAAGGGTTTTATAAGACCGAGTTTCTCACCATGGGGAGCTCCCGTCTTATTCGTAAAGAAGAAGGATGGCACATTTCGCATGTGCATTGACTATCGAGAGCTGAACAAGCTAACCATTAAGAATCGCTATCCTCTCCCCAGGATCGACGATTTATTTGATCAGCTCCAAGGATCTAGCTTCTACTCCAAGATTGATCTAAGGTCCGGCTATCACCAGTTGCGTATCCAGGAAGAGGATGTACCAAAAACAGCTTTCAGGACCCGATATGGGCACTATGAATTTTTGGTAACGCCGTTCGGCTTAACCAACGCACCAGCTGTTTTCATGGACTTGATGAACCGCGTGTGTAAGCCGTACTTGGATAAATTCGTCATTGTTTTCATTGACGATATTTTGATCTATTCACGCACTAAAGAAGACTACGAGAATCACCTTCGGTTAATCCTTGAAGTACTACGCAAAGAAAAGCTCTACGCTAAATTCTCGAAGTGTGACTTTTGGATTCGAGAAGTTCACTTCCTAGGCCACGTGGTGAATGAAAAAGGCATACATGTCGATCCCGCCAAGATCGAGGCAATTAAAAATTGGGAAGCCCCTCGAACTCCTACCGAAGTACGACAATTTCTTGGCCTTGCGGGTTACTACAGAAGGTTCATCGAGAACTTTTCGAAGATAGCACAGGCTTTAACCATGCTAACCCAAAAGGACAAGAAATTCGAGTGGACGGAAAAGCAAGAAGCAGCATTCCAATTACTAAAAGACAAGTTATGTGGCGCTCCGATACTATCACTCCCCGATGGTACGGAGGATTTTGTGGTTTACTGTGACGCCTCTCATCAAGGCTTGGGTTGCGTGTTAATGCAACGAGAAAAGGTAATAGCCTATGCTTACTGAAAATCCATGAGAAAAACTACACTACACACGATTTGGAATTGGGTGCAGTGGTATTCGCTCTCAAGATATGGAGGCACTATTTATACGGAACCAAGTGCACAATTTTCACTGATCATAAGAGTTTGCAACACATCTTTGATCAGAAGGATTTGAACATGCGACAACGGCGATGGGTTGAATTATTAAACGATTACGATTGTGAGATAAAGTACCATCCCGGTAAGGCGAACGTTGTGGCCGACGCCTTGAGTCGCAAGGAACGGGTTAAACCGTTGCGTGTCCGAGCTTTGGGTCTGACTATCCACACGAATCTGACTGATCGAATTCGTGAAGCTCAAGTTAACGCTCTTAAACCCGAGAATGTCAAAGGTGAAAGATTGCGAAAGATGATTGATTCACTGGAACCAAAGGCGGACCAGACCCTGTATTTCATGAATAGAATTTGGGTTCCAGTGTACGGGGGATTGCGTGAGCTAGTATTGGCCGAAGCTCACAGTTCTAGATATTCGGTTCACCCTGGTGCAGACAAGATGTTCCACGATTTGAAGGAACTTTATTGGTGGCCAAATTTCAAAAGAGATATAGCGGCTTATGTTGCGCGATGTTTAACCTGTGCAAAGGTCAAGGCCGAGCATCAGAGACCATCCGGCTTGCTCCAACAACCAGAAATACCGGAATGGAAATGGGAACGAATTACCATGGATTTCATTACCAAGTTACCCAAGACAACAAGCGGCCATGACATGATTTGGGTAATTGTTGATCGTTTGACAAAATCCGCACACTTCCTTCCAATTCGCGAAACGGACAAGTTGGAGAAACTGACCCGTTTGTACATTAAGGAAGTGGTGTCGAAGCATGGTGTACCTATCTCTATCATCTCCGATCGAGATAGTCGTTTCACCTCAAGGTTTTGGGAAAGTTTGAATGATGCCCTCGGTACTCGCCTTGACATGAGTACCGCGTATCACCCCCAAACGGATGGTCAAAGTGAACGAACCATCCAGACCTTGGAAGATATGTTGCGGGCATGTGCGATTGATTTCGGTGGTAATTGGGATACGCACTTGCCTTTGGTGGAATTTTCTTACAACAACAGTTACCATACGAGCATTCAAGCTGCACCTTTTGAAGCTCTATATGGACGCAAGTGCAGATCTCCACTGTGTTGGGCTGAAGTTGGAGAAAAACAACTCACCGGGCCCGAAATTGTTCAAGAGACGACGGACAAGGTCTTTTTGATAAAGGAACGCCTCAAAGCGGCCCGTGACCGACAGAAAAGCTACGCTGATATGAGGCGAAAGCCTTTAGAATTTCAAGTCGGAGACAGGGTCCTACTAAAGGTATCACCTTGGAAAGGTGTCGCGCGCTTTGGAAAGCGCGGAAAGCTGAACCCAAGATATGTCGGACTGTTCGAAATCCTGTCCAGGGTAGGCCCGGTGGCATACAAGCTCAAATTGCCTCAAGAGCTTAGTGGTATACACGACACGTTTCACGTGTCAAATTTGAAGAAGTGCCTATCTGACGAAACTCTCATCATCCCTGCTGACGAAATCCACATTGACGACAAGTTACATTTTGTTGAAGAACCAATCGAGGTAACCGATTGGAAGGTCCAAAAACTAAGACGCAACAAGATCAGATTGGTCAAAGTGCGCTGGAATGCCAAACGTGGACCGGAGTTCACGTGGGAAAGGCTGGACCGGATGAAGCAAAAATATCCCGCCCTATTCGAGACGACACCTATACCGGAGAACTCGAAGTGAATTCCGGGACGGAATTCTCTTAACGGGGGGAGAATGTAACAACCGGCAAAAATAAGGTAATTCCGTACTAATTAATTAATATATGATTAACATAATTAAATGCAATTATATGTGATTTAATTATCAAGGCCTTAGGAGATAGCAATTTCCAAATAATGCATAGGAATGCATACGTTTAATGGTAAAACATGATAGGATCATGTGCGAATAAACTATCCGGTATGGACGTTGGCGATTACCCGGTAATAATTAAATAAACGAAAAGGATCCCGGACACCCAGGATATAAAATAAAGGGTATTTTCACAAAATATAATGAGTTTTGGAACTCCAAAACCATAAGTGAAAACTTTTCACATGAAACTCCCGGTAACGAATAAAGTGCGCGTACCGCACCCGATACGCGTACAACTCGTAATTTCACCCGGCAAAAGCCTAAATAACCAATCAACGCTTAAATTAGACTATATTTAAGGGTTATTAAAGGTATTTTTAATGTCCGAATGACGCGCGGTTAAAACCCGAAAAATACCCGAACGACACCCGAACGACGAGGGATTTAACTTAACAAATAATGGGTAAATATTTGAAGTTGTGGACCCCACCTAAACCCATCAAGGGGCCGGCCTTAAGGCCTTATAGTTCTTTTTAGTTTTCTTTTAAAACACCCTATAAACCTATATTATCAAGCATGTTAAGAAAGAGATAATGTGTAGGATTTCGCAAGTACAAAGCATGCCCAAGTTGTTTCTTTTTGTAAGAAAATTTCGGCCCTTTGGCCATGAGATCCAAGACATAATCAAACTAATGATACACTAGTACATACACATGCTTAAAGATCTAGTGAAGGATCAAGATAAATCTCAAATATTTAGCTAAGATTTGCAAGTAAACTCTCTCCCAATCTCTCTCTCTATCTCACGGCACACACACACTTTAAATCCATCCAAGATCACCTTTGGTACTACCTAAATCCCTTGAATCTTTAGAAAGATTACATGTGATAATATTATATAACATGTGTTAGGCATTTGGAGAAAAACAAAGCAAAACTTCTCTCTTCTTTCTTTGTTTGGCCGTGGGTTTTATAGCAAGAACACACACACTTCTTCAAGTTTAAACAACACAAATCACTTCTAAACATCCATCCATCAAAACCCCCATTGTGTGTTTCAAGAGCTTGGAGCTTAACCACTTGGAAGAACACACTAAACCCCTCTCAAATCCAAGGTTTTTGTCTTCCCTAGCCTTGTGCTAGTAGTAAGCTTCTTAACCTTGTTTTGATTATTAATATTCATGTATGTGTTCTTAGAAGCAAGTTGTACATGAAGGGTTAAAATGTGGTTTTGAAACATAAGCTTTAATAGATTTTACATGAGTAAAATGGATGATTAAAGACATGTAAATGGATCATGGATTTGATGATAATAAAGTAGTGTTCTTAAAAGATATAAAATCTACACATACACTAGGTAGGATGATGATTTGGATAAGATTTGAGGAAGAAACTTGAATGTGTTAAAGAGTAGTTTTAATCATCTTAAAATGATCATCTAAGATATAATATATGATGGAATATATTAGGATGTCATAAATGAAGAAGTTGCAAAATTAAAGTTTACTTACTTAGAAGAATGAGATTTGGATATAATGGACAAAAACATTAAACACACATATTAGTAGCCTTATGTATGGAATATAAGACTATTAAAAGTGATTTGATGCAAAAATAACTTAACATTAAAAAAATGAATCTTCAAAGTCCACTAATTTGGGTGAAAAATGCTAACTTTGGAAGTTAGAGTAGAAAAATGCAACATTTGAAAGTTAAGGGGCTAATGTTGTAACTTTGAAAGTTAGAGGACTAAAATGAATATTTTAGAAACTATTAGTCCAAAAATGCAATAATGGAAAGTTTGGTGTCAAAAGTATAAATAATAATTTTCCAAGGTTGGTTTGGTAAATGCTAGTAAGCATACTTATGTATTTTGTATAAAAGTATATTTTTATAAAATGGAATTTTATAAAAATATGGACTCCTTCTAACATAAGAATTATTATAAAAACAAGGTTTTTATAAAGATGGAGACAAATTAAAAACTTGGGAAAACTTATATAAAAATGAACACTTTTATATAAATGGGAATATAAAAGTGTTGGAACATTTTTGTATATAAGTTGGCAAGTTTGGATTAAAAATAGAAAAGCATCTTTAAACCTTCCAAGTAATGTGTGTTAGGAATTTGGAATATGAATAATATTTCTATAAAACACATGTTGGGAAAAACTTGGAAAAATTAACTATACAAGTTAAGACGTCGGACTAAGACACGTTAACAACGGACAAAACATGAGAAAAATGCCGTTGCGGCAAGATGAGAAAATATATATTTTTAGGAAATAAAATATATATATATATACATCATGGGTGAAAAATAATTAACACTTTCCTAAGTGTTGAAGAAAACTATTCGTGGGAGAAAAACATAACGTAAACAAGTAAGACGTTAAACAAACGTATAGACTTAACAAGAAAAAATTACACGTTTATATATATATATATATATACACGCTCGTCTCGGCAAAATTCTAGTATATCTACTTAATGGGAAAGTAGATATGTGGGAAGGAAAACCAAGACGAGTAGACAAAATATATATGTATATATATGTGTATACCGTGCCGACGAGATCCTAGTATATTTATTTGAATGGGAAAATAAATATACGGCATGGTGAGTCGAATCGGGTGTTGAGAATATACTACCGAACGACAAGACCTTAGCATATTTATTTAAATGGGAAAATAAATGTGCGGCAAAGTGAGTCGGGTCGGATGTTAAAAATATATTATATCGAACGATGCGATCTTAAGTATAATTATTTGAATGGGAAAATAATTATACGTTAAGTGAAGTCGAGTCGAGGATAATAATATACAAGTTAAGGAAATATTAATGAGAATAATATATAACTTGTAAGGGAAGGGGTAATCTAACGCCAACATAACCTAGGATACACGCTAAATTAAACGGGAATTGGAATAACTCGTGGTCGGGAGTTGGGTGTACAACTTGCCAAGGCACATGCACTATAGGAATAGTGACTTATACGTCTAGGACGTTTGTAGGTGCGAGACCCCCCGTTTGCTATCTACCTATTAAGCCAGACACTGATTCAGGTGAGTCTCACGGCCCCATTTTAAACTATTTTACGTTTTCGGGGGAAAGATATGTTAGGGAAAATGTTAGAACGGAATAATTACTTGAGGTGTGACCGCCACTCGGGGTTGAGACCTCACTTCTATAATCATTTATTCAGGGAAATGAAACCGGTGGAATATTTGAATAGTACTATTGGTGCCTGACAAGGCCCACCCCTAATCGATAGCGTCGATTATGCATCAGTGTATGCCTGGGGTGCATATATTCTGAACTTAAGTCGTAGGATACCGAGAAACGACTTGGAACGGGGCATTATTATTATACGTCTTGGTTTGATTATAGCCTCAAGTAGATTTATAGGAACTTGCAACTCCTATATATTGTCATAACATGGTATTTCCCAAGTGTTTAAGTTTTGGAAACTAAAAACCTGTGAACTCACCAATATATTTATATTGACGAAATTTAAACATATCTTTCAGGTAACTAGATGAAGACAAGCATGGCGGGATGGGTCACTGGAATCTCCTATGCGGGCATCGGTTGCTTTTGCGGGGTTTCACTTTTATTTCCCACATATATGGGATATATTTGAGAAACCTCACTGTTTATGTTAAAAACAATCTACTTTATGTGTAATGGTTGAACATGATTTTGACGCCTAAATAAATGACCCATTTTCTTAATTACTTGTGATTTGCGTTAACCTTGACTTTATACGCTTGAACCGTCGCGCCACGTGTTTCCGCCATTGGCGTGGTGTGACACCCTACAACTTGCTCAACGACTGGTGGAGGCTATCGAACCTGCTCAACAATCGGTAGAGTCATAGAAGGACGCAAAACCCTAATGTAAGGTAAATTGGTGATTACGGTCCGGAACGTAATCATGAATTTACAGGTACTTTAAGGTAGTGTGAAATTCTATCAAGGTTTACGGTAAATAACCAATCATAAACTCAAATACCTGGTAGTTCATTTAAGTCTTTCTACCCATGCATCTCTGTTAGTATTTCTAAAACTTAAGTTTAGTGTTTTGCTAGATTCTTATTCTCCTTGCGATTTCAAGACCACACTTGTCCTAATTTGTACCCAATCACCTTTAACCTTGTGTTTTCAATAAACTTCGGGACGAAGTTTCTAAAAGTAGGGGAGACTGTAACATCGCATATTTCCCCCAAATTATTTTAGTTAAAAAAAATGTTTGTTTTAAACAATATTGGTTTTAACCACCTTAAACTAATAATTATTTAACAAAATCATTGGATTCCCGACGTTTCGGGTGTTTTAAAATTTTTTCGTAACACTTTTAATCTTGTGTAATCATAATTTATATTAATATAGTTTGTATAAAAAAAATGCTTCTAAAAAAAATAGGTGTTGGAGCCGGGACTCGAACCCGCGTCCAACCCTCTTCAACAACATGCACAAACCATCTGGGTTATGCCTCTATATTGATAATTATTCAGATCCCTTAATCTTTAAACAAACCAAGTCTTGAACTTAGTCAAACTTGAAAAGTCAACACCCAGTTCTCCATCAATCAATTAGGCTCAATCATAGGGCGATTTGATTAGATTAGCAGCTACATCTTGGGCGTCTGATTAGTTTCAACCTTTCCTAAGTTAATTCAGGCGTATTTACCTTGATTAGAAGATCAATTAGTCGAAATTATAACCATTTATAAACTTTCCTTAACTAGATCATGTAATCGACATGTATAAGATGATACCAAGCAATTCCTCGTACCCCAGCAACCTAAAGGAGCCGATTAACAGAACCCCGGTACATATTTCATTTTAAAAACCCTCGAGCTATCAGATTTTAAGATTTTTTGTGCGATACTTGCTTGGGCCGATTCAATCTCGTTCCCGTACTGTAAGTTTAATTATAATTATGGGTTTTGTTTGTTTCGAATCATAGATCAAAAGCCCTATGGTTAATTGCGTTATTGATCGTTGATTCGATTTATTAGATAATCTAGGGTTCTTCATTCGTTTTTTGATTTGGGGATATAGATAAAGTTACGATTAACTACAATCTGAAACAAATTCAAATCAACCAACTGAGATGGATCAGATGGTTGTTTACTGCAATGTTGAATGAATCTTCTAGGGTTCGATCCTTAACCCCCACGTTTTCTTTTCTTCTTTTAAATATGAATCCTTTTTAAATACCAAACATACCTTATAATTATTTGAAATCAATAATAACTGTTCTCAGGGTCCAGACCAGATGGTCTGGACTTGTGATTAAAGGCAACCAAACCGGGCCAGACCCGGGTTCGATTCCCATAAGCAGCACATTTTTTTAAACCCTTCTATTTATATATTTTAACTATTAATCTTTTAAAATAGTTTTTAAATACTAAAAGTGGTTTATAAATTCTATAAAAATTATCTTATGATATTCTGATAATAAAGTTTATCATACAAATTTTAGTTTTTCAAAAATCATTTATTCATTATATATTATAAATATTACAAATTTATTCCTTAATAATTTTAAAATTCTATAAAAATATCAAAACGACTTTATAAAATTCCACAAAAATTATTCTAAACTTATAAATCAATAAACGTTTCTGAAATAAATTTTGTTTCAGAAAAATCATTTATCTAATATTTTTAATCGATTTTTGTTAATTTAATCATAAATAAATCATAATAAATTCATTTTTCATCATTTTTGCATAAAAATTTCACATAAATTATTATTAATCATTTAGATCTGAAATATAAATTTTTGATTCGAAATTTATAAATTTGAATATTTTTTTAAATATTAAGTCTATATTTTGTCAAATAAGTATTAATATATAAATATTCATTAATTAAGAAAATAATTTTATAAAAATTATTTTCACATTTATTACATTATAATTCAACTAATTTTAGTTAATTTTGGTCAGAAATATTTTTATTAATTATTTCTTTATTTATTAAAGTTATTAGCAAATTACTCAAATTTAATCATAAATCAATTATTAATCCCCAAATTAGGAACCCTAGAACTACTTGTAGACTAGAAAACTTAGACTTTTAAGTTTTCCCATTACTCAATTATTGCCTTATAAATAGGGTGATATTTGGACACAAGAGTCACAATTATTCTATATCAAGGGATTCAGTTCTAGCACTAAGGTGAGTTTACATAGCCCCTTTTCTCTATTTTCACTATTTTTGGGGTGAAACATGTTTAAACATTTTATACTATCATTTACTCATACTTACTTGTGATTCAACTACATCATCATTCTATCATTTGACTGTAACAAAAAGACACGGTACAATCATTAACATTGATCAAGCCGCCTGTTTAGATTATAGCGCTATAGGTCTGACAAACCCATCCCCCGCATAAATTCAGGGATGATCGATAACAGTAACAACATTTAACTAACATGCGAGTTAGTCATCAGTCGACACAAGGTTTGATTGTACAAAGACGCATTGTTACATGTCGGACACATACTCTATCATCATGCAACTGTGATTGTTGTACAAACTATTATTATCTATCATATTCCAAAAACCTATGTATTTCTCACCAACTTTTTTTGACCCAAAATATTTTCAAACTTAACATGTTTCGGGTTCTACTTGCTTGAAGATTTGAGTTAATGCTTGAAGATGTGTACATAGTATTATTCATCTTGATGTACGAATTTTTGTAGAACAATTGTATGTAATTTATGTAAATCATTTAATGAAATTTATTATTCACCATGAGCTACTGAACAATCATCAATACGTGACATCCCGATGTTTCCGCCATCGGTTGGGGTGTTACAACCCGTATGTCAACCCGGGAACTCGCGGGATGAGCATTCACTTATAGGCTAAAGTACGCCCCCAAGTCACTAATAACATTTCAATTACTTTAGTTAGTCAAAGTTCCCTATGGAAACAATTTCAGTGTTTTATAATATTGGTGTTTATGCTTTGTTCATTTGAAGACTCAAATGATAAATTATGAATTTTCTTAAATATTGGTAACCTATTCGTATTACATACATTGATTTTTATCATTCACGTCATTTTAAATCTTGGTCTTTTAAAACACATTAGAATTACACATACTTCATGAAATGGTTTCATCTTGCGTTTTATAAACTTATATTGCATATTTTATAAATCAAAAGTAAATCTGCTTGTTTTTATATAATAGATCCAATAAATGTTTTCGGGAGAAACTTACAACTAATAATATGCTTTATAACACCTTTCAACTCAACTTCTTGTAAACACATGGAAATGTGTACCTATGAAATCTTTTCTTATGAACCTGTTTTGAATTTAAAACGCACATCAATTTCCAAAAAGTTATTCTCATGCATTATTACTATTCTTTCAACTATATCACAAAGTTCGAGTAAACTAGGATTTTATAAACGAAAATTTATCTTTTTATACATACACTCTTTCGGTTACAAAACTTTTGGTCTAACAAAACATTGAATGTTGCTAAATGTTTCCTATCGTAGTGTGCGTATATGCAAAATTTTTAAATTTTAACTCGCATGTCAGTAGGTTATACATCTGTTCCGTGCACTTTCATTTACAATAAATTTCATTATTTTCTTTATACACCATTCCATTTATAGTTACGTTTGCACATTATCTTATTATTCTCATATTATTCTTTTATTGGTGGTTATTTTCACGCGTTATTCGTAACTATTCGCGCACTAGTTATTAGTAGTTATTCTTACAACACTAGTTTTGAGCATTAATTTAACTCGTTTACGTTCATTTTGTTCAAATTGTGCGATTTACCTGATTTGTGTTATACTATTCTTGCAATCGAAATTTTATGATATACTTATATACTTACTTGAACGCATATTTAGTATGCATATTTTCTTTCCTGTTTTGAGCAAAACCCTGTTATACTTTACATTATTTTGTTCATCATCATGGCCAATGAACATATTAAGTTGATGACTCATATGAGATCTAAGCCAGTGCCCACGTACGACTCAGATTAGAGTATTTCTTTGATCCGAGGGGAACGGTGTAAACCTCAGAGTTTATCAATAAGAGTGTTTAGAGCCAACGATGTGAACAAAAGTTACCGGTTAAGGGTGAACCCGAAAGGGAAGAACCTCTAACCATGTCTATTACTTACACATTACTCTCATTACGGTTAAAGGGTAAACCTGAAAGGGAAGGACCTCTAACCATGTCATTGTTTCATTGCAGTATCAATTACTTAGCATATCTTGATTGCACGCTTTTGTTTTTGGTATTACTTAGGATAGGGATTATGGAAAAGAATAACACCCTAGTGTAAGGTAAATCGATGATTACGGTCTGGAACGCAATCATGGGTTTACAGGTACATGAGGGTGGTGTGTAATTCTATTTAGGCTATTGGTAGACAATCAGTACGAGTCCAAAGTATCGGGAGTGTGGTGGGTCAGCTGTGGTACACCCTATATATAAGCATAAACAATACTGCGGGAACGGACTAGGAGTCTGACCAAGAACCTACCCATTACTACCTTTTCATTAGATCGTTGACTAATAGCTAGCATTTCAATAAGAACATTTTACATAAGCTTCAATTACTTTTTGTTGGAGCCTTCCTTGTTGACCACCTCTATAGAAAACCTTAAACTTTGTATACTCTTACACTCTCTGTTAGTCGAAATCCTGTTGCATGTCCCTAATAACGTTCAGTCAGAAACCTTTCTAAAGTAGGGGAGACTGCTTCATTAGTACCTCTGCCCTCACCCGTTACACATTCCCAAAACATTTCTCATTTAAACTCTTAACTTTCTAACCTTGGGTCAACTGTCAAGGATTTTTGAAACTTTTACTTTGAGTATTAGACAACTATTTTAAATTTTGTCAAATCATAAATAATGAATTTTTTTTTTTAAAAAAATCTAGTTGACTTCTACAAACAACGGCTTTTGTTTCATAGTAACCTCCACTTGAAAGAAATTTCGAGACGAAATTTTCTAAAGTAGGGGAGACTGTGACATCCGTCACCCTCGTCTTTTATCTAACTGACAATAATAGCCTTCAAATATTTTCGTTATAGTCTTGGTACGTTTCGTCGTTTTCAAATTTAATTTTAGAGCGAACTAAAATTATCATTTATATTTATTATGGATCGGGTATAAGTTTTAATCAAATGCGTATGTTGAAAAGTGTTCGTAAAAGATTCTATAAAAAAAATTTTAAGTTTTATAAAAGTTTTAAATTAAATGTAGTTTGTAAAGTTAAGTTTATAAAGGAAATGTAAACCTAGTTATGTAAGAAACTAACAAGGTTAAACTAGAGGGGCCATATTCGCCAACTCCTGAAAGTTCAAAATATGTTTCTCCCTCCCATTCTGTTCGTTTTTTTTCCGGCCAAACAACAACCGGAGTTCATCTCCGGCGAGCTTCCGGCCAAGTCATAAACACACTTAATAATATTTTTTTTAACGTTTCATCATTTAGAAATCATTATCCTTCGATTTATAAGTGTTCCAAAACTTTTATTACGTATTAAACATGTTATAATCGGGCAATAGTTCGAGGTTATGGTGGTAACGATCGGAATAAATAAAAACATTCAATTGTCCGTTTCCTTTACGTTTTATGTATAAATACTCTATACTAGTACACTCCTGCACGTTTATACTTCTCAACATCAATATAAAAACCATATAACCATGACCAGAAGCCTTGCAAATTGTGGCTCTAGGCGTGACTTATAAGCTTGTCCATTCGGATCCAAATCGTGATAGTAAGTTATGTTTAATATTGCCGTTTTGTTGCTCACATTTTTCTGATCAAAACCCCCTTATTACAGATTTGTTATCATGCTTGTATTGGGTTTATTGAATCTAGGTTAGGGTTAGGGTTCTTGAGTTAGAATTGGGGAAGAAGATGAGACTAGCTTTTTATATAAATGTTTAATCTTTCAAATAAAATCACAAATATGGTTGTGGAGTAGTGGTCACAGCGTTGTGTTGCTGTTGTGCAGACACAGGTTCGAATCCCCTTCATGGCGGGTTTGATCATTTATTTTTATTTTATTTTATTTTTTTTTTTAGTTTGTTCATATATAATATTTATATATAAATACCTTGATATCTTAAAATATTCATTATAAATCCATCTTTTGCCCAAAAATTATAAAAATTTAGGTGTAGCATCTTGAGAGCCTAAAGAAAATTATCATACTTTTATTTTCTGGAAAATGTCTTATTTTTATATTTTTATTGAATTTAATTGTTTTAATTGAATTTAATTGATTAAAAATTCATTTTTAATGATTTTTATCTCAAACTTTTTGGGAATTTATTTCTAATTATTAGGAACTGAAATAAAAATATTTGGTCCAGAAAAAATTTATTTTTATTAATTTTCCTATTTTTAATCATTTAAACATGATTTAATCTCATTAATCAGTTTTAAATATATATATATAAGTTTATAAAAATTATGGGAAAATTATTTTTATTAATTTACATCAGAAAGTATCCATTTTCAATAAAAATAGCATTTTTGGATCATGTCGTGTATTATTAGTATTATTTATCAATTACGACATAATTAAACGTTTATTTATTTATACTATTACAACATCTATTTTATAAATAATTTCTTATAAAATAGAAATATTTCTTATGTTGGAAAGTCTTAATTATTATTTGTCGGATCATCGTGTAACTCATAATTATTTATTTTAATATTTATGATTATCGTAATTATTTACAATAATTAGTTAAAGTAATTAACTAAATGATTTTGCCTTAATTATTCAAATATATTTACATCTAAATATTCAAATGGTAATAATTATATTACCTAAACCACATTTACAAACTTTGATATATTATTTTTGACATACAACTTTTACATTAATGCAATTTATCATAAAACTCTAATTTCCCAAATCGACTTAGCAAACCCTAATGCCTTAGACCCTAGTTACCTTAGACTTTTAGACACTTCCTTATTAGTATTCTTACACATTATTGGTTGAATTCCTCGGAATTCCTATTACTTAGCTCACGATCGCTTAAGTGGATTTTGATCGCTTTCGCAAACTGTGAGTATATCTTTCCCCTTTTTCATGTTTTACTCTTTTGGGGCTGTTCATGTACACTATTACTAAATGTTATTCTTTCACTAAATGCAATTCTCATGTGTGTTTGCTTTATGTTAATTTGTGTGTCTATGACTTGTCAAAATCATTAACCTTTGAGGGCCTGGCATTTCAATGAATAGTACTATGGTATATACCCTTGTGACTCTGTTGAGAGTCCTCGTTATTGCTATGTATTACATTACTACTAGCGCATACTATATATATCTGCTTTTCTTTACATAGGGTTGATTTTGAACGGATATTACTTATTACATAATTGCAAATGGTACCGCACATGAATTGCTAAACACTTTTCCTACCATATTTAATTAAACAGGGTATGCTCACCAATACATTTTGTATTGACCAAATCATTTTCGTACATGTTTCAGGTTCTTATGAGATTACTTCCAAGCGTTTGGAACTTAGACTTAGATTGAGATTACTGTATCTTAGTTTAGATTGCTAGTCGTAATTGTTGTATTTCTTTCAATGTAATAAATTATTAAATTCAATGTATTCAAATTTACATTTCTAGTCCATGAGCTATTAAACAATCGTCACTACGTGACACCTCGATGTTTCCGCCATCGGTTGGGGTGTTACACCCAATAAGACTAATTGGTCTAAATCCCCCAGATTCGAAGGATCACCAATCTTAGGAATCAATGTAATAAAAGAAGAGCCGACCCCCGGACTGAATCGACACACCTCATAAAAATAATCCATAGTGGAAATGAAATCATGCTCGAACAAACTCCAAAAGTGTCTTATGAATCTGAAATTAAACTCATCAGGCCCCGGGGCTTTATCCGCACCACACTCAAATACCGCACGTTTGATCTCCTGATTAGAAAACTTGTCAACCAAGTTTGCGGCCTCCTCACTATTCACAATCGTCAAACCGTAGCAAACAAGAGTCGGACGGGTACCCATAGACTCCTTAAATTTATCCCGAAAAAATCCCATGACCTCCCTTTTAATAATACTCGGATTAGTCATGTAACATCCCGAATTTTCAAAACTTAAATAATAATTTTAATAGTATGAGTGACAATAACTAAAATCATTATTTACGTTTACTAGTGTGTATATGGTAGCATATGGTAAGTGATTTTTGTTTTATTTTGAAACAAATGAATTAATATAAAATGTAATTGAGATATGTATATGTTTAATTAGAACTCAACATTAATTGGGATATTACGTGGATATTGAATAATATTAAATCACATTTATGGACTTAAATAAAGAAAATGAAAGTAGTAAAGAGGCGAGTAAATTGGGTAACGGAAGAAACTTATTTTTGTAGCAAACATGTAATTTACTAGAAAATGTTACACTCTTAATTGGACCCATACGTTTGCTACCACCGCCCTATATAAATTGACTATCTTTCCACTAACAAAAACAATTGTTGTGCCGCTGCCAAATGCCTTCCATCCGGTGATCAACCACAATTATTTATCTCTTGACTTCGCATTTTCTTTGACTCCTATGATTAAAAAGATTTACATGCTCCCTTAAATCGTTAAGTTGCTTTACATCTCGATTATCTCCACTCTAAGGTACGGACTCTAAACTATTTATGTGTACGGGTTTAGGCTTTCACTACCTCGTAGTTGGAAATTTAAATCCGTTATTAAGTTATATTGTGTGACGTTTGAAATTGTTAAAGTATATAGTGATGATTGTTTAATAGATATGAATATATGTTGTGAATAAATATATATTGTTATTGATATCACCAAAAGGTGACCACCGATTTACCGCACCGAAAGGTGACTACCGAATGTGTTACCGAATGTGCTACCGAAAGTGCTACCGAATGTGTTACCGAATGTGCTACCGAATATGAAATACCGAATATGTTATAAGTATTGTATGATATATATGTATATATATATATAGATACAGTTTAAGCATCTTTATTATATAGTTGTTGTCCCACTGAGTATTTTTACTCAGGCGTGCATATGTGTTTTATGTACGTTAGGTTCAGGAAAAATCTAAGAAGACATGGAAGTGGGCTCAAGGGAACCAAAGATTCACAGGGATTTTTTTATAAAAATTATCAATGTTTTGTATTGTAATTTAATTTTTTTAAAGTTTTTTTTATTAATGGATTGATGTATTGAATTCTGTTTACCGTTATAGTGACACGTCAGCCCTAGAACGGGCGGGGTGTTACAATTATGGTATCAGAGCTCAGGCTCTTTCCTGTCGAAAACTATTTAAAAAAAAAAACAAAACAAAACAAACGTGTGGGTAATGGGTATATATTATGACTAAGATTCATCTTCCTTCTAGATTGTCATCATCCTTGTATTCCATTTCTTGTAGATGCCTCCTATTAGAAGAAACAGTCGATGCAGTTCAGGCACGTCTTCTAGACGTCGCAATCTTAACACTGAAGTCCGACGTGCTGTCGAAGGACTACTCCCTGACCTGATGCAAACTGTCACTCAAAACATGCACGCTGAACTACTCCCTAACCTCATGCAATCTGTTACACAATTGATACGCGAGGAAAGAAACAACCAGTCACCTCCAACTCCCCCGCGTTCTCTAACTCCTCCCCGTTCTCCAACTCCTCATCGCTCCCCTAGTCCTATTCGTTCCCCAAGTCCACCCCCTTCATCACCTAAAGGCAAGAAAGTGAAAAATTCAAATGACATTCACAAATGGCTCTCAAGATTTCAAAAGCAACGGCCTCGATCCTTTACTTCTAGTGCTACACCAATAGAAGCACAGAATTGGATTGATCATATGGAGAAAATTTTTGAAGTTTTGGGAGTTGGTGATAAGTTCAAGGCAAGACTGGCTGCTTATAAGCTAGAAGACAACTCCCAAACATGGTGGCGCACCGTTAAACACTCACGAGGTGGTGATGCGTTTGCTGCTACACTCACATGGGAAGGCTTCAAGAAATTGTTCTTCCAACAATATTTTCCGATTGCATTCAGGGAGGAATATATTCGAGAATTTGCGTCTATCAAACAAAGGGAGGATGAACCTATGTCTGAATTCATGGAACGGTTCACAAGACTGGCTAGTTTTGCCGGACCTGATGCTGGAAACCCAGCAGCACTAGCTCAGAAACTGAAATGGTCTTTATGTGAAAGGATCAAATGGTTAATTGTGAACCAAGAGTTTAAAGATGTCACTGAGGTGACTAATGCAGTCCAAAATCTTGAGATTGCAAACAAAACCATGAAGCTTCAATATGATGGAAACCTCCTAAATAATCCTAGCCTAACCACCGGGCAATCCTCCACCCAAACCCCAACTACTAGACACCATAATTCTAATCGAAACAATGGTAAACGGTACGAAAGCTCACAACAACCAACTAATGGTGGTAAAACCGACCTTCCCCAAACTCAAAATGAAATGCCACCACCTTGTAAAACATGTGGGAGACCACATACTGGAGTATGCCTCAAAATCACCGGAGGTTGTTTCAGATGCAAACAACCTGGACACTTATATAGAGACTGCCCACAACCACCAAAGGATACTGGAAAGGGTGTTACTACACATGCTACCGGAGCAAACGTTGTACCACCTACTACCGGCGGAAGAGTGTTTGCTTTAACCGTTGATAACAAACCAACGGAACTTGCAAAGAAACACCACTACTACGATGATATTGGTCGTGAGCCTTAAATAGGAGTTTCTTTGTTTTAATTCTCGTCGTTTGATTCCTAAGACTTGACCTTTTCATGTTTTTTTTTTTAAACCCATCTGAGCATTGAATAAACCTTGTTGAATTTCAATTCCTCTTGTTCAGGTTCTATTGTTCATGATTGGTGTATGTTTTGTTGTGCAATTTTGAGGACAAAATTAATTTTAAGGGGGGTAATATTGTAACATCCCGAATTTTCAAAACTTAAATAATAATTTTAATAGTATGAGTGACAATAACTAAAATCATTATTTACGTTTACTAGTGTGTATATGGTAGCATATGGTAAGTGATTTTTGTTTTATTTTGAAACAAATGAATTAATATAAAATGTAATTGAGATATGTATATGTTTAATTAGAACTCAACATTAATTGGGATATTACGTGGATATTGAATAATATTAAATCACATTTATGGACTTAAATAAAGAAAATGAAAGTAGTAAAGAGGCGAGTAAATTGGGTAACGGAAGAAACTTATTTTTGTAGCAAACATGTAATTTACTAGAAAATGTTACACTCTTAATTGGACCCATACGTTTGCTACCACCACCCTATATAAATTGACTATCTTTCCATTAACAAAAACAATTGTTGTGCCGCTGCCAAATGCCTTCCATCCGGTGATCAACCACAATTATTTATCTCTTGACTTCGCATTTTCTTTGACTCCTATGATTAAAAAGATTTACATGCTCCCTTAAATCGTTAAGCTGCTTTACATCTCGATTATCTCCACTCTAAGGTACGGACTCTAAACTATTTATGTGTACGGGTTTAGGCTTTCACTACCTCGTAGTTGGAAATTTAAATCCGTTATTAAGTTATATTGTGTGACGTTTGAAATTGTTAAAGTATATAGTGATGATTGTTTAATAGATATGAATATATGTTGTGAATAAATATATATTGTTATTGATATCACCAAAAGGTGACCACCGATTTACCGCACCGAAAGGTGACTACCGAATGTGTTACCGAATGTGCTACCGAATGTGCTACCGAATGTGCTACCGAAAGTGCTACCGAATGTGTTACCGAATGTGCTCCGAATATGAAATACCGAATATGTTATAAGTATTGTATGATATATATGTATATATATATATAGATACAGTTTAAGCATCTTTATTATATAGTTGTTGTCCCACTGAGTATTTTTACTCAGGCGTGCATATGTGTTTTATGTACGTTAGGTTCAGGAAAAATCTAAGAAGACATGGAAGTAGCTCAAGGGAACCAAAGATTCACAGGGATTTTTTTATAAAAATTATCAATGTTTTGTATTGTAATTTAATTTTTTTAAAGTTTTTATTATTAATGGATTGATGTATTGAATTCTGTTTACCGTTATAGTGACACGTCAGCCCTAGAACGGGCGGGGTGTTACAAGTCACCCACCTACCATCAACCTCCAAACCGGAAATATGATTAGACGCCTTTCGTTTATTAATGAAGCCATGAAAATACCTGGAATTATCGTCCCCATGAGTAGCCCAATTACATCTAGCCTTCTGCTTCAAATCACGGTGCTTAAAAACGTCTAGCTCACCAATTCGTCTCTTAATTTCCGCCAATGACCAAACTTCCTCCTCAGAAAGCGTACGATCCTCCACTGTTTGGTCTAAAGAATTTAGCTCATCTTCCAAAACCCGTCTCTCCTCCATCTCACGCGCTTTAACAGTGGCCGCCCAAGTGTTAATATTTTTTCGTAACATCTTGAACTTAGATAACAACCGTGCATCTAGAGAGCCCAAAAAACATCCCATCCTGTAACGTACGCTTAACAACCGCATCAAAATCTTCACGTCCAAGCTAGGAATTATAAAACTTGAAAGGTTTAGGACCAAAATTACTCGATCCTGTCTTCAATAATAATGGACTATGATCAGATTTAAATCTTTCCAAAGCTATATACTCAGCGCACGGCCATTCCATAAACACCTCCCAACTGACAAAAATCCTGTCAATACGGCTTAACTTATCACCTGCAACAAAAGTAAACCGCCTCCCTTTCAAGGAGTATTCATGTAAGTCCGAATCATCAATAAAATCATTAAATTTAGAAGCCTCCGCCGAATTAAAAATCGAATTCCGTCTTTCGTCCGCGTGCCTAACAGAATTAAAGTCGCTAGCCACAATCCACCTACCACCCCCTCACCTACCAACCGTTTAATATCCTCCCAGAGCACGCGTTTAGCAACAATGTTCTGAGGAGCATACACGTTTAACAAATGACACGTATACCCACTACCCTTGATCACTCCAGAAACAAGAATCCAATTAGGATTTTTAACCACCCTATCCATAATGAAAACTCTAGGATCCCATAACGAAACTAGACCACCCGACCTTCCTGTAGAAGGAACCCAATCATGATTAAAATCCCCAAACCCCCAATAACGACCCAAAGGAACCGTGTCTAAAGAACCAAATTGCGTTTCCTATAACATGATGAAACTAACCTCGTGCGTAGCCCGAAGACCTCGAACCCAATCCGCCTTACCCATACAACCCATACCCCGAATGTTCAATGAGATAACATTCATTGAGCAACCTCTTGATAACCTTCACTACGCAATACCTCTATAACGTTCGGAACAAAAGAATCTAAATTTCCGACCCCCAATACACGACTCAATTTAATCGTGTGGTTAGCTTTTGTTACAATCGGACTCTGCATAAAATCTGCACCATTCATACCCGTACAACCATCCGCCACAACCGAATCTGAGTTGCTGACTTCAGCTTCCATGGAATCAGCATTGACTCGTCTGTTTAAATCCGGCGTAACGAAGACTTCTTCTGCAGCGTCAGTATCATTACCACCACTGCCAGCCACGTCCGTGTTATCCGAAAGAATACCAATCAGCCGGTCTAACCCAAACATATCATTGTTTTCCCGCGACCTTTTTTTTGGACGTTCAAGAGAGCCACTATCCTCATTCCTGTTTTTAAACAATGACTTAGGCCGAAATTACTTTCTACCCTTAGACAAACCCGTTTGTGGACAAGACGACCCCTCCAACCCAACTACCCGTTCACCCCCTTCATTGACACTATTACAGTGCCCATCGTCTTCCACCTCCACGTAATCATTGCCCAAAACCTCAAACTGTGGCAACTCTCCCTCCTCACGTTCAACATGTGACTCTTCAACCTGTGTTCCGACGTCCTGTTGTACACTACATTCGTCCTCCTCAAGATCCACAATACACTCGGGTACCCATTCACCTACGTCTTCGTCAACCCATATGTTAAAAGTGCGACCTCTCTAGTTAATATAAACCCTATCCTCAATCCTCTTACAAACCTTAGTCAACACACCAACAAGAGCATAAGAGAGGTTATTAACATCACCTGAGATAGACGCAGATTGAACCACTTTGCCATATCTATTAACGATTACCTCATACACCTGATCCAACGCCAATTGTGTCGGAACCCCATGTACTTGTAGCCAAGCAATACGTCCCTCTTCAACGTAACCACCGTCTACCCAAGGCTGTAAAACTTCGAACCATCCTGACCATGTGCGGACATCATTAAGAAATTTCTCGGCATCCCTACTATCATAGAATACCAATACCACCGTTAAGCCCCCCAAATACTTTATATCCAATGCTTTCCATCCATTCTTTTTTAACAATTGATTCAAAGATGTCAACGTAGTAAGATCCACCACCCTCCCACGAAGAGCACACCCGTTCCAGTGGGAAAAACGTTCCACGGAGTCGTCAATGTTGATCACATCCACTTTGTTTCTGTTCAGCAGAGAATCCGCAAACGATCGGCCATTACCCACAGTAGCATGCATAGAACCACCCCCATCTGAACCCCCGGAGGTAGGGTTTGCATGAGGAACGCCATTCGTGGTCGCCGCCTTCCTCCGTTGTACACTCTCCGGCCTAGAAACTTTCTCACCGTCCACAAAACGTGCGATCGTAATGAACAGCTTAAACGATCCCAACCACACATCCGACAACTCATTCTCCAACCGGGATAAATCGTTAACCTCAGAAAACTTGACAAAAGCAAACCTCTTACCCCACTTATCTAGTTTTCTTGCGATGTAGGACCCTTCATATTTCCCGTACCTACTCAGCACCTCCTTTAATTCCTGCGAAGAACACTTCGGGGGAAGATTCGACACGAAGAACTTGGAGAAAACCTTGTTGTGATCTTCAGTTGAACGATCGTACCGTCTACCTTTCCGATTGCGAGGATATTCCCAGCCGTCAGGATCGAGCCGTCGTGGATCGCCCGACATACTCGGAGCGACTAGGGTTTTATTTTTTTTATTTTTTTGAGTAATAAGTTAACACATGGTTTACTCGACCTTTTGGTTTATTTTTATGAGCAATAACCCACAATTATCAAGTCACATTAATGTGACATACATGAAACCCCTAGTAGACAAGCATAAATACTAGCTTAAGCCTTGATCATATGGAGCTTGTGGGAGTTACGAAACATACAAATTTATACCCCTTTCCCATGATAAATTTTTATCATTATACATTCATATGTTTCCTAACGCTTTAGCTCTCAAGATCTGTAATGCAATCTGACCAATCATCCTGCTCAATTTGAGGTATATGCTGATAGCCCTCTGTTAATTTCCTATTTCACTTCAGTAGTTGGGATCGATTTTGGATTCGGGGAAACCAGGGTTTTAGATATTGATTTGGGATTAGGGATACGATTAGAAACAAGTTTTATTAACTTTCTTTTTATCTTCTAATAAGAGTAGCTCAGTTGGGTTGCCTTACGTGTGCAAGGTTAATGACCCTTATGAAACTTTTTTGTTTATTTGTTTATTTAATTTTTTTTTCTTTTCTTTTTCTTTAATTCTCTTATCTAATTATTTCTTATTGGGTTAAAATTTTATATATATAAAAAAAGACTTGTTTCATGGTTTAGACAAACTCGTTTCTAGCTATTTAAGATCAGCAAATGGTACAATTATTATTTTACAACTCTATTGTAAATCGATCCATATATTTAAAACTTTATTGGAGTTATCTCATTTGAAATTATTAAACTTATCTAATAGCTTTCATTAGATAATTTTCTTTATATAAAGTACGTTTATATACATATATACCAAGTAAACTATTCTAAGGCAAAATTCTTTCGTAGATGAATACCTTTACAAACTAAATTATTAATTTGGTACTTTCCATTTAATCAAAGTTTGCTAATTATCTACTTAAATATTTGCATTAACAGTTATTCGTAATACATTTAAAGCGTATCGTTTAGATTGTTATATATATATACATATTTTATCATGACGTGTCGTACATTAGTAGTTTATTTTCCATTTTTTTTTCAATACCAAAAGAATAAATAAAAGTCTCTAGTACTCTAAATTCCCAAATTAAGGTCTAAAATCTCTAATCGTCTATAGTCTTAGAACCCTAGGCTTTAATTTAAGATCGTTGCCTCACGAATTTACTCAAACAATTTAGGGTAAATTCCTCGGGATCCTCCTTCCCACTCTCACCGCTTTAGTAGAATTACCTTACCTCGCAAACTGTGAGTATATCTTTCCCCTTTTTGCTGTTTTACTATTTTGGGGTGACTCATGTACTTACTATCAATTTTCTATTTCATCTTACTAAAATAGCAATTCTTATGTGTGTTTGCTTGTGTCATTTCGTGTATCTATGACCTGTCAAATCATTAACCGCTGCGGCCTATCATTTCAATGAATAGTACTATGGTATATACCCTTGTGACTCTGTTGAGAGTCCTCGTCATTGCTATGTATTACATTACTACTAGCGCATACTATATATATCTGTTTTCCTTTCATAGGGTTGATTTGACCCAGATACCACTTATTACATTTTGCAAAATAACACATGAATTGCTAAATTTTCCTTACTATATATATTAAACGGGTATGCTCACCAATACAATTTTTGTATTGACCAAATTATTTTGTACATGTTTCAGGTTGTTTTGAGATGCATCCTTTAAGCTTTCGGAATTATATTTAGATTTTGATTCATTGTATTTTAATTTAGTTGGCATTTAGAATCATTGTATTTCATTTCAATGTAATAAATTATTTAATCAATGTATTCAGATTTACACTTTAGTACCATGAACTATTGAGCAATCATCACTACGTAACACCTCGATGTTTCCGCCATCGGTTGGGGTGTTACAGTACTTATGTATGTGCAAATCATGTTTACCATTCCCGCATGAAACACATCGCTCTGGACTATCACTTTGTGCGGGAACAAGTCAATTCCGGACAACTCAAAGTTCTTCATGTCAGCTCCAAGGATCAACTCGCGGATGTGCTCACCAAACCGCTTGCACGTGCACCCTTCCTATATTTTCGGTCAAAGATTGGAGTCTCCAACGGGTCCTCCATCTTGCGGGGCGTATTAACAACATAAATCAAGTCAAGTCAAGTCAAATCTCTTAGTCAACCATTGACTCCATAACATAAATCAAGTCAAGATAAGTTTAGTCAAGCATTGACTCCATGATTTTAGCCATTGTATTATATTGTACATTATACTTAGTCAAACCATTGACTCCATAATCTTAGCTAGAGTTAGTCATATGTAAACCTATATAAAGGTCTTGATGTATTGTTGATAGACACACCAAAATATTACATAATAATACGAAACCTTTTACAATGGTGAAACAATATTAAAAACGTAAGTTCTTTTTATACTTGCAAAAAATACGGGTGTCTTGTTAGAAATCATACGACCTGTGTATTGTCATAGATCCAATATATCCATGTGGCTTCTGAGCACAACCATGTAAGAAATCATACGATGTCCCATGAGTTTTCATAGATCCAATATATATCTTTCATGTTTTTACTTTTTACCACCAACATGTTCGCTTATTTATGTCTCTATTTTCATCGTTATAGTCACGTATGCAATGATTTACAAGGTTAGACCTTCTTATAACTTGCAAGTTGCTATCAACAAATAAGGTGATACTTGGATGCGGTGATGCTCAAAGCAATTGGGTATGGCGTCTCTGAGGATTTACTTGTCCTATCCGACCCATTAAAAAAAATATACCAATTAAGCTTTATCGAATTGATTCAATCTGAAAGCGATTATGTGCCTTCAGACATTTCAGTTATCTGGTTGTTTTGTTCGTTATTACTACATATCCTCGATAGATCATGTGGAAAAAGATAGATGGATGGTTTATTATCATCCTAAAGTTGTTGCTAATGCATAGGTTTTGTTGTAAGGGCGAAGCTTATGTAGGGACGAGGGGTGCCCTGGCCCCTGCTGATTGTTGGCTAGCAGTGTAGATTTTCTCATTTTTGTCCAAAAATTTTGTATATATTGAGTCCGGCCTTCACCGATTTTAAAAAAAAAAATTGGGTCCTGTGATTTTCGGTCCTCACCATCTAAATGTTCAAGTTCTGCCACTGTTATGTTTTAACTTGTTATAAATGTAATAATTAGATTGTTAACTTCAACAAAAAACAGGATTTAAGAACCTACAAAATTACTTATTAGAAGATTTGATTTGGTGTTTGATGTTGATGCCATAAGAGAGGGTACTCTCTAATCTCGTTGATGTCCAGCTTAAATACTTATGATGGTGATATTGCATATATGGTGCTGTTCCCTATTTCTCTCAACATAGATGTGAGAACATATATTTAAATGTAACTAGTTGCGTTATTTAGCGCGCGTTGCGCGCTGGTGTAGGCGTTGACAAAAGACTTTCATACAAAGTTAAAAAAAGTGTTTGTCAATGGTTTTTGCCTCTATTCTAAAGCTGTTATACTAATCCAATATGTTTTTGTTCAAACAATTCTGGTGTATTTTTTAATATACAAAAATATGTTTTCTACAAAACCAAAACAGAGAAATTTAAATATTTTCTTTCCAAGTCTACCTAATTCTATAAATGAAGCATAATAAACAAAAATTCCCAATGAGATTGCATCTATGCTGTACTCAAGAGATCAAATACAAAAACATTAAAACCAAGGTAGCAAACAAACAGTTCAGAAAAGTAAGGAATTTTTTTTTTAAAGAAGGACAGGTATTAGCATTCAATCGAATAGGTAAGCTGCATACAAGTAACAAATGGAAACCATAGGAAAAGCCTATATAAATCAGAACACGTGGATCAAGAATGTTGATGAACAAAGCCACACCCTACTAACAATACAACGGAGACATTTTATCGAACACCTGAAGTGCGTCTCAATTTGCAAAACAAATAAAAAAGATTCAGCCCCACATCACATAATTGTTAATAAAGTTTGTATTTTTGCTTACATTTTTGTGCTTATAAGTAGCAGGCATAGTAGTAGAAAATGAGATGAAAAAAGCATCTACAACAAAGATTAGAATAAAGTAACAAAGAAGGTCAAGGAAAGAAATACTACCAAATTAAAGATTAGAAGGACGTTGGTTGAAAAGAGGGAAAAAGAAAAGAAGAATACACAGAGGAAGAAAGTAAGAAAAGAAAGAAAAAAATTAAGCTTTCAAAGGAGATAAGAAAGCCACGTAAAAAGGTAGAAGGCACGTGGCAGTAGAGGGGAAAAAAAGAGGGTGGAAAAAAGGAAAACGGTAGGTTAAAGGAGTCGAACATGACAGCAGTTGAGAAACAAAACAACTCACAAACCAATATGCCAAAGATATGAGTATTTAAAAGACGGGAAATCGATGTATATAAAGACATAAAAACGCGACAGAATACAGATCGAAGTACTGTTCAAATCACACATCTTTAAATATATAGTTAATTAATGATTAATTGGACATAAGAAGAAATCAGTGAATAAGCGTCCATACATTAAACTTTTTAAAAGGGGGCAATTTCGTCCATCAAATTGTTGTCATATAGGGCTGCAAACGAACTGAACGAACACGAACAAGGCTTTGTTCGTGTTCGTTTGTTAAGAAAATTATGTGTTCACGAACAGTTCATGAACATTTGCCGAACGAATTTTTCTGTTCGTGTTCGTTTGTATCCGTTTGTTAATTTTATTCATGAACGCACACGAACATAAACAGACATTAATGAACACAAACAAGTGTTCATGAACACAAAGAAGTCTTCATGAACGGAACCAAACACAAACGGACATATATTAATTTTTGAATAATATCGAATTCATATACATTAAGATAAATAAAAATAAAAGAATATTAAAAAGTATGAAAATTAAAAACCTTACTAAACTATAGAACACAAACGAACATAAACGAACACGTTACTGAACGTTCACGAACGAACGCAACCTCTGTTCATGTTCGTTCGTTTAACTAAACGAACGAAATTTATTGTTCGTGTTAGTTTATTTATTAAACGAACGAACACGAACGAACTTCCCGCCGAACGGTTCATGAACTGTTCGCTGAAAGTTCAGTTCGTTTGCAGCCCTAGTCATGAGGGACCAAAATAGACAATGTGCAAATTTTAGATGACCGCAATGTGGTCATTGGCCATGCACACTGTGTTAATCACATATAATTTTTTTTATATAACTGGCTTGTCGTTTTTCTTTTTTTAAAATCAATGACTGTTCAATTCCCATAACCGAGTTGCGCGCCGCAACCCTTTTTGAGTCACAAGCTTGTCTGGTAAAATTTCATATACATTCAATCATAACCGGATTGAGATGTTCACATGTCGTTTTAAACCTTGAAGACTAGTTTAAATGTGATTAATCAAATGATTAAATTAGTGGAAATGGGCTAAAGTTGAAGTATTGTTGCAAAGATGCTGCCTAGGATTGCCATTTTTCATTCAGTAGACATTTATAAGATTTTTAAAATTATCGCTACAAGTTAGGGTTCCTATGTCTGATAGTAAATAAAGTAACTATTGTCACAAGAAAATAATTTATTAAAGTAAAAGTAGACAAAACAAAGAATAATCACCGACTCAAAGTAATCTATTAAAGATTCCTTATTTTATTATTATTTTATTACGATACAATATTTTGCATTTTAATTTGTAAGTTTGATTGTTTGAAGAATAAGTTAATGCTTTCGGGCACCAAAGGAAGAAACACACCATGTTATAATTTGTAATGTGAAGAATAAGTTAATGCTTTACTACATTCAATGAACATTGGGAGCATAGTATATTCTACCTGGATATTTTATAATTTCCACCATACGTTTCCAGTTACTTCAACTAATATTTTAATAGATTTGAAAAAAAATGCCCATATAATAATGTACCTTAACAAGAGTACCAGAAGCCAAAGTAGAGGGTTGGGAAGGTAGAAAACCAAAAGATAATGGCTTTGGTAACTAAGACTATATGGTGTGCCCCCCTTTTCCCCCAACTCCCCCAAGTGCCACATCAGCGCCACATCATTTCCCCTATTTTCTCCCCTAAGACCACCCGTAGTGGGGCGTTTTTTTGAGAAATTTTAAAAAATAGCGCCCCTGTACACCATTACAGGGGGGCTCCATGACCAAAATTCAGCTAGGGGCTTTATATATATAGCGCTAGGTTTGTTTTGCCCCCTCCAATCAGATGTTGCCACATCAGCAGCCTCTCTCTCCTCTTATTATTTTATTATTATTTTTATTTAAAAGATATAATAAAATATTAATAGGGGCTTTATAAATAAAGCCCCACCACTACACCCCTTTTTCAGTTTCTCTCTCCACGCTGACTCAGCAGCCACGTGGACCAATCACATTCAGGGGCTTTATAAATATAAAGCCCCACTACACATGGTCTAAAGTTTGGAAATGGTTTCCCCCATTCCCTCTTCCCTTTTTTATTCTTTTCCATTTGAATGCAGGCCCCACCTTTAACATTCCCTTTTTTTTGGGCCAATCACCATGCTCGGTGAGTTTGGTGGTTAAGCCCCGAGTTCCCTGAATTGTTTTCGGGAGGGGCGGTGTTTGGTTTCGGTGTCGAGGCCAGCTAGGATCCCCGAGTGAGCTCCCCGATGGCACACCACACAGTCTAAAGAGCATGATGTCTTAAGGAAATGATATGTGGCAAGAATAGAGTAAAGAATGCAATAAGACTTGTACGGCAAATTATAAACGCATAAGTAGCAGTACAGTTAACAATAGTGGCAAAGCTCTCACAATCAGTATTTGCTAATTATAGTGGATTCAGCGGCTCTCCTAGGGTTCCCTTATTAGGGATCCATGGGGAAGAGGATTAAGTTGGCTCTTGCGAAGACTTGATCTACTATCTCCCTTCAACTCTTTGAGCGAAATACGGTAAAAGGAAGGAAAATTCATGGACCGACCCCTCATGGATCCAATACTGTTTTAATATTAGTTTCGATGCCATATTCGTTTTTATAATTTTCTCAACATGACATGATAAAATATATTGAAAATAGAACTATATTAGCAAGTACCGGTTCAATACTATGTAGTGATATTTTTCTTTTTTGTGAAGAACCGAACCAATATTGTCCTAATAATGGTACCGATACCATATTTGTTTTTGGAATTTTCTTCTTCGAAACGTATGAAGTATAAACAGTGTCACGCGAGAACGTAAAGGTGTAACCATGTCTCGAGGCAATGAGCTGGTAACTAGGGCCTTAAATTTTTTTCCCGATCATTTTTTATGAAAAAACAGTTACCTAATGTCATTTCTAATGTTCACCAAACCTTTAACGAAACGGACGCTTCCCGCAGTGAGAAGCATGGGGAACTTAAAACACCAGTATAATGTTTATTATAATGTTATAAACATGAAGTTGTGTGTTGGTATTTTTTTCTAGGCAAGTTCTAAATTTTCATTGGGTAGGGTTTTTGTAGGAAAATATGTTTTTGTGAGAAGTGTAAGAATGATTACAAAGTGATATGTAAGCATCATTTTTTGGACGTATTCATGATGTTTTGGATTGTTTTGCATAGAAAAACACCAAACATAACAATTAATAATTGAAAACAATGTATTCTAGGCTTAAACTTAAAACACCATGTCAAGAACATTAAGCGGAGCGTTTTAAGTAATTACTAGTGGGTTTTATCTGTAATTTAAATTTAATGACTATAAAACATTGCATTGTGTTTTAAATTTTTGAAAAATGTTGTGTTAAGTGTTTTTCATACCAAAACAATTCAAAACATCATTCCAAAATCCAAACCATGATAGCTACATATCAATTCTTAATCCTTCTCATACTTCTTACGAAAATCAATTTTCGTACATGATTCTCTACAAATTTTCATATACACTTGCATGTATATAAAAAAACTACATATAGTCTACAAATTTTCATATACACTTGCATGTATATAAAAAAACTACATATTCCAGAAGTTTTCATATATATTGTGCATGAGTTGTATGAATCGATTCCACTACTATATTTTATCAGAGATACTTTTCGCCCCAATATTTGACTTTGAATGTACATGGCATGATCTTGATTTAATTAGTATATAATTTATACTGCATTTAATATTCTCTTACTTTAATTAAAAAAAACAAAAACAAAACGAGCATCTAAATCATAGGGGCACGAACTTACGTTAGTACATAACAATAACGGCAACTTGTAGCCAAATGGTTTACAAGAGAGGTGGTACAGCTTACTCACTTTGTGGGGTTTCTGACCGGGTGGTCTTGGGTTCGACTCTAACTCAGAGTAGAGTTATTTTGAAATGTGGGGCTGGACCTTAGGGGGGGTCGGGGACCGGATCCAAAAGGTGCGGGGCTTCGTATTTATGGGTGTGTATCGTTGGCCGTTCAATAAAAAAAACATAACAATAACGGTGTATTTGTATAATTTAACTCTCCTTAACTCCATCTAAATGTTATATTACACATTTTTTTTTCTTATTTCACTTCATTTCATTCAAAGGAAATTGTTTAAACCCATTACTTTTTAGTGGTACTTAATTTAGAAAAGGAAAAAGAAATTATTTCAACCTCATGTTAACAAATAGCCCTTTAACGCCCCACAAGGAGGGAGTGGTGTGAAACGTCATATAACATATTATGTCACAATTAACGCTCCAGATGTTATGCTACACCGATGACCTTAGGGTGTACGTCCTTAACACCTAAGGCGTTAACTGTTATCCAACTAACATGTGAGTATTAGGGTTTCCTTTTAGGTCACACCCGAAGAATGATCAGAGATCCATTGGGTTGTCTAAGGATGTCATATAATAAGATCCTGATTCCATCATGGTTTCCATAGCCGAAAGAAATTCAAGAGTCACAATTAGGATTCCTGAGTTCGATAGTGCCTTTCCCATTACCGAGTTCGTTAAAGTTGTTAGTTTGATAGTAGTTAGTTTTAGTTTCATTTAATCTAGTTTAATTTTAATTCTTATTTATATAAAACTATTTAAAAACCTTCCTTTCAAAAATCAAATTAAATAAACCTTTTATACTTATTTTTCAGAGTCTAGTTTAGTTATTGTTAGGGCAAAATTTAGGAACGTAATTAAGCTTGAAATGCAGAAAACTCACAATTAAGTATCTTCGACAACAATAAACTAACCAAAAGAAAATACACAGGTAAAGGAATAAATATGATCGCATAACTTTGAGCAATCATCATGAACAGGAGGCCATACATAAATAATGACCTAAAAAGTAAAAACAGGATATGAGACAATATTAGCAATGACATACTGTTGTTTAAAAAATAACTTCAGAAAATAATCTTAACTTTATTTCATATAAATCAAATAACACAACTAGTGCCATAAAATGCAATTGTTGCCGGAACAAAAATAACCCCCCACCCACAAACAAAAAAAAAAGAAAGAAAAACTACGCTGATACATGCTTAAAAACCTCCATCTAGAAAAACAAAGAGAACCAAAACAACAAGTTTATGTTGGAAAGATGTGTCCAAATTAATGCAACTAAAAAAGTATGATCCAAATAGTTACACTTTGAATTCCGAACAAGAAATAATATGTAATTGTTAAATATTATAAATCATGAAATAACTTTAAAGTGGTAATAAATATTTGGTGAAATATATATATTTTTTTTTGGAATAATCAGTATTAGTTGTTTAGTTGTTTAGAGAAACAATTTGAATGAGATTGTAGATTAATTATTTAGAATAATTAATTAAATCGTTTAAGATGTTGAACGAAACAATATTTATTATTGAGATAATATAGATCGCCCGGAACCACCCTTGGTCACACCACCACCGACACGCGCCGCAACCCACATCGTCGCCACGCGCCATCAACACTACTGCCGAACCGCCGCCACCGCCCCTTTGTGCAGGTGTCTCGGTTCACGTGCTTACTCGTGTTGGTGTTGTGTTTTGGGTTGGATCTAGTACGCGTGTTTTCGGGTTGGAACTAGAATGCGTGTTTTCGGGTTGGAACTTGAAATTGGAGATTTAGTTATTTGACTGACTAGCAAGAGTCGTTGGTTGCATCCTCGGTGCGAGTTTTTGGTTTTTGTCAAGGTAAAAAAAACTAAACCACCTATGGATGCCTTTTATTTATTGTTTGAGTGTATTGGTAATTGGATCGCTCTATGGGGATAAAATCTCTATTTAGTGTTTTAACATGCTTCCGCACTCTTGATTAATAAAGTTATTATTAGTACATGTTTACAATATAAAATAGTGATTTTATATATACACAAAACGGATCCATGTAGTCCCAACACGTTAAGAGCATTCATAGTCTGTCCATCGTGAGAGGTTCTCTTAAATTATATGAGATGGTTGTGAGTAGAGGAGAGAGAAAATATTTGGTGAAATCCCTATTCACCCTTATATTTGAAAAGCTAATGTTCACCCCTATATAAAATTTTGAGTTAATGGCCAAAATCGTTCATAAGGTTTGGCCAGTTTTGCTACATTAGTCCAAAATTGAAACTTTTTTACATCTGGGTACTTCTGTTTTACATTTTGTTGCCAAATTCGTCCATGACACTAAACCCAGTTAACTATTGTCGTTAACTCTGGAGTACATTAGTCCAAAATTGAAACTTTTTTACATCTGGGTACTTCTGTTTTACATTTTGTTGCCAAATTTGTCCATGACCCTAAACCCAGTTAACTATTGTCGTTAACTCTAGGGTATTTTTGTCTTTTTTGCTGCCCCCTTTTTACATCTGGGTATTTTTGTTTTATGGTGGTTTGAATAATTCTATTTAAATTGGGTTTCAAATTAAATTTTCATTAATAAAAGGTCAAGTTTACATCTGGATAATGGGTAAGCGAACAACAAGCTGCGCCGCTATCCCCTTTTGAATTGCAAAGCCTACTCTACTAAAAACAAACCCTTGGTTCCTTAGGCTCTGTGAGTCACTGTGAATCACCTTCTGAACCCGCTCCAAGAAACGAACCGCCTCAGGGACTAAGGACCCAAATGTGTCGAAGGCAAACGGAAGGAACACGTGTTGATTGGGTTAAATGTCAAGGACGAAATTGGCAACAAAATATAAAACAAAAGAACCCAGATGTAAAAAGTTTCAATTTTGGACTAATGTAGCAAAACTGGCCAAACCTCGGGGACGATTTTGGCCATTAACTCTATATTTTAATATTTTTGTAAGTGGTTGTGAGTGAGAAGAGAGAAAACGTAAGGATAAAAATATAAAAAAATATTATTATTTTAATTAGGAGAGAGAAGATTTAAGGGGGGAGTAGTGATTTTAGTTTAATTTGATGGAGGGGATTTGGTGGACGGATTGTGAATGCTCTAACACCTTGGTCACCTTGAACCCACCAACAGCGTATGCCACCCCGCTTGTAAATGTGTCGACGATCTAGGTTTAGAACTCCAAATTGCCACTGATCTCCACTTCGTGGCTTAATAGAATGATAATCAGATGCGGACCAACTTCAAGGATTTATCAAAAAATTGCATGCGTAGATACACAATCTCTTAAACAACAAACGAACAACAACAAACAATACACATGAGATTACAAAATCTTATTTTCTAACCAACTGATTTTTGTTCCTCTGTTCCTCCATGACGACGTAAATCATCAAAAGGGCAAAATCCAAGGAAACAAAATAAAGCAAGCATGAGGTGTAAAGTTAAAGAAAATGTGTGTCTAACAAATTAGAAAACTTTGCTTCATTGACCTGTACATAAAGCTTTTGTTGGTAGCACAAAATTAGCTTATAGTAAACTTTTCACACAAACAATGGAACATATATATTATAATATACAGAATATAACATATGAAAACAGCTCAAAGTTTAATACCAAGATTTTTTGAGCTCCATCACTGTGAGCACAGCTGTTCAAAAAGTTTATGGCTCGGAGCTCGCTCGATATGGCTAGGTTTGAAACTGAGCCGAGCTGGCTCTGATCGGCTAGAAAGTTAGCCAAGCTCGGCTCAGTTCGTAACGGCCGAGCTGGTTCGGTTTCGCTCGGATAATTCTAATTTTTAATATATATATATATATATATATATATATATATATATATTTTATATACATATAATATACTATAAAAATGTAAAAAAAAGATGGGGAACATGTTACGTATTTAATATTTGGTAATAATAGTTTGGAGATTGTGTGTTTAGGATTGAAGTTACAGCTAATCAAGTTATTTAAATAAACCATAACATAATGATAGTTGTCCAAGTACTTAAGTTATCAAACTCAATACTGCTTTTGATTTCAAAGAGGTCAGTATTTAGGAGATCAATCAGACATCTATTGCATATTTATGGGGTTAATTCGTATATTGCTAAACTTATAATGTATTCCATTGAAATTTGAAACTTATTTTGTATTACTTGAACTTGATTTTAGCTTCTAATGTATTAGGTTGAACTTATTTTAAATATGTTAATTTTAACCATTGAATAATATTTTAGACTATTCACTATTGAATTTCAAAAGCCATTTTTCTTTTTAAATTCAAGCCATACTAAGACGAGCCGAGTTGGCTCGGTTTAAAACCAAGCCGAGCTCGAACTTTGATTTTTAGCTCGGTTTCAAATCCGAACCAAACCGAGCCGGCTCATGAACAACCCTAACTGTGAGTCACCACCCTCCACAATACTCTATCTTCCATCACCATTAAATAAAGAAAGAAAGAGAAAACCGGTGACAAACGTGGAGGTGACCATGGTTTCCACGTTTCAGGGCTGTGGGAGCCAGTGCCCATAACCCTACGTTATCCACTTAGTAATATTCACCACCCTCTTTACGTCCCCACACCCTTCAGTCATAATAGTTTCAGTCATAATAGAGACATATATTTAAGAGAGATAAAAAGATCAAACCTAAAACCTTAACAAGAGAATTAAGTGTTTTATATTATTTGATGTAAATTAGAGTAAGTAACATTTTCAGATTTTCTATTAAAAAACTAATAAGCTATTTATACTATTTGATGCAAATTAGAGAAAAGTAACAAGCCCAACATAGAAAAAAAATAGTTGATACTTCCTTGTTTTGGGCGTTCCATTTGTGCTCCACTTTTACGCAAGAAATAAAAATAATTAGTTACGCATTTGCAGTGTAGTGTTAAAAATATTGGTGAACAATGATAGAAGACCCGGGGGATCCTGGGTTCGATATTCTTAAGCCAGACGGGTTTTACCAGTAATTTCATCGTCGTGCCTAAGGGCAGGTGGGTTATTGGGTTTTCCCCGAAATTGCTGTATGAAACTCGGATACTCTCGGAATACTTAATTTGTCGAAAGGGTGCCCCGAAAGTGCTCGGGTTTGGTGTTGTGCCCGTTAAAAAAATGAACTCTTAATGAAACAAATGTCTGAATGTGTCAAACATAGTTAATTCAGATTGTATGTTTTGCAAGCAGATGTCTGAATGGGTTAGATATTTGCCTCTAAATTAGTAATCATCATATGAGTCTAAGTGGTTCAGAACTCTTACTAGTTCAGTACTTAGTGGTTTCAGATCTCTTACTGATTTCGCACTTACCTATTTAGAGGTTGTCAAATAACCCTTAAAAAAGATAATTAAGCATTCAATAAAATTAAAATTTTATTCTTCACTGTTGCAATTAAGCATTCACAAAGAATGCAAATTACGCATACATATTGGTTAGGCATTCACAATCTTTTTTTTTTTTTTTTAATTTTCATTTCACTTGTAAACAAAATGGCAAAAAACATAAACATATGTTGATGGGCAACAAGCTTTGCTGCCACTCCGTTCTGATAACGAAACTGAACGTACTAAAGACAAACCCTTGCCTTTGCCTTTGGGGGGCTTGAAAATTGTTATGAACGACCCGTTGGACTATAGCAAGGAAATGAATGATTTCCGGTGCCAAAGAAATCAAAAGCTAAGGGGACAAAAACATGCTGATTATTCTCAGAGGCTTTGGCATGCTTCTCAACCTTCTTGAATAAAAAAAACATGTTGATTATCAAATCAAAATTAAGTATTATACACCACCATAATTACACATGTGTTATACATAACAAAATCAACTTTTTAAAGAAAGTCTTTCTTTTTAAAGAAAGTATAGTAATATGATTCTCAAATTAAATAGAATAAAATTTTGGATATTATGATTTATTTTTTTTTTAAATATTATACTATAAAAAGTTATACACATTCAAGAAATCGAAAGAAATTTGAAAAAAATCTTACAATTCATTTAAGAAATCGAAAGAAATTTGAAAAAAAAAAATCTTACAATTGTAAGCTGTAAGCTACACCAAAACTTCATATTTTCCTTAGACCGTGGGTAATTAGGGGTGAGCTGTCACACCCTCAAAATCCACTTGCAGAGTTTTACCGCGAGGCGCATGACAAACCAGGATCCAAACCAACGATCACAATAAACAAGTCTAAATTAACATATGCGATTTCAAAAACATAGTTTAAATCTCCAGTTACAGCGGAAGCTTATTCTCAAAACATAATCCAAAAGTAAACCAAATGTTCAATGTTTGAAAACCATGCAATCCTAACTAGACGCTGTGCAGACGCGTGCGCCCTAGTTCCATTGTGCTACCCTAGCGACCTGAGAAAACATGTAAAAGTTTACGTCAGCACAAAATGCTGGTGAGTTTACAGGTTTTGTAATCACAGTACCAAGTTCAACCTGTCCATACTATAACAAATCGAAAACCAAAGTACGCTAGCTAGGCGTATGTTTTGTTACTACTACGATTGGAAAACCATTACTAACTCGCAAACCAGATGTCGTGCCCGAATAGTAAACCTGTTGTTCCTGTTTGAGACAACATGCACTCGCCCAGCCCTCCAAGCCGACGAGCGGGGTTGGTCACTCCCAATAGCGCTATTCACATTTCCCCGTTGTGCTAACCCGCACATTCCTGGTTCCCCCCGGGACTTCCAAAGATCGTATAGTAAACCATAGAAACCCATAGTATGACAGTAGTTACCAAACATAAGTTTTAACACATGTTTTCTCCCCCGAAAAGTGAAACCAGTTAAAAGAGGGGCCGTAAACTCACCTTAACGTGCAAGCAAGGAATCCGAACAGCAAGTAATATATGCTACCGACACCCTAATAACAGTGTCATTAAGTGAGTATAGGCGTAATGTGACACCCGACAAACTCAGGTTAGTAACGTTGACTAAACTAGTAAGTCTACCTTAGCGAGTCATGCATATTACGTTCTTAACGGGGTCAGTCGAGTCGGTATGATGATTCTGGGAATCATCGGGAGTTGTTACGATGATCCGCGGGGTCATCGGGAGTCGGTCCATAACCATGTCCAAGATCTCCTTGTACAAATTAATCCATGAAATCTTGGAAGAATCATGGGAGATTTTATATGAGATTTGCATATCCTTGAAAGATATACAAAATCCTCCATTTCTTATTAGTAATCGGCCAAACACCCTCCATAAGATCTCCAAATATCACCCAAGATCCATCTAGTACAAGGAAATCTATACTATAAATGATTTTGGATCCAATTTAGATTGTGTGTATCCTTGGAGGATCATGCAAGATATGGGATATCTTGAGTAGATATTACATGGGATATTGTAGTGTCCTATCAAGATACAATAATCTTCCCCTTGTGCTCTATAACTTACGGCCAACACCCCTAAAACAAATCTACCAAAGATCATCCAAGTACACTAGAATCCTTGTTTTAAGGAAAGTGAATCCAAGCTAGATCATATATAAGATGATTCATGTCCTTCCAAGATCACAAAATCTTCCAATTTCTTTGTAAACTCACGACACCAAACACCCTCAAAGATCCACCAAGATCACTCAAAATCACTTAGTACAAGCAAATCTATATTATATGAGGTTTAAATCTAGTGGTGTATCTTTTTAAATCTTGGAAGATTGCTTGAAAGATATGGTGAGATCTTTGGAAGATTGGATAAGATATTATGCAAGATATGATGAAGATTATCATATGTCCTTACAAGATTTATAAATCCTCCATTTTTCCTTATAACAAATCGGCCAAGCACCCTCTTTGAAATCCATTCAAGATCCACCTAGTACCAAAAATCTATAATATAAGAGATTTTATCTAAGATTAGATCTTGGTAATATTTAGAAGATCATGTATGGATCTATAAAAGGTAATATGATACAACACATATTAAAAACACAAAAGAAAACCTTCTTTTCCTTCCTCTTGTTGCCGTGAACTTGCTCCCACACACACACACTCATTTTCAAGTTTTAACACTCCAATTTCATTCATAAACATCCATCATTCAAACCCCCATCGTGTGTTTCAAGCTTGGAGCTTAACCACATAGGAAGAACACACTAAACTCCATCAAAATCAAGCATTTTTAGCTTCCCTAGCCTTGTGCTAGTTGTAAGTATTCTTGATCATGTTTTGTCTTTAAAAAGTTTATGTTTATTAGCTTAGAGCAAGTTGTACAAAGGGTGGACTTGAATGAGCTTTTAATAATGAAACGTATGATTTTTAAAGGCTAAAATGGTGTTTAGTTAGTGTGGATAAATCGAAAGTTTAGTGATGGATGTTAAGTATTCTTGTAGTTTTTACTAAGATCATGTACAACTTGCCGGAAAAGCACACGCTATAGACTTAGTGACTTACACGCACTAGGACGTTCGTAGGTGCTTAATCACGGACTTGCTATTCTCTGCTATTTGATTGTACGCTGTACATCAGGTGAGTTTCACAGCCCCACTTTTACCGTTTTACTTTCGGGGGAGAAACATGCTACTTACTTACCCATTAAAGGTCATGTTATACTATGGTTACTTTACATATACTATGCGGCTTTTTACGGAAAGTCCCAGGGGGGAAACCATGAATGTGCGGGGATGCACAATGGGGGAAATGTGGATAGATCTATTGGGCCTCACAAACCCCACTCGACGGCTGGGCCGGGCGGGTGCATATTGTCTCTTATTACTGGCTCGCCGAGGCATCGGTTATAGCCAAAACTGCTGGGCAAGCTTCAACAACTTATAAACGTATAGTAATGGATTCCCAACCGCAGTAGTAAACAAACACTTAACGTCTAGCTAACGTTCTTATAACCTAGTAGTAACGGATATGATCTTCACAACTTATAACAAACACTTTATAAAAGAAAACCTGTGAACTCACCAGCATTATATGTTGACATTTTTGGCATGTTTTCTCAGGTCGCTAAGGTAGCAGTCAATGGGCTAGGCGCACGGAGTCATGCACAGCGTCTAACATTTTGAAGCATGTTAAACAATGTTTTGTAAACAATGATATGTCTTTTGGTTGTAAACAAGAATGCTTCCGCTGCTGGTTTACGGCTCAAAGCATGATATTTTGGTTTTAAATATATTTATGAATGCATGTTTGTTGTATGTTTATTGTGATCGTTGACTGAGATCCTGGTGTGTCACGCGCCTCGCGGTAAAACCCCGCACGTGGAATTTGAGGGTGTGACAGATTGGTATAAGAGCCAACGGTTATAGTGAACTAGGACTGCATGTAGAGTCTAGTCTATAACTGAGTCGCACACACTAGACGGTCACAATTAGTCGAGTCTTAACAAGTGAGTAACGATATGACTTGTCGGGGTGTCGGTGTCGTCATCTTCTACGCTACATCATCTATTCACTCTTTATCATCCTATTTCTTGACTCATCCTTACTATGATTCGATGGCGAACAATATACTATTGGACTTTCTTGACGGCGGTGTACATTGGGGTAGCTTCGGCGTACTCTTGAGATCTGTCCAGGGATTTGGACATCTCCCTTCTACGCCCTAATGAACACGCTCGTTCTTATGCATACTATCTTGTACTTATACTTATGATAATACCATGATTGGGCGCTAGTGTTCGGTGACTTGAACTTCAAACTTAAAGCGCGCCTGGAGGACCATGTAGAACAGTTTATCATGTCGGGTGCACACGAGATCATAAACTGTGATGCATGGGATCCCTGGCGGACTTTGGGCTTGAACGAATGGACCCGAACTGGGCTCGGTCTAGTTTCTTGAAATTCCTAATGGGTTATACCACGGGCAAGCCTAAATCTTTTGTTTTATGCTATGACAGAAGATGTCGGGAGCTCGTGGAGGTCGCAGAGGCGGCCGTGCTGGCGGTCGTGCTGGCGGTCGTGGTGGCGGCGGTGGCCGTGGGAACATTAATATGACCCAAGCGGAGTTGGATAACCTGATGCAGCAACACGTGAATATTGCTCTGGCTGCATTTCAAGCCGCTCATAATGCTATGGGTGGTACGTCGATTCTCGCCTATTTTATCTTGTTCTGGGGTACTGTACCTTTTCTTGATTCTCACCTGCGTGTCTGTTCCAGGTGGTGCTGTCAATCCTCCTCCACCCCAGTGTTCCTATAAAAAGTTTATGGATTGCAAGCCCCACAACTTTAGTGGCACTGAAGGGGCAGTGGGACTGCTCCGCTGGTTGGAGAAAATTGAGTCGGTTTTCTCGATGTGCAGCTGCCCGGAAGGCGACCGGGTGAAATATGCTTCTGCGACCCTGGAGGGTCAAGCTCTGACTTGGTGGAACTCCACCACCCAGACTATGGGTATTGGGGAAGCCCACGCTATGCCCTGGGCGGAGTTCATTCAGTTGCTGAAAAACGAGTACTGCCCGAGGGATGAAATCCAAAAGCTTGAGCACGAAGTCTGGAATCATAAGATGGTGGGGTCCGAGATTGAAACTTACACTGCTAGGCACAATGAGTTGGCGGTGTTGTGCCCTGATCTGCACACACCCGAATACCGAAGGATTGAACATTATGTCGCTGGGTTGGTACCGGAGATTGCAGGGTTGGTTGCTGCGGGTAATCTCACTGTTTATTCTGAGGTGGTTCGGTCGGCTCACAGGCTGACCAACATGAAGGTGGCTGAAGGGGTCTTGCCTCCTCGAGGCGCTACTGTGAAGGCTCCTGATAGTAACAAGCGGAAGTGGGAAGCTGTGGGGAAAGGCTCGAGTTCGGCTCAGCCTCAGCAGGTAAGGAAGTCTGATACTGGGGGATCGTCGTCTGAACAGAAAACGGGGGGTTATCAGGGGAGGTTGCCGAAGTGTGAACGATGCTGGTTCCATCATACTGGTCGTTGCGACAAGAACCATTGTCGCCGGTGCAACAAGGCCGGGCATGTGGCCCAAGACTGCAGGGTTAACCTTCAGGGTAACCGGAACCCTCCTGCCACACCTGCTCCGGCTCCTCATGTTGCTGCTCCCCAGGGAAACCAGGGTAAGCAGGGGTGCTACAATTGTGGTGAACTTGGTCACTACAAGCGTGAATGCCCCAAGTTGAAGCAGGGCGAGGCTGGGAAGAACGGGTCGGGTAATGGAAACAATGGGGGCGGAGGCAGGAATGCTCGCGCCTTCGTGATTGGTTCGAGCGGGGCTCGACAGGATCCTGACACTGTTACTGGTACGTTTCTTCTCGATAATCGCTATGCTACGGTTTTATTCGATTCCGGTGCCGATAAGAGTTTTATATCTCTTGGGTTTAGCCAATTGCTTGATAGGGTACCTACACCTTTAGAGGCTAAGTACTTGATAGAATTGGCTGATGGTAAGAAAGTCGAGGCGACGCACGTCCTTAGTAGGGCTGGCAAATCGTGTCCATAACAGGTTAACAGGTCTCTGACGCGCGCGAACAATCAAGTTCTAAACATGAACACGACTCGTTTAACTCATTTATATCTCATGTTTATAACACAGTTTTATGTTTTATGTACCAAAAAAGGGAAATGAAAGATTTTTGCCTCTTAATTCTAAGTATTAAAAAAAGTCAAAAAATCAAATAGTGTACTTTTCAGTCAAACATGTCTTATCGTGTCATAACAGGTTACCCATTGCCAGCCCTAGTCCTTAGGGAGTGTCACCTTGAGTTGTCGGGTTATTCCTTCCCTATTGATCTTATGCCGGTGTCCTTGGGTAGTTTCGATGTTGTCGTGGGTATGGACTGGTTGTCTCTGTATCATGCTGAGATCGTTTGTTTTGATAAAGTCATTCGTCTTCCTCTCCCTGATGGAGAAATTCTGTTGGTGCACGGTGAGAAGAGCGGGGTCCCATTGAGTATCATTTCGTGTATGAAAGCCTATAAGTATCTTCGGAAGGGGTATTCTGCCATTTTGGCACTTGTTTCGGTTTCGTCTGAAGAAGAGAAGAAGATTGAAGATATTCCTGTTGTCCGTGACTTTCCCGATGTATTTCCTGAAGACTTACCTGGTCTTCCGCCTTATCGTCAGGTCGAATTTGGTATTGAACTTGCTCCAGGTGCGGCCCCTATTGCCCGAGCCCCATATCGGCTTGCACCTCCCGAGATGCAGGAGTTGTCAAACCAGTTGCAGGAGCTGTTAGAGAAGGGTTTCATTCGACCTAGTTCGTCCCCGTGGGGAGCCCCTATTTTGTTTGTCAAGAAGAAGGACGGAAGCCTACGGATGTGTATCGACTACCGGGAATTGAACAAGGTTACCATCAAGAATCGTTATCCTCTTCCTCGCATCGATGACTTATTTGACCAGCTTCAGGGTTCTAGTTTCTATTCGAAGATCGATTTGAGGTCGGGGGTACCATCAGTTGAGGGTTCAAGAAGCTGACATTCCGAAGACCGCCTTTCGAACTCGCTATGGCCATTTCGAATTCTTGGTCATGCCTTTTGGTCTCACCAATGCACCGGCCATTTTTATGGATCTGATGAACCGTGTTTGTAAGCCTTATCTTGATTAGTTCGTGATTGTCTTCATTGATGATATTCTAGTCTATTCCAAGAACGAGGTGGACCACCAGGAACACTTGCGTCTTGTTTTGGAACTCCTGAGGCGGGAACAGTTGTACGCCAAGTTTTCTAAGTGCAGCTTCTGGTTGCGTGAAGTCCAGTTCCTTGGTCATGTAGTTAATGAGAAAGGAATTCACGTTAACCCAGCTAAGATTGAAGCCATTAAAGACTGGGAAGCACCAAAGACGCCATCTGAGGTGCGGCAATTCCTGGGTCTTGCAGGTTATTATCGTCGTTTTATCGAGGGATTTTCGAAGATCGCTCAACCCCTCACCTCGCTTACCCAGAAGGACAGGAAGTTCGACTGGGGTGATTCGCAGGAGTCGGCCTTCCAGATGTTAAAGGCTAAACTCTGTTCTGCTCCTATCTTGTCCTTGCCTGAGGGCACGGACGATTTTGTGGTTTATTGTGACGCTTCTATCCGGGGTCTCGGTTGTGTACTGATGCAGCGCGAGAAGGTCATCGCCTATGCTTCCCGTCAGCTCAAAGTTCATGAGAAAAACTACCCCACCCATGATCTGGAATTGGGTGCTGTAGTCTTTGCTTTAAAGATTTGGAGGCATTACTTGTACGGTACCAAATGCACTATTTACACCGATCACAAGAGCCTCCAGCATATCTTTGATCAGAAGGTGTTGAATATAAGACAGCGTCGCTGGGTCGAGCTTCTTAACGATTACGAGTGCGCTATTAAATACCATCCGGGCAAGGCGAATGTGGTCGCAGACGCCTTGAGCAGGAAGGAAACGGCTAAACCTCGTCGTGTTCGAGCTCTTCAGCTCACCATCCATTCCGGCTTACCTGATCGAATCCGTTCAGCGCAGCAAGAAGCTTTGAAGGAGGAAAACCTTAAAGCTGAAACCATGCATGGTGCTGATAGCCACCTTGAGCTCAGGTCCGATGGGTTACACTATTTCGCTGAACGTATTTGGGTTCCTTTATTTGGGGGCTTGCGGGAGCTCGTTCTTGATGAAGCTCACAAGTCCCGGTATTCTATTCACCCTGGCTCCGATAAGATGTATCAAGACCTAAAGATACTTTATTGGTGGCCGAACATGAAGGCGGACGTGGCTCCGTACGTGAGCAAGTGCTTGACCTGTGCCAAGGTCAAGGTCGAGTACCAAAAGCCATCCGGCCTTCTGCAACAGCCTGAAATTCCTGAGTGGAAGTGGGAGCGGATTACGATGGACTTTGTGACCAAACTCCCGAAATCGCCCAGTGGTTGTAACATGATCTGGGTAATTGTCGATAGGTTGACAAAGTCTGCACACTTCCTCGCTATCAAAGATACCGATGGCCTCGAGCGTCTGGCACGGTTATATCTCAAGGAAGTGGTCTCTCGGCACGGGGTGCCTATCTCTATTATTTCTGATCGTGATCCTCGGTTCGCCTCTAACTTCTGGAAATCCTTGCATAAGGCTCTGGGTACTCAGTTAGACATGAGCACAGCGTATCATCCGCAAACTGACGGTCAAAGTGAGCGGACAATCCAAACGCTAGAAGACATGCTTCGGGCATGTGTGATCGATTTTGGCAAGGGGTGGGAGAGTCATCTACCGTTGGTGGAATTCTCCTACAACAACAGTTACCATTCTAGCATCAAGGCAGCTCCGTTCGAGGCTCTTTACGGGCGGAAATGCCGGTCTCCTCTTTGTTGGGCCGAGGTGGGTGAGAGTCAACTCACCGGCCCGGAACTTGTGTACGAGACTTCCGAGAAGATCGTACAAATCCGTAACCGCTTGGCAGCAGCTCGGGATCGTCAAAAGAGCTATGCCGATCGTCGTCGCAAGCCCTTGGAGTTTGAGGTTGGCGACAGGGTTTTGTTGAAGGTATCTCCGTGGAAGGGCGTTATACGTTTTGGGAAGCGGGGCAAATTGAATCCTCGGTATGTAGGACCGTTCGCAATTCTGGAACGGATTGGACCGGTAGCATACAGGCTTGATCTGCCAGCTGAACTCAGTAATGTTCATAATGTCTTCCATGTCTCTAATCTGAAGAAGTGTTTGGTGGATGAATCTTTGGTTGTTCCTCTCGAGGAGATCAAGGTGGATGATCGTCTACGTATTGTGGAGGAACCAGTTGAAATTCTTGACTATAAAATCCGTAGCCTTCGCCGGAGTAAAATCCGCATTGTTAAAGTCCGTTGGAACTCAGATCGTGGACCGGAGTTCACGTGGGAACGGGAAGATCAAATGAAGGCTAAGTATCCCCATTTATTTCCTAAACGCGCGTTCGAATCAAGGCATGTCTCTGCTGAAGCTGAATGAATCTCGGGTCGAGATTCCTTTCAACAGGGGGATGATGTGGCAACCGGAAAATTTTTCTTCTCTTTCGTCTCTTCCTTTTTGGGCCTTGGGCAATTTTCGGGACGAAAATTCTTTCAACAGGGGGATGATGTGACACCCGACAAACTCAGGTTAGTAACGTTGACTAAACTAGTAAGTCTACCTTAGCGAGTCATGCATATTACGTTCTTAACGGGGTCAGTCGAGTCGGTATGATGATTCTGGGAATCATCGGGAGTTGTTACGATGATCCGCGGGGTCATCGGGAGTCGGTCCATAACCATGTCCAAGATCTCCTTGTACAAATTAATCCATGAAATCTTGGAAGAATCATGGGAGATTTTATATGAGATTTGCATATCCTTGAAAGATATACAAAATCCTCCATTTCTTATTAGTAATCGGCCAAACACCCTCCATAAGATCTCCAAATATCACCCAAGATCCATCTAGTACAAGGAAATCTATACTATAAATGATTTTGGATCCAATTTAGATTGTGTGTATCCTTGGAGGATCATGCAAGATATGGGATATCTTGAGTAGATATTACATGGGATATTGTAGTGTCCTATCAAGATACAATAATCTTCCCCTTGTGCTCTATAACTTACGGCCAACACCCCTAAAACAAATCTACCAAAGATCATCCAAGTACACTAGAATCCTTGTTTTAAGGAAAGTGAATCCAAGCTAGATCATATATAAGATGATTCATGTCCTTCCAAGATCACAAAATCTTCCAATTTCTTTGTAAACTCATGACACCAAACACCCTCAAAGATCCACCAAGATCACTCAAAATCACTTAGTACAAGCAAATCTATATTATATGAGGTTTAAATCTAGTGGTGTATCTTTTTAAATCTTGGAAGATTGCTTGAAAGATATGGTGAGATCTTTGGAAGATTGGATAAGATATTATGCAAGATATGATGAAGATTATCATATGTCCTTACAAGATTTATAAATCCTCCATTTTTCCTTATAACAAATCGGCCAAGCACCCTCTTTGAAATCCATTCAAGATCCACCTAGTACCAAAAATCTATAATATAAGAGATTTTATCTAAGATTAGATCTTGGTAATATTTAGAAGATCATGTATGGATCTATAAAAGGTAATATGATACAACTCATATTAAAAACACAAAAGAAAACCTTCTTTTCCTTCCTCTTGTTGCCGTGAACTTGCTCCCACACACACACACTCATTTTCAAGTTTTAACACTCCAATTTCATTCATAAACATCCATCATTCAAACCCCCATCGTGTGTTTCAAGCTTGGAGCTTAACCACATAGGAAGAACACACTAAACTCCATCAAAATCAAGCATTTTTAGCTTCCCTAGCCTTGTGCTAGTTGTAAGTATTCTTGATCATGTTTTGTCTTTAAAAAGTTTATGTTTATTAGCTTAGAGCAAGTTGTACAAAGGGTGGACTTGAATGAGCTTTTAATAATGAAACGTATGATTTTTAAAGGCTAAAATGGTGTTTAGTTAGTGTGGATAAATCGAAAGTTTAGTGATGGATGTTAAGTATTCTTGTAGTTTTTACTAAGATCATGTACAACTTGCCGGAAAAGCACACGCTATAGACTTAGTGACTTACACGCACTAGGACGTTCGTAGGTGCTTAATCACGGACTTGCTATTCTCTGCTATTTGATTGTACGCTGTACATCAGGTGAGTTTCACAGCCCCACTTTTACCGTTTTACTTTCGGGGGAGAAACATGCTACTTACTTACCCATTAAAGGTCATGTTATACTATGGTTACTTTACATATACTATGCGGCTTTTTACGGAAAGTCCCAGGGGGGAAACCATGAATGTGCGGGGATGCACAACGGGGGAAATGTGGATAGATCTATTGGGCCTCACAAACCCCACTCGACGGCTGGGCCGGGCGGGTGCATATTGTCTCTTATTACTGGCTCGCCGAGGCATCGGTTATAGCCAAAACTGCTGGGCAAGCTTCAACAACTTATAAACGTATAGTAATGGATTCCCAACCGCAGTAGTAAACAAACACTTAACGTCTAGCTAACGTTCTTATAACCTAGTAGTAACGGATATGATCTTCACAACTTATAACAAACACTTTATAAAAGAAAACCTGTGAACTCACCAGCATTATATGTTGACATTTTTGGCATGTTTTCTCAGGTCGCTAAGGTAGCAGTCAATGGGCTAGGCGCACGGAGTCATGCACAGCGTCTAACATTTTGAAGCATGTTAAACAATGTTTTGTAAACAATGATATGTCTTTTGGTTGTAAACAAGAATGCTTCCGCTGCTGGTTTACGGCTCAAAGCATGATATTTTGGTTTTAAATATATTTATGAATGCATGTTTGTTGTATGTTTATTGTGATCGTTGACTGAGATCCTGGTGTGTCACGCGCCTCGCGGTAAAACCCCGCACGTGGAATTTGAGGGTGTGACACGTAATATCATTACACCATATAACTCGTTTGTCCAAGGCGTTTTAAATGTTCAAAAGCGTGTAAGTGACACCTAGTGATTCTACATGCATAAGTAAATCCTACGGACCCGTTGGTGAATACGTTGGTTACAATTAGTTTCTACATTCCGTATGTGTCTCAGACAAGTGTACATCAGTTACATGTCAATTCCATACCACCTAAGACCTCAATTAGTCACATAAGCACATAATACACAATCTGTGTTTTCAGGACAGATTGTGCGCCATCACAACGAATTTATTTAAAATAGCAAATCAGTGAGTTAACCTCCCAAATTTTTACTGAATTTTCTTTGGGATTCACTTAACAATACCTATTTTTGTTTTGTCTTAAATCCAAACAAAAAAATAATTAAAATTCGTCTAATACATCTCTGTTCAGAAAACCTTCCCAACAGGTCAGTTTGGTAGATAAATTCCCAAAAATTGTGTATTCATCCAAACGGGATGAATCCACTTGGAAAACTCATATTACTCCAATATTAACCTTCTGTAAAAATTTCACAACCCAACTCTTTATAAAACTTGAGTTATGATGTTTCAAAGTTGACTCAGTTTGACACCCTAAATTCTGATCTGACCTATTTTCAATGAAAATTCCAAAAACGACTCATCCGACGTCCAACACACATGATTTTACCCTTTATGAAAAGCTAAGACCAGGTGTGACCTAATCATGCAAGGAAAATACTAAAATCATTGTGTTAGGGCCGTGTTACAGCTCCTACAAGTTCAACTAATCATTCTGTCCAGATTTTAGTTTCGCCTAAATCATACTTTACTCGCCTACCGTGTGCATAAAAACAATTAACAACCATTAATCATCAACACACAACATTCCTAATACCTATTCCCATCAGATTCTATTATTAAACATGTCAAGATCAAAGCTTTAAGGATCAAAACACCAATAACTTGCGCAACAAGTATCCTATGATGTTACTAAGCGTTTATTAATATGTTTAATCCGTTTAATCTTCAAAAAGACTCATGTTTTAATGTTTCTTAAACCCATTCAGACCTGGACAAACTTGTTATATGATTTATTATAGTAAAAACATAAAGTGAAAGCGTAAGAAATCATAAGTTATACCCTTAGCTCTTCAAATCAATCAATCGCGCGCCTTGGAGCCTCCCAATTGATGATCTTGAGCCTTAGCAGGAGTTTTTGGAGTGAAATATTCGTGTGGGGCAGTAAGGGGGCGATTAGGGTTGAGTATGGGGGTTGCATGGGGTTTAGGATGCTTAAATATGAGTTTGAGGCGGTTTAGACCCGTCAGGGATGTTCGAGCGGCCGCTCGGAGCCTGTGAGCGGCCGCTCACAGGTCCGAGGCGCGCGCTTTTGCTTCGTTTCGCCTCCCGACACGTTATCCATTGACGTTTTCGTTATTTCGGACCGTAACAAGTGTAACCCCATGCGTTAAGACCCTAATCAACCTCATGCTCCACTTTTAATGATTTTTTTTATTAACGTGTTCGGTTTAGGTTCACATAATCACGTATGGTTTTCACATAAGTTTGTCAGATATCACCGAGACACATAAGTTTATTATTCACCAACGTCCGAGGTTCACTAATCATGTAATCACATATTAACTCACAACAATGCACGTATGTCTTATCTAGCTATCTAGCTAACCCTTGTTAAGTATAATATACGCGTGACTCGCTAAGGTAGACTTTAATCTAGACAACGTTGTTAACCAGAATTTGCCGGGTGTCACATGAGCAAAAGCGAAAAACCGACCTGACCCGAGAGTAACCCGACCCGACCCGAGAACCGAAGTGTATAAAAACATAGAACCGAACTCAAACCCTAGACCTAGATTCGGTCATTGGTCCAGAACCCGACGGTCCTCTCGATTCCAAAGAATAAAACCGACCCGACTTTGATCTTCATGACCAGGGCTGTAATCCGTTAATCCTTGGCTGGAATTTGTGAAACAAGGGTTGTAATCAGTTAATCCTTCACATGTTAGTTAGTTTATAGTTTGTTAGTTGGAGTTGTTTAGTTTTTACGTGGGTTTCAAACAGATTCATTTTTCTTACAGAGTCTTACTATGAGAATGAAATGGTACCACTCGTACCCACTCAGGAGTTGATGTATTAGCCTGAAAAACCAAGTCTTTGATTGAATATAAATTATCTTTCTGCATAATGTTATCAAGCAACTCTTGATCATGAACCTCAACAATACAGTAGCATTTTTCTTGTATAACTTTGTAATTTCTTTGCATATTGATATGGGTTTGGAAAATCTTGATGTAATTGTGTGATTCAAGATAACGAGCTATAGACAATCTGTCACAACCAAGTCATCATCTTGAATTTCAACATCACAATTACAAGCATCTTATAGCAGTATTTCTAGGCATTTTGATATGGGTTTGCAAGATCTTGAGATGTAAGTGCTGAAAAAGGATTTTCAGATGTAATATAAATTATTATTTTTACTCAATCTTAACAAGCAAGTCTTGAATCATCTTGACCCTTAACATCACAATTGCATTGATGGTTATGCAGAAGCATCCTATTAGTGAATTAGTTAGAACTTAGAAGCAAATTTCCGGTCCAACTTTGTTGTTTCGGTTTTAAAGCCTCTCAGGACCGACCCGACCCGATACCCGAATTGGGGGATATACAAGGACCGATCACAGAACCTAAACTACAAGTACGGTTCGGTTCAGGTATCAATTCGGTTCGGTTCTCGGTTTTATTTCGGTTCGGCCCTATTATGCTCACCCCTATGGGTAATGGTTAATGTTCTTTAAGGGGCATTTTTTGCCACATCATTATCATAAAGCCCTTTCAAAGAATGTGTAATGGTTAATTCCATTTTAATATCATGTTAATCATTACTTTCCTTATTTTTCTCCTCTTTAGGCATTATACTAGAAATGCTTCTCCTTCTCCATGCCCTATAATGCCCATGAGGACGGTGTTAAGGGCGTTATCGAGCTCATTCATATTCACATAATACCCATCACACATGATCGTATTTCAAACCAAATCATTTCTTGCGCATGATATTGGGATCCTTTCCAATTTTATTTTTCAATCTTACCTTTGATTCCCTTGATCAAATGGTGGAGATGTGAGAATGCTCCCTACCCTTTGTATAATAAAATTACTTTGTATTTTAAACTTTCTAGTTTTTTACATTAAAAAAGAATCATTTGCATAAATAGGGGTTTATTATTTTACAAATTACATTTGGGGGTATTGGGGAAAAAAACTAAAAATGGTGATGTATCCAAATGAATTGGCGGTATCAAACAAATTCTGCAAAAAAAAATAGTGATGCCGCCAAATGGGATCTTTGGTTCTTTGATGCCGCCAATTAGATTGGTTTCTTTGATGCCACCAATTGAAATTGAGTGTTTGATGCCGCCAATTCATAAGGAGGGTTCATTTTTATATAAGGCAACGGGCTCTACCCATTCTCTCCATCCCATTCCACAAATACATTATATCATTCCCACATATCTCAATCCCATTTACAACACCACATATCTCAATCCCATTTACAACACATTGTAAAAAACTAAACAAAATACCTATATGAGATATAATACATTTCCTGCAATTGTTATGGAGGGTACGGTTTTTTATTGATATTGGGTCGATGTTACATCCACATGGAGTTTTAACAGTTTTGTGCGTGGATGAGCCATGCTTAAAGGCATCGTCTCCTGTCTCATCCCCTGCTTGGCATCGCTTTTCTGGGGTCCAAAAAAGCGGTGTCTTTGGATCGGTGTTACATCCACATGAAACTACTTGGATCGATGTTACATCCACACGTGGTATAACACGTGTAGAATGCAACATTGTCACTGTAGTTTATAATATTTTGCCGTTGGTTGTCGTTGCTGATCTCAATCTCTAGTCTACCAAACCCAGACATTCCAAGAGGCTCTTTAGGGGGGGTCGACTTTCCAGGAAAAGCCTGTAGCGCAAGGCCAACCGTTGTTGACGAATCGCATCATGTGATTAGCGACGTCGGCGACATCGGATGATCCTGCTCTTGCTCGTGCTACTTTGGCAAGGCAGCCTGGGTTGATCATTGGGTACCTTTAGATTTGGTACCCATGTCAAATAGATTGATTTATAGCCCTGTTTGATTCAAATGAGTTGGAATCCCAACTTGGTCCTGAGCCCCCTGTTTGACTTCAATAAAGCAATTGTGATGGAAGGTACGAAACAGAAACTTAATGAACTCTGCAACAAGAAACGGTGGTAGAATATTGGAATTGGTGATCTCGGAAATAGATTGTCTTGTAACTCGGTAGATTGTATAGTTTGAATGACTAGCTAGTTTGGAAAAATAGTTGTTAAATAAATTTGTATTATTTGTTTTAAATAAATCTATCATTATTACATGTATTTACTTTTATTTTAGAAAACGTATTGTAATAATACTAGTAGTTTTAAAATTAACAGTAAGATAATAAGGTTGCCTGACTGACAGGCCCTGCCAGACTGTACAGAGGCCCAAAAATGGCAGCCTAGCCCGTTTTCAACATAGTGAGTTTCAACAAAAACGAAGTCCGGGCCGTTTTCGGGCCACCGGGATCAGGCCCCGGAGACCCGAAAACGGCCCGGACTTCGTGCGAAACCCGTGTATTAGCCAAGGGCAACGCGTCCGAAAGTCCGGATGCCTGACTGGCAGGCCCTGCCAGACTGTACAGAGGCCCAAAAATGGCAGCCTGGCCCGTTTTCAACATAGTGAGTTTTCAACAAAAACGAAGTCCGGATCTTGTTTTAGTGTTTAACGCTTGTATTTGGATTTTAATTCTAGTGGTTGTTTCTCCTATCAATGTTTGAATCACATGTGGCTTAACGATTCGTATATTCATATGCATACACCAAAATAAATGTTACAACAACAGTAATTAAGACATGTTTACAAGTTAAACCAGTTCGTAAATTCCGTGGGAGCCTGATTCATAAGACGTTCAGATTGCCTTCTTGGTGGTTGGTGTTGGGCTTGTGTTTCATCGTTGAATGGTGGTCCTTGATTCCCGTACTGATCATCGGGAAAGAGGTTTAAATTCAGTGCGGTCGAAGGTCCTGGCCGGCTTGAAGGTCCTTCGTCACACGAATTATGCGGGGGATGGTAATGAAAATCACTAACATAGTCGAGATCAACCCGTGGCAACCCCTGCCCAACCGGCGTCACAAAATCCTGTGACGGAAATGCCCAACTATCTCCGATGCCAATTCCGCTTGCAATCAAGTTAGCTAGCGGACCTGTCACCGCCGGTTGACCGCCACCGGACCCACCAACATCACCAGTTCCCTGTACGAAGGAACTATCCAATCCAAACGGAGTTCCAAGTTGGTCTAATCCAACGTCAAAGAGTTGCGGGACATATCCCCCACCCTGGTTCTGATTGTTGTTGGCCGCAACAGATGCACCAAACCCAGCCTCATTGTCCAACGGAGTTCCAGCTTGGGGTTGATTTTCCGCCACGTTTGTCGGCACCTGACGGGGAGCGTGTCGCCGACGTACCCTTTGAGGTCGTGCCGGTGCTGACAAGTCGACGACGTCCCTTGTTAGATGCGTCGGATTTTGTAAGCGTCCGACATCGTGTGACATCATCATACTGTGGAACGCCGTGTTCTGTATATGCTCAAGCTGCGTGGCGAAGGACTGAGGATCATTAAATGCCTGCTGGGAAGACCGGTAAATATCCCCTATGGCATCCCTCTGCAAACAAAATTATTAGTTAGAAACCGTAAACTCAAATAATTAATGTATGAAATAGACACGTACAAATGCTTTACCATCAGCTGGATTCTAGCACCGTCATCTTGGAAACCGCCAACTGGGGCCGGTGCTACACTCGGATTGCCAATAAATGCAATGGTACGCCCCAAATGCCATTGCATATAACCGGGCTCTGTGGAAGTCGTCCTTATGGGACAGGACCTGTAAACCGTGTTACGACGGTTATTCCAGGCGTTGATGTAGGCTTCGTGCCTACTCATCCAGTCCGCCCCGTTGTGTCCTTTCCGCCCCAAAGCATGCAGTCTTTCAAGCTGAGCCATGGGTACGGTTAGGTTTATTTGGGGAGGTATGTACTGGAGCATGCCGAATTGCTTCATAACCCGTTGAGGGTAATGATGCTCAACGATCTCAAAGCATATAAGCGGACAACAGCTCGTCCAGCTTTCGATCCCACTTGAACATATGGCCGGTAGTCGATCCAAAACCGAGGTGTAGGGGGTCCAGTTGAACTAAAAACATAAAAACAAACACTTAAGTCAGTTACAAAACACAATAAATGCGTGATTAATACAAAAAACTAAAAATAATTACTAACACGTGTAGAATGAACATACCATTTTCTCGTTCAACGATTGTAGCTGTGAACGATATGCCCTGAGGCAGTGGGTGGATACCTCCCTGAAGTTTAAATTGCGGTCTCTCCACCTACAAAATTAACAGTTTAAAAAACGTGTTCAGTAAAAAAAATACAAAGAGATGCCATGCAGACACATTATATTTGTTTGGGCTTTGCGATATATACCGAGCCGCTAGCGGACAAGTATAATCAAACCGGTTTGAGGGTGGTCGTGGCGCGAGACACCGAATCCTCTCCCATGTCCATTTTTGAAGGAGCATCATGGGCCCGGTCACGGCTTTCCTATCCGGCTGGGTGGCATCACAAAGCCGCCTGTAAAAACAACCGAGAACCGCACTGCCCCAACTATAAGATGTTGTTCGGCTTAGGTCTCGTAAAAATCTTAAATAAAAACATTTAGTCTATTATTGTTATTATCAGGGAATAAAGTGGAACCGATCAAATAAAAAATGATTAAACGAGCACGGAAAATGCACGCTTCATTCGTAGCCCCAGCTTCAACAAACGGCTCGTTTAGTTTATTAATAATAACACTACCCAAAACGGATTTGCCGGACATTTGGTTCTCTGCAGGCGTAACACCTAACCATCGTCGGCACAACGCTATTGCCTCGGCAGTAGACATTGCATCATCTGCCCCAGACACAACAGCTCCCTCGATAGGTAACCCCCACAAGACGTTAACATCTTGTAAGGTGACAGTAGCTTCACCAAATGGTAGGTGGAACGTGTGAGTTTCGGGCCTCCATCGTTCCACCAAAAGTGTTATTAAGGAGTGGTCAACGTATCGATAACCACAATCTATAAGGCCACCAAACCCTGCGGCATCGACAAGGTTACGCTACGTTGAAGTTTTCATCGTTTACGAAAATGTTTTACCATAAGGGGCTCATTGAAGTTTTCATCGTTTACGAAAATGTGAAAGGAACGATGTCGATCGCGCAGATACAACACATCGTTGCTTAGGGGACCAGGGTGTAAGTTTATGTTTTGATTCATGGTGGGAGGAATTTGTTTGGTATGATTTTTTATAAATTTCAAATGTTTCAGATGGAGATTGTAATGGTGATGGTGTGGAAATGGATGTGGGTGGTGCTCCTTCTTCACCTCACCCTCCATTTTATAACCCACAAAGGCTCACTCTTGCACTCTCAAAAACACTATTTGCCTATCAAATCATCTGCAAAATACAAGACCATTGCATGCAATGCTAGAGTTTTTTGTGAGTGTGTTTATAGCCTGCAAATATGCAGGTCTCGAACCCATGAAAACTCTATTTGGGTTGGCGGCATCAATGCATGAATGTAGATTGGCGGTATCATGACGGCAAGAATGGAGAAGACCCAATCCCATTTGGCGGCATCAATGGACTACACTGTTTTGGTTAGCGGCATCATTAAAGTGTGGCTTTGGATTGGCGGTATCAAAGGTGAAGACATGAAGTGAATTAGCGGGCATCATTGAAGCAGGGAATTGGGTTGGCGGCATCACTCTTTTGGTGCAGAGATTTTGTTTGATACCGCCAATTCATTTGGATACATCACCATTTTTAGTTTTTTCACCCAATACCCTCCAAATGTAATTTGCAAAATAATAAACCCCTAATTATGTAAATGATTCATTAAAAAACCGAACATCACTTAAAAAAAATAATTAAGAGTTTGTTAGAAGCGTGAAAAATCAACAATCAACATGCGATGGAGATGGAGTAGCATTGTATATTTATTTTTGTATTTTTGTATTTTTACACCACCTCCAGCTGTTACTTGTTTTCTTCTTAACAACTGAAATTTCTTCTACACCCTTCGTCCCCAATCACACTTTTCCCCAAACCTTTTTCCATTATTATTATTTTAATAATAATAATAATAATATTCCACCACCACCACCTTCATTTTCATCTATTTATTCACCCCTCTTCTCTCCATTCCAAACCTCTTCCATTCATTCTAATCCTTCCTAAACCTCATAATTACTTATTCCATTCATATGTTATTCAATATCTTTGTCACATACATGTTACATATTAATGTCTCCTGTTCTCAGTGAAATCTTCCGGTCCGGTTTGACTATCAACTCGTCTCTTCGTCGCCGGACCCATCTTGTTCAATCGTTATCCGTCGTTTTTCTTTACTGGTTCTACGTTTTCTCATGAACACCTCTTCCATCTATTAATCATATAATATATTTATATCTATATTTATACATATACTTTTGCGAATAATTAATCTGTTTATTTAAGTTTTTATTTTTTATTGGAATAATTTTGGTATGGCTTCTTCAAGTGGCAATTCATCTCAGATCCAAAACTCCGGATCCGAATCGGATCTAATGGATCAACGAAAGAGAAAGAGAATGTTATCTAACCGTGAATCGGCTAGAAGATCAAGGATGCGGAAACAAAAGCATCTCGATGATCTAACGGACCAAATCAACCAGATGAAAAAGGACAACGCGCAAATCCTCACAACAATTAACGTTACGACACAACAATTGGTTCATGTTGAGGCGGATAACTCTGTATTGCGTGCTCAGATGGATGAGCTGAGCCAGAGGTTGGATTACCTCAACGAAATCAACATTCTCGTGGGTAACACCAGCAGCAATAATAATAATAATGGTGTGACAGGGATGTATGAGTATGAAAATCATCATGATTTCATCAACAGTCCGTGGAACATGATGTATTTTAATCAGCAACCAATCATGGCTGCTGCAGAGATGTTACAGTACTAGTGGTTAATGCATGATGTGGTTGTAATGTACTGGTTAGGTTTGGTGGTGCTTTATTAGGTTGTACTTTTAGGTTTGGTTGGTGATGATGGTTGAGTTGGCTGGCTGGCTGGTTGTTTCTATATGCTAAAAGATGAAGGTTGTATTGGGTGGAAAGGGAAGAAAGGGAATATCCTAGCCTTTTTATTTTTATTAAATACTATTGTCTTTTTAAAATAATAAAATAAAATTATGTTAGCATTGTTTATGATTAAGTTTATTCTTATTATCTTTCAAAAAAAAAAGTTTATTCTTATTAAGTTATAGTGTAATCTTATTTTTGTTTATTATCAAGTAATTTGTATATGTAAAGAATTTCAATAATAAAATAACTATCTATAGTACATAAAAAGACAATTACACATATGTTGTGTTCTCGAGTTAACTTAATGAGAGAAGACAAAGAAAATGAAATGAAAGAAAAATTTGATTGTGTTCACGAGTTTCATTTAAGGAAGAAAAAGAAATGAAAACAAAACATGTTGTGTTTTCGAGTTTTACTTAAAAAAGAAAATGGAAGGAAAACTAGGTCAAATCATTTAGTTTAGTTTTCCTTTCCTTCGGTTCTTTTCCTTTCTTTTCCCTCCTCAAGTAAACTCGGGAATGGAACGATAGGAAAAAAGAGAGAGCGTTGATTAAAAAACGATATTTAAAACATAAGCATAAATATAAATGCGAATATGGTAGTTATGGTGATCGATTATATATTTAACGATGGTCTTTTTTTTTGATCGGCGAACAATTGTGTGGCAACCACCCTTGCGGGGCGCCGTGCCCAAGAATCGACTACTCGACCTCCAGCAGCCCCCACCTTCTCCCGATGCGCGGAAACCCGAGCCCCACCCGCCCGAAGGCACGACAGTGTTATAGAACTCGTTAAAACCTCGCCGCCCGTCAGACTCGAACCGGCGCCACCCGTATTCGATCTTCACCCGGATACCAAACCATAAATGTTGGAAGTGGGAATTGAACCCATGATCACCTAAGTGAACATAAGGCCTCTCCACCACTCCACCACTATGGATGGATATTTAACGATGGTCTTAATCGATAAACCAAATCCGCATTAAGCCTGCCACAGATGTTATTATCAAAATTTAAGATAGAAAAACACAAGTGGGCTACGTAATGAAAGGTTTACAAGTGCTTTAGGAATTTGTTTAAAATACTCGATCGTTTTCAGTCACGAAAATATGATTGATTATTAATCAATTCTTGACAAAAATGTCTTGTTATGTAGCATTGTCTTTTAACGAAAAGAATCTAGGTGGATATAAAAATCATCCGATTTTTGTACACTGACCAAATATAAAATATATAATTCATCACCAAATGAAGTTGAATCAAACTCCTGTCAACTGCAATAATGTAAAAAGGCCTTCATTAAGACCTACCTTCACGTGACAGTAGGGCCGCTATGACGGACTACAAGACGCGATTCAAATCTGTTGATAGCATATGAAGCGATATCGCCAAACATCAAGAGTTGGTAACTACACCTACGCTTGTTATGAGAAAAATGATCACGAAAAGTGATATACACGAAGACGCGTTAAAAACAGGCTTAGCTTAAATGATTCAAATTTTATAAATTTACGCACTCGATTTTGGGTTCCCATATTTAGAGTGTTTTTTTTTTAAACATGAATTTTATCGTGGTAGGGGTCTTCTCTCATTGTTTCTTGAATATCTATATCTATATCTATACTATATTATAAAGCATTTTATAAGGACTTCTTAAAAGTTAAGAGGTACATTTTTAATTGTTTATAATACAACACACAATGCATATAATAACCAGTGGCGAAGGATGTAGCCCTGGCCCCCCTGTTTTTTTTTTGCGCAGTAGTGGAAATTTGCAATTTTCGTAGGTAAATTGAGTCCGGGTTGAGTCCGGCCCCCGCCGATTTGCCACTACGGATCGAAAAAAATTGAGTCTGGCCCCCTCTAATTCGAGAACCAAGCTTCGCCACTGATAATAACTACTTTTGAGGGGCAAATTTGTCTTTAAACATCATATTTAATCAATATGAAATCAAAAGTCAAGAAATGTTTTTGAGAACTCATAACATTTAACTCTACAATTACTTTGAAGTTGAACACATTAAACATAAACCATATAAAAAACCGTTCAAAATGGTACATGCTTTGTTATAATATTTTATATAAAATTTGCTACTTTATAAAAATTAAAGTTTTACAAACTTGATAATACTATAAGAACTCGAGAAATAAGTATTGCGCTATCCAAATGTAATACCAAATATAATCAGTGTTTACGACAGATCGGGTTAGATTGCGCTCTCCTAAAGAGACTCGGTGACACCTGCCGCATCGCGCGGGCTAATCCACTAGTACGTTAAAAAACATATATTTAATAATAATATTTGCCATAATGTATGTCTCATGAAAACATGAAGGGTTGGGATTTCTAATTCATATCTCTTGGTTGTCCAGTTTAATTGTCTTTCTATTAATTTAATTTTTAAACTTTTGACAATATTATTGGCCAATATTAAAATATGTTTATAATGAGCTATGATTGCAAGTCCGAGCCTATATATTCAAAGGTGAGTGCTTGATGCGCTAGACGCCTTTAACACACACAAGAAAGCTCCTTGCTTCAATCAGCACCAAAACCGACCAACAGTTGGCATGTACTCGCTGAAAATAAGCAAAAAACATGAATGTGTCAAGTTAAAACCTTACAAATTAAGCTGAGCATTTTGATACGCAGATGGAACAAAGTTAACCGAAGCTAGGTGGCACCTTGGAGATATGAGTACTTGATACTTGATAGAGCCATGAAGTTGAGTTGTAAGGAAAAACTAGTTTTATGTTTAGGAGAAATCGCGATCAGCCTCCTTAAAGTTTGGTTAAACCGCACAATTCCCCACATAAAATAAAACTTGATTACGCCACCGGGGGGGGGGGGGGGGGGTTCCAATGGGCTTCATGGAGAATAAAATATTACAAAGTAATTTAAGGGGCTTCATGATCTCTCATGGTCTAGTAGTATGGTATCCCCCTTAGAAATGTAAGGTTGTAAGTTCAAATCCTTGCAAGTGCAGGTGAGATGGAATTAAGGTGTTAAAAAAAAATTTGTTCAAAAATAATATTGTTAAAAAAATAGAAAGGGCTTTATGGGAAAAGAGGGGTGGGGCTTTATAAATGATTGGGTAATCATTGCTTAATTATTGTTTTTTATTTAAATAATAATATTAAATACCAAATAATATTTCATTAAATAAAAAAATTACAAATACTAAAAAAAGTTACATATACTAAAATAAAAATTACAAATACTCATAGATTATAATTATTCTCGATTTGGGCCTTGCGTTTCAAACGCAGTTCCAACACTTTGCCGGTTAGGTGGTCGTGCGACTTCGTGTAAAACTCAAAGTCGCGTTCAAATTATCGATCTCTCATAAGCTCGACCACCTCTCGGTTTTCTTGGATACGTTGAGCTCCAATGTCACATATGTCTTGTAGGCGTTGACTCCACAGGGCTTCATGGGGAATACTACCTCCGTCCCATTATAAGTGTCTTGATTTGAAAAACACAAAGTTTTAGGCATATTAAATAATTGATTTTTATGCTTGTCATATGACAATAATACCCTTGTCATATATGGGTCCATCATATTCTTTGTTTATTTTAGTTGTGTTTTTAAGGGTAAATTTGAAAATTGGCTAATAATTTTTTAAAGTGGACACATGAAATGGGACAAATAAAAAAGGGAATATGGACACTTCTAATGAGACGGAGAGAGTAAAATATTATAAAGTAATAAAAAAGGGCTCCATAGGGCTTTATGAAAAAAGAGGGTGGGGCTTTATAAATAATTGGGTAATCATTACTTAATTATTGTTTTTTATTTAAATAATAATATTAAATACCAAATAATATTTCATTAAATAAAAAAAATACAAATACTAATTTTTTTTTACAAATACTAAAAAAATTACAAATACTAAAATAAAAATTACAAATACTCACATATTATATTTATTCTCGATTTGGGCCTTGCGTTTCAAACGCAGTTCCAACGCTTTGCCGGTTAGGTGATCGTGCGACTTCGTGTAAAACTCAAAATCGCGTTCAAATTATCGATCCCTCAAAAGCTCGACTACCTCTAGGTTTTCTTGGATACGTTGAGCCCCGATGCCGCGTATGGCTTGTAGGCGTTGGCTCCACAGGGCTTCATGGGGAATAAAATATTATAGAGTAATAGAAGAGGCTCTATGGGGCTTTATGGGAAAAGAGGATTGTGGCTTTATAAATGATTGAGTAATCATTGCTTAATTATTGTTTTTTTATTTAAAAAATAATATTAAATACTAAATAATATTTCATTAAATAAAAGAAATTACAAATACTAAAAAAATTACAAATACTAAAAAAAAAACTTACAAATACTAAAATAAAAATTACAAATACTCATAGATTATATTTATTCTTGATTTGGGCTTTGAGTTTCAAACACAGTTCCAACACTTTGTCGGTTAGGTGGTCGTGCGACTTCGTGTCAAACTCAAAGTGGCGTTCAAATTGTCGATCCCTCATAAGCTCGACCACCTCTCGGTTTTCTTGGATACGTTGAGCCCTGATGTCGCGTATGTCTTGTAGGCGTTGGTTCATCTCAAAAAACGCCTGACTTAACTCGCTCACCCCTGACGAAGACTCTGACCGGGCGGCTCGAGCAACCTTTCGACCGGGCAGATGGGGTAATTCTTCCGCCCCTTCCTCCCTGGAAAAAAACGTGTTTTCTTCGGCGTTTTGGTCGAGGTATCGCGCGTCAGACGTTGGGGTTTCGGGATCAACCAACTCTCGAAGGTCTTGGACCTCTTTGAAGGGCTCGTATTTCTGGCCCTAGATGAAGAATTTCCAACTGGCGGGCGGACGTTGGACCATTTGGAACAATCTCGTAGGAACCGCCAAAGCCTCAGGTATTGAAAATTCTCATGTGTGGCTTTATATTCTTCAAAAGCCGCCTCCAAAATCTCCTTGTCGCTTTGGCCGAATTTTCAACCGTACCTTGTGCGTTGATAAATGACTTGAAAGTTGGTGCATTTGCTGTTAATATCGCTCCACTTGCCCGATATTGAATCCGTGGGCCGGTAGTCTTCTCCCCTACCAACGAGACCAAAAAATATTGTTCGGATTCTTTTCCAAAACTCACCTTTGTTTTAATAGTTTGCTAAAAAAACCAAACAAAAAAATATATAAGTGCACGTTGAAAAAAATATATGTAAAAAAATATAACATAACAAAAAATATATATCTTACAAACAATGGGATCCTCCGAAACGTCAACCTACGCTCGGGCTAACGCGTACAACTCTTTGTCATCCCATGGCTGTGCTCTTTTTTTTCCCGCGGGGTTCGGTTTCTTTCTTTTTGTGGGATCGTCTTTGTCGCCTGGTTGGTCGCTCGGGCTCTTGCTCCGGCTCCTGGGTCTCCGGAACCGAGATTGGGTCTTGCCAAGCGTGTGATGACTCAAACATTTGAGAAGACCCAAAGACTTGGGATGACTCGTAACCTCCCATGTTGAAGTTATACGTGTTAGGGTCCCATCCAATAGGTTAGTTTAACAGGTTCATATACCCCATATGGTTTTGAACCGAACCCGGTTAGGCTCGCCAGACGATTGAGAACCGAAACCTCGACCGAAAGGATTCATCTTTGTGAGTTGAATGGTACGTGTTTAAATGTTTGTGTTTGTGTTTGAATGTGTGTGTGAAGAGTGTGAAGTGTTGTGTAATATCTTAAATATATAAAAATGTTCAATTTTTTTTATATAAACTTGAGCGTTCAACGGCCATAACCCAACGTTCAAATCACACATAACAATGCCAAAACGCTCGTTATCACCATAACCTTCTATGCCATAAAGCCTCCATAGCGCGGGGGGGGGGGGGGGGGTGTTCCCGACGCTATGAAGGTGCAAAACGCCCCATAGCGCTTGGCCATGAAGCCCACTACACATACACTTAATTTTTTTTTTTTTTTTTTTAAAGTTGTTCATGGTTAGATTATCAATTGTTTCTTTTCACAACTTATAATTTAATAACTTGGTGAAATCTCGTGTGAAAATTACATCAAAATAGCAGGTAGGCAGACAACAAGTTGCACCGTCACATCTTTCTATATGACAAACCCTAATCTACTAAAAACAAAACCTTACCCATCTGGAGTCGGGACATTGCTATGAATAACCTGTTGGATCTGATCAAAAAACGGGTAGCTTCCGGTGCCAACGAGCAGAAGGTATCAAAAGCCAAGAGGACGAAAACGTTTTTTTTTTTTTTTTTTTGCCGTTCGTTATGTTTTTCACCTTGGCCTAGGCGACATTCGAAAGCTTTATGCCATGAGTGATCCTAGCTTTTTTGCTACCAAACGTATTATACTCTCCTTATGTTCTCCATACTCTTGTTCTTTGACATTAAGTAACCATAAATACTCCATGGAACAAAAAGAACATCAAGATTTAACATGGGAAACTAGAGGGTGTAAATGGTCTATAAACCAAGCTAAGACTGAACCTAACTAAGCTTGAGTTTGACTCATTTAACATATATTAAACCTTTATTGTTATACTCAAGTTTATAGGTTTTTAAGAAATCGTAGGGCCTGGATATCTCTTGTGAAACATGTACCAGTCACTTCTAGATTCAATTATTCCATTGGCACACACTAGAGCTCAATCGGATAACTCGCATAGAATAACAAGAAAAATATGCATAATCTAAATATAAAACAACATACCAAAATTAGACCAAACAACTTCCTAAAATAGGGGCCAGGGGCAAACCATTACAACTTTCAGTTAGCACTTGTAGTTGTCACTTGATAAAAAGATACATAACTAGGAAAACTATAGTAAAACATCTATCAAGCTGTAACTCATTTACCGATGATTAATTACCAAGTTAACGTAGCAACTTCTAATCAAATTGTAATAAGGTAACATGAAATTTCCAACTTGGGCGCCACTCGATAATTGGCCAGCCAGACCGCCACCAGGGGGCGACGCCCTTTTGGTTGTGAACTACATTATTTGCCTCATTCTATTGTCGCTGCCCTAGAGTTGTTAGACCAGTTTCCAACTTTTCAAGTAACCAAGCCAGACATTAGAATTTTAGGCAACCATCGAGGCCCATCTGGTTTTTTAGCCCAGTGAACTTAATCAATGGAGCCCACTTTTTATATTTATATTATGCACTAATGCACACATAAACATTAAATCTGGTATTTTTCTTCAATCAATTATATATAGATTTTATGTATTCAATATATAAAGAAAAGAATTACGACAAGCGGGTTACGTCTGTGCTCCGTAGCCTGAGGCAGGTCGATTTTTAACAAAATTTATATAATAAACGTAGACGCAATGGTAAAATAATGTTAACAAGAACAATCAAACAACCAAACCAACTGCATTGAGGACAGTTTTCTAATAAGAAATGGAACGACATAACTAAATAGTTTTAAATACGTAAGAAGCAAAATAAAAAAAACTAATAACCTGCTGCCATGTACTATTCATCAGCCTACACAAATTAATATATAGGATAATTAATAAGAAATCTATAACTTAACTATTAAAATATAAAAATAAAGAACATATTTTAAAAAAAATATCAATAACTAATTAAAAAACAAAATTTGAATTTTTAAACTAAGTAAATTAGAAAGAAAAAAAATAGTTTATAACTAATTATTAAAACATTTGTTCATTTGAATTTTTAACCATGTACAAGCCGACCTTAACATTGGATAGCGCTATTGGATTGACAACCCACCTAGGTTGATTCTCCCCCTTTTTTCATCGGAGAATCCATGGTCATTGTTAAGTTATTATCCAATTATTTGGATAAGTACACCGCCGTTCATTTAGTACATTATACAGTCACAGGATTGATTTCGCTCATTTGTATGATACATAGTTTACATAATTGCACTGTAGCTTTGCACTTGAATTGTATAACATTTTCCAACTTACTATATGTATTAAATCTAGGAATGCTCACCAACATTTCATATGTTGACAAAACTTCTTTTGTACATGTTTCAGGTGCAGTTTGATCTTAGTACTATAACATTGGACTTTAGTGCTTGCTTTTAATAAGTTATTTCAAATTTCATATTTCGTTCAGACTTTTGTATTTTTCTCATTTCATCTATGTAAGACAATTTAAATTATTCAATAATATATTTACATTTTAGTACCATGTGCTTTTGAACAATCGTCATTACGTGACACCTCGATGATTCCGCCATCGGTTGGGGTGTTAAATTGAGAGATGCGCCGTGTGAATTTGGATTTGTCGGCGAAGTTCGTTGGCCGATAGGGGAGTGACAGGTTGGTGGTTGCGTCGTCGTTGTACCTGTTTAATCGTCCCCGCCGGTGGTATGGGCTGTGACGATAGTCCCTGGAGGCATCGTCCTCCCAAGCGCTTTCGTCGTAGTCCTCTTCATCGAATCGGTGGTGCTCTGCACGGGCCTGGTCCATATGGGGGTTGCCCTGGACCTTCCCCGTGACGGACAGCAACTGCTGTTCGAGTGGGTCGTTTGGAGGATGACCCCATAATGGCTTTGCCGGTGAGTCGGCGACGTTCCAACTGGGCGTCCAGAATTTGTTTCTGGTGTTCGTACCAGTCATTATTTAGGGCGTCTATCTCCTCCTCGGTAGGAGGTGCTGGCTCAATGCTTTGGAAGTCTAGGTTTCTAGGGATGATGACGGGGTGTATTTGATTGTTGTCGTGATCCCCAGATGTTGGGTGTGATCCTGGGGTAGCGTCGGTATTGTCTTCGACGACCCCAGAAGGAGTGTGTACTCTCGGAGGTGAGGTTGTCATTTTTTTCGTATAGATTAATGAGCAAGTTAGTTAAAGTTGTTGTTTAGAGTGGCGTGGTAAGGCCACGGATGGCGCCAATGAAGAAACATGAATCCTGGATTACCGTATAGGCGCTAATCCCGGTAGTGATTCTACTGTGTTTTATAAAGAGGAGTGTTTATAAAAGATGTGTAGGTCTAAGGACAAGACCAAGGAGTTTAGGAGACTACCGACTAGAAAAGCCGAGCCTCTAAAGGTTAGTATAATAAACAAGGGGTTGAAAAAGATACGAGAGAGTTCGTAGTCTTTTTGAGTGAAAGTCTATGTGAATATCAGATGCGAACAAAAGGAGAAGGAGCTCCTCCTTTTGTAGTACCTTGACGTCACACTTTCTCAGCCCATCCTCTATCCTTGATGGGGCCCGGCCCAGGTAGAGGCGTCACCAAGTTTCCGGCCCAAGTCCTCAAGCCCAATTGGTGCGGGTGGGTTTTGGTAAAAAAGGAGAAAGTAAAGTGCAAGGGGGGACGTTACCGTCCTGACGATAGTACACGTGGCGTACGCTGAGTGGATGCCGGTAGGCGACGGACCGGTGGCGTCCGCCTACTGGTAGACCGAGGGCGGTGGGTAATCATCTTTTTTCTTGAAACTCGAGACAAGTTGAGAAAGCCTGGTGTCAGAAAGATATCTTGGCTGGGAGGCTGCCACGTCGTCATCCTTTCTGCATGTCTGACTATGAGTAGTCTATGATTGGAGGGGAACTCTGGCGCGGCTGGGAGGCTGCCACGTCGTCGTCCTTTCTTCATGTCAGACTAGGAGTAGTCTATGATTGGAGGGAAACTCTGGCTAGGGATGGCAATCAAACCCGAACCCGATAGATAAACCCGAAACCCGACACATTTGGGACGGGTTTGGGGTCGGGTAATCGGGTATGGGTCCGGGTATGGGATTAGTTTTTATTTTTTCGCAGGTTTGGGACGGGTTTGGGATTTGATGATATACCCGTTTACCCGACCCGATTACCCGATAACGTATACCCATTTACCCGATTATATACCCAATATAATTTCTAATATATCTTTTTAAATATGTATGCATAATATATCTAATTGTCCATCTAGATTGTCATCTTGTGCTAAAAATTATAAAAAATTAGTGTATACTATTTGTTATCTATGTCTTTGAGTGTTTTTATATGATTTAATTATTTTATATTTATACATTGTAATCATTTACATATATATTTAATAATGTTAAATGTAATTGGTTAATAGTTACCTAATAGATATCCTTCGGGTTTTTGGTCGGATATACTCAATGGATAAGTTTTAAAAATTAATGGGTTTACCCGAAACCCGCTGGTATACCCGATACCCGATGGGTAATTACCCGACACAAACCCGACGGGTTTTGGGCCGGGTTTGGGACAAGTATACCTAACCGGGTATGGGGTTGGGATTACCTAAACCCGTCCCAAACCCGACCCATTGCCATCCCTAACTCTGGCGGGCAGCCTGCTGCGTCAGGAACAGTTGCCTGGGGCAGGGGTGTAAGTCCCAAGGCTGCCCCGAAAGGCATCTTCTAGTCATGTTGACGAAGCTTTATCTGGCTTGCTTGGGAAGCTTTGAAGCGTACTGGGCCCGCCGACGTAAAACGGGCGGGTGTGCTTGCATCTGGCGTCGGGTGGACGACAGGTGTATCGCCGACGTAAAACGGGCGGGTGAGATTGCGCCTGGCGTCGGTCGGACGTCAGGTGTATCGCCGACGTAAAACGGGCGGATAGACGCCAGGCGATGCCTGCTTTAGTTGGGAGATGATATGGTATTTATGTTGTTTTGATACCATATCCCTTGAAAACACAAGCTGTTTAACATATGTAAATAACGTCATAACACCATGCCTTCCAACATATAACCTTTTAGAATTTAGCAAACTCTAAAATATATCCAAACTAGGTGTTAGTTGGCCCGTGCTTCGCCGCGGGCGCTGCTGTTTTGCATACATGGGCGCTATGAAGGCTGACATAGCTTCATATGTCAGCAAGTGTCTGACCTGTGCTAAGGTCAAGGTGGAGTACCAGAAGCCGTCTGGTCTTCTACAGCAACCTGAAATTCCTGAATGGAAATGGGAGCGGATTACCATGGATTTTGTGACCAAACTTCCGAAGTCGCCCAGTGGTTGTGACATGATCTGGGTGATTGTCGACCGGTTGACAAAGTCCGCACATTTCCTCGCTATTAAGGAAACCGACAGTCTGGAGCGGTTGTCTCGTATCTATCTTAAGGAAGTGGTTTCCAGGCACGGGGTGCCCGTCTCTATCATCTCCGACCGTGACCCTCGTTTCGCTTCCCGTTTCTGGAAACAATTACATAAAGCGTTGGGTACTCAACTGGACATGAGCACCGCCTATCATCCGCAAACTGACGGCCAGAGTGAGCGGACGATTCAGACGCTTGAAGACATGCTTCGAGCATGCGTCATCGATTTCGGTAAGAGTTGGGAAATTCACTTACCGTTGGTGGAGTTCTCTTACAACAATAGTTACCACTCTAGCATTAAGGCGGCACCGTTCGAGGCTCTGTATGGACGAAAGTGCCGGTCCCCTCTTTGTTGGGCCGAAGTGGGCGAAAGCCAACTCACCGGTCCAGAATTGGTGTACGAAACTTCCGAGAAGATCGTACAAATTCGTAATCGTATGGCGGCAGCTCGTGATCGCCAGAAGAGCTACGCTGATCGTCGTCGCAAACCTTTGGAGTTCCAGGTTGGCGACAGGGTTTTATTGAAGGTATCTCCATGGAAGGGCGTTATACGCTTCGGGAAGCGCGGCAAACTTAACCCTCGTTATGTCGGACCGTTCCCCATCTTGGAACGTATTGGGCCGGTGGCATACAGACTTGACTTACCAGCCGAGCTTAGTGGCGTGCATAACGTCTTCCATGTCTCGAATCTTAAGAAGTGTTTGGCAGACGAATCTCTCGTAGTTCCTCTTGAAGAAATCAAGGTTGATGATCATTTACGTATTGTAGAGGAACCAGTTGAAATCTTAGATTATAAGATTCGTAGCCTCCGTCGGAGTAAAATCCGTATCGTTAAGGTTCGTTGGAATTCTAATCGTGGACCGGAGTTCACATGGGAACGAGAAGATCAGATGAAGGCTAAGTACCCTCATCTATTTCCTAAGCGTGCGTTTGAATCGAACTATGTGGCCTCCAAAGAAAAATGAATCTCGGGTCGAGATTCCTTTCAACTGGGGGATGATGTAACAACGGGGAAAATTTTTTTCCTTTCTTTCTTCCTTTCGTCTCTTCATCTACGGACTTCATTTAATTTTCGGGACGAAAATTCTTTCAACTAGGGGATGATGTGACACCCGGCATATTCAGGTCAATACTTTTATACCTTACATACATGCGTTTCGTACTTTACATGCATACGAGTCTATCTCAACGAAAATAACTACTTAATATCATACTTAACTAGGGTTAATTAAGTCGTATTGATGATTCGGGAATCATCGGGAGTCGTTACAATGGTTCGAGAAACCATTGGGTGTCGGTCCATAACCACGTGTACAAGAATCGGTGATTCGTGAGATCGCCGGGTTTAACGCAACCACGCAAGTCTCGGGTCCCGGGAATTGGTGATCGGGCGGGAACGTGTCATTTGTCATGTATTATATGTTTACAATCATTATGTGGCTTGTTGGTATGTGAATATGTGTTAACATATGTTAAAACGGGGTTTAACGCGCAAAACACACAATCTGGGAGGCTTCAGGCGATTAGGCAGAGGGAGAATAGCCTAATCGCCTATATAGGGGCGATTGGGAGGTACATATAGGCGATTAGGGGCTAATCGCATGAAGGTTCATGCGATTAGGCTCCCTAATCGCGTGTAAGTCTGCGTAATCGCGTGTAACGTGCTGAACGACTAGAAACGCCTATAAATACCACCCTTGACCTCCAAAACATCATAATAACAACCCTAGCCGTCCCATAACATAACCCAACACCCAAACACCCTCTGGAACTCGTTTTTGCATCAAAACCACCATTTTCAAGCTTATTCCATCATCACCTCTTTATTACAAGGTGTGTTCTTCAAACCCAAACCTTTAAATGAATATGTTTTGCTCCCTAAACGTCCAGACCTGACTTATAAAGGTTTTTGTCTTTGAAAATCCATTTAAAACCGTTTTTAAACAAACCTACACCTTTACATGCGTTATATGTGTTATATGTGTTAAAGGTAGGATTTTTAGGGTTGAATCATGGTTATTCTTGTGTTGTTTTGATGTTTATTGCTGTTATAAGTTAGTATGATGATGTCCTAGGAGTTTGAATGGTTTTGGTGGTGTATTATTGATACTTGATGTTTTGACCCGTTTGAAGGATTTTGGATGATTAAGGATGATATGAGGTGTGTTGTTGATTGTGTGATGTTAGGGTTTGCTCTAGGATGATGCTAGAACAGTAGGATGCTATCGGACAACGTGATTATGTGGTTAAATCTGAATATTTGCTATTTAGGGCAAGTTCTTGCATGTTGATGTGATGTTTACATGCTAAGTTGCCATTTTGGGAAAACGCTCGCATTCGGGACTGTTGGAATGATGAAAACTTAGGGGTTTTGCTTAGAATATGTTTGTTAATATGTTAGAATGATTATTGGGTGTTTTTACATGTTTCGGATCTGATTTGGAGTGTTCGGCGCGCGAATAACCACATCAGCTTACTATAGGCGCACGGAGTCACACGGCGTCTAGACTTCATATGCATTATCATATCTTTTTCAGACTTATGCACTTTTATTTTTTTTTGGGTTGTAATAAAAGTTACGCTTCCGCAGCGAATGGATTTATGAAACTTGATGGTTGTTTATTTCATTTTACGTATCATATAGTGTCGTTTATTGTGACCGTTGACTTAGATCCTGGTTTGTCATGCGCCTCGCGGTAAAACCCCGCACGTGGAATTTGAGGGTGTGACAGTTTTGTTTCGCTCGAGAGCTCCTATTGCGTTGCGGGTTTGGTTGACGTTAAAGATCGCGCCTCGCTGTGGGAGCTCCTGTTGCGCTGATGGTTTCGTGAACATTAAAGATCAAATTAAGTGACACTTATTCTCGCATGGCCGTAAAAAAATTACTCGCGGCCCATTACATTGCAGACCAGTCTTAACATTACAACAGTTGGGTTGCCTATTGTTGATTTCGCCCAAAGTATTCCAATATCCGCGGTTCATTAGTTGTTCACCAAATATGAAGCCCATAATTACCCATTATTGTTATATATACTATAATTTATGCGACAGTATTTAAAGAATCTTGATTGGGTTATGAGTGAGGTAAGCTGCTATGCTAATTCATGGATTCTGACATCATAAAATCTTGATTTTCTTTTGTTCTTCCTGAAAGAAGGTTCAACAATGGTAGGCGGCCTCTCCAAACAAAAAGCTTCTAACAATTATATAATACTAGATTATACTCCGGGAGCCTCCTGGGTTGAGAAATCTAATATGACACATCTATTCTATATATGAAATAGACTAATGCACTTCATATTTACATGCGGAAAAGCTTCGGGTAGCACCTAACCTAAAACAATTAACAATGTTAATACCTAATCTAAAATAGTGTATAACTCCGTTGCTAACATTTAACCCTAAACAATGTATAACTCTAATGTTAACATCTAACATTAAACAATGTATAACTTTAATATTAATACCTAACCTAAAACAATGTACAACTCCAATTCTAACACCTAACCTAAAACAATATATAACTCCAATGTAAATTGTAACGTACTAATTACTAATATTGATACCTAACCTAAAACGTATAACTCTAATATTAATACCTATCAAAATTGCCACCAATCAACCTAACCTTTTCTTTGAACGATTACTTTCATTAACACAGGTCGGACCTCAACAAAAGGCCTAATCAACCTAACCTAACCTAACTAATTCACAATACATCAAATATTAAGGTATTGAAATACTTTTATTAGCATGTGAGATAAAAGAGGAACTGGAAGAGGAAAGTAACCTTGTCGTTTTTTAAGCGAATGCAGATATTGCCGAGCTCTTTATTAACACGGAGGCGTTTAGGTACATATAGTAAATAACTAAAAGTTTAAATCAGGTTTGATAATAATAACCTTTTGATGAGGAAATCATCGATTAATTTTCGGTTGAATGCAAAATCTTACCTCGATTTCAAGCAAAGCTTTTAAATTTTCAACCTGTAGACAAAACTCAACTCAATCAGATTTAAAGATAGAAAAAAAAAGGGAAATTTGTGAACTAATCATTCGACACCATAATGGAAGTATAATCCAATCCCAACATGATTAATAATCCTTCACTTTTGCCTTTAAGTTTTAATGATAAAAATAAAATAAAAAATAATGTTTAATGCAATACAAACGACAAATGTCAAAAGTATTACGTAACTAAATAATAATAATAATAATAAATTATGAAATAAATTATGAAAGTAAGAGTCATCTTCTTTTTCGTTTTGGCTTCAGCTTGCAAGTCCTATGCTCAGCAGCAGTCCAATCGGAGAGGTAAGTGAGGAAATATAGATAGATTGAAGGTGGCTTATATTAATCCGCGACACTGTAGAAGTGTCGCTTAATTATCTATATTTATACATATAATAAACCAAAGCCATTTTAATGACATGACACTCAAAGAGGGTATTCTCTTTATTGAGTGTGTTATGTGTCATCCCATGTGGCAAGGGCTTTATTTTAGGAAAATAATAATTTAAAATTTAAAAACAAAATTAGATTTTTATCTCTAATGTTCCTCCCATAACTTATAAACGTTAATATCTTTTATATATGAGATTTTTTAAAGAAAAAAATTACACCAAATTAACGAGTGTTGTATTATCTTTCCAACGGGTACCATAGTGCTATATAAAAAACGGAGAAAAAAACGACTATTTTTTTGTGTGATTTTGTTCATACATTAGAAAAACACAAAGTGTTTAGGTTATTCATGTTCAAACCAGTAAATATGAATTTTATTTACAACATGTGTTAGCATTGGAGTTGTACATTGTTTTATGTTAGATTTTAATATTAGAGTTATACATTGTTTAAGGTTATGCACTAACATTAGAGATACATTGTTAATTGTTTTAGGTTAAGTGCTACCCGAAACTTTCCTGCATATAACTGTAAAACGCGCATCATTCTATTTCAAGTGTAAAATTGATATTTTAAATTAGATTTCTCAAGCCGGGATGCTCCCGGGATATAATCTAGTATATATATATATATATATATATATATATATATATATATATATATATATATATATAATTTGACAAGAAAAAAACAAGTGAATAAAAAGGAACACACCATGGAAAACACCTACAGGCGACCACAACTATCCAAATGTTTTGTGTTACTTTTTGTGCATATTCATGGTTGCTTCCTCTCAAACATACTCGGTTTTAAATTAATTGGCGTGATGCAACGAACTTACACTGCTCCTTCTTAGTTCTTATCCACCACTACCTACCAAATATATATTGAGGCAAACATTTAAAAAATTCACATCTGAATTAATAAAAAAACAATTTAGGTAAGACGTACGATTTGGATTATTATAAATACCACTGACAATTGACTAGTGGGTTGGTAGTCATGCCACTCTATTGTTAAATTCATCCCCAATTTTAAGCATATCTATTTCAACTACTAGATTTGGAGTTGTCAGTTTTGCTAAAATCCACCAAAATAATGGCTCACGTGAAAAAGTTTGAACACCTCAAAATACACTTAGAAGCTATAAAATCAGCAACCAACAACTTCGCGGAGGAAAGTTGCATTGGGAGAGGAGGTTTTGGGAAAGTGTACAAGGGGGAGATTGCGGGTGTTGATGGGCAGCCGATGGTTGCTTTAAAGCGCTTAGATCCTAAATTCGGGCAAGGAGATGTAGAGTTTTGGAAAGAGATCATGATGCTTTCACAATACAAACATAAAAATATTGTCTCTCTCTTAGGGTTTTGTGATGATTGCGGAGAGAAGATCTTGGTGTACGAGTATGTACCTAACAGAAGCCTTGATTGTTATCTCAACAGCGAAAATATAAGATGGATTCAGCGCCTTAAGATATGCATTGGGGCGGCTCATGGACTGGCGTACCTTCATAATGCAGGCGGAAGCCAACAAAGAGTATTGCATCGTGACATTAAAAGTTCCAATATTTTGTTAACTGAAGATTGGAATGCTAAGATCTCCGATTTTGGTCTCTCCAAGTTTGGCCCCGCCAATCAACAGTACACGTTTCTCATCTCCAAAGCTGTAGGAACGCCTGGATATTGCGACCCGCTTTACGCAGAGAACGGGTATTTAACAAAAGAGTCAGATATTTACTCTTTTGGTGTTGTTTTGTTTGAAGTTTTGTGTGGGAGGTTGTGCATAGACAGCAGCAATACCGACTCTTTATTATCATTGGTGCGACAGTCCTACAAACAGAAGACGATTAATCAGATCGTATACGATTATATAAAGGATGAAATAAATCCGGACTCTTTGCAGGTGTTTGTAACAATTGCTTACAACTGTATAAAGAGAGACCGAGAAGAACGTCCATTAATGGGCGACATCGTGAGAGAACTTGAAAGCGCACTTCGATATCAAGTAAGCTACTTTTGTTTTTTCTTTTACCAAAATTTTAGATCTAGGACTGTGATTTCTTGCTAACACTTACTATTTTCTTCAGGAGCTCAGCAATGATCAAATTGTACACATTTATATACCACCAAAACCCTCCGAGGTGTTGGATTCGGATCGTTGGAAGTAAGTATCTGCTTGTATTTTTTTTTTTTTTTGTTGAATAAAGACATGTGTAACAAACTATTCCGGGTCAAGATGGGTTGATTGTGTTCAATTATGGGCTAAAGCCAAACCTATAACTGATATTTATGTTATTAGATTTTCATAACAAATCGGTTTGGGCTATAGAGGGATCAGATAGTTAAGTTCTCAAAAAAAAAAAGGTTATTCGGTTAATCGCCCACTTTAGACGCGGGACGTGCGTCGTTCCAAGCTAATTTCAATTAATAAACCCAAAAGTAAATAGCCAAAATCGTTCCCGAGGTTTTCCCACTTTTCCTAGATCCATCCAAAAAGGGTTTTTTTCTCCATCAGAACCATTGAGGTTTCTTAAAAGTTGTTAGATCCGTCCAAATCACTAACTTGGTTAAAACTTAACGGAAATAAAGGGGTAGCTTGGTCAACATTAAATATGCGATGGAGATGGAGTAGTGTTCTGTATTTATTTTTGTTTTTTTACTCCACCTCCAGTGTTATTTTTTTCTGTATTCGTGTTATTTAAGTTTTTTTTTTATATTGGAATAGTTTTGGTATGGCTTCTTCAAGTGGTAATTCATCTCAGATCCAAAACTCCGGATCCGAATCGGATCTATCGGATTTAATGGATCAGAGTCAGAGTCAGAGTCAGAGAAAGAGAAAGAGAAAGAGAATACAATCTAACCGCGAAACGGCTCAAAGATTAAGGATGCGGAAACAAAAGCATCTCAATGATCTAACTGATCAAATCAACCAGATGAAAAGGGATAACACGCAAATCCTCACCACAATCGACGTCACCACGCAACAATTGGTTCATGTGGAGGCGGATAACTCTGTTTTAAGCGCACAGTTTAATGAGCTGAGACAAATGTTGGATTACCTCAACGAAATCAACATTCTCATGAGTAACACCAACAACAACAATAATAGTACATAAAAAGACATTTACACATAGGAAAAAAGAGAGAGTGTTGATTATAAACCGGTCTTATGTACGATATTTAAAACATAAACATATATAGGAGTTATCGGTCGATCGATTATATATTTAACGATGGTCTTAATCGAACACAATCCAGCACTAAGCTTGCCACAGATGTTATTATCAAAATTTAAGATAGAAAATCAATTCTTGACAAAAATGTATTGTTATGTAGTAGTATTGTCTTTTAACGAAAGGAATCTAGGTGGATATTAAAATCATCAGATTTTTGTACACTGACCAAATATCATATCATATCATCATACTCAGTTAATCTCACCTATAGCAAAGCTAAGGTAGAGTCTGAGGAGGGTAAGATGTAGACAGCCTTACCTCTACCCCTAAGAATAGAGAGGTTGCTTCCAGTGAGACACGCGGCTCGATGTGGTTTGGTATCAAGCCTTGGACATAAGGCACATAACACTTAGCAATCGGGACAAACCCAATCGGTGCATGTATCCCTTTGTCTTTTGGCTATCCACGCCTAATGGAGTCAATCATGGAGCCAATCTCGCCAATCACTTTATGTCTATGTTAATTGTCATTCAATGTAATTATTGTATTTATGATCTTCCTTATTTACCAAGATCACTTGTATTGTATTTATACCCTTGAGAGGGAATGTCAATGATTAAGGAATTAACCATTATCTATCATGGTATCACGAGCCTAATTCCCTACCCTAACCCACCACCTATCGCCGCCTGCACACCCTCTTCTTGTGCTCGCCGGTTGCTGCTTTCCTCACATCTTCCTCTCATTCCCTCATAACTATCACTTTCTTCACCATGGAGCCTAAAATCCATCCCGCCATTACCGTGTCAAACATCAAGAACCTAATTCCCATCACCCTCGAAGTTGAATCTCTGCAATATTCAACATGGTCCGAACTATTCCGAACCCACTGCCGTGCTTATCAGGTCAGCGACCATCTCGCCCCTCGAATCACCGAACCACCACCCACACCTGCCACACCCGCCACTGATGAACCACCCAAAACAGCCCCGCCTAAACCATCCGAGGAATCATGGGACAGACTTGATGCTATTGTTCTTCAATGGCTATACAGTACCGTCTCAAACGACCTCCTCAACACCGTCATTGAACCCGGAAATTCCGCATACGAAGTCTGGACCCGGTTAGCCGGTTTATTCAATGATAATAAAGCTGCCCGTGCCTTACATCTTACCCACAAATTTTCTACCACTCGCCTCGCCGCTTTCTCTAACATGTCGGCATACTGTCAGGCGATTAAATCCATCGCCGACCAATTGTCGAATGTGGACTGCCCTGTCGACAACAAAAGGTTGGTACTACAACTTCTGTCCGGACTACCAGAACAATATGAGACCATCAAAACGATCCTACAGTCCCGTGATCCTTTACCATCTTTTTATGAAGCCCGTTCCCAACTGTGTATGACCGAGGGCCAAAAAGCCGAAACCGCACTTGAGGCTTCACAAACCGCTGCCCAAGCACTCACCGCCTCCACCACCAAAAATAACCAACCCACTGACCACCAATCTGACCGTGGCCGCGGTCGCGCTCGCACCCGTGGCAGGGGCCGTGGTCGCCATACACAATTCTCCAACAGAAGACCCTCCTCTTACCTACCACAATGGCCACTCCCACCCGGCTACTCCTGGCCCTCTAACCCGTGGCAACAACCCTCATACCCTACTTCCCACTCTTGGCAGCAGCCCATACAGCCCAATTACTCATGGCAGCAACCTCCATGCCCCTACCCAACCCATTCTCAATCGGCCCAACAGAAAACGGGTCAAGGCTTACTGGGCCCGCGTCCATCACAGGGGTCACAGGCTCACCATGCCACTTACTCGCCCACCGACATCCAACAGGCGCTTTATACCATGTCTCTAAATCCTCCCGACTACAATGATGGCGTCATGGACTCCGGGGCAACAATCTCAATGGATCCCAACTCTGGTAATTTTCGTCACATTATTAATAATAGCATGAATGAAAATATTATTGTTGGAAATGGCAACACCATACCGGTACTTGGACATGGCCCCCAGACCTTTAAACACCCCCTACCACCCTTTGTTTTGAACCGTGTCCTCTATGCCCCTAAACTTATTAGAAAACTTATCTCTGTTCGTCAATTCACAAGAAATAATTCTGTATCTGTAGAATTTGACCCCTTTGGTTTTCTTGTGAAGGATTACAAGAGCCGGATGCCTATCATCCGGTGCGACAGCAGCGGTGATCTCTACACTTTCTCCACCCAGGCCCAGTGTTTTTCCACTGCCACCGTTGCTGCTCAATCCTCCGTGCTTTGGCATCAACGCCTTGGACATCCTGGCCCGGCGTTGCTTCAGTCTCTCAAAAATTCAAACTCTATTTCTTTTAAGTCTTTGAATAAACAGTTATGTGAACCTTGTGTGTTTGGGAAGGGCACTAAACTTCCTTTTTATGATTCTAATAATACTACTATGCATGCTTTTGATATCATACACAATGATGTTTGGACCTCCCCGGTTTTAAGCTCGGAAGGCCACCGTTATTATGTTTTCTTTCTCGATGACTACACTAACTTTGTATGGTCATACCCCATCTCAAACAAATCTAATGTTTTCACCATTTTCACCAACTTTGCAAAAATGATACACACCCAATTTAACCGTAAAATAAAAACCTTTCAATGCGATAACGGAAAAGAATATGTAAATGCATCTTTCAAAAATTATTTTGCCACCCAAGGCACTCTTTTCCGCTTGTCATGTCCTTATACCTCACCCCAGAACGGGAAAGCCGAACGCAAAATTCGCTCAATTAATAATATCATCCGCACTCTCCTTGCCCAATCCTCACTACCCAATACCTTTTGGAACCATGCCCTAGACACCGCCACTTATCTCCTTAATATAATCCCAAGTAAAACACACAATTACCACACCCCCACTCAACTCCTTTACAACCAACCACCCACATATGATCACCTTCGGGTGTTCGGTTGCCTTTGCTATCCCATCCTCCCACCTTCCACCATTCACAAACTCGCCCCACGCTCATACCCCTGCGTTTTCCTCGGCTATCCCGTATCTCATCGAGGCTACAAATGCCTCAACCTTCATACCAACCAAATCCTCGTGTCTCGTCATGTCATATTTGACGAGTCCAAGTTCCCTTTCTCCTTCATCCAAAACTCGCCATCCACACTAAACTATAAATTCCTAACTGATCACTTCCCACCCTCTTTGTGGACTTCGGTCTCCACCACTCCTTACCAATCACCTTACCAATCTCCGCCCATCCAAAGCCCACTGCCTTCTCCACCCAATCACTCACCTCAATACCCGCCCCACCCAAACTTTCCATCTCCACCTTCGGCCCACACTCACCCAAGCCCAATCCCTCAACAAACACCGCCCGGCCCAACCACATTACCACACTCGCCCGGCCCAAACTCTCAAACCACTTCAGACCAGCCTTCACCCGGTCCAACCACTTCAACCACCTCAGCCCATAATTTACCCGACCCAACACACAATCCCACTGTTCCGGCCCGCACCATGCGAACACGGGCTATGGACGGAATCCACAAACCCAAACAACTCTTTAATCTTAATACCACCACCATCGTACCTATACCAAAAACACCCACCCTTGCCTTGTCCACACCGGAATGGCACAACGCCATGACCACCGAGTTTCATGCCCTTATTAATAATGACACGTGGGAGTTGGTTCCACGAGATCCCCATATGAATATTATTCGCAGCATGTGGCTCTTTAAACACAAATACAGGTCTGATGGCTCATTGGAAAGATACAAGGCAAGGTTGGTCTGTGATGGTCGTTCCCAACAGGTAGGCATTGATTGTGGAGAAACGTTCAGCCCGGTTGTCAAACCGGCTACCATTCGGACAGTCTTATCTATTGCTTTGGCCAACTCCTGGCCAGTACACCAACTTGATGTCACAAATGCTTTTTTACATGGTCAACTTCATGAGACTGTATACATGCATCAACCTATGGGGTTTCGTAGCAAGCAATATCCGGATCACGTGTGTCGACTTAAGAAATCTCTCTACGGTCTGAAACTGGCCCCTCGCGCCTGGTACCAGCGGTTTACTGACTATGTCCGCACTATTGGCTTTACACAGAGTGGTTGTGATGCTTCTCTCTTTATTCTTCACAGTGCCGGTCACACGGCCTACCTTCTCCTATACGTAGACGACATTCTTCTTGTCACTTCGTCTACAGCTCTTCGCGAACAGCTAATGCGACTCCTCTTCAAGGAGTTTGCCATGAAGGATCTCGGCACACTGAGCCTTTTTCTCGGCATTCACGTGACTCGTACAGGTGACACCATGTTCTTGTCTCAACAAAACTATGCCTCTGATATCATTGAGCGTGCAGGTATGGCCTCTTGTAAGCCTGTCGCCACTCCTGTGGATACCAACTCAAAACTCAGTGCTGACTCCGGTTCCGACTTTGAGGATCCCACCTTATACAGGAGCTTAGCAGGTGCTCTTCAGTACCTGACATTCATCCGTCCAGATATCAGCTATGCCGTCCAGCAAGTTTGTATGTACATGCACTCACCTAAGACTGACCACTGGAATGCGCTTAAACGCATTATTCGCTACATTCAAGGGACGTTGTCTCTCGGCCTCACACTCGGTTCCACGAAGAACCCAAGTCTCCTTGCCTACACAGATGCAGATTGGGCCGGCTGCCCTGACACCCGGCGATCAACCAGCGGCTATTGTGTTTACTATGGTGATTGTCTCATCTCCTGGTCATCCAAACGACAACCTACCATCTCTCGCTCCAGTGCAGAAGCGGAATATAGAGGCGTTGCTAATGTAGTCGCCGAAATTTGCTGGTTAAGGAACTTACTTCTTGAACTTCACCGCCCCCTTACTAAAGCCACACTTGTTTACTGCGACAACGTGAGTGCCATCTATCTCTCCGGTAATCCAGTACAACACCAGCGAACCAAACATATCGAGCTTGACATCCACTTTGTGCGGGAGCAGGTTCAACGGGGACAGGTTCGCATTCTTCATGTTCCCACCCGACACCAGATTGCGGATATCTTTACCAAGGGTCTTCCAAAGGTTCTGTTTGAAGATTTTCGCTCCAGTCTCAGCATTCGCCCACCTCTCGCTTCGACTGCGGGGGAGTAATGGAGTCAATCATGGAGCCAATCTCGCCAATCACTTTATGTCTATGTTAATTGTCATTCAATATAATTATTGTATTTATGATCTTCCTTATTTACCAAGATCACTTGTATTGTATTTATACCCTTGAGAGGGAATGTCAATGATTAAGGAATTAACCATTATCTATCAACGCCACCACATGATGCATGATTAACCGTCCGTAGTTTTTAACGTTATTTTCACGGAATTAGTAAATAACGTTAAAATTAGTACACTGACCAAATATAAAATATATAATTCATCACCAAATGAAGTTGAATCAAACTCCTGTCAACTGCAATAATGTAAAAAGGCCTTCATTAGACTATATGGTGTGCCTCCCTTTTCCCCCAACTCCCCCAAGTGCCACATCATTTCCCTCATTTTCTCCCCCAAAGTTTGGAAATGGTATTCCCCTAATTCCCCCACTCCCCCTTCATTTTTTTATTATATAAAGTTTAATAAAAAAAAATAAAATAAATAAAAGAACCAATCAGGATGCAAGGGAGAAAGAGGAAAATTCCCCCAACTCACCGAAATTTTTTAGGGGGGGGGGGGGGGGGGGCGGTGTTCCCCTTGGGGGAATTGGACATGTCATCACCCCCAATCACTTCACCGAGGGCACACCAAACAGTCTTACAACTATACCTTCACGTGACAGTAGGGCCGCTATGACGGACTACAAGACGCGATTCAAATCTGTTGATAGGATATGAAGCGATATCGCCAAACATCAAGAGTTGGTAACTACACCTACTCTTATTATGAGAAAAATGATAACGAAAAGTGATATACACGACTACGCGTAAAAAACAGGCTTAGCTAAAATGATTCAAATTTTATAAATTTACGCACTCGATTTTGAGTTCCCATATTTTGAGTGTTTTTTTTAAACATGAATTTTATCGTGGTAGGCGTCATCTTTCATTGTTTCTTGAATATACGTTAAAAAAAACATATATTTAATAACAATATTTGCCATAAAGAGGGCTAATATTAAAATATATATCTTAGTTGTCCAGTTTAATTGTCTATCTATTAATTAATTTAATTTTTAAACTTTTGACAATATTATTGGCCAATAATAAAATATGTTTATAATGAGCTATGATTGCAAGTCCGAGCCTATATAGACAAAGGTGAGTGCTTGATGCGCTAGACGCCTTTAACACACACAAGAAAGCTCCTTGCTTCAATCAGCACCAAAACCGACCAACAGTTGGCATGTACTCGCTGAAAATAAGCAAAAAACATGAATGTGTCTGTGTCAAGTTAAAACCTTACAAATTAAGCTGAGCATTTTGATACGCAGATGGAACAAAGTTAACCGAAGCGAGGTGGCACCTTGGAGATATGAGTAGTTGATACTTGATTAGTGACGGATCCAAAAATTTTGACGAGGGGGTGCAAAAACATGTCGACCCAAATTAAGTTTGGTCAAATAAACTCGGGTCAAATAGGTTGGGTAAAAACACGGATTGGGTTGGGTCACAAGTAGAAACGGGTTTCGTTCCAACAGTTTCAATTATTTTAAAAGGAAAGTGGTTGCATTTCAGTAGTATCATAGAAAACGAAATTTAGAAAGTAGCTCTGATCCAATAGTTTCATATTTAATCCGATACAACTTCTTCTCAACTTATTTGACTATTCATTTCAACTAAATTGATCATATCCAAGTAAAGAATAAAGAATAAATAAAATAAATATTTTATATATTTATAAATAACATAAAGCATGTTACGATAAAAATACATTTAAAATAAAACAAAGTAAATAAATAAAATATGACTTAATGTTCTGAAATGAACTAATTATATATATATATATATACAATTTGCAAAATTTGATGTGAGTGAGGAATACTGTTTCGCTCAATACAAGTTCGTGAAGCACGGTTTTAACGACGTACAACCACGTGAAGCAGGACTGAGAGCATATATATTCCAATGTTCTCTCTCCTCTAGAATCGTCGGCTGCATCCGTTACGCACCGCCGGCGACGACAGACCCCACCAACCGACCCGCTCTCCTTCTCTGTTAACAAACCCAAACCTTCTCCGGTCATCCCCTCTGATCTTCTCCGATGAAGACGTCCCGGCAACCAAACAATAACTACCGACAACCGCTTCTCCTCCTCCGCTTCTCTGTTACCAAACCCAAAACCTCTGATCTTCCGCTTCCATTGTTTTGACGATGACGTCCTGCTCGGCTAAGGTAAACCTCCAAACCGTAATCGACTTTCCGTCCAGCACCGATATATGGTAGCTGTATTGGAAGGGATGTTGTTCATCGTTAGTTTAGCTATGCTACATGATAGTAGGTTGTTGTGTAATTATATTGGAAGGGATGCAATCTTACGTCTATTTGGTCAGTTGATGCCTTTTTTTAGCTTTGCTATAACAATTTTTACTTTGGGTTTTGTTTAGGTTAGAAGAGTTGTAGTTACCTGCTGCTTGGTTTGAAATTTGAAGCAACAGCTAATGCAAGTTGCAAAAGAATTTTTTGTTTGTTTGTTTGTAAAGTTATGAATGGTGAGTAGAGAATACATGTGATTAGTGTTGTCGTTTCATTGATGACGCACGCCAAGTGTTTGATAAAATGTCTAGGAGGGATATTGTGTGTTGGACTGCAATGATCACAGCTTTTGAAAAGGCTGAGAAGGTTGACAGGGGTTTGGGATGGATTGGGTTGCTGCTGTGACTGCTGCATCCGTTGTTGGTCAGTTGGGCGATGCGAAGAAAGGTCGGGCTGTTCATGGATATGCCATTAGAAACGCTTTGTTTCATGAAGTACTGGTTGTTAATTCGGTTATGGCTATGTATGGTAAATGTGGGGAGGTTGAAGTTGCGGAAAGGATATTTGAACGAATGAAAGAAAGAAATGTTATTACTTGGAATTCTATGCTTACTTGCTATGTTCAAGATGGACTGGCGAGTGAAGCTCTTGCTCTTTTTGAGCGAATGAAAATGTCGGATGTTAATGTTAATGAAGTGACGGCGTTAATCGTTGTTTCAGCGTGTTCGTATCTGGGTTCCCGACAGCATGCTGTTAAAATCCATGATTTTTTAGTGCAAAACAAAATAGATATCAACCAAACATTATGGAATGCGATTATGGACATGTATGCGAAATGTGCAGATTTGGATACATCGCTAAGAATGCTCAAAGAAATACCTGTTGAGTATGTTGATGTTACCTCCTGGAACACTTTGATCGTGGGTTATGGCATGCACGGTTATGGAAAAGAAGCACTTCAAGTTTACAACCAAATGAAAGACGAGAACTTTCAGTCATCCCTTTTACACCTTTTCAATTGAATTCTGCCCTCCCCTATTTCATTTTACCATAAGCTGTCTTTGATTTGAGGGATCTGGGAAGGACCATGACATTCAATGCAAAGCATGGTGAATGCAAAAAGCAATTATCATTAATTTAGCAATTATTTCAATGATTTATCTAACAGCTTGATGTTTTTGAACAGATTATCTTAATATTTGGTTCTATCACTAAGTGAATCTTATCCGATGAGCATTTGTTAGGTGACGACGAAGGGTTTTAAAACGTATTTATTTAGTATATCTTTTCGCTAACTTAAATGCAAGTCCGCGGACAACGCAACTGGCTGATGTGCTATTCCGCTTCAATGTATGCGCCTTTTTGTAGCGTGTGAGGCGTCATTCGCGTTAGCAATTGTCGCATGGTATGGCGATGATTACAATTGATTAAACAGCCTTCTGTTGTCCGTTGTGTGTGACGGCATCGATATGATGCAACCATGCAACGTATGACACGGTAGCAGTTGTCGAGTCTGAACCCTCTCACCTTCGTGTGATCGGTGATCTATAATTGTTTTCCACGTTTTCTACAAATACACATATTAGCGTTCTCAAGCTACTGATGTCCTTTGTGTGGGACGTCATTGATAAGAACGTACGATACAGCAACACGTTCGCCCCCGCCGCAGCAACGCGCGGCGGGTATAAAACTAGTTAAATACAATACCTAAATTCATGTAGTATTTTTAAAACATTAGAACTAATTTATTAAATAAAGAAAAACTAAAAAATAATATAATTATTCATAAATAAAGTCTATGAAGTTTACTCTCACTAGGCTGTAAGTCTATGTTAGTCAATGAGACTGTCCGTTGTGGTGCGCAACCGGACCTGCGCGAACGAGCTTGCGAGCCACGTGAATCGCCGGAATCACAACACCTACACGCGAATGACTGTGCGAGTAAGCGGAGGTGACCAAGGTCGCGTGGGCTAGCGAGGTGAAACAGGTTGCTCACCTTGACCCACAACGGGATCAAGCGATTAACACATGGCCGCGAGCAAGTGCCATGTAAGCGTCGACGTGGCAAAATATGATTTGATAACGTCTCCCCTCACCTCTAACCACAACTGAGAGTGTGACAAAAATAAAAGAAAAACCATCCATATAACCACCTACCACTCGTCTTCTCATTTCTCCATTTATACCTAAAGAATGACCAGAAGACATAGAATGTCTCCACCATAACTCCTTCTTTGGCTTGTTTTTTCACCAATCGTATCCAAAATTTCATCACAGGTTGCCTTTGGACTTTTTTAGAGGGTGCCTTTTGGATTTTCTAGAGGGTCCTGTTATGTTTTTCTTCAAACTTTCAGACTTTTCACTACTACAAAATAGACCTTTCTTGACACACTTTTCTTAACATTTAAAACTGTGTGTCATAAAAAGAATATCATATTTTATAAAATTTGATAAATTAATGACACATACAAAAGTGTGTCAAAAATTTTGTGTCAGAAAATAAAAATTATGAATGTATCAAACATTGTGTGTCATATTTTGTTGTCACCCAAAATTCAATTTCCCTCCCAACTCTCCTGCCCTTCCTCAATAACCTCACCAGATCTATATCTTATCCCCAAAACCCACCTGCACCCTTCTTCTCCCAAAAACCTTTCTTCTCCATCATCCTTCTCTCTCTATTTCACAACTAAACACTTCACCCTCTCAGTATTCCATTCTCTCTGTTTTGACCGACCAAAAACCTCCATTCTCTCTTCCATTCTCTATTGTAGAAGTAGCGTTAGATCACCAATTATCCGTCATACAACATAATAATATTAGTAATAATAATAGTATTATTAACCGGTGAGATTCTTCCACAACCATTGTTATTTAAACATCTAATTAGGGTTTTACAACGTCGGAGACATAATTGTATCTCCGTTCATCGGTTTATTATGATAACTCGTTCGAAACTCGTGGAACAACTCAGAGACAGCCAGATCTGATCTCAACATAAGTGGTTTCCTCTCGTTATCTTCTCACCCAAGCCAAATTTCTCCAATTGGTACGCTTTCTTTGTCTCATTTACATATACAATTATTATTCATGCTCTCTATGTCTTAGGGTTGTTAGTTTTGTTAAGATCTGTAATTGTTCATGAGTTATGTGTTAGGACCATTATAGGGTTTAGAAGATTTAGATGTTGTTTTGGTCCGAAATGCGGTGTACAATGCGAATCGTTTGTTAATAAGAATTAATAAGAGACTGATAGAGTTAGTTATATATACTTGTATAAAAAGATACTTGAAATATAGGATATGTGTTCAGTGGATGGTCGGCTTTGTTCAGATATAGTAGTCAGATGCATAAGGCCTCGCATTAGACTGCATCACATGTGCATCGTCCGCGATTGTGCGTTGCTCATGTGTGTATTTTAAAACGAAGATAGTGGTGTAAAACTTGATTGAACCTTTCAGTTTGGCCGTCAAGTTGAGGTTGTGTTTGGATGTGTATGTTTAAATTGATGACTGGGATAGTAGTTCGACCCAAAATTTTCATCAAAATCGGCTGAACCGAACTGTAAACATCACTAGATTTCTACAATAGAAATGGTGACTAAATGCTAATCATCGTTTACTTATTTTTAAACTAAATCTACATCACTGAATCAATGATGAATATGTGAAGTCAAATGTTTGACCTTGAATATTAAAAGAATAAAGAAATGATTATTGTGGTGATGACTTGCATGGATTAGAAAGTGGTGCTTGTTTCGTTCTTTACTTATGTGTTTGCCGCATTGTTATTCGGTTAATTCAAGCTCCCATTTTTTGTGTTTAATTGCGAATAGATATTGGTTACTTTTTGCTCTTATTTGATGATAATCAATGGCGTTTTGGTACAGATGATCTGTTGGATACATATAAGCAACTTAGATGCATCAGAGATGTGGTGTTCCTACATTCAGTTAATGACACTGCTTTAGGAGTTAGGATACATTAGATTATCCTTTCTATTTGCAATTGCAACGATTCTATGGATACCACTATGTTATGATGGCAATAGATTTGTAATGGTCAACAATATCTCCTTTCTACAAGGTGAACACTGTTATTTTTTATTATCATAATGTTAATTATTATTTGTCCATTGATAATTTATTTGGTTTGTCATTTATCACATTTGATAGGAATGTTGTTTTTGATATTTGTTAATTGGTAATTTCATTGCTTCGTTAATATACAGATTTCTACAACTTGTGGTTTTCCATCTTGAGTTCTCAATTTATCAACCACAACTTTACTTTGATTTACTTGGATACTAACTTACATGTATTAAATATCTTCCAATTGTTACTTTGAGATTGTTAGCTACTGAATACATATTACAAGTTTGTGGATAATTGATCTTTTGTAATTACAATTGATGATTTACCTACAAATAATTATTATGGGTCTCAAACCCGGGTAAAGGAAAATGCATATCAAAACGTTTTTAAAAGGGCCCCGATTTATTAGTTCGCTTGGGGCCTTCGAAAACATTGGGTTGGCTCTGGTTCCTGTTGTTGTTACAATGCCACGAGACGTGAATCATGTAAACGTCGTGGTACTTTGTTAGCTAATTAGGATGTCAAAAGACCGAAAACAATTTCTTAACAGTCTGATATGTTTTAACCTAAGCTTTGTTTAAGTTAAGCTTTTGTTTATTCTGTTTCCTCATTTCCGTTGTTGCTATTTGAGGTTTTTTTAATTTAATTTAATATAGCACTTGTGATCAAAGTTGATAAGCTTTCGTTTAGGTTAAAATTGAGGGTCATGATTTAAATGTGTTTTATCCTCACTGAGGTGCTGTTGTGTGTTAGTGTGTGTTAGATTTTGTTTTTGTTCAATATTTAATCATTTGATAAGTTTCGTATAGGTAAAAAATGCTAGTTCACGATTTGAATATGTCATTCCGTTTCTGTTCGCTATTTTATCTTCTTACACGCTTTATTTACATCGAAATTGCGAGTTCATGAATCATGATGTAAGGGTTTAGCTGCGCAGCTTGTTGCCAGTCTACATGTCATTATCCTGTAACTAACAAAAAAGCAGTCACTTTAAAAAAAATTGTATTCGTCCAATAGTTTATGATTGTGAAAAACTTCCAGGTCGATCTGAAACGAGGATACCACGACGCTGACGACAACGTTAAGTTCGCTTTTCTAATGGCGTTCACGACGACAATGCTGGCATGGAGTGTGATCGATTTAGGGAAGTTAATGGGCGCTGAGTTAGGAAATGCAATTAAGGCAATAAAACAGGGGACAAATTACTTGCTGAAAGCAACGGTAACAGACGGTGTGGTTTACGTTCAAGTAGGGGATCCTATATCGGATCATAACTGCTGGTAGAGGCCGGAGGACATGGATACGCTGCGGAGCAGTGTATAAAATTGATCAAAACCACCCGGGGTCAGAGGTAGCAGGGGAGACCGTTGCTGCATTGGCCGCTGCATCGATTGTTTTTCGGTCACACGATCCCGTGTACTCTAGGATCCTTCTCAACCGTGCTGTTAAGGTGCGTTTTATTTGTTATTTTTGTTAAGTTTGCTATATGATAAAGCATTAATATGAAACTTCTATTTAGGATCTTCCATATTTAATTCTTAAGACAGAGTACTATGTAAATGTGAATGCTCCTGCTGCCACATCATATGCACTTATCATGGTTTTTTTACCTATACAAATGAATCTTTTAAAATGCAAACTCTAGCATTTTTAGTATTTTATTATATCTGCATGCATTTTAAACGTAAGAACTTCTTTGAATGCTTCTTGTTCAATGTGGGCATCCTTTCAATTACCTAAATATTGTTTAGTTGTTTACTTAGTTTGGAGGCTTTTAGGGTGGCCGGGAGGATCCACACCTAGGGTACGTTTTTGTTTTTAAAAGTTTGTAATTCATGGTTTTATATATTATGGTCTTGAGTAATTCATGATTTTATATATTATGGTCTCCGAAAATGCTTTTTAAAAATTTCAATGCACTCTCTGTATTCAAAAAAGTTGGATCATTGCTTTGGACATATACCTTTTGCAATCATATATACCACAAAAATTGTTTAGAAATAAAACAAAAAAGTAGGCCAAAAGTTGTTTCAGGTATACCCAACATGACTCAACCCATTTAGTCACATACAGGAATTGCAAAAATTTTGACCCGTTACTGCCCCGCCCATTTTACTGTCTCTTAATATGACTGGAAAATCTAATATGTCCTTCATTCCTCAGGTTGTGGGAGGAGCAGATCATTACGGGGATGAGGACATGAATGTCGTTCTCGAAGAATGGTCAGACTACACCGCGACATTTATTTTCAAATGACCGAAACTTGTTTGAAGGCAATGTAATGTCGATACAATATTTTTGTAAACGTTGTTTCGGATTAGTTTGTAATTATATAAATATGGATTATATAATGAAATGATATTTTTGTTATTAGTTTGCTAATTATTTTGCATATAATAAAATGGCAATAAATCCAGAAGGGTAAATATGTAATTTTACAGGAATTTTTTTTAGATTAAAATTTTATGACACGCAAAGAACGTCATAAAATTCTGTCATAAAATGTGTCGTTAAAAACTGTCATAAAAATGTGTGTCATTATAAAGTGTCATAACGCGTGTCAATAAATACTGTCATAAATGTGTGTCATAAACAAATGACACGCGAAAATATGTCATGTTAAATTTATGACACTGCCATCCTTGACATTCTTTTCCCTGTCATCAGACCCCTTTCTTGACACGCAATGCATGTCAAGAAAGGACTTTTTTTCTAGTAGTGTTTTATTACTAAAAGCCCAAACTGAGGGGTGCCTGTGCACACCCTGACTTGTGCATGCATCCGCCCCTTTGATAGAGCCATGAACTTGAGTTGTAAGGAAAAAATAGTTTATGTTTAGGAGAAATCCCGATCAGCCTCCTTAAAGTCTGGTTAAACCGCTCAATTCCTCACATAAAATAAATCTTGGTCTACACTATAAGTGTAAAAGGTCAGACGTCTGTGACAAGAGTGTTCATAGATGTAGATATTGCAAAACTAATACATAGATGTTTTAAGAAGTTATAATATTAATTTTTTTAAAGTTGTCCATGGTTAGATTATCATTTGTTTCTTTTCACAACTTATAATTTAATACTTTTACTTCTATTATATATTTTATACTTTTCTTATGTGTACGCCTAACTTGTTTCTGCCGTTCGTTATATTTTTCACCTTGGCCTAGGCGACATGTGAAGGCTTTACGCTATGAGGGTGGACGGGTCGCTATCAGAATTGGACACGGGTACCCTACTACCAGCACGGTAACACCGCTGTCACCCGTGTTGGTAGTGGTCCCGTGAACCGTTTGCTGGTTCTAGTTAACGGGCTGGTAACCATTGATAATAATTGCAACGGTCGTTTTTTAGTATTATTTTATTGCTTTTTGACCGTTTGAATGAATTTAATTAAAACGGTAACAATTTTTTGACCGTTAATCTAATATAAATGGTAAATTGTTAAAATATAAGCTCGGATTGTTATAATTCAATTTCTAAACAACATAAGTATTGGGCTTAATTTGTTATTATCTGGGCCTAATGTCTTTCCAAGTTATGCAGGTATATGGGCTCAGCCTAGTGGGCTTCTGATATGAGTGCTTATGGGCTGTGGGCTTTTAATGAAAGGCTTTTATTGTAGCCGTTAGATCAAATGGATGGCTGAGATTGTGGCGTTTGTTACGAGCATAAGAATCTTCTGGATCTTAATATAAAAGCTCTCTGTGTTCTCTCTCATCATTCATTCGTGATATTTTTCTTTTGTTTTTGTTTCAGTTTTCTCTCGTCTGTATGTCTCAGTCTTTCTAGGGTTTGTTCGACTGTAAGTCGTTGTTATTATTTTCGTCTTGTTATTCTAACTGATCTTTATGATCAGTTAACTTTGAGATATTATATCTCTTTTAAGGATTCAGCTGTTTAGCTGGATTCTAGGGTTTGGGGGGTGTTTTTCTGGTTTGGGTATTAATAAGATTTTCGTCACTGGTTTTGTCACTATATCGTTGTTGTGATTGTCTTGTTTATTTACTTTCTTTAGATCTGTTTGTATTATATCTTTCAACATGGTATCAGAGCCAAAGGCTCGTGATATTGTGGTCTGTTGTTAGTCTTCCGCTGTTGGTTGTGTTCTTGGATCTGATCTTTTTAGATCTGGTTCATGCATGGTCAGATCTGTTAAAACTCTTGACAGATCTAAGTTTGTTTTGTCTTGATTTTTTGATCTTTGTGTTTTCAGATCTCATCTAATTAATAGGTGTAGGTCTGATTCTGGTTTCAGTAGATCTTATCTCTTTTTATAGATTTGGTCTATTGGTTCCTTGTAGTGTTATTTGTATTGTATTACTGATTGTTTTTTCAGATCTTGGGAATGCTGTTTTGGTTGCTGTATTTGGAGGAGTATCTTATTTTGCTTCAATTGCTCCTGTAGCTCTGTACCCTAAGTGAAGGTACAGGTTACAGGGTTGGCGAACCCTAACTTGGGTCCCCCCCCTCGGTGAGATCGTTCTGTAATTCTGTCACTGTTATTGTTTGTCTGTCTGTTGTGTCTAGGAGTCATTGACCGGGTTAGGGTGGACCGGTATTGATTGAGTTTTTGTGTTGTCTGTCTTTGTGTTGTCTGTCTTTGTATTGTCTGTCTTTGGTTGTCTGTTATTGTTATATATACATATAATATACTAGATAATAAAAGACTCCTGTGTTAAGATCTGGGTGGGCACCTTTTGAGTGATGAACCCACTATCTGAACACTGACACAGTTTCGTCTTCTTAGGGTTTGTATCTCTGGTCTGTTTGTGTTGTTAGCTATTGCTAACTTTGCTGTGTTCTTGTGTGTCTTGCTGTTTGTTGTTTTCTTGTGTGTTAATTGTTTTGTCTGGACATGGCTGATGATGATAACTCTACCCAGGGCGGTGGTACTGCTACTGGGGGAGGTTCTATTGTTAATGTAGGAACCCTAATTAGTAAACTGGATATAGGTGATCCATTGTATATTCACCCGAGTGACACTAGTACTTTGACCATAATTAGTTTAAAGTTAAAAGGAACTGAAAACTATAAGGTGTGGTCTAATGCAATGAAATTGGCTCTTGAAACTAAAAACAAATATGGTTTTATTGATGGAACAACTGCTAGACCTACTGATGATGAAGTTTTAGGAAAACAATGGGATAGATGCAATTCTGTTGTCTTGTCTTGGTTGTTGAATTCTGTGAGTGATGAATTGTATCTTGGTCAAGTGTTTTCCAAATATGCTAGGGATGTATGGTTAGATTTGAGAGAAACATATGATAAGGTGGATGGATCTGTAGTGTTTAATTTGCATCAAAACATTTGTTCTATGAGTCAAAATGGTAGTACTGTGTCTGAATATTATCATAAATTGAATACAATGTGGAAACAATTTGATTCAATAGTTCAACTTCCTGCATGTACTTGTGAGGCTTCAAAAGAGTTTAATAACTTTAGTAGTCTAATAAAACTAATGCAGTTTTTAATGGGTCTTGATGAAATTTATCAACCTGTTAGAACAAATCTTTTGTTGCAAGATCCATTACCTAGTGTCAAACATGCTTTTGCAATTGTATCTAGGGAGGAGTCACATAGAAGGTCTAATAACAATGGAAAAGGAACTAGTGTGTCTTTCTTTACTAAAACTAATAATCAGGGAAATAATAGAAGGGTGGTTAATATGGGGCCTAATCCAAACTTGAAATGTACACATTGTAACAGAATAGGTCACACTGTTGACAGATGTTATGAAATTGTTGGTTATCCACCAGACTTTAAGAAAAAACCTGTTACATAAAATTTCAAAAATAATAACTCTAGTAACAGATTTGGTGGAAAACCAACAGTGTCTAATAATAACGTGTGTGCTTCTACAACTGCTCCTGTGTCTCCTTTTACTTATGAACAGATTAATAAGCTGATGAGTTTAATAAGTGAGAAACCAACAACAGATCCTCAAAGTTCAAATGTGGGAGGTGAGTCTGTTGTGGTTACTGGTTTTTCAAGTTTGTCTGTCTTGAATAAATTGTCTTCTATGTTTAAAAATGTCTCATGCTGTTCTAGTCTGGTTAAGTATGCTTTGTTGTTTGGGTGGATAATGGACTCTGGGGCTAATCAACATATGGTAGGATCTGATAAATATATGATTAATTGTGTTGATGTGTCTAAACTAAACCTAGAAGTCAAACATCCTAATGGAACTCATGCTAAAGTAACAAAAATAGGAGATATAATACTTGCTGATGGAGTTGTATTGACTGATGTATTTTTTATACCTGATTACTGTGTGAATCTTGTGTCTATACATAAGCTTGCTAAAGATAATAAGCTAGACGTATTGTTTAATGAACATAAGTGTTGCATTCAGGATTCCAAATCAAGGAAAATCCTGGTGACTGGTAGACAACAAGATGGTCTATATTTTGTAGGCAACAATGTGAGTATTAGTAATCTGTGTTTTAACAGTGTCAGTGAACATGGGCTTTGGCATAGTAGATTAGGTCACCCTTCCGGTCAAGTTCTAGCTGTGCTAAAGGATTCTCTAAACATTAGTGAGTCTGAGTCTAGTCCTTGTGATGTTTGTCACAAGGCTAAACAGGTCAGAGTACCCTTCCCTCTTAGTGACCACAAAACAAGTAATGTAGGGGATCTTATACATCTTGATGTATGGGGACCTTACAGAGTCACTAGCAGAGAAGGTTACAAATACTTTTTAACCGTTGTTGATGATTACTCGAGATCAGTATGGGTTTATATGTTAAAAGGAAAAGGTGAGGTGTTTGAAAACTTAGTAAATTTTTATGAGTTAGTAAAAACACAATTTTCTAAATGTATAAAAGTTTTCAGAAGTGATAACGGATCTGAATTTGTTAATAGGCAAATGACTGATTTCTGTAATAAGAAAGGTATTCTTCATCAAACGTCGTGTGTTTACACTCCACAACAAAACGGTGTTGTGGAGAGGAAACATAGACACCTTCTTAACACAGCTAGAGCTTTACTTTTTCAAAGCAATGTTCCTATAAGATTCTGGTCTGATTGTGTTCTTACTGCTTCGTATCTTATTAACAGGATTCCGTCGTCTGTTTTAGGAGGTAAGAGTCCGTATGAGTTGATACATGGGTTCCCCCCAACGCTTAGTCACCTTAAAAATTTTGGTTGTTTATGCTTTAAAACCATTTTGAATGAGTCTGATAAAATGTTTAGTAGAGCTGATAAAAGTGTTATGCTCGGATATTCTTTTTTGAAAAAGGGTTATAAAATTTATTGTTTAGAAACAAAAGAAATTGAATTTTCAAGGGACGTCAAATTTTATGAAAACATATATCCTTTTAAAACTGAGTTTAAAGAACCTGTTTTTGAAGACTTAAATCATGTAAACTTTTTTGACTGTGTTGAAAACAGAATTTTTGAAGGTGACAATGTTACTTCTCGTAACACAAATCTTCCCGATGATGAAGGGGGAACTGCTAGTACTCATGACACTTCTCCTAAGGATGGTTTAGATGACTTTCCTAGGACTTCTAGTAAGGTAGATCACTCAAGTGATCAGCCACCTGGTAGTGCTAGTGGCAAAGGGACTACCACCTCGGATGTTGAAGTGTCAAATGATGAGGCTACTACTCCTGAGGGAAATAGGTCTAGTAACATCAGACATTCTAATAGAGAATCTGTGTTACCAAAAACATTTAGTGATTATGTGTTAGATGGTAAAGTTAGGTATGGTCTTGATAAAGTTGTCAATTACTCGAATTTGTCTTGTGAAAACATGTGTTTTGTATCTAATATCAATAAAGTTAGTGAACCTGCATCTTACTACGAAGCCTCTAAGGACCCAAGATGGATAGAGGCTATGAATAGTGAGATGGAAGCGTTATATAGGAATCAAACTTGGACTGTCACGAACTTGCCACCTAATAGGAAGGCTATTGGGTGCAAGTGGGTGTATAAAGTCAAGTACAAATCTAACGGTGAAGTAGAAAGGTTTAAAGCTCGGTTGGTTGCAAAAGGTTACAACCAACGCGAGGGAATAGACTTTGGAGAAACGTTTTCTCCGGTCGTTAAAATGGTTACCGTTAGAAGTGTTATTAGTTTAGCCGTACAAAATGGCTGGTCTTTATTTCAACTTGATATAAATAACGCGTTTCTTTATGGGTCTATCAGTGAAGATGTCTATATGACACTTCCTGAAGGGTATAATTCGGGTAATGAGTCCAAGGTTTGTAAATTGGTTAAGTCTTTATACGGGCTAAAACAAGCTCCGAGACAATGGAATGAGAAACTTGTAGATGTATTGATTAGTATAGGATTTGTTCGTAGTATTTGCGATTATTCGATGTTTGTTAAATCTGGTAATGGTGTCTTTGTTGTTCTGCTTGTATACGTTGATGATATCGTTATCACTGGTAACAGTGATGATGAGATTAGTAATGTAAAAAGTCTTCTAAGAGAGAGTTTTCAAATGAAAGATTTAGGTAAATTGAAGTATTTTTTGGGTATAGAGGTCTTGTATTCTAAGGATGGAATTTGTTTGAATCAAAGAAAGTATTGCTTGGATTTGTTAAGTGAATTTGGTTATTTAGGTTGTAAGCCGGTTAATTTTCCTATTGAACAAAATTACATTTTGACTATGAAAAATAGTAAGTCAGAAAAACTTCTTGATGATGTTACTGGATTTCAGAAATTAATAGGAAAATTAATTTACTTGTCAATAACCCGTCCTGATATTAGTTATACGGTGCAGTTTTTGAGTCAGTTTATGCACAATCCTAGTGAAGCTATACTACGTGTTGCTTTAAGATTGTTAAGATATCTTAAAGCTTCGCCGGGTAAAGGATTGTGGATAAAAAAGAGTGATAAGTTTGAGTTGTCTGCTTATTCGGATGCTGACTGGGCTAAATGCCTGGTTACACGAAAGTCTATAACTGGGTTTTGTGTTTTCTTAGGAGATAATCTTATCTCCTGGAAAAGCAAAAAACAAAGTGTTGTTTCCAGGTCGACTGCAGAAGCCGAGTACAGGGCAATGTGCTCGACTACTTGTGAGCTGGTCTGGTTGTCTAATCTTCTGTCTGAGTTAGGTGTTAAGTCTAATTTACCTTTGAGGTTATATTGTGATAGTAAGTCAGCGATATCTATCGCTGAGAATCCGGTCTTTCATGACCGGACAAAACATTTTGAGATAGATCTTCATTTTCTGAGAGAGAAAATTAATTGTGGTTTTGTTCAGGCTATAAAGGTTGATACAAGTCAGCAAATAGCTGATATTTTTACAAAAGGCTTATATGGGGCACAACATGAGTTGTTGTGTGACAAATTGGGATTAACAGATATGTTTAGTAAATTGAATTAAGGGGGAATGTTAAAATATAAGCTCGGATTGTTATAATTCAATTTCTAAACAACATAAGTATTGGGCTTAATTTGTTATTATCTGGGCCTAATGTCTTTCCAAGTTATGCAGGTATATGGGCTCAGCCTAGTGGGCTTCTGATATGAGTGCTTATGGGCTGTGGGCTTTTAATGAAAGGCTTTTATTGTAGCCGTTAGATCAAATGGATGGCTGAGATTGTGGCGTTTGTTACGAGCATAAGAATCTTCTGGATCTTAATATAAAAGCTCTCTATGTTCTCTCTCATCATTCATTCGTGATATTTTTCTTTTGTTTTTGTTTCAGTTTTCTCTCGTCTGTATGTCTCAGTCTTTCTAGGGTTTGTTTGACTGTAAGTCATTGTTATTATTTTCGTCTTGTTATTCTAACTGATCTTTATGATCAGTTAACTTTGAGATATTATATCTCTTTTAAGGATTCAGCTGTTTAGCTGGATTCTAGGGTTTGGGGGGTGTTTTTCTGGTTTGGGTATTAATAAGATTTTCGTCACTGGTTTTGTCACTATATCGTTGTTGTGATTGTCTTGTTTATTTACTTTCTTTAGATCTGTTTGTATTATATCTTTCAACATAAATCCAAATCCAATCCATCCCCCACTAAACCGTTAATCAAAATAATCAAGTGTCCCGATTCAAGTTGATCATAAATGGCAAACCAAAACCCAAATCCTAATCCAATCCTGCCCCCACTAAACCGTGTGCGAGCATCAATCTGGACCTTGGAGGATGAACTCGCCTTGGTGAATAGCTATCTTTATGTTTAAGAGCAAGGACACCAGTGAAGGCAAAGTTTTTGGAAAGCGGTTGCCACAAGATTCAATGAACAAACGGGTGAAAACAATCATTCAACGGACACGATACATGGAAAGTTTTTATCTTTAAAGGCGAAGTGCGCAGTATTTCAACAATTAGTCGTTAATTGGATGCACCACAATCCGGCTTTAAACGAAGATGGATGGATTGAAGAAGCCCGTAACGAATACCGAAACCTATACGATGATAACTACATGAGGGTCGAGGTTTGGAGAGCTATGAGATGACGTTTTATAATATTTTAGGTGTTTCTACTATTTATTTTATGGTTTTAAATAATGTTTGATAATTTGTTTAATTACCGTTCCTTAAAAAAATAATAAAATATAAACATTTCAATGAAGTGAATCAGTGGAGTGCTGCCTAAAAAAAGTGAATCAGTGAAGTGATGTGGCAGTGTATAATTAGTTAAAATCAGTAAAACAAAATTCATATTCTAGGAGTGCCCCTTAAGCCCTGAGTGATCCTAGCTTTTTTACTACCAAACGCATTGTACTCTCCTTATGTTCTCCTACTCGTTATGTTTTTCCTTATGTTCTTTTGTCATAAAGTAACCATAAATACCCCATGGAACAAAAAGAATATCAAGATTTAACATGGGAAACTAGTATGAGCAATTGAATGACTAGAAAAAGGTTTTTTTTTTTTTTTTTTTTTTTTTTTTTTTTTTTTTTTTATTGATATTGTTTATGGATCTGCTATATATTACAAAAGATGAAAGAGACCCTCTCTAAATCAAAGGTAAATGGGATTGGGACCAACGGTCTGTTATTTCCTTCTTCTGCAGCCATAAATTATGGGGTCAAATTAGAAAATAGTGATATTGACTTTTGATTCTCAAAATATTTTCTAACACTCCCTCTCAAGTTGTGTAGTGGGGTCTCCAATGCTCAACTTGCCTAGACAGTGATTGAAGATTCTTCTGTTAACGGCCTTGGTTAATATATCTGCTAATTGGTCCTTGGATTTGACGAAAGGAAGCTCTATAATTCTTGTATCAAGTTTTTCCTTAATAAAGTGTCTGTCAACTTCTATATGTTTTGTACGATCGTGTTGGACAGGATTCTCTGATATCTGTATGGCAGCTTTGTTATCACCAATGTTTTCATAACCGGACCAGACATCGAACCGGTCGTCTTACTGGTTCACTGGTCGAACCGGTCGGACCGGTCGAACCGGATTTAAGAACCGGAGAGTTGTAGTATATAATGTAGTAGAATCCACCTATTTATCAACAATTGGATCTTTATATAATTCAAGTTCTTTATTCCTTTCGTTATTAAAGATCAAAGTTTTTCTTAAAAATTATTAATTATTAATAGACATGTAAATGAAATAAAATACAAATTTACAAACATAACAAATAAATGGTATTTGGTAATTTAAACCAACTCGTACAATAACAAAATATTGATTATTTAATGATTAAAATAATTAAAAAAAATAGCAACCTGTGTTTTGTAGTCTTGTAGCTCCACATCCAGAGAATGACCACTCATGTCAGTCAACAAGATATTCATGACCGTTTGATCTTCTATTTGTACTATTTAGGTTAATATTTGTTAAATAAAAATAAGGTTAAGATAACCCATCAACCTCTACCCATTTGCTGATAGTTTTAAAGATGGAGACTCATATGTCCGGCAACCTCAATCAGCCACCATTCTGATGAGATTTGCCTCGGCAACCTCAATCCTCCGACAACAATCTTCCAGCAGCGTCGCAGCTTCAATCGAAGACTCCTTCTCGTCAGCATTAGCAACTCTGTTGTGTCTTCTACTCCTTCACGGCACACTGAAAACCTTCTCGTCGGAACCTCGAAGAGATGAACGGGCCGACCGGTATTTACACCGGTTCTCCGGTTTAACCGCCGGCCACCCATCTGACCGGCCGGTCACTGCACAAAACGATCCAAAGGGTATGACCGGACCACCGGAGCTACCGGACTCCGGTTAAACCGGTCGGACCGGCCGGTCCGGACCGGTTTTCAAAACATTGGTTATCACACATGATCGCACTGGCTTCAGTTTGGGGAAATCCGATTTCGTTCAGAAGTTTATGAATCCATAGAACTTCCGCTAGACCTCGGGCTATCCCTCGGAATTCTGCCTCTGCGCTCGATAGAGCAACAACCTTTTGTTTCTTGCTCCTACAGGTAACTAGATTTCCTCCTACCAAGGTAAAGTACCCTGATGTCGATCTTCGGTCTCCTTTATCTCCAGCCCAGTCTGCATCAGTATACGCTTGGATCTTTATGTGTTTGTTGGGTTGAAAGAGAACCCCATGTCCCGCAGTCCCCTTGAGATACCTTATAATCCTCCATACCGCGTCCATATGAGCAACTTGGGGTTGGTGCATAAACTGACTGACCACCCTTACTGCATAAGCAATGTCTGGGCGGGTGTGTGAGAGGTATATAAGTTTTCCCACCAACCGTTGATATCCTTCTTTATCTGCCAATTCTGCTTCTTCTTCTATGCAAAGTTTTTGGTTAGCAATCATCGGAGTATCAGCTGGCTTGCAATCGACCATCCCTATTTCAGCAAGGAGATCGAGAATATACTTCTGTTGACATATAAAGATCCCTTGTTTCGACCTTAAAACCTTAATTCCAAGAAAGTACTTGAGTCTCCCTAAGTCTTTCATTTCGAATTCTTTGAACAAATTTATCTTCAACTTTCTCATTTCTTCTTCATCAATTCCTGAAATGATCACGTCATTAACGTATATAATTAAACAGGTTATAAGTTTACCTCTTCGTTTGAGAAATAACGTATGATCAGAGTTGCTTTGTTGAAAACCGTATCCTTTCATGGATAAGGTAAATCTGCCAAACCATGCACGAGGAGATTGCTTTAGCCCATAGAGGGTTTTTTTTTGTCGACAAACTTCTTTGCTTTTGAAATCTCTTGTGAATCCGGGAGGTGCATCCATATAAACTTCTTCTTCTAGTTCTCAATGGAGGAATGTATTCTTTACATTGAATTGGTGAAGAGGCCATCCTTTATTAGCAGCAACAGAAAAAAGGACATGAATGGTGTCAATTTTAGCTACCGAGGAGAAGGTCTCTGAATAGTCAATCCCATATGTTTGGGTATACCCTTTTGCTACCAACCGTGCTTTATATCTCTCAATGGTGCCATCTGGTTTATGTTTGATTGTAAAGACCCAACGACAACCTACTGGTTTCTTGCCTGGAGGAAGAATACATTTCTCCCATGTATTGTTCCTTACAAGAGCCTCCATTTCTATTTCCATAGAATTCTTCCAGTTTTTTGATTTTAAGGCTTGTTCCACAGAGTTCGGAGGTTCCTCGTTGTACAAGGTGGAAGCAAAGGCCTTAGCTTCTCTAGATAAGTTTCCTTTGGCAATGTTTGCCATGGGGTATCTAGAGGGCCTTGGTTCCTTCTATGGGGAGTATCGTCTTGGAGGAACTCCTCTATTGATTCTGGGTGGAAGGTTGTACCTGCCGGTTGTTTCTTCCTGTATTGTCTCTTCCTGTATTGTCTCTTCCTGCATAGTTTGTTCTATAGGAAACTCATGATTGTTAGTATAGGATTCATTATGTTGAATATCTTCATGTGTTTCATTATTTTGAGTATCCTCATTATTTAGAGAACTTCTTACCTCGATGATTGGACTAGGAGGATCATGGATAGTGGCACTGATGTTTGGTTCGCTAGTTTGAGCGGAGGCGTGCGGCTCATTCTGGGTACTGTGATTATCTTCTGCTAATGATGGAAACCAATTTAACCAACTCAGTGTGTCAGCATATTCCTTCTCCCCCTCACTACTGTGTTGGGAGGTATAAAAGAACTCGGTTTCAAGGAAGTCCACAATTGAGTGTAGTGTGCATATGTCGAGTTTTAGGATTATAGCACCGATACCCCTTTTTTTATGCCATAACCGACAAAGACACATTTTTCAGCACACGGTCCAAGTTTTCCACGATCACTTTTTGGTATGTGGACAAAGACAGAGCATCTGAAGACACGCGGTGTAAGTGTAAGTGGAGGAGGGATTTTGGTAAAATCAAAAAGAGCTTGAAGTGGAGTTCTAAGATTAAGGGCTTTAGTTGGGAGCCTATTGATTAAATACGTAGCGGTAGCAACAGCTTCAGGCCAAAAAGATTTAGGGACACGAGATTCAATAAGAGAGGCTCGAGTTATTTCTAAAAGTATACGATTTTTTCGTTCAACTGTACCGTTTTATTCAGGAGTGTGTGAGCAAGTTGTTTGATGAATAATTCCTTTGTTTTGACAAAAAAATTTCATAGATTCATTTATAAATTCTCCTCCATTGTCGGTGTCACACCCCGACCTAGGTGGGCCTAGATGGAATACCAGATTGATACCTTACAACACACAATGCGAGCAAACAACGGAAGCAACATATAATAACTAAGTTTATATAATATTTGTTTACAATTTAACTTTGAATAAACAATACAACTATGAACGAATGTATCTAGTCTCCAATCATGCAAAGTTTGGGTAATATCTATGGTTTCCGGTTCGTCTTCTGGATCGTCCGCCAATGTGACTCTATGTCGTATCTGTACGTCCTTACAAACTGAGTAGGTACCTGAACACATGCTTAAAATAGGTTTTTGTCAACAGTAATGTTGGTGAGTTCGTGTGTGTGTTTTAAATGGTTTCCAAATTATGTTTATCAGGCCCAAAACAAGTAGATGAGTTCTATTTAAACAGTAATGGTGATGTACAAGCCACACCTCAAACCTAACACTAGATCTATATACTGCCATTATAGATCTACAAGGCATAATATATGCCACAACGGTCCGCAGACCTCAGTGGAGGGTTTCCCGGGTTTCCGGGTCCACTGTGCGTGGGGGATTCCCCAAGTAGTACTACCCATATATTAAGTGGCCCAAATACTCCTGGGTTAATGAGTGTGAGTTTGGTATCCGGCAACAAGTATCTTGTAACATCATATGGTTTAATAATGGAAGCATATGTTCACCCCAAAGCATTTAAATAGAAAAAGGGGAGGTTCACGAACTCACCTGAAAATCACTGCGGAAATAAAAGAGTAGCGGGATTCCTGGTATCGCATCCTGGTATACTCCTAATTAGGCCATATGTCGACATACATTGTTAGTCTTGGTTTTATTATAATAGTCATGCGTGGGGACGAGCTCGAGCGTATAGTTATTTCTTATAGTTCCACGTCTACATTCGGGTTTCAATAATTCACAACCTATTCCTTTGTAATCGCCAAGTAGTAGTTATAATTATGTTTGAACTTATAGTTCAGGTAACGTATTCTATTATCCTTATGTCACGTCTCATGTCTCGAGTCCTAAATCCAATATATCTTTAACGAGTTGTGCTTGCCCGCGCGTTGCGCCGGGTTATGAATATTTTAGTATCACTATATGAGATGCGAAAATTCTTAAACTTTATTCAAACCATTTTTCCTTTTTATTTTTATCTTTTTTGCATTATCCCTAACCTACAACAACACACCAAAATTATTTTACTTCAAAAGACAAAGTGTTTTAGGAAATGACCCGAATTTTTGGGTCCTAGCTTTGTATGTTATATATTTTTAAGTTTGAAATTACCTTGGTCAAAACATACAAATCACATCTTTTACATATTTTAAAATATAAATAAAGTTTTGCATTTATAGACATGATAACAAAATAAATTGTCTAAGTAAAACCTAATGCAACAACAAAAATCTCCAATTTCAGTGTCTTAGATAGTTTAAGAAATATGATTAAATAAACTATTTTTTTAGAAAATGAGATGTGGAAATGGCACATGTTGGAGCGGGTTATTAAAATCAAATGGATTTAGAAATAAGAAAAAAACCTTGCAAGTTGGAATCAGTGCTTTGTGATATGTATTGTTTTTGTATATGTATTGTTTCCAATTTATATATCTATCTATATAATAAATGAAAACATTAGGGTTGAATCCTAGCTTTTGAGAGGGTCTTCTAGGATCCAAATGTTAAATGGAGCTCCATGTGTTGTTAGTATATAAACCTCTTCTTTTTTTGTTTTCTCAACATCCATTTGTATGTTAAAACATTCTTCCTCCTTCCTAGCCAAATACATTGTTCATCCTTCATATCCTAATGTTAAAACATTCTTCCTCCTTCCTAGCCTAATACATTGTTCATCCTTCATATCCTACTTCCTTTCTGTGACACCCGGCAAATTCTGGTTAACAACGTTGTCTAGATGAAAGTCTACCTTAGCAAGTCACGCGTGTATTGTACTTAACTGGGTTAGTTAAGTCGGGTTATGGTTCGGGAACTATTGGTTAGCTTAGAAGATCATTGGATGTTGGTCTAGAGGTTCGTTAGATGTCAGTCCTTAACCAAGTGTACAAACAGTGACGATCGGTGGGATCGTCAGGGCATACGGAACATACGAGTCTCGAGTCCCGGGAATTGGTGAACGAGTGTGAATATGTGTATTTACTTGTGGTATGTGTTTATAATCATTATGTGACTTGTCGGTACATTAATATGTGTTAACATATGTTAAAACGGGGTTTAACGCGCAAAACACACAAAAGGAACCCCTACAGGCGATTAGGAAGCCTAATCGCCCATAGGGGAGGCGAGTAGGGAACATTAGACACGAGTAGGAGGCTACTCGTGTATACATAGGGGCGATTAGGCCCAATCACATGCACATACATGCGATTAACAGCCCTAATCGCATGTAACTGCTGCATACTCGCCTATAACGTGCTGGACGACTAGAAACGCCTATAAATACAATGCTTAACCTCCTAAACTTCCTAATATCAACCCTAGTCGTCCCATAACCGCCCCAAACACATAAACAACCTCTGGAAGGCGATTTTGATCAAAAACACAAGGTTTCAAGGTCTAACCATCATTCTTTCATAATCCTAAGGTTTGATTCTCATCCATAACACTTTGTAAACGTTTTTAATCAATCCCTAATGGTCCAGACCTGGTCTTAAACGAAAAAGCTTTCTGAAAATCGTCAATAAGGGTTGTCAATCGGATTATAACTAATATGCATGCATTATGAGTGTGTATGATTAGAAAGTTAGGGTTTTTATGATTCATGATGATGATTTGATATAAAATTATGATAGATCAGTGTTGATATTGATATTATGATGATAGGATTCTCAGTAATTGATTTTTAGGGTTATTGTTATGCATGTTATTATGATGATTGCATGCTATGTGTATATGTTTGGATTACTTGATTTCATGCAGGACTGATTATACGAGGTTAAACAAAGGATTTTGGTTTAAACATGTTTGGAATAGTTATTGGGATGATATTGGGTAGTTACACACGTTCTGGATCTGATTTGGAGCATTAAACGCGCGAAAAACCGGAACAGCAAGGTTACAGGCGAGTAGCTTTGCTAATCGCCTGTGTTAGGGGCGATTAGGCCCCACTCGCATGACATTAAGGGCGAGTAGCCCCACTCGCATGTATTAAGGGCGAGTAGCCCCCAATCGCATGTATTAGGGGCGAGTAGCCCCCACTCGCATGCTATCAGGGGCGAGTAGCCCTGATCGCATGACATTATGGGCGATTAGCCCTAATCGTGTGACCATTCATGCGATTAGCCTCCCTAATCGCGTGTACTGCTGCTGTAAGTGTAAATTAGCATTCCGAGACCCGATTTAACATGTAGTAACATGCTAGGAACCCCGTAAAATGTCTAATAACTTGGTAACATATATTTGGATGTATTTCGGTGATACGTGAACTATGTGCTATAACTTGTTGTACGTTAACGTGTGATAAGTGTAATTGCGTTATTGTACGTTTTGGAGCGTAAACATAACACGGGGAGTCTCGGGTCACCAATGGGATGTCGGGTCTTGTATTTTTGGTCGGTTAAACAGTCACGGTGTTTTCAAACGAACTTGGTTATGGTCTGGACATCTAGGGACTAATTAACCTGCGGGTTATTAGTCTAAGTACTTGTAACTGTCGTATGTTAGGTCGCCGCTTTACGGGACTAGCATAGCAGCTGAGTTTACTCGGGTTAAGGAGTAACGGAACTTAAGGTGAGTTTACGGCCCCTCTTTTAAACTGGTTTTATACTTTCGGGGGAGAAAACATGTGTAAAACGATTATTTGGTAATTACTGTCATACTATGGGTTTACACTGTGTACTACACGATCTTTGGAAGTCCCGGGGGGAACCATGAATGTGCGGGTTTGCACAACGGGGAAATGTGAATAGCGCTATTGGGAGTGACCAACCCCGCTCGTCGACTTGGAGGGTCGGCGGGTGCATATTGTCTCAAACAGGAACAACAGGAACATACATCGGGCATACTTTTGGTATTCGCGTTAGTAATGGTTTTCCAATCGTGGTAGTAACAAAACGTACGCCTAGCTAGCGTATACTGGTTTTCTATTTGTTATAGTATGGACAGGTGGACTTGGTACTTGGATACAAAACCTGTAAACTCACCAGCATTTTTGTGCTGACGTAAACTTTTACATGTTTTCTCAGGTCGCTAAGGTAGCACGACTGGACTAGGGCGCACGCGTCTGCACGGCGTCTTACTAGGGTTGCATGGTCTTTTGAACATTGAACTATTATTTCATTGTTGAATACTGTTTTTGAATAAGCTTCCGCTGTAAAACGGGATTTTAAACTATGTTTTGAAATTGCATTTATATTCATTTAGACTTGTTTATTGTGATCGTTGGTTTGGATCCTGGTTTGTCATGCGCCTCGCGGTAAAACTCCGCAAGTGGATTTTGAGGGTGTGACAGATTGGTATCAGAGCCAATGGTTATAGTGAACTAGGACTGCATGTAGAGTCTAGTCTATAGCCGAGTCGCACACACTAGACGATCACATGGTACTAAACGTTATAGTGGTTTACGTATGGTCTTGTCGGGGTGTCTCTAAATCGTTGGTCTTTCTACGTTACATCATCCGTTCTATCTTAGGTTGGGTTACTTGTTTTCTAGGCAGTGTGGTCTATTGGGGTAACTCGTGTGCTCTTGAGATTTGTCCAAGGCTCGGACATCTCCCTTTCGCACTCCAATAGAAACACTTGTCATGAACTACCGTAGTATTACGGTGTATAGCTAAGAGTCTATGTTCGGTGATTTGAACTTTGAACTAGGAGAACACTTGGAGGACCATGTAGAGCGTTTTATCATTTTGGGTGCACACAAAATCATAAAACGAAATGCATGGAAGCCCTAGTGAGCTCTGGGTTTGAGGGGATAGTCCTGGATTGGATCTAGCTTTGATCTTGTGAACATTAGTGGTTATCTTTAACTGCGAAACTAAATTTTCTCGTTCTTTCTGCCAGAATCATGTCTGGAGTGCGTGGAGGACGTGGAGGTGGTCGCAATGGTGGACGTGGTGGTGGTCGCGGTGGTGCTGGTGGTCGTGGTGGAGGAATTAACCTATCACAGGCTGATCTGAACAACTTGCTCCAGGCTGCCTTTCAGTTAGGGCACAACGGTGGTGGTAAGTTGTTTTATCCGTTTTCTTTGCCTTATTGGTGAACCTTGTTTACGTTATTCGTGGTTTCTCATACGTTTCATTTCAGGTGGTCCTGTTGACCCACCCCCACCCATGTGCACCTACAAGATGTTCCGGGACTGCAAGCCCCAGGAATTCTCTGGCACTGAGGGTGCGGTCAGTTTGCTTAGGTGGTTGGAGAAAGTGGAGTCGGTATTTCTGATGTGTAACTGTCTCCCAGAAGATCGGGTGAAGTATTCTGCTGCGTTATTTCAGGACGTGGCATTGACTTGGTGGAATGGTATCACCCAGAACATGGGTATTGGGGAGGCATATGCTATGCCATGGGAGAACTTTGTGCAGTTGCTGAAGCGGGAGTATTGCCCGAGGGAAGAGGTACAGAAACTGGAGCATGAGGTGTGGAACCTCAAAATGACTGGTTCGGAAATCGAGAAGTATACTGTGAGGAGGAATGAGTTGGCAGTGCTGTGTCCCGATCTGCACGTGCCAGAGTATCGTAAGATTGAACATTATGTCTCAGGGTTAGTGCCGGAAATTGCAGGGTTGGTGGCTGCTGGAAATCATCCTACTTATGCGGAGGTAGTTCGATCGGCCCATAGGATGACTAACTTAAAAGTGAATGAGGGGATTTTGCCTGCGAAAGGTTCGACTGTTAAGGCCCCAGAGAACAACAAGCGCAAGTGGGAAAATGACGGGAAAGGATCTGGGTCTGCACAGCAGGGTAAAAGGTTTGATAATGGGGGTTCATCTTCTTCGGGTAACAAGCAGGGTGGTTATGCGGGAAAACTGCCCAAATGTAACAAGTGTGGACGCCATCACCAAGGGAACTGCGACAGTAACCGTTGTCACCGCTGCCAGCGAACAGGGCATTATGCTAAGGATTGTCGTGCTACACTTCCGTCGACTCAGGCTCCGACTAACAGCTCAGCTCCGACTACTCAGGGGACTACAGGGAAACAAGGATGCTATAACTGTGGTGACACTGGACATTACAAGAAGGATTGTCCAAAACTGAAACAGGGTGGAAACAACGGGAATGGTAACAACGGGGGCGGCGGCAGAAATGCACGTGCCTTCGTCATTGGAGCTGCTGAGGCTAGGCAGGACCCTGATACAGTCACCGGTACGTTTCTTCTCAATAATCATTCTGTTAGCGTGTTATTTGATTCTGGTGCCGACAAGAGTTTTGTATCCAAGGATGTTAGTCGACTACTAGATGTAGCACCCGTACCATTAGAGACCAAGTATATTATTGAGTTGGCTGACGGTAAAACGATTGAAGCTACTAGTGTCCTTCGGGAGTGTCAGTTAGAGTTGTCGGGTTTATCGTTTCCCATCGACCTTATGCCGGTACCTTTGGGTAGTTTTGACGTTGTGGTAGGAATGGATTGGTTATCTTTGTATCGCGCGGAGATCGTCTGTTACGATAAGGTTATTCGGATTCCTCTCCCTGATGGAGAATTTCTTTCTGTGTACGGTATCAAGGGTGGTGTTCCGCTAAACATCATCTCTAGCATGAAAGCCCTTAAATGTCTTCGAAAGGGTTATCCAGCTGTTTTGGCGCTTTTATCTGTTTCCTCTGCTGATGAAAAGAAGATCGACGACATTCCGGTGGTACGCGAGTTTCCTGATGTTTTTCCCGATGATTTATCTGGCCTTCCTCCTCATCGTCAAGTCGAGTTCGGTATTGATCTTGTACCAGGGGCTGCTCCTATTGCTCGGGCCCCCTACCGTCTTGCACCTCCCGAGATGCAGGAATTGTCCAGTCAGTTACAGGAACTCTTGGACAAGGGTTTCATCCAGCCAAGTTCTTCCCCTTGGGGAGCCCCGATTTTATTTGTTAAGAAGAAGGATGGGAGTTTCCGATTGTGCGTAGACTACAGAGAGCTGAACAAATTGACCGTCAAGAACCGTTATCCTCTTCCACGTATTGATGATCTATTCGACCAGCTTCAGGGTTCTAGTTATTATTCCAAGATCGATTTGAGGTCCGGTTATCACCAGCTGCGCGTCAGGGAGGCTGACGTTGCAAAGACTGCTTTTCGAACACGTTATGGCCATTTCGAATTCTTGGTCATGCCTTTCGGTCTCACAAACGCACCAGCGGTTTTCATGGACTTGATGAACCGCGTCTGTAAACCATATCTGGATAAGTTCGTCATTGTATTTATTGATGACATTCTGATCTACTCCAAGAACGAGACCGAACATGGGGAACATCTGCGGTTAGTTTTGGAACTCTTGCGACGGGAACAACTTTACGCCAAGTTCTCAAAATGTGACTTTTGGTTACGCGAAGTTCAATTCCTAGGACATGTGGTCAATGAACTAGGAATTCATGTCGATCCAGCTAAGATCGAAGCGATCAAGGACTGGGGAGCACCAAAGACGCCAACTGAGGTGCGGCAATTCCTAGGCCTTGCGGGCTATTATCGTCGTTTCATTCAGGGGTTCTCGAAGATTGCTCAACCCCTCACCACTCTCACTCAGAAGGATAGGAAGTTCGACTGGGGTGAACCACAAGAGTCAGCGTTTGAGGAACTGAAGTCTAAACTATGTTCTGCTCCTATTTTGTCTTTACCTGAGGGTCCTGATGATTTCGTTGTCTACTGTGATGCTTCCATTCATGGACTCGGTTGCGTGTTGATGCAACGCGAGAAAGTGATTGCGTATGCTTCTCGTCAACTCAAAGTGCACGAGAAGAACTACACAACTCATGACTTGGAGTTGGGTGCTGTGGTATTCGCGTTGAAAATTTGGAGACATTACTTGTACGGTACCAAATGCACCATCTACACCGATCACAAGAGTCTCCAACACATTTTCGACCAACAACACTTGAACATACGGCAACGCCGTTGGATCGAACTGTTGAACGACTATGATTGTGCTATTAAGTACCATCCTGGCAAGGCGAATGTTGTAGCAGACGCCTTGAGCAGGAAGGAATCTACTAAACCTCGTCGCGTTCGGGCGTTGCAACTCACTATCCATTCGTCGTTACCTGATCAACTCCGTTCTGCCCAGTTAGAAGCTTTGAAGGAGGAAAACCTTAAAGCTGAAACTATGCACGGTGCCGACAAGCACCTAAAGCGAAGGCCTGATGGCCTGCACTATTTCGCAGAACGCATATGGGTTCCTTTATTCGGGGGACTACGGGAGCTTGTTCTTGATGAGGCTCATAAGTCCCGGTATTCTATTCATCCTGGTTCGGATAAGATGTACCAAGATCTAAAGGTGCTTTACTGGTGGCCAAACATGAGGTCGGACATAGCCTCATACGTGAGCAAATGCTTGACCTGTGCTAAGGTCAAAGTGGAATACCAGAAACCGTCGGGTCTCCTGCAACAACCTGAAATTCCGGAATGGAAATGGGAACGGATTACTATGGATTTTGTCACACAACTTCCTAAGTCACCAAGCGGGAATGACAAGATATGGGTGGTTGTCGATCGGTTGACGAAATCAGCTCATTTTCTTACCATTAAGGAGACCGACACCATGGATCGTTTGGCTCGTCTTTACTTGAAAGAAGTTGTTTCTAAGCACGGGGTACCAGTTTCTATTATCTCGGATCGTGACTCCCACTTTACTTCTCACTTCTGGAAGTCTTTGCACAAGGCTTTGGGTACCCAACTAGACATGAGTACGGCTTACCATCCACAGACTGACGGTCAGAGTGAGCGTACTATTCAAACTTTAGAAGACATGCTGCGGGCATGTGTGATCGATTTTGGGAAGGGTTGGGAAGCTCATCTACCGTTGGTAGAATTCTCGTACAACAACAGTTATCACACGAGCATCAAGGCTGCTCCGTTCGAAGCACTGTACGGACGGAAATGCCGTTCTCCTCTTTGTTGGGCTGAAGTGGGTGAGAGTCAACTCACTGGGCCTGAACTAGCGTACGAAACTTCGGAAAAGATCGTACAGATTCGAAATCGGTTGGCGGCGGCACGGGACCGGCAAAAGAGTTATGCTGATCAGCGTCGCAAACCACTGGAATTCCAAGTCAATGACAAGGTACTTCTAAAAGTCTCACCGTGGAAGGGCGTCATACGCTTTGGGAAGCGTGGCAAACTCAATCCGCGATATGTCGGCCCATTTACGATCCTGGAACGGATTGGGCCGGTGGCATATCGACTTGATCTACCGACGGAGCTCGGTAACGTACATAACGTCTTTCACGTGTCAAACTTGAAGAAGTGTCTGGCTGACGAGTCTCTCATCGTTCCACTGGAAGAGATCAAAGTTGATGATCGTCTTCGGATTGTGGAAGAACCTGTGGAGATCCTTGATTACAAGATTCGTAGCCTACGTCACAGCAAGATTCGTATCGTTAAGGTTCGGTGGAACTCGAACCGGGGACCGGAATATACATGGGAACGGGAGGATCAGATGAAGTCTAAGTATCCTCATCTCTTTCCTAAGGAAGCGTTCGAGTCGAGATATGTCTCTTCGGCAGCTGAATGAATCTCGGGTCGAGATTCCTTTTAACGTGGGGATGATGTGACAACTCGGGTAAATCTCTCTCTTGGTTTCTATCTTTTTGTTTGCTTCCTTCGTTATTCTTTTGTTCTTTTATTACTTGTGCAATTTTCGGGACGAAAATTCTTTTAACGTGGGGATGATGTGACACCCGGCAAATTCTGGTTAACAACGTTGTCTAGATGAAAGTCTACCTTAGCAAGTCACGCGTGTATTGTACTTAACTGGGTTAGTTAAGTCGGGTTATGGTTCGGGAACTATTGGTTAGCTTAGAAGATCATTGGATGTTGGTCTAGAGGTTCGTTAGATGTCAGTCCTTAACCAAGTGTACAAACAGTGACGATCGGTGGGATCGTCAGGGCATACGGAACATACGAGTCTCGAGTCCCGGGAATTGGTGAACGAGTGTGAATATGTGTATTTACTTGTGGTATGTGTTTATAATCATTATGTGACTTGTCGGTACATTAATATGTGTTAACATATGTTAAAACGGGGTTTAACGCGCAAAACACACAAAAGGAACCCCTACAGGCGATTAGGAAGCCTAATCGCCCATAGGGGAGGCGAGTAGGGAACATTAGACACGAGTAGGAGGCTACTCGTGTATACATAGGGGCGATTAGGCCCAATCACATGCACATACATGCGATTAACAGCCCTAATCGCATGTAACTGCTGCATACTCACCTATAACGTGCTGGACGACTAGAAACGCCTATAAATACAATGCTTAACCTCCTAAACTTCCTAATATCAACCCTAGTCGTCCCATAACCGCCCCAAACACATAAACAACCTCTGGAAGGCGATTTTGATCAAAAACACAAGGTTTCAAGGTCTAACCATCATTCTTTCATAATCCTAAGGTTTGATTCTCATCCATAACACTTTGTAAACGTTTTTAATCAATCCCTAATGGTCCAGACCTGGTCTTAAACGAAAAAGCTTTCTGAAAATCGTCAATAAGGGTTGTCAATCGGATTATAACTAATATGCATGCATTATGAGTGTGTATGATTAGAAAGTTAGGGTTTTTATGATTCATGATGATGATTTGATATAAAATTATGATAGATCAGTGTTGATATTGATATTATGATGATAGGATTCTCAGTAATTGATTTTTAGGGTTATTGTTATGCATGTTATTATGATGATTGCATGCTATGTGTATATGTTTGGATTACTTGATTTCATGCAGGACTGATTATACGAGGTTAAACAAAGGATTTTGGTTTAAACATGTTTGGAATAGTTATTGGGATGATATTGGGTAGTTACACACGTTCTGGATCTGATTTGGAGCATTAAACGCGCGAAAAACCGGAACAGCAAGGTTACAGGCGAGTAGCTTTGCTAATCGCCTGTGTTAGGGGCGATTAGGCCCCACTCGCATGACATTAAGGGCGAGTAGCCCCACTCGCATGTATTAAGGGCGAGTAGCCCCCAATCGCATGTATTAGGGGCGAGTAGCCCCCACTCGCATGCTATCAGGGGCGAGTAGCCCTGATCGCATGACATTATGGGCGATTAGCCCTAATCGTGTGACCATTCATGCGATTAGCCTCCCTAATCGCGTGTACTGCTGCTGTAAGTGTAAATTAGCATTCCGAGACCCGATTTAACATGTAGTAACATGCTAGGAACCCCGTAAAATGTCTAATAACTTGGTAACATATATTTGGATGTATTTCGGTGATACGTGAACTATGTGCTATAACTTGTTGTACGTTAACGTGTGATAAGTGTAATTGCGTTATTGTACGTTTTGGAGCGTAAACATAACACGGGGAGTCTCGGGTCACCAATGGGATGTCGGGTCTTGTATTTTTGGTCGGTTAAACAGTCACGGTGTTTTCAAACGAACTTGGTTATGGTCTGGACATCTAGGGACTAATTAACCTGCGGGTTATTAGTCTAAGTACTTGTAACTGTCGTATGTTAGGTCGCCGCTTTACGGGACTAGCATAGCAGCTGAGTTTACTCGGGTTAAGGAGTAACGGAACTTAAGGTGAGTTTACGGCCCCTCTTTTAAACTGGTTTTATACTTTCGGGGGAGAAAACATGTGTAAAACGATTATTTGGTAATTACTGTCATACTATGGGTTTACACTGTGTACTACACGATCTTTGGAAGTCCCGGGGGGAACCATGAATGTGCGGGTTTGCACAACGGGGAAATGTGAATAGCGCTATTGGGAGTGACCAACCCCGCTCGTCGACTTGGAGGGTCGGCGGGTGCATATTGTCTCAAACAGGAACAACAGGAACATACATCGGGCATACTTTTGGTATTCGCGTTAGTAATGGTTTTCCAATCGTGGTAGTAACAAAACGTACGCCTAGCTAGCGTATACTGGTTTTCTATTTGTTATAGTATGGACAGGTGGACTTGGTACTTGGATACAAAACCTGTAAACTCACCAGCATTTTTGTGCTGACGTAAACTTTTACATGTTTTCTCAGGTCGCTAAGGTAGCACGACTGGACTAGGGCGCACGCGTCTGCACGGCGTCTTACTAGGGTTGCATGGTCTTTTGAACATTGAACTATTATTTCATTGTTGAATACTGTTTTTGAATAAGCTTCCGCTGTAAAACGGGATTTTAAACTATGTTTTGAAATTGCATTTATATTCATTTAGACTTGTTTATTGTGATCGTTGGTTTGGATCCTGGTTTGTCATGCGCCTCGCGGTAAAACTCCGCAAGTGGATTTTGAGGGTGTGACACTTTCTCATTCTTCATTCCTTTCTAATTGTTCTTTTTACAAGGTATGTTGTCCATCTAATCTTATATTTATCATTTTACATCAATCATGAATGAAAAACAATCGGTTTTTTTGGTAATGATCAAAACGTTTTACGATTAATATAAGTCACGAAATTGTTTTATTATCATTTTTCTGATTTGAATGAGATTGATACATAACTTCTTACAATCATATTACATCAAAGAGAAATACAATCGGTTATGTATTTTCTTTTTAATACTCAGAAAAATCAGAATGGTATTACATCAAACTTGTAAAAAATACAATCGGTTTTTTTTGTAATTATCACCGCGTTTTTCTATTAACATAATTATCTAAACTGTTTACGATAAAGTTTCTGATTTGGATGAGATGCATACATAGCTGTTTACGATCATATTACATCAAACAGAAATACAATCGGTTTATATATTCATTTTTTCTGCAAAGAAAAATCAACATCGTATTACATCAATATTCTACCAAATAAAATCCGTTTTTTTGTAATGATCAAAACGTTTTTTTATTAACATAAGTATATAAACTGTTTAGTATCAAGTTTCTGAATTGGATGAAATGGATACACAACTGTTTATTATCAGGTTTAATCATTGTATTATTGTCCAAATAATTGATGTAATATGATTGTGGTTTTAATAACAGGATTCAAATGAAATCAGTTTATAGTTTTCGTGAAAATGAAAAAAAAAACTTGCTTGAGTTTATGGTTACATTAACAAATATTTGTTTTGCATTTGAAGAACAGGATTTCATTAGGACAAAGAACTTGATTATGGCTTATCACAAGGGTGACAAATTCTTCAAGGTTATTCATGACCCTTCCGCACGAGTTTTGGTATGAGTCTTTCTATTTTTTTTTAAATAAAAAAAGTTATTCCTTATTATAATTGTTTTTTACGTGTTCGTTTTATACTTATTTTAAATTAATTTTACTGCTTATTAAATACAAGTTAACCTTTGACTGTGCTATAAATTTTTGACTTTGGTATTAATTGGAATTTAAACGTGTAATTATGCAGTTGACTAAAATTTAATTATGGTCAATATGTGTAAATGAGTACGAATTGACTGTGAGTCAATAATCAGTAAAATCATAACTATATTCCATTATTATATACAATAACATTTAGATTTTTACATAATATTTGGTAAGTTGTAATTGTTAGAATGTGTATACGTTAATCAGTGGTGGCAAAACGCGATTATTTAGGAATTGAAATTTCGCCATTTGATATTAACTTAAGAATTGAAATTGACTTCCTAATATAAACATTTGTTATTCGGAAATTTTGAAAACATGTAATTATATAATTTGACTAAAATTTAATGATGTTAAATATGTGTATAGACTTTGACTGCCTTATATATGTTTATTCTTCGTTATAAAAATGTAAACACATTTATATGCAGCAAATGTAATTAGACCATTAATTATGTATTGACTCAAAATGCATAATGTATTAGAAAAACCATTATGTTTATTGACTTTGACTTCCTTATATAACATTTATCTTATAAATATGTAAACACATAATGTATAAGGAAAGTCAATATGTTTATTGACCTTGACTTTCAATACGAATTTACTGTCAATAAATATACATTAAGATAAATAGTTATATTCCTTGATTATCTAAAGTTGACTTTGAATACATAATGTATACGAATTTACTCACATTATTCATAAAGAATTGATACATGTTAAGGCGAAATTTATGGTCCCCTTCTACAATAACATATTGACTTTGAATACGAATTTACGGGTCCAATTTTCAAGCATGTTAAAGCGAAATTGATGGTATCCTTCTACTCCATTGTTGAATGTATAAGAAAAGTCAATATGTTTATTGACCTTGACTTTGAATACGTATTTACTGTCAATAAATATACATTAAGATAAATAGTTATATTCCTTGATTATCTAACGTTGACTTTGAATACATAATGTATACGAATTTACTCACATTATTCATAAGGAATTGATACATGTTAAGGCAAAATTTATGGTCTCCTTCATCAATAACATATTGACTTTGAATACGAATTTACGGGTCCAATTTCATACATGTTAAGGCGAAATTGATGGTCTCCTTCTACTCCATTGTTGAATGTATAAGGAAAGTCAATATGTTTATTGACCTTGACTTTGAATACGAATTTACTGTCAATAAATATACATTAAGATAAATAGTTATATTTCTTGATTATCTAACGTTGACTTTGAATACATAATGTATACGAATTTACTCACATTATTCATAAGGAATTGATACATGTTAAGGCGAAATTTATGGTATCCTTCTTCAATAACATATTGACTTTCAATACGAATTTACGGGTCCAATTTCATACATGTTAAGGCGAAATTGATGGCCTCCTTCTACCCCATTGTTGAATGTATTGCAAATATATTTCATATCTTTAAATCTCAATAATAACAATAATAACAATATGCTAATTCGAATGCTAATTAGACTCCACTATTTCATCCATTTCTTATTGATTGAATTGATTGAATACCTATATAAACAAGTCAAAGCAATTCACATACGATTGTAATAAGACACGTTGAATGCACTTTGAGTAATCGCAAAGATATATTATTAGGTTAATTTCTGTTTCTCATCTTTAAATACATAAACATTATTTCTTTTGATTTGTTATTAACCAATCGATTATGCTGATGTTTTGCATATATTCTGGAGTGATCAATCCAGACATTTATGCTACAATACATTTGAAACTTATTACCTAACTATAATATAAGTTTCAATATTATTATGTTGTCTACAATTTGTGTTATTGAAGTCATCTATTGGTTTTTACATTATTTTTTTCCAGTTAACAAGATCAATGGCTGCTGTAGATGCAAATGAGTTTACCATGGTTAACCAAATTCATGTCAACCGAAACGGTGTGGCGTTAAAGCTAAAGATTATTCGGGTTTGGCGTCTACCCGATCGTCGCAATCCTAATGATGTGTACTCAATTGAAATGATCCTATGTGATGAAAATGTAAAACTCAACAACACGTTTTTTTTATAGCCTCTTATTTTTAAATTTCATAACTTTTTTTTAGCTATTGATGTTTTTAATTTTAATGTATACGAATTTTCTTATATGAATTGCTTGGGAACAATACAGTATCACCTGTTAAGAACGATGATGAGGCAACTGAAGCTTAAATGGAGTCTGATGTGAAGACTAATAATGTTTATTACAAATAAAAACTTTCTTGGTTACTACTATGCTATAAAACGATTGTTTGTCTTAATTTATTTTTGATTCTCTTTCATTATACTTATATTATCTCATCTATGGTTTTTGTTTGTTGTAATTTATTTGTTTGTTCAAATTTGGTTTACTTTCAATACTGAACACTAATTTTATAATATTTATCTATATTTGATATAAGCTATATAATCTAATGATTGTATTTACATAACAATCATTGAGGCATAATCTAAAGTAATTTACATTTCTGGTCCAAAATAAAACATAAATACTAACAATTACGTTAATTTGTAAAAGTCAATTCTATCTAATTCTATATTTGTAACCAAGGTTGACTAATCAATCATGTCCCAATTAGCTTAGTCCGATTAACATATACATTATTTGATAATATAAAATATATATACTAAAAAAACAAATTAATATAATTCAATTCTTTTAATCACACAACAATTATTGAGGTATAATTGATATATTGATAAGGATACTCATTCAAACACCAGTCAATACGCTTGACAACATTTTATGCACTAAATGTGCTAATTTTAAGTATCTTTTACCTATCAAGCTAAAAATTAGATTAATCCCATATTTATACTTCACCTATATAATTACATCAATACAAGTCTTTCACACTTATTCAATCAACATTATCACACTGTTATCATTCAATTACTTATCTCTGTGTTTCGAATACAGTGATTTTTTCACATTGAGTTTCGTTCAGGCCGTGGAAGCAAAGACATTTGTAAGTGGATTTCTACATTACCTTATTTGTTTTGTTTTATTAAGAAACATAGTCCTTTATCATTGTAGTTGTTATACAACTATGTTTAATATGGTTTGTCTTCCACAGTTGTTACTACACATTCATAAGCATGGATTTTACATTTAATGTGTTTATGTTAACTACATACTTGCCATTTAGATTTTAAAGTTTTTTTAAGACAGAATTGTGATTCCCAAATTTGTGTTATGTGTTTTGTTTTGTATAGACATTTCAGTATTCCATGTTGTCTATTTTACTTGGTTCTTGCAGAAAAGTCTCACCATTAACTTTGTTAGCTTTTGTTAGATAAAAATTACATAAATAAATATGGAATTAATATAATTTCTAAACAATAAAAAAAATAAGAAATAAACTTTAACATTTTATTTCATTTTATAAAGTTTACAATATGATTACCTTACTTTCATATGGAGTCTGGATTTCAGGACAAATTCGGTATTCTGTGACATCTCTTTTTCTTGCCACTTGTCCATCGAAAACTATACAATAAAAAGAAATAAATTACGAATCTTTACACGTAGGACTTGTGAGAATCAATCAAAGCTTGAAACCGCAAATGTGGAAACTACGACTGATAACAAACCACAATAAAAAAATCCTTATGAAAGATGGAATGAAATGCAGAGAAAATCCGAACATTAAACATAATTTTAAAGATAGCATAAAGAGATCTGAAGAGAACAATGTAGATCGTAAAACATATTCGGCCCTTTTCATTCGAACTGTTGTCTATAATCCCTGTGCAGGTCATGGGAGTTCCCAAACGGTAGTGGTTATAATAGAACAAAAAATAAAAATAAATACAAATCAGCAAGTGAATGTTTATATGACAAAGACATATAATAGAAAAAACGACGAAAACAGATTTCAAAGATAATCACTGAATGAAATATACATTAAGATGGAGACCTAAATTAATTATATTCAATACATCAACATAAGAAGGATATACACTATACAGTTTAGTTTTGAACCTAATCATTGAACAAAGAATAAACAGATTTCAACCTAATCAATGAATCCACAATACATGAAAATTGAAACCTAACTTATTATAATCAGATTCAAAAACAAAAAATAGCACGATCCATAATCAGTTTCAAAACAGAGAATTTTTATCAGAAAACATTGAAATCTAAATCAAGAGGTCGACTGATATTCGCCAATGGAACCCTAAAACCTCAACTAAAAACGCAGATAAGGAGAAAAAACATTATCAATAACAAGTATATACAGAAAAATGTATATTCTCAACTAAAAAACCATAATCCAATAAAGTAAAACGTTATCGAAACTCAAACAACCGACAACAATAAACTGCAAGAGATGTTGATTGATCTGTGCTTTTAGATGATAGAAAAGATATGGCGCAAAAGAACCCATACCTGAAGTCGATTTTTGAGAGCCGTTGTATTGTAGTCTAGGGTTGAAGGTTGAATGAGAAACGATATACGTTTTGAAAAAGAAGAATTGATGATAAGAAGAAGATATAGGATTAGATGGAAAGTATACTTTGAAAAAGAAAATTGAAGGCTGCAGATGATTGGAGAGGATTAGGGTTGAAGGAGAAGATTAGGGTTGAGTAGACGGGTCAGTTGTTTTTGTTATCAAAAGGAATATAGATCCAGAGTATTTATACCCGGGTTACCGGGTCAGAAAATGATATATCGGGTCGGGTTTATTAACACACTGGTAAGCAAAATGGATAGTATGGAGGCCATCTAGAGCCCCTCTGTCGATTTTATAAAAATTTAAAAAAAAAAAACGAAATCACAAATGAAAAGCACATCTCTTTTATGAACTAGAGGGGGGGGGGGGGGATAAAGTTTCCTTATTTTTCCATCATGAACAATATTTTTTTCTTTAATTTTTCAGGTATATACTTATTCTATTCAAGAAAAACATATCTTTTACAATGTCCGATCTCCCAAAATATGATTTTAGTTTACCGAAATCTAAAGTTTGTGACCTGAGGCGTAAATCTAACGGTAATGATTAATGTTTTTTTTTTCGTTTACATTTGGTTACATTGATTGCTTTTTTAATTCTCTTATACTAACAAATATTATGAACATGTTTGGAGATATCAATACCGGAACACCGTTATCCAACATATCAAATGGTACGTAAATTATTATGTTTCATCTTATAATTTTAATTCTTAAGTTTCGATTAAGAAATAATAGTTTTTATTATAATTTATTGTTTAGTGAGTCTTAATATCTCTGAAAGACGTAAACGGATGAATGCATATTTGGATTGCATAAGTTCAAATGTCGGTTGTTCGCTTTCAAATGTTGAAAACATAGAAACCTCTACAAACTCTTTCACACCGCCATTAGTAACAATACAAGGTAAATGTTTTTTCTACATTTCAAATATGGTTATGCTTACTACTTTCCATTGTCTTTTTTTTTGTTAACTTATTTGTCTTTATTTTATAGATAACACGCAGAGAACGCCTTTGTCAGGCATCTCTAATGAATATGCTGAGTCTTCAAAGAGAAAAAAATATAATTTTCCTTCGACACAAACAAATAATCGTGTAAGAATTGAAGGTAAAATTTCTTTTATACATTGCCCAAATATGTTATTTCTTACTAATTTCCATTGTTGTTTTTTTTACTTATTTCTTTTTATTTTATAGTTAACACGCAGAGAACGCCTTTGTCAGACATCTCTAATGGTAATATTTATGTTATTTTTTATGTCATCATTTGTTAGGTTATCTATTTATGTTAGTATATTATAGAATTGTGTTGTCCCTTTTTGTGTTTATCTTATTTTCAAAGCATTCCATTTATTTATTTAATTTTTAAGCAGTTTGTCACGAATCTCAACATAGCAATCTATCTGAGTTTTATAAACAAAGGCGTACAGAAAGAAAGCGTATCTTGGATTCTAAGCGGAGTAACAAAGGAAAACTAAATGTAACACCTAACACTCAAACACACCCAATTGACATTGTTGGTATGTTTAGTTTAGTTACGTTTACAAAGTATATTATAATACATAAACATTTATCAAACTTATATTATTTTAATTTGTTAGGATCTTCAGGTGTAAGTTGGCCGCTTTCTAACATATGCAACACGCGGTCAACATCGAATTTAAAACGAAAACGCCCCAGTATTACTCCCATACCGATGGCTGACTTGGAAGAATGCTTAGAAAACCTGCATGGAGTAACGACAAACAATGTAATACAAGGCATATCTCCAGGTAGTCTTTTTTCGCTAATAACTACTAATAAAAAATATATTTAATATTAATTCAACATTAGTTTAGAAATATGGTACATTTAATAAATTTGAATATCTTTTTTTAGATTACTTGGACCATGGTGATCAGAATGTTACTTGTGAAGATTGTAATGCAAGACTGTGGAGATGTGAATCTACTAGAGGGCTTAATAGAAGTAATACTAAAAAAAATTCTCTCTATGTTGTGGTTATGGAAAAGTTATGCTTCCTCCTTTTAAGGAGGCCCCACACAGTTATAAAGAGTATTTTAATGGAGTTGATTCTAAAAGCAAATTCTTTTTAAAGTACATAAGACGATTCAACTCTATGTTTGCATTTACGTCCATGGGTGGAAAAATTGATAGGTCTATAAATCATGGTAATGCTCCATTCATCTATCGTATAAGTGGTGAGAACTACCATGCTTTGGGAAATCTTTTACCATCACGTGGACAAAATCCAGTATTCTCTCAGCTATACATATATGATACTGAAAATGAAGTTTCAAATAGAATCAATGTCGTTGGGTATGTTATTTTTTTATTGTCTTTTGTAGAAAACTCTAAGGATACCTAAATACTTTCGATTCTAATGTATTCATTTTATTTATAGTAATGCAGACGAGGAATACACATCAGAAAAGGCGCTTGAATTTCAAATTGTAAAGGAATTGAAAAAAATGTTGGATGCCAAAAACTCCTTGGTGAAATCTTATAGAATGGCGAGAGATTGTTTTCAGAAGAATCCTGATGCACAAGTCAAGCTTCGATTAAACGGAATGAGGAAAGGAGATGGTAGAACCTACAACCTACCCACGGTTTCTGAAGTTGCTGGATTGATAATTGGTGACCTTAATGAAGAAACAGATAAACGTGATATTATTGTGCAGACCATTGATGGAAAGCTAAAAAGAGTTAGTGAGTTATATCCTTCGTATCTTGCTCTTCAGTATCCATTGTTGCTTCCTTATGGTGACGATGGATATAGAATTGACATCCTTCACAAAGATGTTCCCTTACCAAATGAAAGCTCGTCTTCAAGTTCAAAAAAAAAAAAAAAAAAAGATGACTGTCAAGAAAATGTTGCCTTACCAGATGAGGGCTCATCTTCAAACACAAAAAACAAAAAACGTGAAAGTGTAACAATGAGGGAGTTTTTTGCTTATAGACTTCAAGATAGGAGTAATGAATTCTCGCTAATTCTTAATGCACGAAGGCTTTTGCAGCAATTTATAGTTGATTCGTATACAATGATTGAGATGGAAAGACTAAATTATTTTAGGGGTAAGCAAACCGTTCTTAGGAGTGAGAAGCATAATGTCCTAAGCAAACAAAGACAAGAAGGACAAACAGAAACATTAACCATGGGTCAACGAGTTATTATTCCATCTTCCTTCACAGGTGGCGCTAGATATATGATGCAAAATTATCTAGACGCAATGGCAATATGTAAGTGGTACGGATACCCTGACTATTTTATTACAATCACTTGTAATCCTAAATGGCCAGAGATGAGAAGATATCTTCAAGATACCACTCTTAGACCCGAAGATAGGCCAGACATTTTATGCAGGTTGTTTAAGATTAAACTTAATTCCATCATTAAAGACCTGAAAGATAAACACTTATTTGGGACTGTTGAAGCTGGTGCGAACACATGAAGTTAATTTTTATTACAACAATATTTATTTTTTATAACCTTTCTAACTTATTTTCTTTTGTTTGGTCTCAATACTTTGCAGCTGTATACACGGTTGAGTTTCAAAAACGTGGATTACCACACGCACACATTTGTTTGTTTATGGCTGCTGGTTATAAGCTTCCTACAGTTGACCATATTGACAAGTTCATTTCAGCAGAGATACCGAATAAAGATGAAGAGCCAGAATTGTATGAACTTGTACGTGAATTTATGATTCACGGTCCTTGTGGTCCTTTGAACATGAGTTGTCCGTGTATGGTCAATGACAAATGTTCAAAAAACTTCCCAAAAAAATTCCAGAATGAGACTTCTATTGATACTGAAGGTTATGTAGTGTATAGACGCAGAAATAATGGTTCGTTTGTAGAAAAGTCTTGTGAGCAATTAGATAACAGATATGTTGTTCCATATAACAAGACACTTCTTAAAAGATACCAGGCTCATATCAACGTTGAATGGTGTAACCAAGTTGGATCCATTAAGTATTTATTTAAATACATTAACAAGGGTCCAGATAGAGTTACTCTTAATTTTGTGGAAAGCAAGAAAGTACCCGGTGAAGACAAAGTTGTTGATGAAGTCAAAGGATTTTATGATTGTCGTTATATTTCTGCGTGTGAGGCTTCATGGAGAATATTCTCATATGATATTCATTACAGGTCACCCCCTGTAATGAGACTACCTTTTCATCTACCCGGTGAACAAAGAATTGTTTTCGATCCTACGCAGGACATTGACGACGTTCTCAATAAACCCTCTTGTGCTTCCTCTATGTTTTTGGGTTGGATGGAACGCAACAAAATTGATGCCAATGCAAGGCAACTAACTTACATCCAATTCCCTTCACAATATGTTTGGAAAGCACAAGAACGAAAATGGGAGGTTAGGCAAAGAATAAAGTCAATTGGTCGAATTCATTCAGTTCCTGCTTCTGTTGGCGAAGCTTAATTTTTGAGAATGCTTTTGAATAAGGTTAAAGGACCAACATCATTTCAAGATATTCTTAAAGTTGATGGGAAAGTACAATCATCTTATAGGGATGCATGCTACGCAATGGGACTCCTGGATGATGATACAAAATATGTTGAAGCAATAAAGGAAGCAGCTTTTGCAGGTTCTGGCCCTTATCTAAGGAACTTATTTGCAACTCTTTTAGCGTCCAACAGTTTGTCAAGACCTGACATTGTGTGGGAGGAAACATAGAATTATTTGTCTGATGACATTTTACGCAAGAGAAGAATAGATTCAAACTGTTCAGGTTTTTAACTTTTTTTAATATATTATTACTTTAAAATAGATTTTCTAGAAGTTTTTGGACATATACTAAATTGTAATGATTCATAATTATTAGGAATGTAAATTATACTATTTTTAATGGTTCCACATATTCAATTATTCATTTTATATGTTAATTTTATTCTATATATTCCATTCTAACACATTTTTTTCCCAAATTTGATACTTTCAGACGACGAACTTAAGAATTTAGCTTTGCTTGATATTGAGAAGTTCTTATTGCGTAATAGTTGCAGTCTACGACATTTCATAGGTATGCCATATCCTGAGAATGAGTTTCTATCATTATTAGACAATCGTCTTATTTGTGAGGAGTTGGGCTATGACTCAAACAGTTTGGTTGAAGAATTTGATTCTCAGTTCTCTTCTTTAACAGATGAACAAAAAAATATTTATAACTGTGTAATTAAATCTGTTGAGGAGAAGAAAGGAGGGTTTTTTTTGTTCATGGTTACGGTGGTACGGGTAAAACGTTCCTATGGAAGACTCTATCTTCATCCATAAGATGTAAAAGAAAGATTGTTTTGAATGTTGCTTCGAGTGGTATCGCATCTTTGCTATTGGCCGGTGGTAGGACATCACATTCCAGGTTTCGTATTCCTATAAACCTAACTGAAGATTCTATGTGCTACATACCACCTAATAGTGATGTTGCACAACTGGTTAAACAAACTGACTTGATTATATGGGATGAAGCACCCATGACTCATAAACATGCTTTTGAAGCACTAGATCGAAGTTTAAAAGATGTATTTGGTGTACATGCTGATGAGTCGTCTGATTTGTTATTTGGTGGAAAGGTTGTTGTGTTTGGGGGTGACATTAGGCAAATTCTACCAGTTGTACCAAATGGAACTAGGCATGACATTGTTAATGCCTCTTTAAGTTCATCATACATTTGGCACAAATGCACTGTTTTAGAATTAACATAAAATATGAGGTTGCTTTCAGGAAGCTGCAGTTCTGATATTGAGGAAACTAAAAAGTTTGCATCTTGGCTTCTGGATATAGGAGAAGGAAAGGTTGATACAATAAGCGATGATCAGGATGTTATTTTGATACCTGATGACTTACTTATTTCTCAATCTTCGGATCCTGTTTCTGATTTGATAGCCTTTGTTTATCCGTCACTTTTGGATAACATCCACATTCCGACTTATTTTCAAGATCGAGCTATATTGGCACCGAAGAATGAAGTTGTTCATGAAATTAATGATATATTACTTTCAATGTTTCCCGGTGACGAAGTTGAGTATCTAAGTTCGGATAGTGTTTGCCAGTCCAAAGATATTAACAAACAGGTTGGTGAAAGATTAGTTTCTCCTGATGTCCTGAATGGTCTTAAGTTTTCTGGAATACCAAACCATCGTTTGGTTTTGAAAGTTGCCGTTCCCGTAATGTTACTTAGAAACATTGATCAGAAAAGTGGTTTGTGCAATGGGACAAGGTTACAAGTTGTTAAAATGAGAAAACGTGTCATTGAAGCGAAAATCATATCAGGAAGTAACATTGGAATGCGAACTTTTATTCCAAGTGTTACTTTATCCCCATCGGATAAAAAAATTCCTTTTAAATTGAACAGAAGGCAATTTCCACTTGCTGTTTCTTTCGCAATGACAATAAACAAAAGTCAAGGACAATCCTTATCCAGAGTTGGGTTGTATTTGAAGGATCCAGTTTTTTCACACGGGCAGTTGTATGTTGCGCTATCAAGAGTCGGAAGTCGAGATGGACTGAAGATAGATATAGTAGATGAAAATGGTGAATTGACGAACAAAACATCAAACGTTGTGTACAAAGAAGTCTTTCAGGATTTATGAATAATGTGAGTAATTTTGATGCAATTTTTTACTTATCTTTATTGACGTTATGTATATACAACTTCAATAATAAAGTATTATTTTAAACTTTTTTTTTGTGCTTTGAACAGTGCGTTGCCATTGGTCAATAAAACAAGTTATGTCCTAATTACAATTACATTAAAAAAAATATGATAAAAAGTAATTTACAAAAACACAATGTATTCATACCTTTTTTTATTTTTTGTTAAAGTTTACACTTTGGTTGAGTACTGATCATAATAGGTAATCGGTTTTCATTATTAACGTTACTTATAACTTACAAAAAATATCCACTTTGACATGAAAACCATAGTTATATATTAGTTTTAATTTTAATACCCAATTCATATCAACGCAACATTGAAACATGACGTTTATATAAGAAAAAAAATATCAGGCTAACCGTTATTCTTAAGACTTTACGTTGTAGTCACTAAACTTGAATAATGCAACTCTTAGTTTAATATATTTTTTTTATTTACTATGGTTTGCACCGTGGTCTCCACGGGTCTCAAACCTAGTATATGGGGGAGGATAAATTGAAAACCCACTCGAGTTAAGAAAACTAAGAAAACCCTTGTAAACACCATCTAAAATTTTGTAATTTTTTTTGAAAAAAATACACAAGGTAACATACATGTTTTTAAGCGTTTTGGGCCAAAAAAATAAAAAAAGCGCCGAACGAATATTTTTAAAAAAAATAAACAACGCAAACTTTGTAACAGCGTTGTTAACATATGTTTTCTGCTTTTTAACATATGTTACAGCGCTGTTAACATATGTTTTCTGCCTTTTAACATATGTTAACATCGCTGTTACAAAGTTTGCGTTGTTTATTTTTTTTAAAAACATTCGTTTGGCGCTTTTTTTATTTTTTTGGCCCAAAACACTTAAAAACATGTATGTTAGCTTGTGTATTTTTTTCAAAAAAAATTACAAAATTTTAGATGGTTTTTACAAGGGTTTTCTTAGTTTTCTTAACTCAAGGGGGTTTTCAGTTTATAATTTCCCTATATATATATATATATAATTTGTGAAACAGTGGGGAATGATAGGGAAGGGTGGTGACTCTTAAAAGTTGCCCAAATTGCTAATTGTAGGAAAAGTGATGACTCTTAGAGGAGATTAATGTTGATAATTAATTTGTGAAAAGGTGCCAAGTGATGGAGAAGGGTGGTGAATTTTAAAGGTGATCCAACTATAACTAATTTGTGAAAAAGTTTCAAGTGATGAGGAAAGGTAGTGATTTTTAGAAGTGACCCAAGTTGCTAATTGTGTGTATATATAGGGGAAAGGGATTAAAGAAACCCTCTAAAACGAAGAAACTCCCAAAAACCCAACTAGTGGACCACATTGCTCCACATCACCCTCTATTATTTTAATTAATAAGGGTAATATAGTATTTTTACCCTTCCCCCTCTTTTTCTAATTTGAATTTTCTCTCTCCCCTCCTATATAAACAACTCCCTCCCTCTCTCTCTCTCTCTCTCTCTTCATCTCTCTTCCACCATCTTCAAGATTAATCCCACCACCACCACCCCCACCGCCACCTCCACTGCTGCCACCGCCACCACCACCACCACCACCTCACGATGAGTCTTCTGCATCGTCTTCTTCGTCGTCGTCTGGTTCGATGACTGAGTCTTGACCTGATCCGAGTACAAGCCACAACCAAAACCATCCTGACCACCACACTTCTCTGTTTCTGATTTGAAGAAGAAGGTTAGAGCTAGCCTTGTTATATTATAAGGTTTGTTGTCTTTATTATTTTGGTAATGGCAATTGCAGTATTATATTAAATGTGGGAACAGAGCATTTCTTCCAGCTCCACTACCTGTTTTTCAAGGGAATTTTGTGGCTTTATTATTTTATTATTAGTATTAGGATGAAAGACTACCTTTTGCTTTTGACAGGAGAATATGAAATGATGCGTGTGAAGGACGTTGAGGACTTGTTGGATGGAAACTTCAAGTTGCAGCAAAGTCTTCTTATACCTTCATACTTGCAATATTACTCCCTCTATTTTATATTTTCTTTATTTTTCATCCCTGATGATTCCTTTTTAACATCTTTAGTCCCTCATTTTAGTAAACTACATGTAACTAAATTGGATCCTTCAATTAGCACTTCGTTTTAAATTTATAGCTTCTGTTTGGATATTGTAATTTATTATTTTGGTAGATAGCAAAATTACGATAATGGTTAAATTCTATTTTTTTTAGGTTTGATAAATGATAATTTTTTAAGGTTTGATAAATGATAATATTGATTAATAATATTATTATTCTGGAAGTAATAATAATAATATTGGTTTGGAGATGGATTGGTTAGTATGTTTTTTTATGTGTAATATTGATTAATAATAATAATATCGGTTTGGAGATGGATCGGTTAGTATGTTTTTTATGTGTAAACCTACGTGTTAACATGATTAGTTATGGTGTTACATACGAAACAGATGCAAAAGTGATTATTAATATGTTTTTTAATCAAAATTGGTGAATTTTAATGTCTCTTAACATATGCAACAATATGTCTGATTTGTTTTTTACCAGTATGTGCATGTTTGTATGAGTATTATAATGTGTGGAATGTATGTTTGCATCTGTTTCCTATATTGCGTCTGTTTCGTATGTAACAGCAGAACTAACTTGGTATAAATTAGTTTCTAATTTTTTTACCAGATACAAAGGTTTGATTTTTTGACTTTCATCAGTTACACGTGGGATCAAATCTATGTTGCGTCTGTTTCGTATGTAACAGCGGAACTAAGTTGGTATAAATTAGCTTCTGATTTTTTTTACCATATATTGATTAAAACAAAAGTCACTAATCATTGGATCAAATCTATGTTTGCGTCTGTTTCGTATGTAACAGCAGAACTAAGTTGCTATCAGTTTCGTATGTTTGATAATCTTGATAACTAAATGTATAAAACAATGTTTTTTTTGTATCAGTTTCGTATGTTTTTTTGTAATCCAGTTGGTTAACATACGTTAAGCGGGGGGGGGGGGGGGGTCTTTTACATGTAAATTGATGATTTTTGTTTTATTTTTGCAGGTGAGCATATTTTTTGCATTAAAGATGAAGATGATTATCAAGAATGAAGTGTGGACAATTTTTTTTTGTTTATGATAGTTTTTTTAGCATTTGTTGATTTTGTAATGACCGTTTTGTTTGTTTTTAGCACTTTGTAAGAAACAATTCTTGTATACATTTGAATGTTTTTTGATCTATAAAGTTTTTAGCACTTTGTAATGACCGTTTTGTTTGTTTTTAGCACTTTGTAAGTAACAAAATACCTATAACCATATCAATTCTCGTTACGTATGCAACAATTCTGGTGCTGGTACAATAAAACGAAAAAAATATGGTCTAATAAAAAAAATAATAAATCAGCATTTTTTAAATATGAGACCAGAGTCTGTGCAATTTTAACGTACGCAACACTGCATATGTTACATATGTAACATGACGTGCTGACAGATTTAGGATCATGGTCACAAAAGTATGAGAGAGATGATGTGACATGTGTGGGGTCCACTTGTCATATGTGCTTTTTCAGAAAATGGCATTTGACCATTGTGCCCTTTTTTTGTCATCTACCTTAATAAATCTATTAAAATAATCTAGAATGAATCTTGACCATCCATCTACTTTGATCAATGGCTCACAATGAGTTTACAAGGTTTCTTCAATTTAGGTGGGTTTTTATTTTAACCACCCTATATATATATATATATATATATATATAGGGGAGGGTTATCTTGAGAACGCTAAATATTGTGAGAACCGTGAGAACAAGTAAAAAAATCAATCAAAATCTGTAGTCCCGAAATACTAGATCTTGTTGAATGCAATAGATTGCTATCACTTGGAAACACCTATTAGTTAGGTGTTTCAAGTGATTAATCCAAGAAACAAAGAAAACTAGATGAATATTGAAAGACCCGACACACACAATGAATAACATGATGATTCCATATCTGATTTGAAGATGAATAACCTTGGAATATTACAATAAGTACGCACCTATTCTATGTGTGCTACAAAGATAAACTCCAAAACCCTGAAACCCTAGCTGTGCACATGCACTCTATATATAGCCAAGATCTGGGCCTGCGCACTTAACACAAGTGCGCAGGGCCCGTCCATTTAAGTGCGCAACTTAGGGTTTTGCATACTAAACTATGCTATAATTACATGTAAGGTCCTCCAACTATTAAGCTTTATAATAAAGATTCAAAAGTCTCTATTCTGGTAACTGTGGTCTCAATATAACCCAACAATACTCCCCCTAGACCACAGCTACCAGTCTTCAATCTTCAGTCTACATCCACATCGCTTTCCTCCCCCTCAACCTGTGCAGGAGGGTCTTGTAAGTACAGTGCGACTGGATCTACTTCAGCTGCTGGAGAAGTTTGGATAGATTCTGTTGTAGTTCCTTCAGGATTAGCCACTGATGCAGGATCTTCTGGAAGTACCTCTGAAGCAGCAGTTTCTGTAGCAGCAGCAGCTTCAGTTTCTGTAACAGCATCAGCAGCAGCTTGCGCAGCCTTTTCCCTGTCCTCCTTTTCTTTGTCTGCTGCGTTTATCCTGTCGACTATATCCAGCAGCTCACTCTTCAGTGTCAATGCCCTATCCACTGCCCTTCTAAACAGCACGGCTTCTTCAAACAATGTGTTTCCGGCACCAACATTGATCTGATTTGCAAATAACATATTCAGATCTGACAAATTTAGTGCAAACACATCAACCGGATCCAAAATCCTCAGTGCCTCTGAATCGTTTTCCAGCTTGATGACCGCTTCACCAGTGTTGCTGTCATAGAACCATTTTTTGAAGTTCCTTAGCATCACTGGAAGCTCGGGTCTGATCGGAACTCGTGTGACGACCTGAGGAGGGTCTATCACATAAGTTATCATCCCTCTTCCCGTTGCTGGATCGATTCTTGTCTTTGATATTCTTCTTCTGGGCTTTTGCGGCTTAAGGATCTGGAAGTCATTCTCACACTCTTTCCTGATAAAGTTTTCAACCATGGCAGCCTGGGAGTCAAGTGAGGGATTAAGAAATGGGGCCCTGCTAAGCTCCCTGATATCCCATCGGGGAAGAGATTTCAGCTCCTTCTGACCCTTGAAGTACTGGATTACCCCCCTCTCCTTTTCACAACATACAGTCTCTTTTCAGCATCGTATTTCCATGAGATAATCTTTTCCCGATGAGCAGACCTGGTATGATGGATGTTTTGATGTAAGGCAGGAATGGTAATGGGCCTTCTTGGGAACCAAGCTGCTCTTTCAGGGTCCAATTTGTGCCCATCGGATGTCTCATAAATGACTTCTTGATCTGTTCCCATCTCCACAAACCGCTCTGGCATTTCATCTTCGCTAACCTCGTCCACTTCACTTTCCTCAGCCGCTTTTTCTTTCTCTTTTTCTGCCTCCAGAAACTTTCCGAAATCGAAAGTTTCATCAAAAGTAGCGCTTGGAGCATCAGTTAACTGCTTCTTCAAATCCTGAAACATGTCAAACATCTCCACTTGAACCTGATGTTGAAACTTAATCAGGTATCTTTGATCTTTTATCACTTTCTCCATTTTCTTGTTCTTGCCTTTGAGCTTTTTCACCTTCTTTCTTAGCTCCTGGTTATTGTGCACATCACTTTTCAGCGTGCAGATTTCCCTAGCCGCAACTTTACCTACCTCCTTCACAAGCTTCTCGTATAGTTCCTGATGCACCGGTTTTCAACGAGGTGCAGCAGGAGCTGATGAGGAAGGTTCAGCTGATCGGTGGGTTGGAGCTTTGGGGGCTGATGCGGCAGCAGTGGAAGGCCCTGGAGCTGAAGTGGCAGCAGTAGAAGGTCCTGGTTGGTTCGGTGGTTCAGGCCCAAACATCTGTTCTAAGACCGCTTCTCCCTCAATATCTTCTTGAGTCATAACACGGGGAATCTCAGATTCGGGCAGCTGATCTCTTCTTCTTTTCTTTCTTGCTTCCCTTTCAAATTCAGCCACTGCTCGTACATTTTCAGCGGCTTCAAGCTGTTCGGGTGTCAATGTGTCTCTCCCTTCTTGCAGTAAACCAGCTGGTCTTCTCTTTATGCTGGGTCTTGATGGAGCTGGTTCAGTCGCCACCCTTTTGCCCCTTGATTTTTCTAGGGCAATCTCTTCAGCCGTCGGCTGGGCTGAAGGAGTGGGTTCAGATGATCCAGGTGCAGGGGCAGCTCTGGATTGTGGTCTGGGTCCTGCAGCATCTGATCTTCGCTTCTTGATTTTGTTGTACAGTTCCATAACAACCGGATATCGCTGGGCCACATACATGTTTTCTAGCATTGGTTCCCAGTCCGGTGTGTTGCACTCTGTGAAGAATCTCGCCCCTCTGGTGAATATGTATTCGTCACCGACAGGCAGACCCTCATGCTGAGTGTTTATCATCATCTGGACAAACCTCGGATACATAGCCCACTTCCCTGAACCAGCATCTGCATTCTTTACCATATAGTCGAAGATCATGCCAGACAGATTGAACACTTCGTCCTTGCAGATCTTAATCATAGCTGTCGCCCATTCAGCACTCAGCGCATTGTATCCTCCCTTTCTGTGACATAGAGACATCAAGAATACGTGACTGATAAGTCTCCAGTCTCTAGTAAGCTGACTCTTCTTTATGTCGCCTCTCTTGTCAAATTCACCCTTATAGCCGAAGATCCTGAATTGTTGGTGAATGTCAGCTTTAGACATGAATCTGAAAGTTCCAGGTTGATCTTGCAGCTTTAGCACATTTCGAACCGTGTCCTCAGTAATGATCACAAGCTTGTTTATGACAGTTGCGTTGATACGCTTGACCCTTGATACTGTTTCGACTCTAGCTGATCTCCAAAAGTCTTCAATGTGGGAGACATAAACTGGTTCAGCGTTCTGCACAGCAAATGCGACTTTACTGCATCTTATCCAAGCCACGACATCTCTAAAGTTGACATCCTCGGTATCGAGATTCATTGGTTGATTGTGCATGCCCCTAGGATCCCAGTCAAGAGCCATCTGTTTAGCCAAGAGCACGAAAAGCCAATTAGATCTCGGATGATTGACTTTAGACTTAAACTTACACGGACAACGAACTTAGACTTAGATTATATTAGTATTTTTTTAGATTTTAAATTTTAACGGTCATTGGATTAAGAATTGATGGATCGGTGTCATCGGTGTCAATGGTACGTTTGAATTTCAGTTGTTAGATTATTAAGGTCCGGTTTTAAGTTCGCAGTCCATACAAGTGTCTTAATAGTCAATATGAAAGATGTGTTGTTGTTTAGAGTCCAAGTGTTCAAGAGTGTCAAGTGCGCAGGTCCAAATCAAGGTCAACATAGTCAAGTGCTCAGTCAAGTGCGCACATACTTGACTGAGCACTTGGTTAGTACTCAAACCAAAACAAGTTCGCAGTGTAAGTCCACCTGGGCATGGTAACCCCTTAGTCTACACAGTCAAGTCTGCGTACTAAGCAAGTACGCAGACACTTGAACCTTCGTTCAAGATTTCAAGTCCACAGTTATGTACGCAGCTAATTAGGGTTCCTGAGCACTTATATGACTATGAGACAAGTGCGCAGTCTCTATGAGACAAGTGCGCACTTGTTCATATATCAAGTGCGCAGATCTTCAAACATTCAAAGAACCCTTAATAGCTTGAAAACCAACAGATTCATCAAGATATCCATTTATAACCTGTAATCACAACCAATAAATCATTAGAAACATAAGATCTACCTTAAACAGTAGATGAGAGACAATAATCAGTGCAACTAGGTATGATATGATGTGATTAGGGTGTGATGATGATGATTATGAACGGTGATGATGATGATTATGAACGGTGATGATGATGATTATGATGATGAATGGTGATGATGATGATGATTATGAACGGTGAATTGGGTGATTAGGGTTTGTAAAAAGAAATTTGGGATGATAAAACTTTTTGACTGTTGTTGACCAGTATATATATACATGAGCTAATGAGCCTGCGCACTTGAGTTAAGTGCGCAGGGCCCAACAAGTACGCAGATACCCATACTTTGGCCCAAAAATTGAACTTAAGGCCCAAATCCTTTAGATAAAGGGGGTTTTACCAAATCTTACCTTCTGCATTCAAGATCATACTAATCATACCTGCCGGAACCCGTTTCAACTTCCCGTTGGATAGCTGCAGCCTAAGAACAATTGTCGGTATGCTTGTCCACTTAAATCCATGCCTTTTCTCTTTCAACATGTGTTTGGCGATGCTGTTTATCATGTTTTTCGATAATATTGACAAAAATTTTATGGACCCCACAGTGTGCTAGGTATTGGCCTACCGATCCTCAAGGTTTATTGAAATATAATGATGAGAGCTTCAGGTCTATGTTACCATAAGCAGAGAAGATGATCATTATCTTGATCAGATGATGAGAGCTTCAGGTCTATGTTACCATAAGCAGAGAAGATGATCATCTGATCGTTTGGTGAGCTATCTATGTATGTTTGCACGTCACTAACATTGCGTGTCTTTTGCTGCTCAGTTTCAAAAATTTTGTTTTTCTTAGCCCCGCATTGGTAGCTTGCACTCTTAGGTGTCTTTTGATTTACCTATGCACAAAATTTTCTGTGTCTTTTAATTTCTCAACCTATGTATGACCGGACTCAGCTTGTGCAGACCTAAAGCACAGTGGGAATCCAGCTTTCCGTGTAGATCTTCATTGTTAATCACCTAGTGGCAGTTTACTTGATTCCGGGCTGAATCTACCGACACATCGTTGCTTGAGGCCACAACATCCTCTGGGTCCTATTCACAAGCTGACGAGATATGATTAGTTCCTATCATTTCCTGAATTAATTTTGCAATAAGAATAGACCGGTTTACTTTCTCCCCCAAAAATCTTGTTTTAAAAGAAAAGAAGATTTTTTATAAAATATACACAAAATTTTTTGTTTGTTTTTGTTTGTTTTTTTTTTTTTTATTCAAAGTTGATCATCTCAAGCCATGAAACCAACTGATGAAACCGGGTTTTATCGAAAGCTTTTGTAAAGATATCTGCTTTTTGATCAGCAGTATCGATAGGCAACACCTGTATGTACCCTTTGTCGTGTGCATCGCGAATTGAGTGAATCCGAATTTCAATGTGTTTGGTTTTAGAATGATCAATTGGATTCTTCACGATGTCACGACATGCATCATTATCAATGAAAATAGGTGTATGCATGACATTCAAACCGTAGTCCAAAAGCTGATTTTGGATCCATAACACCTGACAGCAACAACTGGAAGCAGCTGTGTATTCGGCCTGAGCAGTAGAGATTGACACGGTGGTCTGCTTCTTGCTCTGCCAAGACACTAGCCGGTTACCCAGAAATTGACAGCCACTAGAGACAGATTTTCTGTCTATCCTACAACCTGCATGATCACTATCAGTGTAAGCGATTAGATCAAAGTTATCGCTCTTAGGATACCATAAACCAAGTTTAGGTGTTCCTTTGAGGTAGCGGAAGACTCTTTTTACTGCAGTCTCATGCGATTGCTTAGGATTGGACTGAAAACGCGCACAACATCCAACTGCCCACATTATATCTGGTCTGCTAGCTGTAAGATACATCAGGGAGCCAATCATTGATCGATATGTATGAGGATTCACTGAAGGCCCCTGAAGATCTGGTACAAGTGTTGTTTGGGCCGCAAAAGGAGTATTGGACGGCTTGCAGTCGGTCATGTTGAATTTTGCCAGAATGTCTCTTGTATACTTTGCTTGATGGATGAGAATTCCGTCTTCCTTTTGCTGCACTTCCAAGCCTAAGAAAAACGATAATTCTCCCATCATGCTCATTTCAAACTGAGACTTCATGATGCTTTCAAATTCCCTGCACAAATTTTCATCAGTGAAACCAAAGATAATATCATCAACATAAATCTGAACAAGGATAGAGTGTTTGTTGACTTCTTTGGTGAATAAGGTCATGTCGATCTTCCCTCTTGTGTACCCATTTTGCAGCAAGTATGACGATAAGGTCTCATACCAAGCTCGAGGAGCTTGATGAAGTCCGTAGAGAGCCTTATCCAGTTTGTAATACTTGTTGGGATGATGGGGATCTTCAAAACCTGGGGGTTGACAAACATAGACTTCTTCTTTGATCTTCCCGTACAGAAATGCACTTTTCACATCCATCTGAAAGACTTTGAAATTCTTGTATGAGGCGTAAGCCAGGAAGATACGAATGGCTTCAAGTCTAGCAACTGGAGCGAACACTTCCTCATAATCAATGCCCTCCTGTTGACGAAATCCCTGAACGACTAAACGAGCCTTGTTCTTAATTACCACACCTCGTTCATCCATTTTGTTACGAAAAACCCATCTTGTTCCAATAGGATACTTTCCTTCAGGTAAATCCACAAGTTCCCAAACCTTTAGCTTTCTAAACTGATACAGCTCATCCTGCATGGCTTCAACCCAACTTGCATCTCTGACAGCGTCTTCAATGCTGAAAGGTACCGTCTGAGATAGGAAGGCTGAAAGTTCAATGTTCAGTTTGTCTGCCTGATTTCTAGTAAGAACACCCTCAGAGATTGGTCCAATGATGTTCTCCACAGGGTGATCCTTAAAAGATTTAAATCCCATGTTTGGTTCTTCTTGAATTTGGGAAGGCAGATTTGAAAGATGATCTGTAGGAGTTGACGAACTGGATGGATCATTTGCAGACTGTTGTGCTGAAGATGTTTCTTCTGAAGCTGGAGTAACTTCAGGAGATGGAGTAGTTTCAACAGTTGCATCACCATTTGTGGTCTGAAGGGGAACAATTGGATCAGCTACGAGTGGAGAGAAGCGGGTGGTGAAGGGTGCTGCATCGTCTTCTGAAGAGTAAAGAGTATCTTCAAGAGGAGAAGGATCGGCTGCTTGATTTTCAGATGGTTGTTCATCAATGATGCTGAAATTGTTAAAAACAACATCCACGTCAAAGAACCAGTCAGGACCGGCTCCTGTATTGGTAGAGTTGGATTCCTGCCAATCAACATAAAAAGACTCGAGAACCATTTTGGTTCGTTTGTTGTATACTCTATAAGCTTTTTGACTCGAAGAGTATCCAACAAAGAAACACTCATCACCAACTGCATCGAACTTCATTATGTTCTCGAAATTGTTAAGCAGCGTGCATGAGCATCCAAAAGGCCTGAAGTAGTCAATCAAAGGTTTTCTTTTAAAAAGCAACTCATAACCTGTTTTCCCGCGCGTCTTTACAATTAAGACTCTGTTAAGAACATAACAGGCGGTATTCACAGCTTCAGCCCAGAAAATGATCGGCAGTTTGGAGTCGATAAGCATGGTTCTGGCCGCCTCAATAAGTGTACGATTTTTCCTTTCAGCAACACCATTCTGTTGAGGAGTTCTCGTAGCACTGTACTGAAGATGAATTCCTCTATTGTTGCAGAAAGTCACGAAACTTTGATTCTTGAATTCGGTTCCGTGATCACTTCGGATTGATCTAACTTTTGTCTTTATTATGTTTTCAATGAGAGGAACAAACAGCATCAGAATCTCAGCAACTTCACTTTTGTATTCCAGAAAGTACACCCATGTAAATCGAGAAAAATCATCTGTTATCACCAAACAATAAGATTTTTTAGCTAGACTCTTAACACTAATAGGACCAAACAGATCCATGTGTAATAATTGAAGAGGTGAGTCTATAGAATTCACAGCTTTGGACTTATGCGACTTTTTGTGTTGTTTTCCTTTGGCACATGCTAAACATTTTTCAGAAAAGGGGAATTCCTTAGAAGGAAGACCTCTCACAAGATTTAGTTTTGAAAGCTTATTAATATTTTTGAAGTTAACATGTCCTAATCGCCTATGCCAAAGCAGTGACTCTGACTCGGATGCCTTAGAAAGTAAGCATGTCATTTGACATTCAGACTTTGCATCCCTCATATTTATCACGTAAGTATTATTTTGTCTAGGAGCTTTAAGCATAATCATGTTGGTATGAGGAATGAATCCTGGCTTTAGAAAGATGCACTCCATGTCATTAAATAACACTGAGATTCCTTTGTCGCAGACTTGTGATACACTCAGCAGATTGTAACACAATTCTGGAACATAGTTCACATCTTCTAAAGTCAATGCATCAGAAATCACGTCCCCTATCCCGACTATCTTTCCGCCCTTCTCGTTGCCGGCAAAAGCAACAAACTCTCCATCACTGAATCGATAGTTTTTCAGGAGTTCTTTCAGTCCCGTCATGTGCCTTGACGCCCCGCTATCAACATGCCATAGATATCTCATCAGGGCAATCAACCACTTTTGTAGTTTATTCTGAAAAATACATAAGACAAGAGAAATATACAGATAAATATACGAGACACTATGTACAAACACGACTCAGACCACACCTTAAGTGACTTTTGGAATCCAGGTCTGTTTTAGTTTTAATTTGTCGTGATTTTCCCCCAACACAAACTCTTGCCTTTTCCAATTTTTTGTGACCTTAACAAAACTTTTTATAGTTTCTTGAAGATCTTTAATTTGAACTGCAAAAGATTTTTGGTTATTGGTATCAGTTTGTGGTTTGGGTTGCAAATGACACTTTTTAACCACATGTCCTTCATTTCCCCATCTAAAACATTTAGAGTGTTTAGGTTTGATCTTTGAAGAAGATCTGGATGATGATGGTTGTGATGTTCTTCTCTTGTTGTTGCTTGAATTGAGGCTGTCTGTTGAACATGCTTCATCACTGTTGTTGTTGCTTGATTCTTCGTTTGTGTTGCATTCTGGCTCGCTGATGTCACTTTCTGTATCACTTTGTGATTCTTCAGAAATTGTGTTATCTGTTTCACTTTGTGATTCTTCAGAACATGACATATCTGTTGATGATGGTGTAAACTCTGGAATTTCTTCAGTAAGAAATTTCCCAAACCTGTTTCTTTTTAGTTCTGGAACAAATGGAGATGGTCTATATACATTTTCATTATCACAGAATGCATCATTAAGATCAACACAAACAGGCATAACATTTTCAACACAAACATCCGATCGTTTGATAGGATTCATCCTATCATTTGGGTCCACAACACCCTTGAAATCAAGTTTAGAGGTTAAAGTAATACAGTCATCCGGCCTAGATAAACTATTACAGTTATCCATCCTAGATAAACTATTACAGTCATCCAAATTAGTTAAGTTATTACAGTCATCCGAATTCAAAGAAATGTTTGACTTATCATGGCTCCAGATGAACCAATTCACTGTAGAGTAATTGGCACCTGGGTGACCTAACCCCATTGTTTGACCACCACAACTGTCATCATCGTCCACCTGATCCTGTTGGGTCATACCTGCACTACTTTTACTCATATTAGAGTGTGACTCAGATGTGACACATTCTTTTTCAAAAAGATCATTTTTTGGATGTGGTTTTGGAATGGGTATATATTCACTTTTGCTCAAGGGTAAAAACAGAGATTTTACAATTCCCTTTTTATCCTTATACCCAATTCCATCTTTGACAAAAGATTTCCTTGAACAATCAAGGATATCAGTATGAGCATGCTTGCTTACGTTCCATTTGTCCACAACAATTTGGAGATGATTGGTTTCATTTCTAGATTTTTCTAGTTTTTCAGTTAAGTCATTTATTAAAAAATCTTTTCTGAGAACAAATTCTTTTAGAGTGTGCATTTCAGCAATTGTTGCATTTAACTTTCGCTGATAGGCTAACTCATTTTCTTTCATTTCAGTATTGATTTTTCGTATGTCATCCATTTCTCTTAAAATTCTCCTATTGTGGGACAAACAGTAAGCAACGGCTGTAACACACCTTGGTGTGCACAGCTTTGATTTTATTTCGAGAGGAATACTTACCAGGTCTCTCTCTTCAGCTTTCTTCTTCATGCTCTGTGATTGCTGATCGTCCTTGCTTGTGGAAGTCTTTTCAGCTACAAAAGCTTCCTCAGCAGCAGTCTCCTTCCCTTTGTTCACACTCAACACGCTTCTTAAACCAGCCTTCTCCATCTCTTCTCTTTTTGGCATTTCAGCTGATGACCCCTCCAGAGAGCTCACACCAAGAGGTGACTTTGTGCAGATCTTTGCCATCAGTGCTTTATTAACTTCAGCTTCTGCCACAGCGACTTCCTCTCCCCAATCGAAATCCTGAACCACAAGCGCCTTCTGCTGGTTGACTTCTCCTCCTTCTGTGATTGCCACCACTCTCTTTGTTGGTTTGGCTTCAACTTGATTCAGAGTTGGACATTCATACTTGAAATGTCCGAGAGTTTTGCAGTTATAACACCTGATCTTAGATTTGTCAAACCCCGCTTTCCCCATGCCGACTCTTCTACCGGTTCTATCTTGAAACCTCTTCACCCTCAAAGTGATCATGGCCATCTGCCATTTCAAATCCATTTCCTCCATATCGTCTGGGTCAACTTGATACATGTCCTCAGGGCTCATCATATCACTTTTTAGATCACCAGTCTTTAATGCTTCAAAGCTGGTCATGAAAGCGTTGAAAAGTTCAACATGTTCAGTTGCCAGCTTTGTCTGTTGAGGATTGAGAGTTGACGGCTGAGGGTTAGTGACACTGGGTTGAGAGTATGGGACAGCTTTTCCTAAACTTGAACTACCACCAATTGTTCCATCAGCATACACGTGAGATGAGCTTGAACCCATGTTGCCCACTGGAGTCATTAACGCTAAGTTCTTCATAACAGTGATAGGAACTGCCTTTGGATTGGTCTGATTCATCTCTCTTTTTGTAATGTCCATCTCAAAGGACTTCAATGTGTTGATGAGATCAGCCAATGTAGACTGGGCATCAAGATATTCTTTTCTGATTAGCATGCATTGGATGCTCCATTCTTTTGGCAATGAATCCAGCAGCTTCTTGATAGAATTTCTGTTGTTCACAGGAATTCCAGCCTTCTTCATCTTTGTTAACATGCTCATAAACCTATCAATGTGCGAGCTCAGACTTTCCCCACGAATACTACCAAACATATCATATTCTTTTTGCACCATGTCTTGCTTGTATTGGCGCATCTCTTCATTCCCTTCGTAGTATTCATTCAATGCAAACCACAGATCATGTGCCGTTCCATACTCTTCAAACATGTTGTAAACATCATTAGATAGGGCCATGGTTAGAGCACCATAAGCCTTATGATCTCTTTGAAGTAATTGTTTGTCAACATCGGTATAGGTGGTTGGATCAGGGTTGAATTCTTCTCCAGTGGCAGTGGTTCTCATGGGAATGTGTGGGCCCAACTGGATAGAGTTCCATTGGGTGAAGTCTGTCACGTAAAAGAATGACCTCATTCTGTTTTTCCAAGTCCCGTAATCTTCTGCACCTTTTAACTTAGGTACTCTTGTAGTAGTTCCGGTTTCAAGGTCTTGTTGTGAGATAGGGTTAACAGTTGATTGATTATTGTTACCAGCCATGTTTTAGATGAATTTTAGAAACGTGGTTTAACATATTTTAATTATCAGTCCAAAAGATTGTCCAAGTCCGTAAGTACACAGCAAGTTCGCAGCTAAGTGCGCAATTAAGTTCACACTTAAGTTCACAATAGTCTGGATAAGTATGCAGCAACCTGTAAGAATATAAACAGCCTTGTCAAGTTGTAGTCTTAGTTAAGTGTGCAGCTCGGAAGTATACGTGTGGCTATAAGTTCGCAGATCAGTCAACACTTGGGCATTATAAGTGCTCAGTGTTTACTGATCAGCCTGCGCACTAAATTAAGTGCGCAGACTCACTTAAACTCTCGTTTAAGATTTTAAGTTCGCAGAAACCCTAGCCAAGTACTCAACACTACACCTTCAGTAAGTGCGCACAAATCCAAGATTTCTGTTTAAGTATGCAGAAACCCTAGATAAGTACTCAAGACAATGAGATGCTATAAGTGCGCAGAGATCAACTTAGATGAACAAGTGCGCAGAGATCAACTTAAATGAATAAGTGCGCAGAAAATTCAAATTAAAGTGCAACTAGTACGCAGAAACCAAATTCACAAGGCAACAAGTGCGCAGAAACCCTAGATGCGTACAAAATGACAAGTGTGCAAAATATAATCCAAGAACACAAACTAAGAAACAAGTGCTCAGCTTATGAGATATGTGCGCAGGATATATGAAATAAGTGCGCAAATACGAGCTGTAACAAACATAAAATTCAGCTGAATCCTTTCCAAACCATTTTCTGATCAAAATAACATACTTTAAACATTTAGAAACACGATTTTCACAAAATTTGAAACCAAAATATGAGAAAAACACCTAAATTTTAAAGTTTACAAAGAAAATAATCTTGATAATAAAAGCTTAACAAGATGAGGGTTTTGGTATCTTAAAGTAGATACAATCTAGAGCACAAAGGCTCTGATACCAAATTGTAGTCCCGAAATACTAGATCTTGTTGAATGCAATAGATTGTTATCACTTGGAAACACCTATTAGTTAGGTGTTTCAAGTGATTAATCCAAGAAACAATGAAAACTAGATGAATATTGAAAGACCCGACACACACAATGAATAACATGATGATTCCATATCTGATTTGAAGATGAATAACCTTGGAATATTACAATAAGTACGCACCTATTCTATGTGTGCTACAAAGATAAACTCCAAAACCCTGAAACCCTAGCTGTGCACATGCACTCTATATATAGCCAAGATCTGGGCCTGCGCACTTAACACAAGTGCGCAGGGCCCGTCCATTTAAGTGCGCAACTTAGGGTTTTGCATACTAAACTATGCTATAATTACATGTAAGGTCCTCCAACTATTAAGCTTTACAATAAAGATTCAAAAGTCTCTATTCTGGTAACTGTGGTCTCAATATAACCCAACAAAATCAAACTTTTTTAATACAAACCTCATTATAATCAAAATACAACATTAATAAATGAATTTTCTTTTCAAATAATTCATCTTTTCTTGCAAAAACACTTTTAAATTAACTTTTTACACATGTATAAATGAAACAGTTTACACATGTATAAACAGTAAATTTACACATGTGTAAAAATAAATTATTTTCGTATACGTTTGAATTTTTACGAGTAAATTGTGTTTTTGAGATTGTATTTTAGTAATAAAGACAAGTGTAAAAAGAAATTTTGAATTTGAATGGTTTTAGATGCCGTTCTCACGGATCGCACGAAATATAGATGTTCTCAAATTAACTTTCTCCTATATATATATATATATATAGGGTAGGGATCCTAAGAGAACCAACCTCTATTTGAGAACTGAGAGAACCATTCTGAGCCACACATTTCATATAAAGACAAAAAATTTTTTTTTTTTTTTTTTTTTTTTTGCTTTAATCGCACATTTTTATGCAAGGAAAAATTTTCTTTTTATTTTTTTTGAATTTTTTTTTCATTTATACATATGTGTATATGACAATTATACATATGTGTATATAGCAATTATACATATGTGTATATAGCATTTTTCAGCTATACATATGTGTATATTTCAGTTATACATATGTGTATAATTGCATTATACACATATGTATAATGCTATATATATGTGTATATAGCATTATACATATGTGTATAATGCAATTATACACATATGTATACTGAAAAAAAAAATACAAAAAAAATAAAAAAAAATTTCCTTACATATAAAGCTGCGATTTTTGCAAAAAAAAAAAAAAAAAAAAAAAAAAAAAAAAAATTTTTTTTTTTGCCTTAGAGAAATGTGTGGCCAGAATGGTTCTCTAGTTCTCAATTTGGAGAAAGGTTCTCATTTGAACCAAATCCTATATATATATATATATATATATATATATATATATATATATATATATATATATATATATATATAATAAGTTAATATCATATATTTTATTACACATTGCTAACTATAATTATATTCGATCCTCAATTGTCGAGTTCAAGTATCATTCTTATAATTTGTTCTAATATGTATAAGTCCTTAATGTCCGAGTCAATGTTGTTATAAATCACACTATGACGAGCAGGGACCGATTCAAGGAGGGGATATGGTATGATGCCCACCAGTAGGAAAGGAAGGAAATGTGATAATGAAGCGGGATCGAAGTCGTATGATGCTACGGTGACAAAATATTTCGTATCCAATCTCCCGGAGGGTTTTTCATCGTCGGACCTACATGGAGTGCTTAAAGGGTTTGGGAGTATACAAGGAACGTATATAGCAAGGAAGTACGACAAGCTAGGTAAACGTTTCGGTTTTGTGTCGTTTGTTCATGTTAAAGATCCGATTGCCCTAGAAAGAGATTTGAGGGACGTGTGGATTGGTTCGTACAAGCTTTTCATCGTCCTGGCTAGGTTTGTGGATGGGGAGCGTATTACTAGAAAGGACGATAAGAAGTGGGTACCGGTGGAGGAAAACAACGTAGGAAGGGACATGAAGGAAGATGCTGTGCCGGTTGTAGACGGGGAGCAGAATGGATCCAGTAATGCCGATGGAAGATCTTTTAAAGATTCGTTATTGGGACGGAACAAGGACGGAGTTGTTGATGATATTGTAGTGGACGACGGGTTTGTAGGTAAACCTTTATGGAAGGGATACGCTTTGGTTGGTTTAACTAGGGACCTCCAGGCTCTTATGTCTCTTAGAAAATGGTTAGTGGAAGTGCGTTTGAAGGATGTGAAGATTCGGTATGTGGGAGGTTTATCCGTGTTATTGGTATTTGATGATAAGGAAAGTATGATGGACTTACTGATTACCAAGGAAGTGTGGACTCATGTATTTGATTCATTGGTGATATGGGAGGGTCAAAACTATCCTGTTGATCGCATTGCTTGGTTACGTATTTCCGGTATTCCTCTGTATCTTTTAGATGACAGGGTGGTGGATTTGATTGGCTCGAAGTATGGTAGGGTGGTTCAATCAGCAGGTATTGGTGATAATACGGAAGACTATTCCAGTGTGAAGATTGGAGTTCTAGTTACAACCAAGAAGCGTATTCAGCAGTCTTATAACTTGAAATGGAGGAACGTGTCGTGTTTGTTGTTAGCTGAGGAAGACGGCCAGGTATGGAGTCCGGAATGTATTGGTGTGCAGGAAAAGGATAGGGTAGAGGAGCCGTCGAGTGACAAGGGTAGTATGGATACCGGAACGGTGAATGGTCAGTTGAACGTGGAAGGGGAGCATGAGGGTATAGGGGTGAATAACTTGCATGGTGTGCATGCTGAGGCTGTACAAGATGTTCACGTTAACAGTGGAGTAGAGGAGCATATTGGGATGGGTTTTAGTATGCCAGACTCTTCGGAATTTTCGGGTACAATGAAAAAGAAGCGAGGTAGTTTTCGTAAGAAGATGCGGGGTGAAAAGTCTCCTTCGCCTACGGGTGCGGAGAGGCCAAAAAAACGGGCTAGAGATGGTGGTGAAGATCCTTACGACATTGATCGCTTTATTTTCAATATTCAAGACGGACAATCCAGGTTGATGGTAGAGAAGCGGACGCTAGAAGGCTTGAGTTCGGAACCAGTGAGGGGAGATTGTGCGGAGGTTGGGGTTGAGAGGATCCCGGATCAGGTGACTGTAAACGAAGAGGTTAGTGCCACAGTCGAGTTGGGACATGAATTGGGGGCGACTAATATGGTTGAGTTTGAAGGCTCTATTCGGCAAATGATCAACGATGAAGGCTTTCAAGCGGGTTCCTCATGAATTGTATCTCTTGGAACATTAGGGGGTTGGGATCCACGGCTAAGAGTGCGTGGTTAAGAAATCTAAAAACAGTGAATGAGGTTGCGTATGTGATGTTACAGGAAACCCAATTCCAGTCGTTGGAAGGGGTTAATGTTGGTAGTTTTTGGGGAGTTGGGGATATGGAATATGAGTACGTGGATGCGGTGGGGCGGTCGGGTGGGCTGCTATCGTTATGGAATCCTAAGATTTTCAAGAAGATGTTCGTTTATAAACATAGATATGTCCTCGGTGTTTCGGGACACCTTGTAAACGATGGCCAGAAGGTGACTATTATTAACGTATATTGTCCGCAAAAATTAGTTGATAAGTGGTTGGTGTGGGAAGAGATTAAGCGGTTGGTTTCGAACGACGACGAATGGGTGATTGTTGCGGGTGATTTTAATTGTGTTAGGGATCGTTTGGAGCGGCGTAATTCCAAGTATCATGAAGGGGAGACTAGGGAGTTTAATGATTTTTTTGGACGACATTGGGCTTCATGAGTTTGTGTTGCGCGGTAGGAAATTCACGTATATTGCCGGTAACAAGCTTAGTCGTCTTGATCGGGTGTTTGTGTCTTGGTCGTTTGTGACTAAGTGGAACAACGCGGAATATAGAGTGTTGGACCGAGTTGAGTCGGATCATTGCCCGGTTTTGTTGAAGATTGAGTCTCAGAATTTTGGCCCTAAACCTTTTAGGTTTTACAATTCGTGGTTGCGGCGTGATGGGTTTGTAGAGGTTGTCGAGAGAGCTGTGGCTAATGTCACTTTGTCGGCTGTTCCAGATATTAACTTGATGGGAAAATTCAAGCTGCTTCGCAATGTTATAAGGGAGTGGCATAGCAATCTAGTTAAAAAAGAAAATGAAGAGATTGAAGCTCTCAGGATGAAAATGAAGGATCTGGAGTTGACCTTGGAGGAACGCGACTTGACCGAGGCTGAGGCTTGGGTCTTGGAAGAGGTGGGTAAGAGGGTAAAGGAGATAGAGATGTTACATGTCCGGGATTTGAAACAGAAAGCGAGGGTAAAGTGGGCGAAGGAGGGTGACGAAAATTCTTCGTTTTTTCATGGTGCTATTAATTCGAGAAGAGTTTCTAATGTGATTCCGGGGTTGGTCATCAAGGATAAATGGGAGACGAAGCCTCAAGTGGTAAAGCGTGAGGTGGTTCGGTTCTTTAGAGAAAAATTTATTGAAGATATCAAGTTTCGGCCGACGATAGTTGTCGAGGATATTAAGATGTTGGAGCCGCAAATCGCTGAAAGTATTATTGCCCCTTTTCTAGAGAAGGAAATTAAAGAAGCGGTTTGGGACTGTGGGAGTCAAAAGGCGTCGGGTCCAGATGGTTTTAACTTTTGTTTTATTAAAAAATTTTGGCATTTGTTTTCAGGTGACTTTGTGGAGATTTTTAAATCATTTGCTGATACAGGTGAAATAAGTAGGGGAGTGGGGTCCTCATTCATCACGTTGGTGCCTAAAGTCAAAGACCCGGTGGAGCTTGGAGAGTATTGCCTTATTAATCTAATTGGTGTGATCAACAAAGTCATTTCGAAGGTGTTAGCGAATCGGTTAAGGAAGGTGATTGATAGCTTGATTTCAGAATCGCAGACAACGTTTATTGCTGGTCGATACATTCTAGATGGGCCGCTTATTATTAGTGAAGTGTTGTCTTGGGCTAGAAGAAGTGGAAAGGAGTTATTCATGTTTAAGATTGATTTTGCTAAGGCTTATGATAATGTCAATTGGGAAATTCTGGTGTCTATTATGCGGCAAATGGGTTTTCCAGACGTGTGGTGCAGGTGGATTAAAGGAGTGTTATTTTCTGCTCGGTCATCGGTTCTTGTTAACGGGTCCCCTACGTTTGAATTTTCGTGTGAAAAAGGCATAAGACAAGGTGATCCTATCTCTCCTTTTTTATTTATTATAGTTATGGAAGCTTTAGCTGGCATGATGAGAAAGGCGTGTAGGTTGGGGGTTTTTAAAGGTATTAGTCTCCCTAATGGTAGTATGATTCTCTCCCATTTACTTTACGCGGATGATGCTATGATTATGGGGGAGTGGTCTGGTAGTAATTTTGATACATTGAGGCGGGTACTTAGAGTGTTTCATTTGTGCTCGGGACTATGTATAAACATTCATAAGTATACCTTGTTTGGGGTGGGGAGGGATATGAGTGAGGTTGTGGACCAGGCCCGGTCTATTGGGTGTTGTGCGAAGGAGTTGCCGTTCACATATTTGGGGATCACGATGGGGGCAAACATGGGGAGGATTAGGAATTGGGACCCGGTGGTTAAGATCTTCAAGAATAGGCTCTCTAAGTGGAAGTCCAAGGTGTTATCGATTGGTGGTCGTCTTGGTTTAAAAAAGCGTGAGGCGCTCCGAGGCGTTTTGGTTCCAAAATCCGAAGCGCGGGGCTTAAAGCGCGAGGCGAGAGCTTCATGTATGCGAGGCGCTTAATATTAAAAAAATATAAAAAAAATATTTATATATGTCAATATGACACATTCTACCTTCTAATCAAACATAAACACAAAAACATGATTATAAAACACCTTTTAACACTTAAAAAAACATTCAAAACATAAGAATGACCAAAGGACGACAGCCCCTGGCTGGGGTCGAACTGATACGAATCAACAATCCATAAATTGGCAAGTAATTTGGGGTTGGAAAATTTGGTATAACAATCGATAATGCGAATCAACATAGAACTTCACTTGTTGGGCTAAATAGAATAGGCAAAAAAATGGTTTTTGGGCTAAGGTGCTACTGAAGCGCCACCACAAGCGCCCGGCTTAAAGCGCTGCCCAAAGAGCTTCATGTATTCGAGGGCTTTTCGACAAAAAAAGCGATTTTCTTGGAGCCTCGCGCCTCAAGAGCTTAAAGCGCGCCCGAGGCGCTATTTTTTAAACCAAGGTGGTCGTTTAATCTTAATTAAATCTGTCATGGAAAGCTTGCCATCTTATTACTTTTCTCTTTTCAAGGCGCCAGCTACGGTTATTGATAGTCTTGAAGCTTTAATTAAAAGATTTTTGTGGGGTGGTGATTCAGATATTAAAAAAGTTCATTGGGTGGCCTGGGACAAAGTTACGCTTCCTAAAAAGTTTGGTGGGTTGGGTCTTAGCCGGCTTGGAGAAAGCAATAATGCGTTTCTTTTGAAGTGGCTATGGAGGTATAGAGTTGAAGCGGGGTCGATGTGGAAAAGGGTTATTGATGACATTCATGGGTCGGCTCGTCAGTGGGAGGTGTTCCCAAGCAAATCTAGATTTAATGGGACGTGGTATAAAATAGTGAAAAGTTGTTATGGTATGCGTGTGAGGGGGTTCGGTTGGGCCTAATATGTTTCGTGGGTTACTTGGCAATGAGGCTCAAATTAGATTCTGGTTGGACCCTTGGGTTAGTCCGGTTCCGTTAAAAAGTATGTTCCCTAACCTGTTCAGGCTTGAACGACGTAAGATGTGTAGTGTTGCAGATCGGATTGCGGATGTTAATGGTGTTGGGCCGGTGTGTTGGGAGTGGCGTGGGTATCCTTCTACGGCCCAACAAGGCCTGGAACTCATTGAATGCGATCGTTTGATTTCGGGCTGTATGCTATTAGAGGGCTTAGATAGATGGGCTTGGTATGACAAAGGGCTGGTGACGTTTTCCGTGTCTCTTGCGAAACAGTGGTTGAGTTCGGAGAGGGTTGGGAGTCATAGTGGTTGCATCGGCTTCCAGTGGTGTAAGTGGGTGCCGTTGAAGTGTAATGTGTTTTTGTGGAGAGTTATGTTAGATAGTATTCCTACTAAGATGGCTCTTCGTCGAAGACACATTAGAAACGGAGATACTAGTTGCGATTATTGTCACTTTGAAGAGGAGAGTGTGGATCATATCTTTACGGGTTGCATTATGGCTTCTGGCATGTGACAAGGTATAGCTAATTGGGTGCATCTCCCGCCGATATTTCTTTTTTCTGTCAAAGATATTATGGAGGTGGTTAAGGCGTCGGGGTGGTCTAACCGTAAGAAGGAGATTCTGTATGGGATAATTATGGTGGCGTGTTGGCGGCTCTGGAAAGCTAGGAATGAGAGGATCTTTGCTCAAAAACGGAGGAGTGTTACGGAGCTTGTTGTGGATGTTAAACATTTATCTTATTTATGGTTTTCTAGTAGGGATAAAAATGGTGAGGTGGACTGGATAGATTGGAAGTCGTTTTATTTTTGATGTAATGTAACTGGGTTTTTGTTGGGTGTTCCCGGCTTGGGAGTCCCCGGTGTTGTGTTGTTAATGAAATTTGCCTTAAAAAAAAAAAAAAAAAAAAAAAAGTGTCGGGGTAGTATTCGTCTTACTAATAAATTAGTATACAATGTATACTATACATTATCCTTATGTCTCAAACACCTAATGATAATGTCGGGTCCTGATGTCAGTGGCATTGTATCTATGCATCAATTCCATGTTTAAGTCTAATAGTCCGAAGTCTTTCCTTGCAAGCTTGTGTTTGTGTTCATGAATCCTTATATTCAAATCCCAAGTCTTGATGGTTATATTATTGTTCTTATCTAATTCCATTCATGTGACGAGGAGCCAAGCTGTTATCTAACTCTCAAATACTTAATTCAAGGTATATAATTATTCTCCAAACTAAGTTGTATAATTTGGTCTTGGTCCGCATACACTCGTTAGTCGTTAAGTCCCACACCTCCATGTTCATGGTTTCTAATGTCAAGTCAAATCACACTAATAGTTCCGGTTCTCAATCTATTCCTATATCCGAAGTTGTTGGTACGCTCGTCAAGTCCCACACACAAGTTATAAACAATGTTAATATTTAAATTTATCGAGTTGTCGTATCCGATTATACCTCGCATTCAGTCTTAGTTCGTGATGACTAATGTTGACCGACGGTCGACTCCTGTTGGCTATTCAGCTGACTTTTGTTGACTGGCTCGCTGACCCGAACCTTGACCCGACTTGATTAACCCGACAATCACCAGGCTACTTCTACAGTACCATCGCCATAACCACACCAGTCACCACTGTATCTGCCATCGACCACCAACCATAGTCTCCCTACAATTAACCTATCATCACCACATGACACCACCACCGTCGCCAGTCGCCTCAACCCAGACGCCCCATCGTCTACTGTACAACCATCATCTGTCGAACAGCCATTCCCGGCATCACCTGAACCATCGTCGTCCGTCGCCTCAACACCCATCATCTCCACGATCTCATACTACTGCTAGAAGGAAAAGGGGTTTTTGTCTGGGTTTACCTCTGTATCGAAGCCTGTAGCACCATGGTTTCTGATCTTCGCTGTCTTGTTCACCGGGAGGTGGTCGGAGTACCGGCCGGCGGTCCTTTGTTCGGATCTCTTTCTCTCTCTAGATCTCTTCCTCTCTCTCCTCTCTTCTCTTATCCCTCTCTTCTTCCTCTGCTTCTTTCTTTCTCCCGGTTTCCATCTCTCTCTAGTCCTCTCTCTTTCTCTAAAATGCATCAGTAAGTGTGAGGGTGAGTATTGTGTGTGTGTTAAGGCTGTCCGGAGTGGGGGCGGGAAGGGGGGGAACACCGCCGCCATACCGGCGTGGAGGAGGGCGGGAGAGGTGGGGCGGGGGGAAGTCACTGGCGTGGGGGAGAAGAGTGGGACACGTGGCAGGAGGGGATTGGCCAGTTTTTTTTTTTTTTTTTTTTTAACTTTAACACAATATAATATTATTTCCTTCCCCCCCTTCTTCCCCCCTTCCACTCCTCACAATTTTTTCCCCCACATGAGTCCCACAAATGCCACATGACACTTAATCCCCCTCTTTTCCCCCCCTCCCACTCCGGATAGTCTAAGAAAGATAAGGATGTATGTGTGTTGGTGTGTTTATAAAACAGAGGGTGTGTTTTGTTGTCAACTAAAGGGGTGGGGCATGTGTCCTTATGACACATGTCCCGGGTGACTAACCCAGTGTCGGATCGGGTTTGTTATTGTGCATTAATTCGGTTACGTAACAAGCATCAGCATATAATAATTATTATTATTATTTAAAATACTAAGATATAGTATCGGTTTCGGTTTCATGGTAGAATATGAATTAATATTTATACTAAAATAAAGCGCGAAAAATTTTGGTCCAGAGCCGGGTTGTTACAGTCAGTTCTAAGGATTTGTATATTGGTTTTAAACTGTATTAATATTTATACTAAAATAAAGCGCGAAAAATTTTGGTCCAGAGCCGGGTTGTTACAGTCGGTTCTAAGGATTTGTATATTGGTTTTAAACTGTGTTTGTATCCTTGTATAAAATATAGTAAATTTTTCAAAAACTTCAGATTTGTGTTTTAAAAAATAAATCCATGTCATTCGCGTGCAATCATCAACAAATAGCACAAAAAATGATAATTTTGCCCCCCATTAATTTTTGCGGGACACCAAACATTAGAATGGATAAGAGAGAAAGGTGAATAAACTCTTGTGTTATTAGGTTTGTAAGTCTATCTATAACTTTTTGCTAAAACACATGTCTCGCAATTTAAAGTTTTATTGGAAGGAAATAACTTAGGAAATAAAAGGTGTAAATAACCTACGGACGGGTGCCCCAGTCTCCTATGCCATAGCCAAACTTCTCTGTTAGTAGTCCCGTGAGCAAGCATCACAGTACCTTGTTGGGCCACCTCCTTCACATAATATAATCCTTGACGTTCAGTGCCACGCCCAATGATCGCTCCCGTCCTAATATCCTGAAGGATACAAAACGTGGGATGCATTAAAACTATACAATTTAATTCCTTCGTCACATGACTAATGGATAATAATTTATGCGATAACGATGGTACGTAAAGACAATTTGAGAGTCTTAGGTTCAAGTCCCACAGACTACAGGATTTAAAAAGAAATTAACCTTTAAAAAAAAAGTAACCAAGTCAGACTTTAGAATTTTAGGTAACCATCGAGGCCCATCTGGTTTTTTAGCCCAGTGAATTTAATCAATGCAGCCCACCTTTTATATTTATATTATGCACTAATGCACACATAAACATTAAATCTGGTATTTTTCTTCAATCAATTATATATAGATTTTATGTATTCAATTAAAAAAGAAAAGAATTACGACAAGTGGGTCACGTCTGTGCTCCGTAGCCTAAGGCAGGTCGATTTTTAACAAAATTTATATAACAAACGTAGACGCAATGGTAAAATAATGTTAACAAGAACAATCAAACAACCAAACCAACTACATTGAGGACAGTTTTGTAATAAGAAATGGAACGACATAACTAAATAGTTTAAAATACGTAAGAAGCAAAATTAAAAAAAAAAACTAATAATCTGCTGCCAGGTACCATTCATCAGCCTACATAAATTAATATATAGGATAATTAATAAGAAATCTATAACTTAACTATTAAAATATAAAAATACAGAACATATTTAAAAAAAAATATCAATAACTAATTAAAAAACAAATTTTGAATTTTTAAACTAAGTAAATTAGGAAAAAAAAATAGTTTATAACTAATTATTAAAACATTTGTTCATATTGTAGGAGTTATGGAACGAAATAACTTTACTTATGGACGGATAGTGTCACACCCCGACAGCGTACAGCGGAATGCTAGTCATGAGGTAACGGAAGTTGTTACCGTAAAGTTTAGCAAATCACTTGAGTATACGCATGGACATCTTGCAACCACCCTCTAGCCCAACACATTTAAGCTTTTGGTCTAAGAAAGTTTTAAAAATATGTCATAGCCAAGATGGAGCGAAATTTCATAAGTAGTGTTTTACAATTTATTTAAATAAAAGATAGTAAAACATAGTTTTATAGTTTAAGGTCCCGTTCAACATGTCCAACGTAGTGCCTGCTAAACCCACTCTCCCCAAGAGCTTCATTCATTCGTACCTGAAAAACATGCTCAAAAACATCAACAAAAATGTTGGCGAGTTCACAGGTTTATGAATAAACTTTCAAGTTTAGTAAACAACATATGATCGAATAGTACTAAATAGAGAATCAAGTGGACTTGCAAGGTCCACAAGTATGATGTAATCCAAAGTCTTTTAATCAATCCATAACTTTGTTTCCCGGGGTGCCGTTCTTATCCAAGAGGGACTTGCTGATGTTTATGTTCATTTTTCAAGCAGATCCCATGACAAACAATACAATACCTTGATCATGAAAACGGGGGAGTCAACCCAATAGTACTACAACATAAACAACAGCCTTTTCTGAAGGCTAATGATTAAAATGTGCTGGGAGAGAGAGAGTGGCAACCCGTCGGTTGACACTGGTGTCACGTTTTAACAAACGTACCCACCGGTGCACTGTCCTAAGGACATCAATATTCTATTTTATAGTCTATCGCATCATATAAGCATGTTAATCCCCCGATTTGTAAAACGTTCAAAAACGTTTAAAAGAAAAGGGGTCGTGAAACTCACCTTTAAGCTGTAATCACAATGTTTCCCCGAATCTGTGTCACATGCTCCTTTACCAAACTAGCCCTAAACATTCATAGGGTTGTTTAGCAATTTTGCCTAAATTTAATCTAACATTTCACCAACCTTCCTTTACTCAGTTTCTCAATACTCATGTCCACCCATTTCCCATTGGTGATTAAATGTTGTTAAATCCTTTTAGGTTTTGAGTGACCACACAATTCATTATATCCTTATTTCCTTGAGTCCTCTTACTCATACTTACTCATTCATATAACGTTCGTGTTTGTGTTCAACAACTCATTATGTTTCTACTTACATAAATTATGTTCTTTTCCACCAAACACACATTACATATTATCTAAAGTTTCTCATGTCTAGAGTCCTTTTGATTCCTCATATAATTTAACAAATAAGTCTAATTTGTTATTCCAAGTTATATTTAAGTTGTGACTATTCTATGCCTCAAAACTCGCTTTTCGGCGACTTTTGGGACATAGTTTTGCACAGTAATCGTTCGTGGTTATGGTGAACATATCATGTGCCTTTAATAATGACGTTTATACTCATTTTAACCTTAATCAAGCTGTTTTACATCAGCTCTAAAGTTAGGTGTTCTCAGTGGGTATATATTGTCGAAAACTTACGTTTTTACGCATTTTATCTCAATAGTCTTAGAGTTTTAACATAGATAACTAATTTTTACTTTATTACCTTTATTTTCACCTTCATAAAGCCTATGTGGACCTGTTCTACCTTGGTTTTAAGATTTTTACATTCCGGGTCCGTAGTTCGGCGTTTTGAGCCACAATCCGTATCCTGATCGTACATGCAAGACCTCTCAAGCATGTAGTTCCTACTTATACTTGTTTTGCTCAAGTTTGGGTTCATAAAAACCCCTAAAACTTGTTAATATTCAGATCTGGAAATTAGATACTTTATTGTCCATTTCTTATCATAAACCTTAGCTATATGCTAACCCATTGTTTCAATAGTCCACTTTTTACTATATTCATCCTTGTGCTAATAATCTAAATCATCCAAGACCTCTAATCATCTTATAAATTCAGATTTAATGTCTTATCATAAACTCCTTTGCATGTCTATAAAATCCAAGGATCTAACCATTTCTAATATTTTATTAAACAAAGCAACCTATTTCATGTATATATTCATAATATTGATTCATACTTATACATATACATATACATATATATATATACGCGCGATACATACATACATATATATATATATACGACACACATACATACATATTTACATCATCTATTCCATTTCTCTCTTTTCCTTTTACTTGTTTTATCACTTTTACCCAAAAATCTTTGAAGGTTTGGTGAATCTTAAATCAAAACCAAAATAATAAGAAGCTTTTAATTAATTCATATTGTTGAAGAACTAACCTTTAAACTTCTTGGAAACCAATGTTTTCTTGCTCTATAATCTTGGTTCTTGAAAGATTTGATTAAAACATATATGATCTTAGTGATTTATGCTTGATTCTTCAAAGAATCATCAAAAGAGAGAGAGAGGGGAAAGAGAGGAATGTGAAGAGTGTGTGTAGTAGATGTATGGGGATGTGGGGGTATTTATAGGGGAATGTGTAGGTTATTTAATAATAATAATAATAATTTAGTAAATCGAAACTCTTTGATTGGAGGAGGTGGGCGGCGACCTAGGGGGTGGGGTTGGGTATTATATTTTTTTTTTTATAAAAATCTAAACATAATACATTCTTCTTTCACCTTGCAATTATTTTTCTATAACAATAACGCAAGGTTTTTATCCATTTAACCACTCATACCCCTTTTTCCTAGCGAATCGTCCACATCCAACTAAAATTATTATTATTACGTTACCTACCGCATAGAGTCCTCGTTCCGAAACCATCAAACTTAGAACGTTTGAGACTCTTATTATGACCCACCATTAATTCAACTACTATTTCTCTAAATGGTTTCTAATCATAATTAACACACCCTGTGGGTAATATTCCACAGTCTCCGGCCAATTCCCGAATTTTACCGGTTGTCACAATTAATTCAACTACTATTTCTCTAAATGGTTTCTAATCATAATTTACACACCCTATGGGTAATATTCCATAGTCTCCGGCCAATTCCTGAATTTTACCGGTTGTCACATTCTCCCCTCGTTTAAGAAATTTCGTCCTCGAAATTTTCCGCCTTACTCGTTAGATAATCTTTTATCATAATCTTAGGATAGATATAGGTATCCCATAGTTCCATCATACGTACCTTATGGCTCTATCCATTCCATTAACCCTTACTAAAAAGTGTCCGTACATATTCCTTATCGAGTCGCTTAACACTTTCCTTATGCTTGGTCTAGTTGGAGTCCTATCACTTAGTGATTACTTAATTCCAGTAATTCCTTATACACTTATAATACTTCATTAATCTTATAACTAGCCATACTGTTGGATACCCCTTTCCGGGAGAACCCTTTACCTATAATATCATGATTTAACCATTTGAACAATGGACCTAAACTCTTAGATTCCAAAGCGTACCTATATCACTTCTCACTAGGTCAAACTACATCCCTTTAAGCACAACTAAGACTTATCACACTCACGCCTAATGTAACTTACGCTACGTGGTGTCTATTATCAATCAATATTCTTACTTTCCTCTAAGACTATGCTAATTTCAACCGCATCAAATATACATTTACTTAAATACTAAAAAAAAACTTACCAGTTCGTTCAGAGGGTCCTGGAGAATCATGTCCATGCTCGCCTCCGGTTTCCTTTTTCTCAACATCCTTCTCACAAATTTTTGGGCAGTCCCACTTGTAATGTCCCATCTCACCACATCGGTAACAATCTATTTCCTTCATACCAACTCCCTTCTTAGAAGATCCCGGGCATTCCCACTCGTGATGTCCTTTCACACAACAACGATGGCTAACCGTTTTATCTCGAACCTCGTTACCTTGATCTGGGACATGTGCCTGGCATTCTGATGCCACATTCTTAAATTGTCCGCATTTCGCACAAGGCTTTACAAACTTCCACTTTCCTGCCTTGTTGATCTTATTCCTCTTCTTAGAGCTCTTACCCTTTGAGTTCACCACTCTTTTTCTCTTTCTACCCGACTTCTGTCCCTTTGCTTCCACGCCATTCTTGGTTCCCGCATTCAACTTTCCTTCAACCTCATCTTTCTTCCTCAATACCTCCATTCTGATCCCGCCATCGGTTAATGAGTCCGCCATTGCCATAGCACTTCGCAACGTCATTGGTTCTAAAGACATCATCATATCCCTGACCTGAGGTGTCAAGCCTCTCATATAGTGCTCAATGACAGCGAGTTCTGATGGAAATAATCTAGGAACCAAACCATCCAACTCACCAAATCTTGTCGAGTATTCCTTCACCTTTGATCCTTCCATAGTTAATGTCATAAACTCTGTTACAATCCTTCTCCAATCACTGGGGGAACAATATTCTCCCAATAACATCCTCTTCAATTCGTTCCACGTCATATTACGTATTACTTCACTTCCCATCGTGCAAACCTGCATATTCCACCATGCCAATGAATCGCCTCGCAAAAGACTCACTGCATAACCAAAATTCTGGTGAATAAATCCTTCTCCAGTCGTCATTGCTGCATCTACCTTCTTGACCCATTCGATAACCTTTGATGCATTTTCAGTTCCTGAAAAGGTACTGGGGTGACATGTCAAAGACATTCCTTGATCACCGTCCTGCTCAATTTCTCCTTGTTTGTCAAGACACACGTCTGATACATTTCCAATGACATGTTCCTTTCTTAACTCAACTTCGTTCGCATCCTGCTTCTGCGAACTGCTAGCTCCAGGTGCACGTCCACCTATCTTACCATCGTGCTCACCTTCATCGATCTCCATATCGTTTCCATGCTGATTGAGAGCAAGGTTCACCTGTTGAGCTATCATCCTAGCCATCTGATCTGGTGTAATCGGAAGCGAAAAATCTCTTCCCTTATCGTCCGTCTTTGATGTAGGTGCCATGTATTCTTTCTTTTCTAACTAGATGATGATTAGGTATATAAGAAACTATCCACATAATTTGAAAATTATGTCGTGTCCCAATATCAATCCATGATATTAGCATATACATAGAAGTTCTACTATTCATATAATGCCACTATGTGCTAATCATATGAAACAACTCGTCCAACATCATAATCATAAAAAGATATAATGCAATCATACAAAAACATATCTCATAGGAAATCATTCAACCATGACATTCATTGTTTCGAACAATCCAAACAAATAATCCAAAAACAAAAGACAATCATCATCAACATAAGTTTGTCCCAACGGACTAATCAAAGAAACACACCAAACAAAATAAAGAAATATAGAGTCTAACATGCTCTCAAACTTCACCCGAACTAATCACTCACGGAATCCTACTCCCTCGAAGAATGGTAACCATAAACATCAACACCACAGTGGCCAATGCCGTAGCCGCACTGTATCTCTCTTCAGCCACCATCACATGCTGTTCTAATCCCTCCATGCCGCTTTCCAATCCCTTCAACTCACTAGCCCGCTCACCAATCCTCTTTCTCACGCCCTGCAATCCTTCTTGCAAAACCAACAGATCTGCCTCTAACTTCTCGATGCGATAATGCATCTGATCACGTGCATCGCTGTGTAACACAGAATCCTCCTCAAAAGTAGTGATCCCACCATCCACAATATCCACCTTATCATCCAAAGGGCTAAACTGATCACTCACTAACTTCATACGATCCCCGATCTGCTCCAGCTTGCCACCCAAGCCATCAAATCTACGGTCCGACTCCTCTGCACGATACTGCAATGAATCTGTCCTCATACCCGATCTGACATACTTCCCTTGAAGTGTAGTGATCCTGATATCTGTACGGGCCCCAAATACTGCTAAAGTAGCCACGGTGCGAACAACGGGCTCACGTGTCAACGAGGGAACACTAACTCCTGCGAAAGGTCTACTCTTCTCGTAGTTACGAGGTATGCCTCCTATCTCTGCCCATATACTCAACTTATGAGGTAACCAATCCCAACGTCTCGCCTCCACCCTACGCTTCTTCCTCACAGGCGTCTCCTGATCCTCGGTGTTCATCGGCCTCTTGAGTGCAGTCTCATTCACGACAGGTGCTAACTCAGTAGGTGTAGGATCAACAACTGGTACTACCGTCGGCTCTGAACTAGCGGGTACTACTGCCTTAGACTCATCAACTACCGGAGCCACTACAATCTCTTCGTCACGCTCGACCAACCAACCGATTCCGAGCACATTCAAGTCATCTTCTTCCGGAGTCACAGGTGCTTCCTTGGAAACATGTGGTGCTCGTGACGGCTCCTTCTCGGTACTAGAGAAACAGGTGCTTGATGAAGTCATGATCTGCGACAAGTGGTATTCGTACTAAATAAGTACATAATAACACAACAATATAAAATTGTTCACATAATCACATTCCATAATGCACCCTAAGAATATCTCTATTCTTATGTACTATTCCCTATGTACATTTTGAATCTATATGTCAATTACTTAGGACATTAAATTACCACCATCGATCATTATTCCTTTCATACACTATTTTAACCGAAACGTGTAATGAACCTAGATTTATGGATAATCCTATCCAATTACACTAAAGTCCTCAAACAACTATAAGGCCAATTCGCTACCATATCAATTATTTATCAAATATAGTGATGCCGCACATATTCATATAAGTATATCTACGCTACGCATATGGTACTCGATATAACACTTAAGTAGTTCTAGATTTACTTTATATAGTTTCTGGGAGAGCGTTCATGGTTATAGCTTAGACCAAAGATTTTCAGTTTGCTATAACCTTAGCTCTGATACCAACTTCTGTCACACCCCGACAGCGCACAGCGGAATGCTAGTCATGAGGTAACGAAAGTTGTTACCGTAAAGTTTAGCAAATCACTTGAGTATACGCATGGACATCTTGCAACCACCCTCTAGCCCAACACATTTAAACTTTTGGTCTAAGAAAGTTTTAAAAATATGTCATAGCCAAGACGGAGCGAAATTTCATAAGTAGTGTTTTACAATTTATTTAAATAAAAGATAATAAAACATAGTTTTATAGTTTAAGGTCCCATTCAACATGTCCAACGTAGTGCCTGCTAAACCCACTCTCCCCAAGAGCTTCATTCATTCGTACCTGAAAAACATGCTCAAAAACATCAACAAAAATGTTGGCGAGTTCACGGGTTTATGAATAAACTTTCAAGTTTAGTAAACAACATATGATCGAATAGTACTAAATAGAGAATCAAGTGGACTTGCAAGGTCCACAAGTATGATGTAATCCAAAGGCTTTTAATCAATCCATAACTTTGTTTCCCAGGGTGCCGTTCTTATCCAAGAGGGACTTGCTGATGTTTATGTTCATTTTTCAAGCAGATCCCATGACAAACAATACAATACCTTGATCATGAAAATGGGGGAGTCAACCCAATAGTACTACAACATAAACAACAGCCTTTTCTGAAGGCTAATGATTAAAATGTGCTGGGAGAGAGAGAGTGGCAACCCGTCGGTTGACACTGGTGTCACGTTTTAACAAACGTACCCACCGGTGCACTGTCCTAAGGACATCAATATTCTATTTTATAGTCTATCGCATCATATAAGCATGTTAATCCCCCGATTTGTAAAACGTTCAAAAACGTTTAAAAGAAAAGGGGTCGTGAAACTCACCTTTAAGCTGTAATCACAATGTTTCCCCGAATCTGTGTCACATGCTCCTTTACCAAACTAGCCCTAAACATTCATAGGGTTGTTTAGCAATTTTGCCTAAATTTAATCTAACATTTCACCAACCTTCCTTTACTCAGTTTCTCAATACTCATTTCCACCCATTTCCCGTTGGTGATTAAATGTTGTTAAATCCTTTTAGGTTTTGAGTGACCACACAATTCATTATATCCTTATTTCCTTGAGTCCTCTTACTCATACTTACTCATTCATATAACGTTCGTGTTTGTGTTCAACAACTCATTATGTTTCTACTTACATAAATTATGTTCTTTTCCACCAAACACACATTACATATTATCTAAAGTTTCTCATGTCTAGAGTCCTTTTGATTCCTCATATAACTTAACAAATAAGTCTAATTTGTTATTCCAAGTTATCCTTAAGTTGTGACTATTCTATGCCTCAAAACTCGCTTTTCGGCGACTTTTGGGACATAGTTTTGCACAGTAATCGTTCGTGGTTATGGTGAACATATCATGTGCCTTTAATAAATGACGTTTATACTCATTTTAACCTTAATCAAGCTGTTTTACATCAGCTCTAAAGTTAGGTGTTCTCAGTGGGTATATATTGTCGAAAACTTACGTTTTTACGCATTTTATCTCAATAGTCTTAGAGTTTTAACCTAGATAACTCATTTTTACTTTATCACCTTTATTTTCACCTTCATAAAGCCTATGTGGACCTGTTCTACCTTGGTTTTAAGATTTTTACATTCCGGGTCCGTAGTTCGGCGTTTTGAGCCACAATCCGTATCCTGATCGTACATGCAAGACCTCTCAAGCATGTAGTTCCTACTTATACTTGTTTTGCTCAAGTTTGGGTTCATAAAAACCCCTAAAACTTGTTAATATTCAGATCTGGAAATTAGATACTTTATTGTCCATTTCTTATCATAAACCTTAGCTATATGCTAACCCATTGTTTCAATAGTCCACTTTTTACTATATTCATCCTTGTGCTAATAATCTAAATCATCCAAGACCTCTAATCATCTTTTAAATTCAGATTTAATGTCTTATCATAAACTCCTTTGCATGTCTATAAAATCCAAGGATCTAACCATTTCTAACATTTTATTAAACAAAGCAACCTATTTCATGTATATATTCATAATATTGATTCATACTTATACATATACATATACATATATATATATGCGCGATACATACATACATATATATATATATATATACGACACACATGTATACATATTTACATCATCTATTCCATTTCTCTCTTTTCCTTTTACTTGTTTTATCACTTTTACCCAAAAATCTTTGAAGGTTTGGTGAATCTTAAATCAAAACCAAAATAATAAGAAGCTTTTAATTAATTCATTTTGTTGAAGAACTAACCTTTAAACTTCTTGGAAACCAATGTTTTCTTGCTCTATAATCTTGGGTTCTTGAAAGATTTGATTAAAACATATATGATCTTAGTGATTTATGCTTGATTCTTCAAAGAATCATCAAAAGAGAGAGAGAGGGGAAAGAGAGGAATGTGAAGAGTGTGTGTAGTAGATGTATGGGGATGTGGGGGTATTTATAGGGGAATGTGTAGGTTATTTAATAATAATAATAATAATTTAGTAAATCGAAACTCTTTGATTGGGGGAGGTGGGCGGCGACCTAGGGGGTGGGGTTGGGTATTATATATTTTTTTTTTATAAAAATCTAAACATAATACATTCTTCTTTCACCTTGCAATTATTTTTCTATAACAATAACGCAAGGTTTTTATCCATTTAACCACTCATACCCCTTTTTCCTAGCGAATCGTCCACATCCAACTAAAATTATTATTATTACGTTACCTACCGCATAGAGTCCTCGTTCCGAAACCATCAAACTTAGAACGTTTGAGACTCTTATTATGACCCACCATTAATTCAACTACTATTTCTCTAAATGGTTTCTAATCATAATTAACACACCCTGTGGGTAATATTCCATAGTCTCCGGCCAATTCCCGAATTTTACCGGTTGTCACAATTAATTCAACTACTATTTCTCTAAATGGTTTCTAATCATAATTTACACACCCTATGGGTAATATTCCATAGTCTCCGGCCAATTCCCGAATTTTACCGGTTGTCACAGATAGGCTAGCTGTCTACGTACTAACGTTAAGTAATTGAATTTTGCAGCCTTAGGTACATTCTTATAAAATGTAATGCTTTGATTTTTATTATATGTATCTATGTTACTTGATATGACTTGATCTAGCTTGTATCTAAAACTCTTTTACTTTTTAAGTTTTTTGTTTGTATTGTCCATAGTTTGTCTACTAGACATACAATTGACTAGCTCAATCATACCTTTCCCTCGTGTTGTATGAATACGTACCATGGCTTTTTAAGAAGACATGAAATAGTGCTCAAAGAGTTTAAAATACCTTTGCATGATGAATGTAATGAATTAGACTCTGTACATTCTAATAAGTAGTTAAAACATTGTAACAAGTATTTATGAAACCATATTTGTGATTTGATCAAACAATTGATGACACGCCACCATAATCCGAATTGGGTTATCACATTTAGCTGTTTGGTAGCCTCTTAATCAGCCTCTTAACCATTCAGGTCTGAATCATTCAGCATTCAGACTGTTTGTTCCAGCATCTGAATTGAATGATTAAGTGCTGAACCATTAAGCTAATAAGAGATGCTGAATGATTAAGCTCTTAATCATTCAGAGCCTCTTAACCATTTAGACCATCTTAATGATTCAGCACTTAATCAACCAAACAGCGGATATTATCATATTAAGCATTACGGATTTTTTCAAGAATCACAACTAGAAAAAGTGCGGACATGTACTCTACCGAATTACACAAACGAAAGAAACAAGTCCTAGGACATATAACTTGATGATAGAGGTGTTAAACTTGGTATCGATATATTGTACATAAGACATTTGTTCAAAGCTTCAACATGACTGACTTATAAGTTATAACATAAGATATATATATATATATATATATATATATATATATATATATATATATTCAATATTTTAAATAGAAATGGATACCAAGTTTGAGAGTTTATAAGATTATACACTTATGAAGGAGGAAATGGGATCTCTTTCAGTTAGAAATGATCATACCAAATTATTTGGCAACCTAACTAAACATATGTACTAAATGAATAATAATAATAATAATAATAATAATAATAATAATAATAATAATAATAAAAATAATAATAATAATAATAATAATAATAATAATAATTATATACATTAAACTCATCTTCTGTTTAATATACACATGTGTTGGTTAAATGTCCAAATCGTTTTCATTGTATATACAATTATACACATAGAAATTAAATACAGCTTACCCACCTCAACCATAAAATCCCATCAAATTATTTATTTCTTCAACAGCCACCAACTTCTCTCAACCTAAAGTTCCTCATTCATTGCTTATGCTGTTTTTGTTTTCTTTTTTAGGTGAAAAATATAACTAACTACATATATGTTTGTTTGTGAAACTCTTCATGACTCTTATATATGTTGTTTGTTTTAAGACACTTATTTCAAGGAACTGTTTAGATTAGTTAGTTAGTTAGTTATGGAAGACTATGAAAAGGTTTATTTAGTTGTGTCTGGCGTCGTCTCATGGACAAGTGCATTCTTGTTAACAAGAAAGATTTTCCCAAAAAGGTCTTTTGATTTTTGTAACCGTATCGTTTCCACAATTCATGCTTTGTTCGCGGTGTTCTTGTCTTCTAAATCTGTTCATGACTGGAGTTGCCCGGTTTGTCCCTTGGCTTCAAATTCTTCCACTCTCCAGGTAATAATAATAATAATAATAATAATAATAATAATAATAATAATAATAATAATAATAATAATAATAATAATTCTTGTTGGAACTTGGAACTTCATTAGTTTTGTCAAAATCTTGAACTTATAGTAATGTTTACTTGAAATTTATGAACAGATGAAAGCTTTAGGAGTTACTCTTGCTTATTTAATCTATGATTTAATATGTTGTTTATTCGACAAGAACGTAAAGATTGATAATTCGGTTCATCATTTAGTTAGCATTGTTGGAATTGGAGCAGGCCTTGCTTATGAGAAGGTACTCTTTATGTGATAATATTATTGTGATGAATTGAATTTGGGATTTCGTATTTAGAAAAGTGCGATAAATTATTACGTGTAGTGTGGATCAGAAATGGTGGCTGCATTATGGATCACAGAGATATCTAGCCCATTTCTCCATTTAAGAGAGCTTCTCAAAGAGCTTGGTTATAAGGACACTGATCTTAATCTAGCAGCTGATGTTAGTTCCTTTTATTTTCTCAACTTTTTTTAAAAAAAAATGTTCTTTTCGGTTTGTTTGATTAAAACTTTATTGAATTATTTACAGGTTTCATTTGCAGTGATTTTCACACTTGCAAGAATGTGTTTTGGACCATATCTTTGTTATGTTACGCTATCAGCCGCGAATCCCATTCTCATCAAGGTATAAATATATATAACTCACTTGGTCAAGAGCTTCAAGATTGTATGCATTAATGTGTTGTTCATTAGTTCGATTTCACCATAAAAACCAAGTTACATCTGGATGATGGGTAAGCGAGCAACAAGTTGCGGCGCTTAAGTTTTGAACTTTTGTTGTGTGCAGGCAATGGCTTTGGGACTTCAGTTAGTGAGTGCTTTCTGGTTCTACAAGATTGTCAAAATGGTGAAACACAAGTTGATTAAGAGATCTTCATCCAAAACCAAAAGGCTCTAGCTAGCGCGCGATTGTATAAACATGCACTCAGTATCTATATTCCATGAATTTATATGCCTTTTAAGAGATAACATGTTTTTTTTTTTTTTTTTTTTTTTTTTTTTTTTTTTGGTTAGAAAACGATCGAGGGCCTTTTAGACGTGTACGTGTTCATGAAGAGGTGGTTTTCTAGTGATTTGTTACAAAAATATAGTTTTGTCACCGGCCTATTTATTCTTTATACTAACGAATCCCTAAAAGTTAGGTGTTACAGCTGTTTTTCATTTAGTTAGGTTGGGCATGGCTAGACTAGCTGTCTTTCTCCCTGATTTATCAACAAAGTGTTTATATGATTAATTTGCGTCTTGATGGCGAGTTGTAGCATGGTTTGGTACGTTTTTGCCCAGGATCGTTATAACTTTTAGAATCATTTTATTTTAGGATGAACAAATAAGAGATTATGTGCAGGGACTCGAACAAGAGAAACACACACTAAGACACGCTTATATTATGTTAAATGTCGGTACAACAGTAGCCTTGAAATTGACAGTTATTATTCAACTGTCTAGCGACAGTTATATTGGATATATAACTACCCTTCTGACCCACCCATTAATGTTTGACTCCTAAATTATAAACATAAACATAACAATATCAATAATAATAATCTTTCCAGACATTGGTTACATTGTGGATACCGGGTTCATTTTCTCCTCAAGAAATTTGCAATATCTTATTTTTTTTATGAATAGGATTCATGCATTAATGTTATACCGTCCAAACTAAATGATACGCGCTTATATTGAGTATGTACATGCTATGGGATTTGGGTGAAATACAAATTGATCAAGAGAATATTCACATGAAAAAACAATTTACTTTCGCTCATAAACTTATAACAATAATTAAATTCATTCAACATTACAATTAACCTCCTCAACCTCTCCGGTCACCTCCTCCTTCAACCTTCCTTCATCCACCGGTCACCTCCTCCTTCAACCTTCCTTCAACCTCTCCGGTCACCTCCTCGCCAAAATACCCACCGTCCTCATCTCCCCCTCCGGTCACCTCCTCCCACCCTCCCTCCGGCCACCACCCTTACCCCCTACTGTCCTCACCTCCCTCCTGTCACCTCCCTCCAGTCACCTCCCTCGCCTCCAATACCCACCGTCCTCATCTCCCCCTCCGGTCACCTCCTCCCACCCTCCAACGGTCCCATTTCAAAACCCATGTTCGTCCCTTTTTCCAGAGCTGTTAGACCTTCGTTCGACCCTTCTTTTCCACTTTCGACCTCCTGTTTTTCCACGTTCGACCGGATCCTTTCTTCTTCGTTCGACCGTTTTCACTTTCGACCATTTTCTTTCTTTCTTTCTTCTACGTTCGCCCTTTCTTTCTTTCTTCCATTTACGTTCGACCGTTTATCCTTTCAAAAAGTTTTGTCGTGTAAAAAAAGAAGGACCTGCTCCATTTTTATCTTTTGACTTTGTTTCATTTTTTTTTAACTTAATATTCCTATTACTATATAATAATTATAATAATAATAATAATAATAATAATAATATTAATAATGGCTTAACTATCCCTCTCTAAAGTGGGTTCTAGGGGGCGTGAGCAACTATAGGTTGCTTTTGCTCCTCTTTCGTCCTTTTGGGTGGGGCGTGGTACCTTGTCTCCTTCTCATCTTGAGACGTGGGAGACATTTTTCTTGTATGGTCTTTTCTAAGGCTGCTTGTGGGGACACCTCTGGGGAGGGGCGTGCTCCTACCTCGTCTAATGGAGTGTGGCTATGCCCCCTTAGGAATTTCCACGAGTGTAAAGATGGCAAACCTGGGTCTTCTGGGTATAACAGGTTAATCTCACATTTACAGCAGTTTCATTTTAAAGATGATCGAAAGGATTTCTTTAGAAGCGCACTTTCCAGTGATTTAGAGATGTTTACGAATGTGGGGGAAACCCTACGGGTTTTTGGATATTGGTTGTGTGGGAGGTGCATGAAGACTCATGCCCTTAGCAGGGGGTGCCATCACCCGGATGGTGTCTCCATCTTCTCTCGAAAGTCTGACTCGGATGGAGATTTTATTGTGGGGATCCTAAGGCCTCGGGATCCTGGGGTGAGTTGTGATCTTAGGTCCCAACAAGGAGTGGTGGGGGATGTCACTCTCCTCGATCAGGTTTTCTCCATCCCGGTGCGGACCGTTAAAAGTATTCCCCCAAGTTGTCGTTTAGCATTTGCCCAGGCTTTGACGGGCGCCATTCGTAAAGTAGTGGCTTCCCCTGGGTCTGTTGAAAGCTGGGTCAAACTTTTACTCTTACCACGATGTACTCTTAAGGTGATCGTTCCGTCTTCTAGGCAGGAACGGAGGTCAGGTAACAGGAAGTCCTTGCAATGTGATAGTATTATCCGGGCCTTAGCAACATGGAAGGACGGCTCTGGTTTTGAGGACTTGGTTAAGTCGCTCCTCCCAACGGGGGAAGGGGTCTCGCAGGGTGGGGGAGTGCAACGGACGGGGGAAAAAGATGAGGAAGTTGACCCAAACATCAAGCAATGTCTCAGGAAAGTCAGGGATGGGCACTTCACCGCCGCTGTTAAGGTGTTGTGCTCCAGTGGGGTAGCTCCACCTGGGGAATCTACCATGCAAGCCCTTATCGACAAGCATCCCATTGTTTCGCCGCCAACCCTACCGTCCAGCCCTCTACCACACCCTGCATTATCAGTGGGTGAAGACTGCGTTTACAGGTGTGTGAAGTCGTTCCCAAAAGGGACATCCTGTGGTTGGGACGGCTTACGGGCTCAACACCTGTTGGATACCCTTAGCGGGGAGGGGTCAGCGACTGCTTCAGGACTGCTTTCCGCTATCACCGATGTAGTCAATCTGTGGTTAGGGGGGTTATGTCCCGGGGTGCTCGCTGAATTTATTGCTTCAGCCCCCCTGACTCCGTTGTTAAAGCCTGATAATAGGATTCGCCCCATTGCTGTGGGGGCCATATGGAGAAGGTTGGTCTCTAAAGTAGCCATGAAGAAAGTTGGTAAAGAAATTATTAAGTACCTAGGAGACTACCAATTTGGGGTGGGAATCCCCAATGGGGCAGAGGCCGTGTTGCACAGCGCTAACAGGTTCCTCAGTTCCTTTCATGCAGACGGATCTTTGGCCATGCTCACGGTTGATTTTTCTAACGCCTTCAACGTAGTTGACCGATCTGATTTGTTACGGGAAGTCCATCGCCATTGCCCCTCCATTTTTCCGTGGGTCAAATTTCTGTATGCCCAGCCAGCTAGGTTATATGTTGGGAATGAACGCATTGGAGCCTTCACAGGGGTTCAACAAGGGGACCCCTTGGGACCTTTGCTCTTTTCCCTTGCCTTACACCCCCTAGCGCGCCAGGTGCAGGAAAACTGCAACCTCCCCTTCCATGCTTGGTACTTAGATGATGGGACGATCATCGGGGACGCTGTTCAGGTTGCTAAGGCCCTGGAAATCATCAGTTCAGAAGGACCATCATTGGGGCTCAACCTTAATATCAGGAAAACAGAGATTTTTTGGCCAACCTGCGATGGGGTGAAGACTAGGCCAGGGCTATTCCCCAGTGATATTGGACGGCCTGAGAGAGGTGTCAAACTGTTAGGAGGGGCAGTCAGCCGCGATGCTAGCTTCATATGTGATTTGTCTACTAAAAGGGCGTCAAAGGCTGTGGATCTTATGCGGCTCCTCCCTCGTCTGCGGGATCCTCAAAGCGAGCTCCTCCTGCTTAGATCCTGTATGGGGGTCGCAAAGTTGCTTTTCGGCTTACGAACATGCCAGCCCCCCTTTGTAGGCAGCGCTGTCTCATGTTTTGATAAAGGCCTCAGGGAGGCAATTGAAGACATTGCAGTTTGTGGGGGGCCATATTTTGGGGACCTCCAGTGGCGGGTCGCAACCTTACCGATGCGGCATGGAGGGTTGGGCCTTCTCTCGGCCCGGGATGTAGCCACTTATGCCTTTGCGGCGTCCAGATCTCAATCCTGGGGGTTGCAAGACCATATTTTACGTAACAGCGGGGTTCATAACACGGATCCGGATTATGTCTGCGCGTTGGAACGCCTGCATGAATATCTCCCTGACTTTGATCTTGGCGGTTTCTCCAATAAAGACACCGCCCCCAAAAAGCCACAGAAAACCTTGGCGAATGCACTTTATTGTCGAATCGCACGAAGTCTTGGGGAAGATTTTCGCTTGACCCCACGCCAGAAAGCCGTCATGGAATGCTTACAGGGTCCCCACGCCCAAGATTTCCTAACAGTTATCCCTATTGAAGGACTGGGGCAACGAATGTCAGCGGTGGAATATAGAGCAATCCTTAAATATCGTTTAATGATTCCCATTTTTCCGGATGACGAAACATGCCTGGTTTGCCGTAAAGCGTGTTTGGATAAATATGGGGAGCATGCTCTCCATTGTAGAGAGTTACCGGGGTTTAAGTACAGGCACGATTTCGGTCGGGATGTTTTAATGGATATTCTTAGACGAGCAGGGATCTCAGCAAAGAAAGAGGCCCCGGTTAACTTTCTTACAGACCCGGCATAAGGGAGGTCCACTTTACGTCCGGCTGACCTGCTAGTGTTTGGTTGGGAAGGTGGGAAACACGCATGCGTGGACCTTACGGGTGTGTCACCTTTAGCGGGATTCAGGGAGAGTGGGTTCGTGGCGGGCCAAACCGTACTTAGAGCAGAGTCGAACAAGGTGACAAAGCACGCTAAAGCGTGCGAGGATAACCAACATGCTTTTGTCCCTTTGGCCTTTGACACTTTTGGCTCATTGGCGCCGGAAGCGATCAGATTTCTGACAAGAGTCCAGCGGGTGGTCCACAGCAACTTCTCGACTCCCCAGGGGCGAGGTTTTGTTTTCTCTAGATTAGGGTTCTCTATTCAGAAGGGGGTGGCGGCGCAGCTTGTTGCCCGCCTACCTGCTATTCTTATGTAATTTGCCTCTTTTGTTGAAATGGAATAGACTCGATATTGAAAAAAAAAAAAAAAAATTCAACATCTGTATTTTTCTTCAAGTATTATCCGAAATCTACTTTTAAGTGAAAACACGCAAATTAATTTCCTATCTAAAAAATGATCAATGGTTTTGAGCCAAGTATATGATTGTTTGTTGCAACTTAGATCGAATAAACCATATATATATTAAGTTCATTAGAAACTAGGCTAGGATTTCCAGGTAGCATTACAAGAAAATAGATCGAGTACACAGATAAAGACATGAACTCCTGAATTTATAGTTATAGTTAGTTAGGCATTCGACAGTTATTCCTCACTTGGCCGTTATAACCAGTGAGGGGATTGATATTTCCCATTTTAACCATAGACCTAGCAAACTGGTCGAAGAAGAGAGCATCATCCTCGGCGAATGCCTTAACTAGAAACATAGTTTCTTCAACATTCCCTGTCAAAAGAACTTGATCCGAAGTTAAAAGTCCTTTTCCCAACATTATGAGCTTGAAGTATGTGTTATCAAATCTTGCAGGAGATTCAAAATCTAGAGGAGAAATGTTGTCATCACCGCCGCTTTGTGGGCACACTGTTTTTAAGTCATTGTAGTAGTTCACCTCCAGAGTTGAATCCGGTTGGTTGTATAGCCGTTGCTTAAACGAAGTGCATCTAGCCATTCCTATGCTATGAGCTCCTACAACATATTTCTATATATTATTATGCCTTTGTATAATTTTTTTTTTTTTTTTTTTTGTGGACGTACATGAGATTTATAACTAACCGGAAAGAGAGACCAAGTCAACTTCATCAAGGCCTTGTCGCCGGAAAAGTGTTATAAGATTTTGAATGGTGGAATTTGGCGGAGGAAGGTTATTGTTCGCGGCGTTTATGCTTGCTTGCATTGCATCCCTCCTTCCTAATGGCAGTTCCCAGTTTGGTCCACCACTCTATGATGTTTTCACAAGTAAATCTTCATTAGTTAACAACGGCGGATCTTGAACGTAAAACCTGTTGGGCCAGGCTCAATTTGGTAGGGCCGGACTCAATACATATAAATTTTTTCAAAAATTTCAGGTAAAATTTACACTACGAAGCGAAAAGGCTGGGTGGGCTGGGGCCCATATGAAGATCCGCCATTGTTAGTTAATATGATATTCTTTACATTTTTTTAAAGCTTTTGTAGTTATCTAAACATTAAGACTTCATGTAGAACAACATGAAGTTTGAATGCTTACAAGAACAGTGGAACCTCGAGCCGCAAGGGCAAGAATGTCAGCACAAGAAACCGTCTCAGGACATGTTTCTTCTAGTTTCGACTTGATCTCATCGATCACTTCAAATCCTCTAATCGAATTACTATTAGGCCCGGAGTTCTTTTCGCTTGCAAACATTGCACTGTCATCCAACAAGACAGATGCATCACATCCCTGAGATGACACAAGCATAGCAATCAATATCCATATATAAATCATTGTGTTATAACATAACATGTCATGAAACAGAAAGACAATAAATATATAATGTAATGACCTGAACAAAACAATCATGAAAATGAAGCCTTAGTAAAGAAGCAGCCATCCTTGGATCTTTATCAATGGCACTCTCAAGAACAGACATGACAATGTCATTAGCTTGAGGACATGATAAACTGTAAAACTCTGGGAAAAGGCCAGGATACCCTTGGGCACCGACAAAAGGCTCATCTCCACTGTCGCTACCACCGCCAACTCCCCATCCAAAGCTGAACCCCGGAAAAGCAAAGCATATCATTGAGCAAGAGAGCAAAACCACTAGTATGAAAATAGTGTAGACGCGAGAGGCCATTGATGAACCAATTTGTGAGAAAAGATTGCATGATAGGGAACAAGAAACGGGTGTTTATATAGACTTGGCTTAAGATCAACAACCTAACGCCACTCTTACCAAACCTATTTGCCACTAGAAGGATGCTATGACCATTTCAAGATGCATACTTTACATATATAGTACCCTTTTAGAAATGGCCAAAGAGTAGTTGTTTTGGTGAAACGATGACGAGTTGTTGGGGCCATATGATACAAGATCTTAGGGAAGCTTAAAGTTAAGTTGTATAGAACATGTTAGGTTTGATGACACAAGTTTAGAAGAAAATGGTTGAACCAAAATGGTTACAATGTAGAGATGAGATAGACAAATTAAGGAAGAAAAGAACATGTTAAGGTTTTTATGAAAATTTTGAAAACAAATATTTGTTACACTTTTAAAAGAGTGGTTGTGATTTCAGTTTTACCTGCTCCAAGATATATTAAGAATCATATTATGTCATCTTTCTACCTAAGAACTGATCAATGAGTCGACTATGAAAACTGTCGCTTTATTCGTCACCTCAACTTGCAACAAAATGTGAGAGAAAAGTAATGCATGTCAAAATTATGATAATTCTTTTGCATATTGCACAAGCTAGTCAAGTGAGCAGTTTCTAGATCTGTATGTTATCATAGTTGAAGAGTAAACTGAATATGTAGTAAAAGAATTGTCTTATCTATATAACACATCATTACCAAGGGAATTTATATGTCTTTAAGCTCTTAAGAGCATAATGCAAATGATATTTTAAATGAGGATGCAAATGAGACATTAGAATTTTAACATGAAGTGGAATTGTGTAAAAGTATGTTATAACATCATATCACTAGCTAATTGATGTCTTGATGGGGACTGGTAAGGTAATAATACTCATTGAAATTTGTTAAGATGTAAATTGATGTTTAAATCATATAGCAAAATCATGAGCTGAAATCGGCTAAATTGACCGCAGATAGCGAATTGGGGAATTTATATACCAAACCAAAATGGGAACTGATGGTTTGGCATGGTTAGAAAAACTGTGTTTAGAGTTTAAAATACACATGGGAAGTTAAATAATAAGAGCTGAATTAATAATAAGATTAATGAAATTGACCAGTTAAGTGAATTGGTTGTGTATTGTGCTTAATGAAGCACACTAGTTATGATTAGGTTGACTTTTTAGTGCTCAACAAAATTGAATTGACACAAGAACTTGTTAAAAGCATAAATTGTCATTGTGAACACTTGGCAGGCAGCATGCTATTGGCCCGCGCTAGGTTACATGTGGCGATTGGTGATTGGTTCTTTGGTTCCTTAAGCCAGCTGCCACAATGATTCATGCAATGGATGCTATGTGTCGAAATATGATTGGCTCTTGGTTTTGAAAATAGGAAAAGTGTTATGTAAATTGTGTTTGGTCAAATGGCTCTTCTAATGATTTTCCCTAAGGGAAGTCGGGCGCATAATTCACAACCCCTTTGAGTTGATGCGAGTATGTCTGGGTAAGCGGGTACACCGTCGCAACCCCACTCCCCAACGAGTTAGACTGCGGAGTATCAATTGCGAGTATGCAAGGGAAAGCAAGTACGTCGCAACAACCCTAGGGAGTTGGGTTGCAAAGTATCAGTTGTGAGTATGTGAACTCTCTAGTGGTGAGTGTAGTGAACCTGGGTGTTGTGAGTGTGGATTAAGCTAGGTGGGTGCCCCCTCATATTGGCTATTTTGAAGTGGATTAAAAGAGGTGGCATAATCCTATTGGTTGATGGAGTGGGTTGCTAGGTGGGTACCCTGTTCACCCTAAAGCTATAGGGCATGGTGATGGTCCTAATCACCATCACTACCCTCCGAGTCATTGTCACATCACTTCACCCTCCACCACATTATTTATTTATTTATTTTATCTAAATTAAATAACTAAATCGAGTATATATTCTACATTCAAAAGTAATACTAACTAAACATATTTTAAGTTTTAGAAGAAAACAAAATATACAAAAAAAAAAGGAAAATATGATTGATAAAAATAAAGGGAAAATTACAAATTTAAACATTCACCGCCTTTTTTTTTTTTTTTTTTGTCAAAATAAACATGTATAGAGTCTTAGACCATGCGTAGTGGGGGGCTTTATTTATAAAGCCCCCCTTCCTGATTGGTCCACGTGGCTGCTGAGTCAGCATGGAGAGAGAAACTGAAAAATGGGTGTAGTGGTAGGGACTTTATTTATAACGCCCCAATTAATATTTTATTATATCTTTTTAAATAAAAAAATAATAAAATCTGAAAAGAGAGAGAGTGTGTCTATGTGGCAAATTCTGATTGGAGGGGGGAAAATAGAAATGGCGCTATATATATAAAGCCCAAGCTGAATTTTACAAAATGGAGCCCCCCCGTAATGGTGTTTGGGGCGCCATTTTTGTCCACATCAGATGGGGCTTTATATTTCAAGCCCCACTACAGGTGGTCTTAGGTGTAGAGACTGTACGAATTCCTAGATAGCTCAGATAAGGACATGTGGACAAAGAGTTTTAATCATAGGGGTTTCACCGTATCAAGGACCCAATTAACATACGACACGTGGCAAGTCTTGACACACAGAGGCTAGTAGCCGCTTTAAGGATGTAGAAGCTTTATTATAGACGCTTTAACTGAAGAGGTCACGTGGGTTTGTAGCGTCTAGGAGAACATGTGAAGAGGCTGGTAACCGCTTTGGGGGTGTATATGCTTTACCAAAACAATCCTCGCGTCTAAGGTAAAGACTCTTGGCCTGACTATAGACTTTCCACATGTTGATGTTCCCCTAGACGCTACAAGCCCACGTGACCTCTTCAGTTAAAGTTAAAACGTCTATGGTAAAACCTCTATTCCCCAAAGCGGCTACTAGACTCTATGTATTATGCATTGCCACGTGTTTTATACTAATTGGGTCGTTGATGTGGTGAAACCCCCTATGCCATACACCTAATACTCTACCCTAAAATAAAACATAACTTATCCCTTTGACCTTTTCACCTTGTCCCTCAACCTACGAAACCTACCACTTCCACCTCAAACATGCAAATTTAGATTATCCCTCTTTTTTCTCCAACCTTCTCCAACTGCAATTCTCATTCTCCATCTCCATTCCAATTTAAATCATAAAGAGAACACAAAAGAGAGAGAAAGAGAGATAGAGATAAAAGTAAAAAAAAAAATCAAAAAGAAAATAATTGGATCATGGAGAACGTGGCACTGGCCATGACTGTCATAGAAGAGCCCCGTGAGGGTGGTGTACCACGGCCCTCGTGGCAGCCTCACGAGTCGGGCCACGCTCCCCACACCCTTCGTCCTAATATAGTAATATATAGTCCATTAAGGACAAGGGGCGCCACTCGGATGTACCCTAATCCATCCAATTACACAATGTTACCTCACTATCCGAATCCACTACCTCAAAACTTCGATTTGGAGGCAACACTACCCAAAACTAATGGGTCCCACCTTTTTACATATCCTATCTCTATCTCTCTCCTACCCACACCCTGCACCGTTGCCTATCACCCACAAGACATACCCGGAACCCACTACTCGGGACATGAGTGGCGATGTTTTCGTGTGGTTAGTGGGGTACCCATGAGCTTTGAGGGTGGCGCCCCAGGACCTCTAAGTTAGGTGAAATGAAGCAAGTTCGACAAGTTATGATCAATTAGGGAAAATAAAGAACTATCTTTCCTAGATGACGAAAAAATCAACAAGGTGTTGAAAGAAGAATCAAAAGGAGGGCATAAATGGCAATTACTAGACCCCTCATAGGCATTTACATAAGTGAAGAAATGTATAAAAGATCTATATGTATAACTAATCATGGTAAGAAGCAGCTAAAACTAGTAATCTCACATGCAGCTAGCTATACATCTCTACAATGCAACAAAACCTATATGACTCATCTATGTCCCCATTTAAATTACTAAAAGAAACAAGTCAATAATTTTTTGTATTATTAGTATTACAAGATAAAAGGTACATAAATGTGACATTTACTCTTAGCAAATAACAAATTCATTTATCCAATGAATTCATAATATCTTTACTTAAGGGTGATCTTTAATGAAAAATTATCTACCATAAGTTCTAAACATAACATAACACCACCTATGTTAACATCTCTATTTACAATGATTCTTCACATATACAAACCATGATCATCATGTGTATGTTGTACACTTCTTTACTCTGTTCATCATTTATTTTCATCATATGGTCATACCAAAAGATCAGACGATAACTGCGGTTCACTAATCCTGCTGGTTGAAAAAGTCAGGATTTGATTTGTTGGGTTCGCCGATTATTGGCAATTCTTTATCTTCTGAAGACGATGAGTTATCGTTTAGTGATTTATATGCATGTTCTTGTGATGATATACAATGGCCTTCTGCATCACCAAATTCTTCTTTATAGATGTCTTCAATCATTGGTTTCCATAGTCGCACCCGTGCATTGATGAACCAATTCGCAATCTAATAAAAAAATATGTACAAAACGTAATCAAGTCATATTATGCAGATCAAGAATATCTCAAAGAATAAACTTGATCACTGAAAGCTGAAATTACCTGGCTTCGGGTGAGACCCGTTTGTTTTGCTAGCATAAGTTTCTCTGAATCTTTCGGGTAACTGTAGAGTATAGAATATTAACAATTTAACAGCAGAAAGAATACATAGAAACAAAAGAAAAACACTCATAACAATTGGATTAAAGACGAGAACTACATACGGGTTAAGAAAATGTTCAAAAAGCCAAGCACGAAGAATGGAAACCGATCCTTCTGGCAAGCCTCGTTGCGGCCTCCATGAATGGCCGTTCCCAGCAAGATGATGAAGATTTCTTTGTTCTCTGAGCTGTCTTTCAACGTTCTTCAAACGTGGTAAAACTCGATCTGATGAATCATCTTGTTCTCCTAAACTTTGACGGGTCGCCTGAATTTGACCATTAATTGCATCCCTTAAGCACCGAAAATGGTGGGAAATTGTTTGATGCGCAAGTGCTGTGTATGTCCTTGCAGCTCCACTACCAGAAACCACATCTAAAGCCGCTTCAACTATTCGCAGCTGTTGGTAATATTCTCTGTATTTTCTATCTACCTATACGCCAACATGGCGACATCACCTTATTAGTATTCATAACTCATAATGCAATATTCAATTCAATAAATACATTCAAGGGTAAAACAGGCATTTACCACATCTAACAACGAAAACAATTTCGTGACTTTGTTCTGTAGATCTTGTTTCTCAGAAGCCGAAAGTTCACCAGAAGAAGTAATAGTAGATTCACGAGGCGTAAAGTTGGAATCTTTATCATCAACACCTAGCTTATGTAGATTGTTACGCCTATTCCTCTTGAGCTGACTCAGCGCTTCACGTAGATTAGCTATTTCCTCGAGTAATTCTTGCGACGGTTTGAGATATTTACGGTCCAAGATTCTTCCCACAGACCCATATGAACCATCTGAAATCATATACTGACCACTGCTTAAAGCCTCATTTTTCAAAGTACCAACCAAATTAAACGACAGATACTCAGCGTTTTCCACTTCATTGTTTTGCGAGCCATGATCACTTGAATTCGGAAGATTTGAATTCAAGTAACCATATTGAAAGCCCGACAAATCCATAGAAGAAGGCGGTAACTGCATTCCTAAACTGAGTGACAATTCTTGATAATTCAAATTCTGGTCATTATCACAACCGTCAACTCGTGAAAGCATTCGAGTATTCGGTTGCATATTACTAGATAAAAGCTCCAAGAACGATGCATCAGCCGACGATTGGTTTTGGTACATAATACCAGCAGGAGGACAAGATGACTCCTGATACGAATCACCCGAATTCGGAAACACATCGCTTTGATGACCGCTTGAAGGCGGATGATAAGTAGCCATCTTAAGTCTTAAAAGCTAGCAACTAATAAACAGGTGTATAAAGAGCAGCTAAAGGTGTATTAAGAAGGTGACATAACACCTAATTCAACAAGAATTAAACAAAGTATTAAAGGAAGAAACATACTAAAAGATTATATATATATTAAAAAAAAAAAAAAAACAGAACAGAGTTTCTTGATTTAGGTTTTTAGCTATTCTAAACAAACAAGCAATCAGACCTAACTAAATGCTGTAACTGAAAACACATGGCATGATTAAATAATATTGTCTTATTTAAATTTAATCAGAAAAAATATATAAAGATTCAAAAAATTGCATAATGGGCATTAAATGAAACCAAATTAAATAACAAACAGTTGAAATTGAAATGGGGTTGGTATAGAAAAGAAGGAATAATAATAATAATAATAATAATGATAATAATAATAATAAGAGATGAAGAACATTGCTTAAAAATTGGAGATTGTGTGAAGGCTAACAACTAGTTGGTAGAGCTAAAGTGAACACACCTGCTGCTGCTGCTGGTTCTTCTTCATGGATTAAAAAAATGTGATTATTATTATTGATGAAGAAAAAGAAAGGAGTAGAGAGGTCAACTCAAGAACACACGTATCTTTTTCTTTGAATGGCCACCAAATTGGAATCACTCACAGAACATTGGAGTATCATTGTGCCACCAATGTTGTCATGCGATCATTTTCCACCACCAAGTCACCAATTCAGGAAGAACACACGTATCTAATCGCATAAATAAACATTTGACCAAAGTATTTTGCAAAAGTAAACATAGGATGCGTCTAAACAACAGGGACGAGACACTCTTTGCGTCTACCAATCAGACGATTACACATGTAAAGCCTTCAGACGCCTTAATTTTTAAGGTCTCTGCGTCTTAACTTTAGACGCGAAAAATGATTGCGTCTAAAGAATAGACTCTTAAATTAAAGAGTCTAAAAAGGTTTAAACTCTTAAATTAAAGAGTCTAAAAAGGTTTAGACTCTTTAATTTAAGAGTCTGTTCTTTAGACGCAATCATTTTTCGCGTCTAAAGATTAGACGCAGGGACCTTAAAAATTAAGGCGTCTGAAGGCTTTATACGTCTCTCGTCCGTGTTGTTTAGACGCATACTATGTTTATTTTTGCAAATGACTTTGGTCAAATGTTTATTTGAGCAATTATCCCTTACTCATATTGGGCTAGCCTAGTCTTGTCTTGTCTTGGGTCTTAGTGGCTTTTAAAGCGAGAGTTTTGTTAAGGAAGGCATAAACTATAAAAATACAATTTTAAGAGTTTTAGAAATGTTATAGGCTTTTTTAGGGTTAGCTTATATAGTTTTAGGTTGATTTTGGACTTGTTTAGGGTTGATATAATTGTTTCAAGTTTGTTTAGACGATTCTTGGCTGGAATTCCGTAGGAACTTGACCCGAAAAATATATCTCAAAGCCTGAAAGTTGGGCTTTTGAAGGGAAGCGAGAAGGCTACGGTGGACTTAAAAAGTAAGCCTAGGTGAACCTTGACAAAAGAGGTGTTAAGAGCATTTCCACCAAATTATATGAGTGGTTTCGTCAAATTATATGAGGTGGGTGTGAGTGGATAAGAGAGAATATTTGGTGAAAGCATTGTTTACACCTATATTTGAAAAAATACTGTTCACCTCTATATATATTTTAATATTTTTGTAAGTGATTGTAACTTGTAAGTGGGGAGAGAGAAAATATAATGATAAAAATATGAAAAAGTATTATTATTCTAATTAGGAGAGAGAAAATTTAGGGTTAAAGTAGTGATTTTTAATGTAATTTGATTAAAGTGATTTGGTCGTTTCATTATTATATTAATTTTAATTTTAATATATTGCCGGCAACTAACGTCACTTCTCCTTCCGCCATCCGATTGATTTTTTTTTTTTCAACTTGTTATTTAATATTATTATTTCAAATTACGTTCAATGTATTTTATAATTTGGTTTTCGAAAGTTTGACAATCTCATATTGTTTTAATATGTATAGCTTATTATTAGTTTGTGTATATTAGGACACCTCAAATCCTTACTTTGACATCTTAAAATATGCTTCATATGGGTCAAAATAGTATATAGGTTGTGTTCCGAAGTTCACTTAACAAGAGAAAAAAAAATACTTAGAAAGAAATGAAAACTTTCTTATGTTCCCAAGTTTCATTTAAGAAATGAAAACAAAGGAAAACAAAACATGATGTGTTCTTGAGTTTCACTTAAAAAAGGAAATGAAAGGAAAACTATGTTAAATCCTTTAGTTTAGTTTTTCTTTCATTCTGTTGTTTTCCAAAAAGACAAAATTACAGGTGGAGTTAACTTGTGGGGACCACCTATACGCTCTATATTAGTTAGTATGGAGCGTAGTGGTGTCTAAGAGGGTGTTTGGCATTTTTTTTGTTTATTGTTATTGGGTTAAAGTTGTTTTTAATGAGAGAACGAGATTTAGTTTGTGATGAAAACTAGAAAAAATGCGTTACGTGAGACGTGAGTGTAGGAAGGAGGAAAAAGAGATAAAAGTGTTGTTTCTAAGAGATAGCGGTTGTAACTTGTGAATAAGCAAGAGAGAGAAATGAGTTGGGTAGGCGCGTGTCACACGTTTTTTCTATCCCCTTATTGTGGGTGCTATACAAACTCCGGTCGAAGCCTGTAAAACCTATGTTGAGGTCCCTTGGTCGCTCTATGTCTAGATACCGATGTGTCTGACTCCATTCGACTCCTCATAGCAGTAAGTGTCAAGCATGAGTCAGACATACAAGGTGTATACGAAAAGCATATCTATCTATATAATAATTGAATACATCTCGGGTCGAATGGAGACCTTAGAGAGGGCCTCTAGGATCCAGATTTGTATATGGAGCTCCATCTACTTACCTATAAAAGCCTTTTTTTTCCTTCATTCTACATCAATCTTCATTATTCCTTTAGAAGTCTTCAACTTTCATTCTCCATTCTTCCATCCGATTAATTTCAAGGTAATATTGCATCATTTTTTCTTAATCTTCAATTTTTCTTTTGATTTTCATCTTGGTTTCAAAGATTCTACTCCTGAATATTTTGATCATAAGGACCAGAAAGAAACAACCAATGTTCTTTATTTTGTTTTCAAAACTATGTATCTATCGTTATACTTACAATGGGTCCGAATCAAACAATCTTTAGTTTATGTTCATAAACTTCAAACAATCAAACAATCTTCAGTTTTTTATTATATAGATAGATTCTTGGTATATTCATTCTTAAATATTTCGTTATTCATTCTTATAGGTAGATATTATCGATTCCTTGTATATTAATTTTTGAAAACATTTATGATTTCGATTAATTATTTTATGTTCGAACAATCAAAGAATCTTCAGTTTTTTATATAGATAGATTCTTGGTATATTCATTCTTAAAGATTTCGTTATTCATTCTTATAGGTAGATATTATCAATTCCTGGTATATTAATTTTTGAAAACATTTCTGATTTCGATTCATGGTGCATGCAGATATCATCGTTCATGGTAACTTTGTTTTTGTCTTCAAGATTCTTTTTAATAATATATGTTTCTCTATCTATTATACCACAGGATTTGATTTAAACACGCAAAGGCTATTATGTCTTATCATAATGGTTCTAAGTTCTTCAAGATACTACATGATCCTTCGGTGATTGGATGGCCTGATCTACTTGAATCCGAAGGTATTGCCATTGACAAATATTGTGTATTTAGGTGGTTTTCAAATCAGCGCAGACTCTTTGTTACTAAGATTGCAAAACAAGAAATCATTGATTTTCAAGTTTGATATAGCCTTCGTCAATGTTTTTAATTTAAGTTATTTTAATTTTTGTATTTCGAATTTATGTTTAATGTTATTGAAATACTTCGATGTTTTTTGAAATTTTGATTAATGTCATTAAATTTTTTTTTGGCCAAATTTATTGTCATTAATTCAGAATTAATGTTATTTATTTACAATAATAAGTGTTGACTGATGTTAATTTTATTTAATATAGAACTTGAATATTAATCACTAGGTTAGAGACTCGTGGGGACCCACGGTGAAAACCAAAGTAAATAAAAATTTACAAAGTTAAAAAGTAAAATTAAATTAATAGTGTTAACATGCAATTCCAAACCAACAATGAAACTACCATAAATGAATTATAATTTAAAAATCACCAACCTATTAAAAAAATAATATGCAAAGTCATTAAGAAATAAATAACCATTCAAAAGTGACCAAATCATAACATTATAAAAGAAAAAAAATAGCAAACATAATGTGAAACACAAAACGATAGTATGGAAAAACAAAAATCCGGAAATAAAACATACGATAATACTAAAAAAAAAAATTAATCATCAAATAATATTAATAAAGCCAACGTTCTGCAAAGCCTTCTTATGCTTCCTTCCATCAAGATGCGCATTTAGGTTTGGTTGACTGGTACATCTGACTTCACATAGACCACAATAGAACACATCATTGCCGGTAGCATGTGCAACCTAAATAAAAATCAATACACAAATAAGGCATTTAATTTTACGTATAATAAGTACATATATATATATATATATTAAATGTAATACCTTAGATTGATGTTTTTTACCATTAACATGTTGTGCATATTGGGCATCGTCCAGACATTGGACGTCACAGAGTTGACAATAATTCGCTGGGTGGAGAACTGCACCGTTGGAAACCATATGCGACAACCTAATATCCATGAGTACCTATAAAAACAAACCGATTTTTGTGACTATTTTGAAGTTGTTAAAAAAAAAAATTCATAACCGTAATTTATAATCCAATGTTAAATGTCAACAAACATCCAATGTTGTCTTGTATTGCTATGAAACAAAACATACAAAAAAACAAAACAATACAAATAAATTAATATATAAAAAGAAGCCGTTCAAAAAAAAATTAGAAAAAATAAATAGAAGATTGCGAATGATGACCTTGTTTGACTATCCAATGTGATTCAATTATAAAGAAGAATGTGGCAATATGAATTATGAAAGCATCTTTATATAGATGTTAGTGATTGAATATATTTTTGTTAACTTTATATTTTTAGTAATAATTAATGATAATATAAATTTAATATAATTATAAAAATCATATTTTCGGCAAGTTATTAAAAAAAAGTATAATTTTAAAACATATTATGAAAAAGAATATAACATGCAAAGTTAAAATAATCTTAACGTTTACTTCAATTGTAATTGTGTTGTGTTTGTGAAACATATAAATTGATAAAGAGATGTTGCAAATAAATTTAATAATTAAAAAAGTCTTCCACCAAACAAAATAATAGGATACTTTAAAAAAAAACATCGGTAGACATAGAATGTTGACAAATCGTAATAATAGTGAATGACTAAAGACATTGAAATATGTAAAAAAAAATTATGGATGTGTTCGTAAGATAGATTGTAGCACGGTAGCTTCCTATAATCTTTACATGGATAACTGGAAAAAAAAATTAAACCATACCGACATTAATTGTTTATAAAATAGCGTTAGCATAATAATAAAACTTGTAACATAAAAAAAAATGAGACTTACAAGAATTTGTCATAGCTGTCCACTTATCTCCTTGTAAACAACATTTACAGTACGCGTAGTCACATTACCTTCCTTGTCTAATATTAATATCTTCAATCCATTCCTACTTTTTACTCTTGATAATGCAACATACAATTGTCCATGTGTGAAAACTGGATCTTTCAAATATAACCCAACTTTAGATAGCGACTGTCCTTGACTCTTGTTTATTGTCATAGCAAAAGACACAGAAAGGGGAAACTGTCTTCTTCTAAATTTGAAAGGAATCTTCTTATCAGACGGTGTAAGACTAATTCTGGGAATAAATGTCCGCATTCCAATGTTACTACCTGAAATAATTATGGCTTCTATAACACGTTTTCCCAATTGAACAACCTGTAGTCTTGTTCCATTACACAAACCACTTCTTTGATCGATGTTTCTGAGTAACATGACTGGAACACCAACTTTTAAAATCAATCTGTGGTTTGGAATTCCCGAAAACTTAAGGCTATTAAGAACATCAGGTGAATATAAACTTTCATCGACTTCTTCATCAATATTTTCTGATTGACAAACACTGTCTGAACTTAGATATACCATTTCCTCACCAGGAAACAAAGCAAGCAAACGATCATTAATATCTTCAACAACTTCATTCTTTGGTGCCAAAATAGCTCGTTCTTCAAAAAAACCTGGAATACTTGAATTCTCTAAAATCGATGGATAAACAAACGATATCAAATCAGAAACAGGATCCAACGATTGAGTAATTAATAAGTCATCAGGTATATCAATCATACATTGATCCTCATATTCAGATCTAACCTTGCCTTCACCTAAATCCAAAAGCCATTTTGCAAAATTCTTTGTTTGCTCAATCTCGGTTGTAGTGTTGCCACAACTTAACCGCATATTTTTTGTTAACTTAAGGACTTTGCATTCATGCCAAATGTATGAAGAACTTAATGAAGCATTAACAATATCATGTCTACTTCCGTTTTGAACTACTGGTAGAATTTGTCTGAAATCACCTCCAAAAACAATTACCTATCCACCAAATAGTACCTTCGAATTGTTATCATTATCAATACCAAAAACGTCTTTTAAAGTTCGATCCAATGCTTCAAAGGCATGTTTATGAACCATTGGTGCTTCGTCCCAAATAACCAAATCAGTTTTCTTAAGCAATTGGGCTACGTCACTGTCTGGTGTTATTGTCACACCCTCAAATTTCCACTTGCGGGGTTTTACCGCGAGGCGCATGACAAACCAGGATCTAAGTCAACAATCACAATAAACAACTCTATATGAAAAACGTAAAAGAAACATAACCAACGATTTTATAAGCGGAAGCATTTAGTAAGCATTTAATCAGCTATGCTAGTATCCCAAAGTATTTAAAACACTTTTATTACAAAATGTGTAACTACGCCTAGACGCCAATGCAGACCCGTGTGCCTAGTTCCATTTGTTGCTACCTTAGCGACCTGAGAAAAACATGCCAAAAAGATGTCAACATATAATGCTGGTGAGTTCACAGGTTTGTTCAATATGTTACCAAAACGTTACCATGTCCATACTATATCAATGTTACCAAGTACGCTAGCTAGGCGTATGTTTTATTACTACTACGATTGGAAACCATTACTAGACACGTTTAGCAATGTTTAGCCTGTTTAAGCAGCCCGAATGTTCAGCATGATACCAATGTTCCTGTTCGAGACAATATGCACCCGCCCGGCCCTCCAAGCCGACGAGTGGGGCATGTCACGCCCAATAGATCTATCCACATTTCCCCCGTTGTGCATCCCCGCACATTCATGGTTTCCCCCGGGACTTCCAAAGATCGTATAGCAATATAAAGTTAAAAACCATAGCATGACATATGTTACCAAAATAGTTTAGCGCATGTTTTCTCCCCCAAAAGTTAAAGCAGTAAAAGTGGGGCCGTGAACTCACCTTAAATAGCGTTCTTCGGTTACAAGTAAAGATGTTAAGCCCTTGATAATCCCTCTACCGGAGATCTATCAAAATGTTCACATAAGTGTTCCGACTAATAACCATAAGGTTATCTAGTGTGACATCCGTCACCCTCGTCTTTCATTTAATTAACAAAAATAGTCCTTCAAATATTTCCATTATAATCCCTGCAAGTTTTGTCGTTTTCAAATTTAAGAACGAACTCGATGAATATCATTGGCATTTATTATGGACAGTATCTACGCTTTAAGACATATGCGTATGTTGAACCGTCATTTGAAAAGGATATTATAATTTTTTTATAAAAGTTTTAAGTTAAACTTAATTAGTCATGTTAAGTTTATTAAGAAAAAAAAAACTAAGTTTATAGTAAAAAGTAACTAAGTTAGGTGAGGAGGGGTTAATTTTGCCAAAGTCTGAAACTTGTGTTTGAAAAAAAAAGACTCCAGCGCCTTTCCTTTTCTTTTCCGGTGATCCTTGGCCGGATCCGGCGACTCACAACTCCGGCGAACATGTATTATGGCCTTCAACCCGTTTTTAATAACTATAAACGTTTCTCCATCAATCTGGGACGGTTACATAGATTTTAAAGGGACTTAAACGCTTCAAAACGCGCCATTAGAAGTAACCGATTGGAAGTTTATGAGCTCAAATAATTATACGTTTTAGTCGGGTAATCTTATAAATAAAACATTTCAATTCGTTTCTGCACACTCATACGTTCCAAACCCACAACAGAAGCTTCACAATCGCGTCCAGAATGAATGATTTTTGTTCTTGTTTTGGTTCGGCCCTTGAAGCCCGGTTGCGAGCCATACACGTGATTGTAAGTCGTTTTCTTTGTGCCGTTTTATTCTTGCATATGGTCCGATCAAAAGCCCTCAATCACAGAGCTTTATCGTGTTCTTAATCGGATTATTGTATAAACTAGGGTTAGGGTTCTTGGTCTTGTATTTGGGGAAGAAGAAGATGACACTTAGGAGATGGCTTAAAAGTATATGTGTTTCAAATAATAACCAAGTTGTTGGGTTGGTCCAATGGTTGGGGCTGCTGAACCTTACTGAAGGTGCTTGGGTTCGAACCCAAGCATCACCATATTCCTTTCTTTTAATTTTTTTCAGCATTTCCTTCTTTATATTCAATTATTTGATTATTTATTATACATGTAAACTTAGAATATTCATATTAAATTCATTTTTACTTCAAAAATTATAAAAATTTAGGAGTAACATCTTGACACTATAAAGAAGATTGCCACACTTTTATTTTCTGAAAAATGTCTTATTTTTATATTTTTATTGAATTTATTTGTTTTAATAGTATTTAATTGATAAAAAAATTCGTTTTTAATGATTTTAATCTCAAACTTTTTGGGTAATTATTTCTAATAATTATGAACTGAAATAAAAATATTTGGTTCAGAAAACATCTATTTTTATTAATTTTCCTATTTTTAATCATTTAAACATGATTTAATCTCATTAAATCAGTTTTAAACATAAATAAGTTTATAAAAATTATGAGAAAATTATTTTCATTTATTTACATCAGAAATCATCCATTTTCTATAAAAATAGTATTTTTGGATCATGTCTTGTATTTTTAATCTTATTTATGTTAATTAGACATAATAGAACATTAATTTATCTACACTATTTAAACATCTATTTTATAAATACTTTTATTATAAAATAGAAATGTTTTATGTTTGAGAATCTTAATTACCATTTGTTAAATTATTGTGAAACACATAATTATTTATTTATTTATACATTAATGATTATTTTAGTTAAAGTAATTAACTAAATTATTTCGTCTTAATTATTCAAACATAATTTTTATCTAAATATCCAATAGGTAATAATTACCTAAACCACCCTTACAATCTTTCGTATATTATTTGGATATACAACTTTTATATTAAAAACTCTAATTCCCCAAATCGACATAGTAACCCTAATGCCTTAGACCCTAGATACCTTAGACTTTTTAGTCACTTCCTTATTAGTATTCTTACACGTTATAGGTTGAATTCCTCGGAATTTCCATTACTTAGCTCACGACCGCTTAAGTGGATTTTGATCGCTTTCGCAAACTGTGAGTATATCTTTCCCCTTTTTACTGTCTTACTATTTTGGGGTGACTCATGTACTTACTATCAAGTTTATAATTCCTTTTACTAGAATAGCAATTCTTATGTGTGTTTGCTTGTGTCATTTTGTGTATCTATGACTTGTCAAATCATTAACCGTTGCGGCCTGGCATTTCAATGAATAGTACTATGGTTTATACCCTTGTGACTCTGTTGAGAGTCCTCGTCATTGCTATGTATTACATTACTACTAGCGCATACTATATATATCTGCTTTCTTCTCTTAGGGTTGATTTGACCCGGATACCACTTATTACATAATTGCAAACAGTATACGACACATGAATTGCTAAACATTTTTTTCTACTATATTTATTTAAACAGGGTATGCTCACCAATACAATTTTTGTATTGACCAAAATATTTTGTACATGTTTCAGGTTGTTTTGAGACGCTTCTTTTAGGCTTTTGGATTTTATATTTCAGTCTTGTCTACATTGTATTTTAGCTAGCCTTGTCACTTTAGAATTATTGTATCCTGTAATTTCATTTCAATGTAATTAATTATTTAAGCAATGTATTCAAATTTACACTTGTAGTCCATGAGCTATTGAACAATCGTCACTACGTGACACCTCGATGTTTCCGCCATCGGTTGGGGTGTTACATCTAGTCCCCGATTGTCCAGATCGTAACCAAGTATGTTTTAAAACGTGTTTGAATGTTTAACCGACACACTAGACCGACCCGACATCCCGTTGGTGACCCATTACCCTAACTAATCAAGTACACATAGATTACACACAAGGTTCAAGCATAAAACACTTAGTTTGTATCAAAAATCTCATTTCTGCATCAGAACGGTCGAACCAGTCAGTTTAAGTCTCCTTCGCCCGTTTTACATTTCGTCCGACCGTTTGATGCCTCCTCCGCCCGTTTTACCACGTTCGCCCAAACAAAACCGAGGTTCGACCCTGGATTCTCTCCTTCGCACCTTCGATCGGTCGAAGGAGTCCAGGTTCGCCCCTGTTGTGCAAATTTTCCTAAAAACGCTTCAAACACATTCAAAACGACTCGAAACATCATCAAACACAGCAGTCAAGCATGAATAACTTATCCCTACAAAACCCCCACCGATTTCCCCCAATAATACGTCCATTTCAGCCCTTTCCTAAAATGGTAAAGATTATGGAAACATCACTTTCATGCATGAATAATTTACCCAATTTGGAAACTTTTGAAATCGATCCATATTCAACATAAAATGCTCAGTTTGTCGAGTGTTCGATCTTTCCTTATTAGTTCTATTGATCATAAATTTCATGCATCAAGTCTAGATTCGTTAAAACCCCCAAATACCCATAATATCATCATTTATCCAATCCTAACCCTAAACAACAATAATCTAGCATCAATAACAATCCTATATCATGTTTCTATCATAGATACAGCAGCAAATCATTGAACAACACATAACACCACATAATACACAATTTACATATGTTTATCACCTTGAAAACCTATGTCAAATGATAATGTTTTGATTTAGAAAGATGTTTAGAAGGTTTTTAATCATAAAAACACCCTTAGAACAGATCCGGACAATTAGGGTTAGATGAAAACGAATTAAAAATGCTTTTAAAAGGTTTAGGATTAAGAACACACCTTGGATTCTTGTTTAGATGTTGTAGATAGGTTAGATTATGAAAAAGAAGAGCAAAAACTCCTTCCTTAATGATTAAGATCGTTTGAGAGTGTTTTGGGACGGTTAGGGTTTGTGAAATGATGAAAAATGACAAAGTTTGGTATTTATACTACTTCTCCTTCGCCCCATTTCAATGGTCGAAGGTGGCCTCCTTCGACCCTTACACAGGGTCGAATGAGCCCTGTCCTGGTCGAAGGGAATTCTTTCAATTCCACTTCCCAGGTTCGCCCATTTACAAAGGTTCGAACCAGACAAATGTTCTCCTTCGACCACTCGAAGTGGTCGAACCAGAACTCCTTTTTAACTAGTTTTCCAGTTTGTCGTGTTTAACGCATTCTAACACATCTTAACACATAAGCATGCATCCTTAGTCTATATTTAACATATTTAAGCACAGATAATCGTTTACACATCATTTAAACACATCTATGTATATAATCCACCACACGATCCATAATCTACACATATACTTAATTAGTTCATGTAATGTCACCAACAACGGAACCCGGTACTAGTGTATTACCAAAACGACTCCCAATGATCCTCCAGATCATTGCACCCTGGACAATCCTAACTTGACCCGACTCAACTAACCCAGTTAAGTCTGTTTATAAACGTTTCTCGCTAAGGTAGACTTAGATGTTACTAATATGTTTAAGCCAAACATGCCGGGTGTCACATCATCCCCACGTTGAAAGAATTTTCGTCCCGAAAATTGCGCAAAGCCCCAAAAAGAAAGAAACGAAAAAGAACAGAACGAAAAGGAAATTACCGGATGTCACATCATCCCCACGTTGAAAGGAATCTCGACCCGAGATTCATTCCGCTTCAGCAGTAACATGCCTCGATTCAAACGCGCGTTTCGGAAAAAGATGAGGATACTTAGCTTTCATTTGATCCTCCCATTCCCATGTGAACTCCGGTCCTCGGTTCGAGTTCCAACGGACTTTAACGATGCGGATTTTACTCCGACGAAGGCTACGAATCTTGTAGTCGAGAATCTCGACAGGTTCCTCCACAATGCGAAGACGATCATCAACCTTGATCTCCTCCAGTGGTACAATGAGAGATTCATCAGCCAAACACTTCTTCAAGTTAGACACATGGAAGACGTTGTGCACACTACCGAGCTCCGTCGGTAAGTCAAGTCTGTATGCCACCGGTCCAATCCGATCCAGGATTGCGAATGGTTCGACATAACGAGGGTTAAGCTTGCCACGCTTTCCAAAGCGTATGACGTGTAACAACCGGCAAAATTAAGGTAATTCCGTACTAATTAATTAAACGTGATTAACGTAATTAACCGTAATTATGTGCTGATTATTTAATTGAGGCCTTAGAAAGATAGAAGTTCCCAAGTAATGCATAGGAATGCATAAGTTTAATAGCAAAGCATGATAGGATCATGCGCAGGCAAAACTATCCGGTATGGACACTGGCGATTACCCGGTAAAACTTAAATAAGCGAAACGAACTCCGAACACCCGGAATATAAAATAAATAATATTTTCACAAAATATAATGAGTTTTGGAAACCCAAAGCCATACGTGAAAGCTTATTGCACAAATCTCCCGGTAACGAATAAAGTGCGCGTACCGCACCCGATACGCGCGTAACACGTAAATTCACCCGGCAAAAGCCGAAATAAATTATCAGTAATTTAACTGGGCAAAATTTAATGAATATTAACGGTATTTTAATATTAAGGTAAACCGCGGTTAAAATTCGAGAAATACCCGGGCGGTACCCGAAAGGAATTAACTTAAACATATTATGGAGAAGTAATTAGCAAAGTGGACCCCACCAACCACCCTATAGGGGGCCGGCCAAGGGCCCACTTAAGTGAGAGATTACTTAAAGTTGCTTCTTAAATCTTCCATAATATTATTAACAATGATTAGTATGCATGCAAAGGTATTGGGTGGAATATTAACCAACACATTTCTCCCTCTCTCTCTCTCACAAAACTCGGCCCAAACACCCACTTAATCCCCAAGATTTTCAAAAATCTTTCACAAATCTTCCATAATATCACTAACCAATCCTTGCAAGATATCTATAATCTTTGGAAGATTGGGTAAGATAATAAATCACTTGGATGAACACTTGAAGAAATCACAAAAATAATCTTCTTCTTCTTCTTCTTGGCCGTGACCTTGCACCACCCCACCAACATCTCTCTTTCAATTTTCATAACTCTAAATCATCTCTAGTTCATCATTGTTCAAAACCCCTTTTGTGTGTTCAAGAGCTTGGAGCATAACCCACTTGGAAGAACACATTAAACCTCACCCAAATCCAAGATTTTTGTCTTCCCTAGCCTTGAGCTAGTAGTAAGTCTTGCATTGTTTTATTACTTGAATGTTCATATTTTTGTGCTATGAAAGCAAGTTGTACATTGTTGGGTAATAAAATGAGTTTTTATAAAAGTAATGGGTTTTGTTAAAATAAAAATGGAAGAATAATAATAATATTGATGAGTCTTGGATTTATGTTAATAAATGAAATATTTGAAGAAATGATGATAAAATACACTTACACTTGAGAAGATGATGATTTGGGCATATTTAATGAGAATGACTTGAATGAGATGAAGATGATTTTAATCATCATAGGATGATATAATAATGTCAAAAAGATATTAAAATGAGTTAGAAAGTCATAGATGAAAAAGTTCCATCTTCAAAGTCCACTCACTTGGATGAGTGAAAAATGGATATTTTGGATAAAAATATGGAATGAACATGTTAATGACATCTAGGATGGGTTAGAAGATCATTAAAAGTGAAAAGAAGTAAAAACAACTAAACATTAAGAAAATGGTTCTTCAAAGTCCACTAAAGTGGAAGAAAAATATTAACTTTGAAAGATTGAGTGAAAAATGCAACAAGTATAAGTTAAAGGACTAATATGGCAACTTTGGAAGTTGGGGGACTAAAACAAATATTTTAGAAACTATTAGTCCAAGAACACAATAATGGAAAAGAGTGGTGTCAAAAAGTGTAAGAAATATTTTACAAGGTAGATTTGGTAAATACTAGTAGCATACTTGGGCATTTTATGAAAAAAAAAAGTATATTTTTATAAAATGGAAGTTTTATAAAAATAAAAGGAGTAACGCAAGTATTTTATAAGATAAGATTTCATAAAATAAGGACTTGGGAAGACTTGTACAAAAATAGGATACTTTTATATAAATGGGAATATAAAAGTATCGGGAACATTTTTAGTAACAAGTTGGACAAGTCGGGCTAAAACGTACAAGTATATTTTTCCAAGAAATAAACGTTGGAATCGGAAGTAGGAACAATACTTCCATGAGAACGCGCAACGGAAATAAATATGAAAAACGCTAACTAACGAACTTAGTTACACGAACCAACGTAAACGGTCATATGAGGAAAATGCCATTACGACAAGATAAAAATATACATATATATTTTAAGGAAATAAAATATATATAACAAGGGTGAAACGTGCGTAACACTTTCCTAAGTGTAGAAAGAATATTCGAGGGAAAGGAGAAACATAACGTAACAAATCAAAAACGCTAAACGACACATGAACTTAACAAGTAGTATCCACGTGATGGTATATTTACATATACTCGTCTTCGACGAAATTCTAGTATATCTATTTGAATGGGAAAATAGATATGCGAGAAGGAAAACCGAGACGAGTAGGTGAAATATATCTACGAACGCGTGAATACCGACAAGATCCTAGTACATTTATTTAAATGGGAAAATAAATGTACGGTGTGGTAAGTCTAGTCGGGCGTTAAGATTATATTACCAAACGACAAAAACTTAGCATATTTATTTAAATGGGAAAATAAATATGTGGCAAAGTGAGTCGGGTCGGATAATAAGAAATCACATTATATCGAGCGAAACGATCCTAAGTATAATTATTTAAATGGGAAAATAATTATACGTTGGGTAGAGTCGTGTCGAGTATAATATTGTACAAGTCATAAAGAATATTAATAAGAATAATATATGACTTGTAAGGAAAGGGTAATCCATCGCCATTGAACCTAGGATACGAAACTATTAAACGGGAATTGGGATAAAGACGTGGTCGGGAAGTTGGGTGTACAACTTGCCAAGGCACATACACCATAGGTGTAAGTGACTTATACGCCTAGAACCTTTGTAGGTACGGGATCACAAACTTTACTGTTTTCTTTGAGCCGAGCACAGTTACAGGTGAGTCTCACGGCCCCATTTCTAAACTATTTAACGTTTTTACGGGGGAAAGATATGTTGGGATTGTATGACGGGTTGGATACTTGAGTAAAGATCGCCACTCGGGGTTGAGACCTCCCCACTATAATCATTAATTCAGGAATGAGAAACCAAAGGAATATTTGGATAGTACTATTGGTGCCTGACAAGGCCCACCCCTAATCGATAGCGTCGATAATGCATCGGCGTATGCCTGGGGTGCACTTATTCTGAAATAAAGTCGTAGGAATACCGAGTAACGACTTGGGGCGGGGGCATTATTAATTGTCTTGGTTTGGTTATAGGCTCAAGTAAATTGTAGGACTTTGCAACTCCTATAAATGTCATAACAAGGATATTCCCACTTTATAAAGATTTATTAAATTAAAACCTGTGAACTCACCAATATTTATATATTGACGATTTTCAAACATATCTTTCAGGTAATTGAATGATGGAAGTTAGCATGGCGAGCAGGGTCGGGGATATCTCCAAGTTGGGCGTTGGGAATGTCGTAAAAGGGTCTCATCTCTTTATTCCATGGACTTAGGGATAAAGGGAGGAGCCTCCTTATCAATTTCAAAAACAATTTATAATTATGTATGGATAATTTGACATGATTAATAGCATTGAATAAATGCTCGTTTTCTTTAATTACTATTGTGGTTTGCATTAATCTTGGCTTAATACTTTTGAACCGTCGCGCCACGTGTTTCCGCCATAGGCGTGGTGTGACATGACGCCCTTCCATGGTGAAACTTTCAAAAGTACTTTGTCCCCAACCTGGAACTCTAAAGGTTTTCGACGGCGATCGGCATAGCTCTTCTGACGATCCTGTGCAGCAGCCAAACGTTGACGAATCTGTACGATTTTCTCCGAAGTTTCGTACACAAGTTCCGGACCAGTGAGCTGGCTCTCGCCCACCTCGGCCCAACAAAGTGGTGACCGACATTTCCGTCTGTAAAGAGCCTCGAACGGAGCTGCCTTGATACTAAAGTGATAGCTGTTGTTGTAGGAGAACACTAACGGCAAGTGGATCTCCCAACTTTTGCCAAAATCGATAACACATGCCCGGAGCATGTCTTCCAAGGTTTGAATCGTCCGCTCACTCTGTCCATCAGTTTGCGGATGATAAGCTGTACTCATATCCAACTGAGTACCCAAAGCCTTGTGCAGGGCCTTCCAGAAACGCGAAGCAAAACGAGAATCACGATCAGAGATAATAGAGATAGGCACCCCGTGCCGAGCAACCACCTCCTTAAGGTAAAGTCGAGCCAACCGCTCGAGTCCATCGGTTTCCTTAATAGGTATAAAACGTGCCGATTTTGTCAGCCGGTCAACAATCACCCAGATCATATCATAACCACTAGGTGATCTTTGCAGCTTGGTGACAAAATCCATCGTGAATCGCTCCCACTTCCATTCCGGAACCTCTGGTTGTTGCAGGAGACCAGACGGCCTCTGATACTCCACCTTGACTTTAGCACAAGTCAAACATTTGCTGACATAAGAAGCTATATCAACTTTCATGTTTGGCCACCAATAAAGTATCTTCAAATCCTGATACATCTTATCGGAGCCAGGGTGAATAGAATACCGGGATTTGTGAGCTTCATCCAAAACAAGCTCGCGCAATCCCCCGAACAATGGGACCCAAACACGTCCCGCAAAATAGTGTAAGCCATCGGTCCTGAGCTCAAGATGCTTGTCAGCACTGTGCATAGTTTCAGCCTTAAGGTTTTCCTCCTTCAAGGCTTCCAACTGTGCAGAACGGATTCGGTCAGGCAATGACGAATGAATGGTGAGCTGTAAGGCTCGAACACGACGAGGATTCGCAGACTCCTTCCTGCTCAAGGCGTCCGCCACAACGTTCGCCTTGCCAGGATGGTATTTGATGGCACAGTCATAATCGTTCAGGAGTTCTACCCAGCGACGCTGCCGCATGTTCAACACCTTCTGGTCGAAAATATGCTGAAGTCTCTTGTGATCGGTATATACTTCACACTTGGTACCGTACAAGTAATGTCTCCAGATTTTCAACGCAAAGACTACTGCACCCAGTTCCAAGTCATGAGTAGTGTAGTTCTTCTCATGAACTTTGAGTTGACGAGAAGCATAAGCAATAACTTTCCCGTGTTGCATCAACACGCAACCGAGACCACGAATAGAAGCGTCACAGTACACAACGAAGTCATCCGTACCTTCTAGTAAGGATAAGATAGGTGCAGAAAAAAGTTTAAGCTTCAGCATCTGAAATGCTGATTCTTGTGGTTCATCCCAGTCGAACTTTCGGTCCTTTTGGGTAAGAGCAGTGAGGGGTTGAGCGATCTTCGAAAATCCCTCAATGAAACGACGATAATAACCCGTAAGACCTAAGAATTGCCGCACCTCAGATGGCGTCTTTGGTGCTTCCCAGTCCTTAATAGCTTCGATCTTAGCCAGATCGACATGAATTCCCAGTTCATTCACCACATGTCCTAGGAATTGAACTTCACGTAACCAAAAATCACACTTTGAGAACTTAGCATACAACTGCTCCTGTCTCAAAAGTTCCAAGACCAACCGTAGATGTTCCTCATGATCCGCCTTGTTCTTGGAGTAAATCAGAATGTCGTCAATGAACACGATGACGAACTTATCAAGGTAAGGTTTGCAAACGCGGTTCATTAAATCCATGAACACCGCCGGTGCGTTAGTGAGACCAAAAGGCATGACCAAGAACTCAAAATGGCCATAACGAGTGCGAAAAGCAGTCTTCTGAATGTCAGCATCCCTGACGCGCAACTGGTGATAACCGGACCGCAAATCAATCTTCGAATAGTAGCTGGAGCCCTGAAGCTGGTCAAAGAGATCATCAATGCGAGGAAAAGGATAACGATTCTTGATGGTCACTTTGTTCAGCTCACGATAATCAATACACATGCGAAGACTTCCGTCCTTCTTCTTCACAAACAAAATAGGAGCTCCCCACGGGAAAGAACTCGGTCGGATGAAACCCGTTTCCAAGAGTTCCTGTAACTGGCTGGACAACTCTTGCATCTCGGGAGGTGCAAGACGATACGGAGCTCGGGCAATAGGAGCTGCGCCCGGAGTGAGATCAATACCAAACTCAACCTGACGATAGGGAGGAAGACCAGGTAAATCATCAGGAAACACATCAGGAAAATCACGAACCACCGGAATATCCTCGATCTTCTTCTCATCGTCAGTAGAAACGTTAACAAGTGCCCGAATGGCCGAACAGCCCTTCCGAAGGTACTTACGGGCTTTCAAGCTAGAAATGATACTCAGCGGAGCACCGCTTTTCTCGCCACGAACCGAAAGAATCTCTCCATCAGGGAGAGGGATCCGAATAACCTTATCGAAACAAACGATCTCCGCACGATACAACGATAACCAATCCATGCCAACCACGACATCAAAACTGCCCAGGGGTACCGGCATAAGGTCAATGGGGAAGGACAAACCCGACAGTTCCAAGCGACATTCCCTAAGGGTGTGTGTCGCTTCGATTTTCTTACCATCAGCCAATTCTATTAAGTACTTAGCCTCTAAAGGTGTGGGTACTATATCTAGCAATCGACTAATGTTCAAAGATACGAAACTCTTATCGGCACCAGAATCGAACAAGACAGAAACATAGCGATCATTAAGAAGGAACGTACCGGTAACTGTGTCTGGATCCTGCCTAGCCTCCGCAGATCCAATGACGAAAACACGTGCAGTCCTGCCTCCGCCGCCGTTGTTCCCGTTACCGTTCCCGCCCCCCCCCCCCCCCCATTATCGCCCTGCTTCAGTTTAGGACATTCACGCTTGAAGTGTCCCGCATCACCACAGTTATAACACCCCTGCCTCTCCTGAGTTCCCTGAGCAGCAGGAGCAGGAGCAGCCGCAGGAGTCTGAGTTGGGGTGAGTGCCACCTTGCAATCCTTAGCATGGTGCCCCAACTGATGGCACTGATGACAACGAGCCCTATCACAACTCCCAGAATGGTGAAAACCACATTTGTTGCACTTGGGATGCTTCCCAACATACCCACCCGTCTTCTGCCCAGAAGAAGACCCAGATGAATCAAACTTCTTTGTCGGTTGAGCTGGCACCACACTCTTCCCCACACTATCCCACTTCCTCTTGTTCCCTTCAGTAGCCTTCACAGCAGCACCCTTAGGAGGCAAAACACCTTCTGCCACCTTTAGGTTAGTCATCCGATGAGCTGATCGGACAACTTCAGCAATAGTGGGAAGGTTCCCAACAGCCACCAACCCAGCAATCTCCGGCACCAGTCCAGACACATAGTGCTCGATCCTCCTGTACTCGGGTGTGTGCAAATCAGGGCACAACACCGCCAGCTCATTCCTCCTCATAGTGTATTCTTCAATCTCAGACCCAACCATCTTGTAGCTCCAGACCTCATGCTCTAACTTCTGTATCTCCTCTCTCGGACAGTACTCACCTCTCAACAGCTGCACAAACTCCGCCCAAGGCATAGCAATAGCCTCCCCCAATCCCATGTTCTGTGTAGTAGCATTCCATCACGACAGTGCAGGCCCCTCAAATGTCGCAGTAGCATACTTTACCCGGTCCCCAGCAGGACAGTTACACATAACGAACACAGACTCAACCTTCTCCAGCCATCGGAGCAGTCCCACCGCTCCCTAAGTTCCAGCGAAGTTATGGGGCTGACAGTCCCTAAACTTCTTATAAGAGCACTGAGGTGGGGGTGGATTGGCACCAACACCTGAAACACGGTACACGAGTAAAACACAAACGAAAGGACACGAAACCCGAAAATGAGGCAAGGTCGACAGAAATCAACTCATCACCCATGGCATTAATCCCAGCTTGGAAATTTGCCATAGCCATGTTCACTTGCTGCTGTAGCAAGTTGTTCAGTTCAGCTTGGGTCATGTTGATGTTTCCACGACCACCGCCTCCAGCACGACCACCACCGCCAGCACGGCCACCACGACGTCCACCACCGCGAGCACTAGACATGATCTAATCAAATCAAGAAATCGAGGGATTCAGATTCATTTCCATTTCAACCACTAGAAATTTACAAAAGTTAACCTAGGGACAAATCCAGGACTATACATCCAAACTTGAAGTCCATCGGGATTTTCATGCATTCCAGTTTATTACTTCGTGTGCACCCGAAATGATAAACTGCTCTACATGGTCCTCCAGATGTACCCCTAATCCAGACCCCAGTCACTGAATATCGTCGCCTAGTAACGTGTGACGATAGGTGCAAGTGTAAGAAGGCATGTGTGTGCTAGAACCAACAAATCAACCCCCCCTTCTTCAATCCAGAAGAAGAAGAAAAGAGTAGGTAAGAACCCAAATAAAAGCGGATGATGTGACGGAGAAGCATGATGATGATGTAAGGACACCCCGACAACGTTAGTACGTATCCCACTAATAGACTCAAAGTATGTGACCGTCTAGTGTGTGCGACTCGGCTATAGACCAGACTCTACATGCAGTCCTAGTTCACTATAACCATTGGCTCTGATACCAATCTGTCACACCCTCAAATTTCCACTTGCGGGGTTTTACCGCGAGGCGCATGACAAACTAGGATCTAAGTCAACAATCACAATAAACAACTCTATTTGAAAAACGTAAAAGAAACATAACCAACGATTTTATAAGCGGAAGCATTTAGTAAGCATTTAATCAGCTATGCTAGTATCCCAAAGTATTTAAAACACTTTTATTACAAAACGTGCAACTACGCCTAGACGCCAATGCAGACCCGTGCGCCTAGTTCCACTTGTTGCTACCTTAGCGACCTGAGAAAAACATGCCAAAAAGATGTCAACATATAATGCTGGTGAGTTCACAGGTTTGTTCAATATGTTACCAAAACGTTACCATGTCCATACTATATCAATGTTACCAAGTACGCTAGCTAGGCGTATGTTTTATTACTACTACGATTGGAAACCATTACTAGACACGTTTAGCAATGTTTAGCATGTTTAAGCAGCCCGAATGTTCAGCATGATACCAATGTTCCTGTTCGAGACAATATGCACCCGCCCGACCCTCCAAGCCGACGAGTGGGGCAGGTCACGCCCAATAGATCTATCCACATTTCCCCCGTTGTGCATCACCGCACATTCATGGTTTCCCCCGGGACTTCCAAAGATCGTATAGCAATATAAAGTTAAAAACCATAGCATGACATATGTTACCAAAATAGTTTAGCGCATGTTTTCTCCCCCAAAAGTTAAAGCAGTAAAAGTGGGGCCGTGAACTCACCTTAAATAGCGTTCTTCGGTTACAAGTAAAGATGTTAAGCCCTTGATAATCCCTCTACCGGAGATCTATCAAAATGTTCACATAAGTGTTCCGATAAATAACCATAAGGTTATCTAGTCCCCGATTGTCCAGATCGTAACCAAGTATGTTTTAAAACGTGTTTGAATGTTTAACCGACACACTAGACCGACCCGACATCCCGTTGGTGACCCATTACCCTAACTAATCAAGTACACATAGATTACACACAAGGTTCAAGCATAAAACACTTAGTTTGTATCAAAAATCTCATTTCTGCATCAGAACGGTCGAACCAGTCAGTTTAAGTCTCCTTCGCCCGTTTTCAGTCTCCTTCGCCCGTTTTACATTTCGTCCGACCGTTTGATGCCTCCTCCGCCCGTTTTACCACGTTCGCCCAAACAAAACCGAGGTTCGACCCTGGATTCTCTCCTTCGCACCTTCGATCGGTCGAAGGAGTCCAGGTTCGCCCCTGTTGTGCAAATTTTCCTAAAAACGCTTCAAACACATTCAAAACGACTCGAAACATCATCAAACACAGCAGTCAAGCATGAATAACTTATCCCTACAAAACCCCACCGATTTCCCCCAATAATACGTCCATTTCAGCCCTTTCCTAAAATGGTAAAGATTATGGAAACATCACTTTCATGCATGAATAATTTACCCAATTTGGAAACTTTTGAAATCGATCCATATTCAACATAAAATGCTCAGTTTGTCGAGTGTTCGATCTTTCCTTATTAGTTCTATTGATCATAAATTTCATGCATCAAGTCTAGATTCGTTAAAACCCCCAAATACCCATAATATCATCATTTATCCAATCCTAACCCTAAACAACAATAATCTAGCATCAATAACAATCCTATATCATGTTTCTATCATAGATACAGCAGCAAATCATTGAACAACACATAACACCACATAATACACAATTTACATATGTTTATCACCTTGAAAACCTATGTCAAATGATAATGTTTTGATTTAGAAAGATGTTTAGAAGGTTTTTAATCATAAAAACACCCTTAGAACAGATCCGGACAATTAGGGTTAGATGAAAACAAATTAAAAATGCTTTTAAAAGGTTTAGGATTAAGAACACACCTTGGATTCTTGTTTATATGTTGTAGATAGGTTAGATTATGAAAAAGAAGAGCAAAAACTCCTTCCTTAATGATTAAGATCGTTTGAGAGTGTTTTGGGACGGTTAGGGTTTGTGAAATGATGAAAAATGACAAAGTTTGGTATTTATACTACTTCTCCTTCGCCCCATTTCAATGGTCGAAGGTGGCCTCCTTCGACCCTTACACAGGGTCGAATGAGCCCTGTCCTGGTCGAAGGGAATTCTTTCAATTCCACTTCCCAGGTTCGCCCATTTACAAAGGGTCGAACCAGACAAATGTTCTCCTTCGACCACTCGAAGTGGTCGAACCAGAACTCCTTTTTAACTAGTTTTCCAGTTTGTCGTGTTTAACGCATTCTAACACATCTTAACACATAAGCATGCATCCTTAGTCTATATTTAACATATTTAAGCACAGATAATCGTTTACACATCATTTAAACACATCTATGTATATAATCCACCACACGATCCATAATCTACACATATACTTAATTAGTTCATGTAATGTCACCAACAACGGAACCCGGTACTAGTGTATTACCAAAACGACTCCCAATGATCCTCCAGATCATTGCACCCTGGACAATCCTAACTTGACCCGACTCAACTAACCCAGTTAAGTCTGTTTATAAACGTTTCTCGCTAAGGTAGACTTAGATGTTACTAATATGTTTAAGCCAAACATGCCGGTTGTCACAGTTATGAAGCATAAAGAATCCTCGGTTAGGTTGATTGGAATTGAAAACCTTGAGTGTGCAGTCCTACCGCCTGTTAATAGTAATGAAGCGATACCACTCGAAGCGACATTCAAAACTATTTTACTTTTTGATCTTATGGATGAAGCCAATGTTTTCCATAGAAAAGTTTTACCAGTACCCCCGTATCCATAGACAAAAAATACACCCCCTTTTTTACCCTCAACTGCTTTTATTATTGTGTCATAAACATTTCTTTGCTCATCTGTTAGCGAACCAAACATTTCTTCAAATTCCCCTTGCAAACAATTTGTGTCATATCCCAATTCCTCATTAATCAATCGATTGTTTGAAACGTATATTGAGTCATCATCAGGATATGGCATGTCTATGAAATTTCGCAAAGTGGAACTATTGTGCAACAAAAAGTTTTCAATACTAAGCAAAGCAAAGTTCTTAATCTGATCTTCAGAAAGTCTCAGATCTACATAAATTTGAATAAGAAAAATTTACTCAATAATATTAAACGATTTAATTTTTTATACAAAAATAACAATAATATTAATATGTAATTAACTTTACTAATATAGGTAAAAAATCATACCTAGATAATCAGTGTCTTTTCTTCGTTTACGTAGAATGTCTTCAGACAACTCTTTCCATGTGCTTTCCCATACAAAGTTTGGTCTAGAAAGACTATTAGATGTTAACATAGTTGCAAATAAGTTTCTCAAATAATCACCAGATCCTGAATGGAATGCTTCCTGTATTGCTTCAATATACTCAGCATCATCATCCAAGAGTCCCATGGCATAACACGCATCTCTATATGTACCATAAAGATGTCCATTGACAGTACGAATATCTTCAAATGAGGTTGGACCTTTAACCTTATTTAACAGAATTCTTAAAAAGTAACCTTCACCAACAGCAGGAGACACAGCATGAATACGACCAACTGACTTGTTTCTTTGCCTTGGTTCCCAACATCGCTTGTCACTTTTCCAAACGTAGTTTAACGGGAATTGGACGTACGTAAGTTGCCTCGCGTTGTCATCGCTTTCATTGCGTTTCATCCAACCTAAAAACATTGATGAAGCGACAGATGGTTTGTTAAGTACATCATCAATGTTTTCGCCAGCACCATAAACAACTTTTTGTTGTCCAGGAAGATGGAAAGGTAGCCTCATTACAGGAGGTGTCCTGTAATGAACATCATAATAGAATATTCTCCATGCAGCTTCACATGCAGATATATACCGACATTGATAAAATCCTTTTATTTCGTCTACTTCCTCTTCTTGACCTTCTTCTTTATTGCTATGGACAACATTTAGAGTAATTCTATCTGGACCTTTGTTAATATATTTAAATAAATATTTTATAGATCTAACTTGATTACACCACTCGACATTGATATGTGCTTGATATCTTTTAAGCAGAGTTTTGTTATATGGCACAACATACCTGTTATCAAGGTCTACATTAGACTTTTCAACGAAGTTACCATTATCTCTCCTTCTATAGACAGGAAAACCTTCAGAATCAACGCACGTTTCAATTTGAAATGTTCTAGGAAAGTTTTTAGAACATTTTTTGTCGACCATGCAAGGACAGTTCATATTATAACGACCACAAGGACCATGAATCATATAATCACGTACAAGCATGTACAATTCTGGATCTTCATTCTTATCTGGAATTTCAGCAGATATAAATTTATCGATATGGTCAACGGTAGGGAGTTTATATGCAGGTTTCATAAATAAACAAATATGTGCATGAGGTAATCCCCGCTTTTGAAACTCTACCGTGTAAACAACTGCACATTAAATTAAATACAATTAGTTTGCTAGATGAGAATACAATATTCGAATAACAAAATGATTGTTAATTTAAATAGTTATTAATAAATATAATAAATTGAAATGTAAACTTGTAGAAAATTAATTAAAAAATTGAAATGACTTTTGTAACTTACCTGCTGTAACCTCTCCAAATATTTTTTCTTGTTTGATTTCTTTGATGAGACAATCAAGTTTAATTTTAAACAACCTACATAAGATGTCTGGTCTGTCCTCAGGATTAAGAGTGGTGTCATGAAGATACCTTCTGATTTCTGGCCATTTAGGATTACATGTTATAGTTATAAAGTAATCTGGATATCCACACCACTTACAAATTGCCATAGCATCAAGATAATTTTGCATCATATATCGAACACCTCCTGTAAAAGAAGACGGGAGGACAACACGTTGACCAATACGTGATGTTTCTGTATTCCCCTCTTGTTTTTTATTGTTTAGAGTTTCAACCGTCTCTCTTCTAAGCATCGTTTGTTGACTACGTATGTAAAACAATCTCTCCATTTCAATCATTGTATACGAATCAACTAAAAGCTGTTGAAAGAGTCGCCTTGCATTTAGAATGAGTGAGAATCTGTTCACCCTATCTTGAAGTCTATAAGCAAAAAACTCCCTCATTGTTAAATTTTAATGCATAATCATTTTTGTTTCATTTTTTTTAGCACTTGTACTTGCTGAGGTATCCGAAACATTTTTGTGAAGAATGTCCACTCTATATCCATCTTCACCATATGGAAGTAACAATGGATACTGAAGTGCAAGATAAGAAGGATGCAACTCACTAATTCGTTGAAGAGTACCTTCTTTTGTTTGTACAATAATATCACGCTTTTCAACTTGATCACCAATATCACCTACAATTAAAGCAGCAACTTCTGAAGCAGTTGGTAAGTTGAATGTCCTCCCATCTTTGGGCCTCCTACCCTTCAATTGCAACTTAATTTTTTCATTAGGATTTGAATGAAAACAATCCCTAGCCATTCTATAAGATTGTACCAACGAATTTGTTGAATCCAACATAATTTTCAATTGTTTTATAAGCTGAACTTCAATAAATTTTTCTGATTCCGGACGTTTGGATGATGAACTAAAAAAGTAACAAAAAAAACGTTAAAACCTTATGAATATATTGTAATAAGATGTATAATTAAAGTAATAATAGAAAAACACTTACCCAACATTGTTTATTCTATTGGAAACTTCATTGTCAGTATCATATATGTATAGCTGACAGAATTTTGGTTTTTCTCCATCGGTAGGTAACAAACTACCCATCGAATGATAATTCTCACCGCTTATTCTAAACACGGAAGGGCCTTTACCTTTATTAACTGAAAAATCAATTTTGCCGCCCATAGATGTGAATGAGAACATTGAATTGTAACGTCTAATGTTCTTGAGGAAAATTTTACTCCTCGCATCGACGCCATTAAATAATTCTTTATAGGTAGGGGGAGGTTCCTTAAAATCAGGAAGCTCAACTTTGCCATATGCACAACATAGGTAAAAATTTGTTTTGGTGTTGCTTTTATTTCCTCTAAGAGCTTCACTTTTCCATAGCTTAGCATAACATTCTTGACAAACAACTGTTTGGTCACCATGGTCCAAGTAATCTACAATGGTTAATATATGATAAACACAAATACGAATGGATCAGTATTATAAAATACCTATTTAGCAATATTGATAAATGTTTGTTACCTTTGGATATGCCTTTTATAACATTATCAGTATTTGATTCAACGTTGTCTTCTAAACATTCGGACAAATCAGCCATAGGTATTGGAGTAACCGTCCTTCGAGTATTACGGTTGACAGAAGAGTTTTGTAAACCTATAAAATAAATTAAAAATTTGTGGTTTTTTTTTATTATATGTTATGTAGTAATAAATAGAAAGTAATAACAACTTTTGTTAATATATAGAAAAATAAAATATTAAAATATAATACTAATAAAATAAAGAATATAATTTTGTACCTGTTTGGGTGCTCTTGCACCTTTTAGAATCCAATAGATTTTTTCTATGTTTTCTTCTCTCGGAAGAATCTATAAAACAATAATAGGAATTATAAAAAATTATAGGTATAATAACTTAAAATGAAAAGTTAACTAAAATTAAAGTATACATTGTTTTATACATAATACCTTCAATATTTATTGAAGACTGGGTTCTCCGTTTTCGACTCGCAGCATCATCATTACAAACTACAAAGGTTAGTATGATTTAAAATATAATTTGCTAAAAATGGAGTATAAATATGTAAAAATATTAATTTGGAATGAAAACATACCATTTGAAATGTTTGACAAAGGTGTTGTACATGTATTAACTAACAAAAAGTAAAAAAAAAAATTTGGATTTAGAAATATAAATGTATAAATTAAATGTGATATATGTAATGTATAATGTAAATAATTAATAATTTCACCTGTATTAACATTCAATAAAATTGAATTAGACGTTGAAGTTGTTTGGACTTTTTTTGATCTTTTTTTATCCAAATATATCTTTCGTCGCTTTCGATTTTCAGCAGCTAAATTACATCAAAAAAGAATATATATAATCAGATTTTTGGAAAATATTTAAAAATTATATTAACTAATAAATACTGTCTAAAAACTTAAAGGTACGTATTTAGTATACAAACCAGGATTAATGTTTTCCTTGTTGACGGATGAAGATAATACAACATCTGATGATAAAAAGGGGTCTACCAATGTTGAAGGCGACATGTTTTCAATAGAAGCAACATGATGCAAATATTGATTCAAAAATCTATGACGGTCAGAAGCATTATGAGACACTATAAATAAAAATTATATTAGGAAACGGAAAAAAATAATAAGTTTAGCACAAAATATTTAAATATAATCTATACAACTAATATATGATATCAAAAAACTTAAAGGTACGTATTTAGTATACAAACCAGGAATAATGTTTTCCTTATTGAGAGATGAAGATAAAACAACATCTGATGATAAAAAGGGGGCTTCCAATGTTGAATTTGATATGTTTTCAATAGAAGTAACACGTTCCAAATATTCATTCATACGTCTACATCGGTCAGAAGCATTATGAGACACTATAAATAAAAATTATGTTAGGAAACGGAAAAAAATAATAACATTTACAAAAAATATTTAAAAAATAATATAACTAATATATAATATCAAAAAAGTTAAAGGTACGTATTTAGTATACAAACCAGGATTAATGTTTTCTTTATTGACGGATGAAGATAATACAACACTTGACGATAAAACGGAGTCTTCCAATGTTGAAGGTGATATGTTTTCAATAGAACTAACATGATCCAAGTATTCATTCATACGTCTACGTCGGTCAGAAGCATTATGAGAAACTGTAAGTAAAACATAAAATTACAAAATGAAAAAAAAATGTCAAATCTCCCATATATATCATTAAAGTATTTTAAATATTTTGCATAATTAAAATTGTAACTTACTATATAATTAATGTTTGGTAACTTTAGAGTAAAATTATAAATGTAGAATAAGTATAACATATATTATATCTTACCATTAGACGTACTACTACTCTTGATAACTTTAGAAGCTGGTAAGCTAAAAGTACTTTTCGGTAATTGAGACATTGTAGAATAAACGTTGACTTCTGTATAACAATAGGAGTGACAATGATTGTTAGGGATGATAACATTACAAATACTAACTTAGGATTTAAATCATTAAATATAAAAGATAAATAAAAAAAATAAAGGTTTCATGCAATTCTAAGTACATTGTTTATAAGATTCAATATAATGTAAGTTAAAACTATTTCTTGATAATCCTAACATTCATTTTTTGAAGGTCGAAGTAGACATTTAACGTTAAAATATAATAAAAAATTGTAATATTAGATTTTAAATTATATATTATTTGCTGTACAATAACTATCTAACAAAAAAAAATAAACTAAAATCACATGATATATACATATAGTAAATTACATAGAAATTATATGATAACTCTCATATTGGCCATAAATATAAAGATGGATGTGAAAACTTACTCAGACATTAAGTTTTGAAGCTTAAAATGTAAGACTTGTTGTGTACAATCCGCGAAGCTAACAACAAAAGAATATAAAATGAAACTGTAAGTAATTGAAAGTAAAACAGAATTAGTATAATGATTCAAGTGTTTTCAATATTTATACTAATATTGTATTGCTTAAATATGGAATTGTAATTAAATTTAAAAAATTTTGAAAATATAAAAACTAATTAATTACCGCCTAAAACTCAAAAAAAAATGAAACCGAAATTTTAAAATTTTAAAAATTTTAATGAATTTAAAAAACAAATCGAATAAAATTAATATTTTGATATTAATTTACATATACAATATTAAAAGTAACGAAAAAAAACAGTTAAACTATTTATAGAAAGTGATTTAATTTTAATAATTACTAAATTATTAATAAAAATTTTATTAATGAAAACTCGAATATATAAAAAATAATTGAATTTAGACAGTAATATTATATAAAAATTATATGAAAAAAAAAGCCAATAACCTTTAAAAAAAGTTAAACAACGAATCATAATTTCACAATTTTAATTATTAAAAGTTAAGAAAAAACCGGTAATATAATTTATATAAAGTGGATTACTTTAAATAGGATTTAACTAATTGTTTACAATACGTAGAAACATATAAAAGTAAAAAAAACAATTATTCTTGCAAATAGATAAAACAATAAACAAACAACATAATATCATAAACCAAGCACGGCAAAAAAAAAACATCACTTCATACTATGCTATTGGGTATATACCGTTAGCAGTATAACAACGAATATACAAAGTAAAGTTAATTTATTTCATTTGTTAAGCAAAGCGTAGTACATATATCATAAAAAAAAAATTAATAGTACATAAATATAACATAGGATTTAATTCATTGCTTACAATACGCAAAAACAGGTCAATCTTAAAACAATTATTCATGCATGTTCATAAAACGATAAAAAACAAAAAGAAAATCATAAACCAACAACGCCAAAAAAAAAAACATAACTTCATAACAAAAAAATAAAACATCTTCAACGAATTATCTTCAGTTCACATCATTCTTCATCGGTTGACAATTCCACCCTCAGATCAACAGAGCCCAAAATATTTGTCCAATTAGCCTGTATTAAAATTGTATATAAATCAAGAAATTTAGCATAAAAAATAATAAAAAGAAAAATTAACCGTATGTATGTAAAAATGAATTACACAAATACTTTTATAATACCTGCTCAACAAACATTTTTTTCGATAGTTCAGACAAAATGTCACACCCTCAAATTTCCACATGCAGGGTTTTACCGCGGGGCGCGTGACACACCAGGATCCCAGTCAACGGTCACAATAAACGACAACTAAATGTAAGAAAATACGTAAGACATTCCATGAAACAACCAAAACGTTATGCTTTGAGCCATAAACCAGCAGCAGAAGCATTTCTTGTTTACAACCAAAAGACATATTACAGTTTTTCAAATCATAGTTTAATATGCAACAAGACTTCTAGACGCCGTGCAAGACTCCGTGCGCGCCTAGCCATTAACCGCTACCTTAGCGACCTGAGAAAACATGCCAAAAATGTCAACATATAATGCTGGTGAGTTCACGGGTTTTTCTTTTTCAATAATCGTTTCATTAATCCTTTAAAAACTGTTACCGTTACCGTTACTGTTATTGTTACTGTTCATACTATGCTTGTTCGTACGCTAGCTAGGCGTCAAGTGTGTTACTCATACGGGCGAAACCATTGCTGACTGTGTGATACCCTTGTTTACAGACTACCTCATCTTCGGTAAGCCTAGTGTGATTGAGACAATATGCACCCGCCCGGCCTCCAGCCGTCGAGTGGGGTTTGTCAGGCCCAATAGCGCTATCCACATTTCCCCGCTACATCCCTGTATTAGTGGTTTCTAAGGGACTTAGATGAACCGTATAGTAATAAGATGTGAGCCATAGTATAACATGAAAACATGTGTTTATAACTTATAACATGTAAATGTGTGATCCAAAATGTATACGCATGTTTCTCACCCCGAAAACAAAACCAATAAAGTGTGGGGCCGTGAACTCACCTTAGATCGCGTTACTTGAAAACAGTTAAATCAGTGTGCTATGATAGCCCCAAATAGCGGCGACCTATCATAAGATGTATGTAAGTACCCGGACTAATAACCCGTAGGTTAACTAGTCCCCGAATGTCCGGACCATGACCATAAACTTTTGAAAACACCTTTGACTGTTAAACCGGCCGTACCAGACAAGACCCGACATCCCATTGGTGACCCGACATCCCACGTGTTAGATAAATACAAGACATCATGCAACATATGCAATTAAACACTTAATACGCGCAATAGTTCACCTAGTCTAGCATAATGTCCGATTAACGCATAAACAGGTCCGAACACGTGTTACCAAGTCATTAGACATGTCCTGGGGTTCCTAACATGTTCCTAGGTGTCAATCCGTGTTTCGGGATGTTAAAATATACATACAGCAGCATTACACGCGATTAGGAATCAAACTAGCATTTAGGATTGTAATCACTAGTAAAAGTGGCATTTAGGATTGTAATCACTAGTAAAAGTGACATTTAGGATTGTAATCACTAGTAAAAGTGGCATTTAGGATTGTACTCGCTAGTGCTAGAGGCGAATAGGGTTGTATTCGCATGAACATCAGGTGATTAGGAGCCTATTCGCATGAAGCTTCATGCGAGTAGGATCCTACTCGCCTCTGCACATCTGTAGTGCATTTTCGCGCGTCGAACACTCCAAATCAGATCCGAAACATGTAAAAACACCCAATATCAAAAGTAAACTATTAACCAACCCTTTCCAAGCAAAAACCCCCAATTTATCTCTGCTCTAACGGGCTCGGTGCGATTATTTCCAAAAATGGCAAAATACTAGGTTTCATTAACTATGAAATCTTTCCTTAAGTAGTAAAGATCAGATTACACCTCCTACAAATTGCAATACATCATCCCTATGTTATAACATCATTCTAGCATGATTCCTAACCATAAACAAGCAATGAATCATAACATAATATCCTATTTCTTCAAGAATCACCCAAATGGGTCAAAATGCCTACTTGCACTTAAACACCATAACAAGAGCTTAAACTCATAGATAATCATCCTAACAACACCTACACATCAGAAGTACATCAAATTCATGGAAACATTCATGTTATAATCATCAAAAATCATCATATGCATCAATACTTCACATATAGCAAGTATTATGGTGTAGACTTGTTTTAGAACTCCTTTCCAAGGTTTTTAAAGACTCATTATTACCAAAATAAGGTCTGGACTTTTGGGGAACCAAGACAATAACATTACAAAGGTGTAGGATGAAGAACACACCTTGGATTTTATCAAAGAAGGGTGTATAAGCTTGGTGATGGTGTGTTTTGAAGCAAAGCAAGTTCCAGAGGTGTTTCAAGGTGTGTGGGAGGCTTAGGATCAGTTAGGGTTGCACAAATGGTGTTTGGGGAGTCAAGGGTTCTATTTATAGGTGTTTTTAGTCATGACCTGCAGTATAGGCGAGTACGCAGATGTTATTGGCGAGTAGGATCCTATTCGCTAGTAACAACTAGCATTTAGGCCCTACTCGCTAGTAACACTAGCATTTAGGCCCTATTCACTAGTAACAACTAGCATTTAGCCCTACTCACTAGTAACAACTAGCATTTAGCCCCTAATCACTAGTAACAACTAGCATTTAGCCCCTAATCACTAGTAACAACTAGCATTTAGCCCCTAATCACCCCAAGGGGCTTCCTACTCGCCTATAGCCTAAGTACCCGAGTTTTTGGCGCGTTAAACCCTATTTTAACATATATAAACACGTTTTCACATACCGACAAGTCACATAATGATTTCAAACATATAATGCACGATAACTAACACGTTTACATCCGTTCACCAATTCCCGGGACTCGAGACTTGTGTGTGCGTTAAACCCGACGATTCCACGAATCACCAATCCTTGTACACATGGTTATGGACCGACTCCCGATGATCCCGCGGATCATCATAACGACTCCCGATGATTCCCAGAATCATCGTACCGACTCGACTGACCCCGTTAAGTACGTAATATGCATGACTCGCTAAGGTAGACTTACTAGTTTAACGAAAGTTATTAACCGGAGTTTGTCGGGTGTCACATCATCCCCCAGTTGAAAGAAATCTTGCCCCGAGATTCGCTCTCCGACTGTAATGAGTGTCAACCCAAGCACATGGGAACCCCTGATCCATCAGAGTCTCGGCCCACCACGTGAACCGTAATGGATCTAGATAACACAAGAGATGACCCACCAAGCACGCAACTGAGCATCCAGCGCCCAAAACAACGTTCCCCGAAAGTACAGAAAGATATAAGGGTCACGACTAGAGATGTTAAGAATGAGTACTCCGACTCGAGAAACTAATTCCTCGAGACGAATATGGGACGGCTGTAGTAAACTGTCACATAACCAACCCGACCCGACCGGAGATATGCTGAAGACCCTTGAGATAGGTATAAACGACGTATCAGGTACCGTCCAAGCAATGCCTCCAGACTACCTCCTCACATCGTATTTACACACTCGAGACCCGAACAAAATGCAACACGACACACGATAACCAAGGACCTACCCTCCCAAGGTGTAGACACAGAGTATAGTAACGGATAAAGCTTAACGGATATGAAACCCTTGATAGTACGAAAGCCAAAATAAAAGTGATGTAATACGACAAATAAAGGATGTACCGGTAGCAGTATCAGGTTCCCCTTTGTCTCCATCATTGTCCTGTTTCATCATAGGACAATTGCGCTTGAAATGCCCCGTTTCCCCACAGTTGTAGCAGCCCTGGTTTCCCCACGAAGCGGGAGTAGCACCTGTAGCCTGAGCCGGCTTAGATGGAAGACTGGCCCGACAATCCTTAGTGAAATGGCCCGTCTTATTACAGCGCTCACAGCGAAACCTGTCACAATTCCCATAGTGATGAAACCCACACAGATCGCACCTCGGTTTCTTCCCGGTATACCCACCCTGCTTCTGGTCGGACGACGATCCCAAAGCTTCAACCCTCTTCACCTGCTGCTGCGGTTGACCCGAACCCGAGCTCTTACCAGAACCATCCCACTTCCTCTTGTGGTCCACCGGTGCTTTCACAGTGGTGCCCCTAGGAGGTAAAACACCCTCAGCAACCTTCATATTCGTCAGCCTGTGAGCCGACCGAACAACCTCAGAATACACCGCAAGATTTCCCGCAGCTACTAACCCCCTAACCTCCGGTACCAGCCCAGCAACATAATGCTCAATCCTCCTGTACTCCGGCGTGTGCAAATCCGGGCACAACACCGCCAGCTCATTATGCCTAGCCGTATACACCTCAATCTCGGACCCCACCATTTTGTGATTCCAGACCTCGTGCTCGAGCTTTTGAACCTCGTCCCTCGGACAGTACTCGCTTTTCAGAAGTTGGACAAATTCTGTCCAGAGCATAGCGTGGGCTTCCCCAATACCCAAGGTCTGGGTGGTGGAGTTCCACCAAGTCAGAGCTTGACCCTCAAGGGTCGCCGAAGCATACTTCACGCGGTCGCCCGCCGGGCAGCTGCACATAGAGAACACGGATTCAACTTTTTCCAACCACCGGAGCAGTCCCACTGCCCCTTCAGTCCCATTAAAGTTGTGGGGTTTGCAATCCATGAACTTTTTGTAAGAGCACTGAGGTGGAGGGGGATTGACAGCGCCACCTGGGACAGAACACTCAGGTAAACAATCAAGGAAGGAAATAAGATACCCAGAAATAAGGTAGAGTAGGTAGCAATCGACTTACCACCCATAGCGTTGTGGGCAGCCTGGAATGCAGCTAAAGCCACATTCACATGCTGTTGCATCAGATTGTTCAGCTCCTCCTGGGTCATGTTAATGTTGCCACGACCGCCACCACCGCGGCCGCCAGCACGACCACCCCTACGACCGCCACGAGCTCCCGACATCTTCTGCCAGAACAAGAACAAAACACTCAGTCCATCGCCAATGCTAAACCAACAGAAATCAAAAGGAACAAGAATTGGGTCCAAGCGTGACCATTGATCCCAACACGAGGTCCACCAGGTCTTCCATGCATTTCAACTTATGGTTTCGTGTGCACCCGAAATGATAAATTGCTCTACATGGTCCTCTAGGCGTGCCCCGAGCTTGAACTTCAAGCCACCCGATACCCACAACTTAGAAGAAATGACCAACTCAAGGAATTTCCAAGTGACTAATCACTTAGAGATAGATTTCAACGAGTACATGCGCAAGATAGTGTGTGTAAGCAGATGTGTCCATTGGAGCATAGGAGGGAGATGTCCGAATCCTGGACAGATCTCGAGAATGAGCCGAAGCTGCTCCAATGTACACCACCGCCGTGCAAGGTTTATCGAACAAGTCCCTCCGACTTTAACCCGAAAGGAAGGATAGAGTAGAGATAGAAACATCAAAGACAAGGAAGATAATACGACACTGTGTGTTAAGGATACCGGCACCCCGACAAAGTTAATATGTTTACCCAAAGACACGACTCGTACGTATGTGACCGTCTAGTGTGTGCAAGACTCGGCTATAGACTAGACTCTACATGCAGTCCTAGTTCACTATAACCATTGGCTCTGATACCAATCTGTCACACCCTCAAATTTCCACATGCAGGGTTTTACCGCGAGGCGCGTGACACACCAGGATCCCAGTCAACGGTCACAATAAACGACAACTAAATGTAAGAAAATACGTAAGACATTCCATGAAACAACCAAAACGTTATGCTTTGAGCCATAAACCAGCAGCAGAAGCATTTCTTGTTTACAACCAAAAGACATATTACAGTTTTTCAAATCATAGTTTAATATGCAACAAGACTTCTAGACGCCGTGCAAGACTCCGTGCGCGCCTAGCCATTAACCGCTACCTTAGCGACCTGAGAAAACATGCCAAAAATGTCAACATATAATGCTGGTGAGTTCACGGGTTTTTCTTTTTCAATAATCGTTTCATTAATCCTTTAAAAACTGTTACCGTTACCGTTACTGTTATTGTTACTGTTCATACTATGCTTATTCGTACGCTTGCTAGGCGTCAAGTGTGTTACTCATACGGGCGAAACCATTGCTGACTGTGTGATACCCTTGTTTACAGACTACCTCATCTTCGGTAAGCCTAGTGTGATTGAGACAATATGCACCCGCCCGGCCTCCAGCCGTCGAGTGGGGTTTGTCAGGCCCAATAGCGCTGTCCACATTTCCCCGCTACATCCCCGTATTAGTGGTTTCTAAGGGACTTAGATGAACCGTATAGTAATAAGGTGTGAGCCATAGTATAACATGAAAACATGTGTTTATAACTTATAACATGTAAATGTGAGATCCAAAATGTATACGCATGTTTCTCACCCCGAAAACAAAACCAATAAAGTGTGGGGCCGTGAACTCACCTTAGATCGCGTTACTTGAAAACAGTTAAATCAGTGTGCTATGATAGCCCCAAATAGCGGCGACCTATCATAAGATGTATGTAAGTACCCGGACTAATAACCCGTAGGTTAACTAGTCCCCGAATGTCCGGACCATGACCATAAACTTTTGAAAACACCTTTGACTGTTAAACCGGCCGTACCAGACAAGACCCGACATCCCATTGGTGACCCGACATCCCACGTGTTAGATAAATACAAGACATCATGCAACATATGCAATTAAACACTTAATACGCGCAATAGTTCACCTAGTCTAGCATAATGTCCGATTAACGCATAAACAGGTCCGAACACGTGTTACCAAGTCATTAGACATGTCCTGGGGTTCCTAACATGTTCCTAGGTGTCAATCCGTGTTTCGGGATGTTAAAATATACATACAGCAGCATTACACGCGATTAGGAATCAAACTAGCATTTAGGATTGTAATCACTAGTAAAAGTGGCATTTAGGATTGTAATCACTAGTAAAAGTGACATTTAGGATTGTAATCACTAGTAAAAGTGGCATTTAGGATTGTACTCGCTAGTGCTAGAGGCGAATAGGGTTGTATTCGCATGAACATCAGGTGATTAGGAGCCTATTCGCATGAAGCTTCATGCGAGTAGGATCCTACTCGCCTCTGCACATCTGTAGTGCATTTTCGCGCGTCGAACACTCCAAATCAGATCCGAAACATGTAAAAACACCCAATATCAAAAGTAAACTATTAACCAACCCTTTCCAAGCAAAAACCCCCAATTTATCTCTGCTCTAACGGGCTCGGTGCGATTATTTCCAAAAATGGCAAAATACTAGGTTTCATTAACTATGAAATCTTTCCTTAAGTAGTAAAGATCAGATTACACCTCCTACAAATTGCAATACATCATCCCTATGTTATAACATCATTCTAGCATGATTCCTAACCATAAACAAGCAATGAATCATAACATAATATCCTATTTCTTCAAGAATCACCCAAATGGGTCAAAATGCCTACTTGCACTTAAACACCATAACAAGAGCTTAAACTCATAGATAATCATCCTAACAACACCTACACATCAGAGGTACATCAAATTCATGGAAACATTCATGTTATAATCATCAAAAATCATCATATGCATCAATACTTCACATATAGCAAGTATTATGGTGTAGACTTGTTTTAGAACTCCTTTCCAAGGTTTTTAAAGACTCATTATTACCAAAATAAGGTCTGGACTTTTGGGGAACCAAGACAATAACATTACAAAGGTGTAGGATGAAGAACACACCTTGGATTTTATCACAGAAGGGTGTATAAGCTTGGTGATGGTGTGTTTTGAGGCAAAGCAAGTTCCAGAGGTGTTTCAAGGTGTGTGGGAGGCTTAGGATCAGTTAGGGTTGCACAAATGGTGTTTGGGGAGTCAAGGGTTCTATTTATAGGTGTTTTTAGTCGTGACCTGCAGTATAGGCGAGTACGCAGATGTTATTGGCGAGTAGGATCCTATTCGCTAGTAACAACTAGCATTTAGGCCCTACTCGCTAGTAACACTAGCATTTAGGCCCTATTTACTAGTAACAACTAGCATTTAGCCCCTAATCACTAGTAACAACTAGCATTTAGCCCTACTCACTAGTAACAACTAGCATTTAGCCCTACTCACTTGTAACAACTAGCATTTAGCCCCTAATCACTAGTAACAACTAGCATTTAGCCCCTAATCACTAGTAACAACTAGCATTTAGCCCCTAATCACCCCAAGGGGCTTCCTACTCGCCTATAGCCTAAGTACCCGAGTTTTTGGCGCGTTAAACCCTATTTTAACATATATAAACACGTTTTCACATACCGACAAGTCACATAATGATTTCAAACATATAATGCACGATAACTAACACGTTTACATCCGTTCACCAATTCCCGGGACTCGAGACTTGTGTGTGCGTTAAACCCGGCGATTCCACGAATCACCAATCCTTGTACACATGGTTATGGACCGACTCCCGATGATCCCGCGGATCATCATAACGACTCCCGATGATTCCCAGAATCATCGTACCGACTCGACTGACCCCGTTAAGTACGTAATATGCATGACTCGCTAAGGTAGACTTACTAGTTTAACGAAAGTTATTAACCGGAGTTTGCCGGGTGTCACACAAAACATTTTTGTCATCATTTATACCGCTAACGGTATAAATTTCAGAATAGGTTTTTAGATTTGTCTCTGTGACTTCTATTTTAAATCCAATCCATCTATCTCTGATTAAAAAGAACTCATCAGGAAAGCGAACATAATCGCCAACCTGCGAAAAAGAACTTATGGTAATTAGATAATAAAATTTATAATAAAAAATATAAAAAATAGTAAAATTAATAAATATAAAAACAGACGGTATTTTCTTGCAACAAATCATGAATATCAATTGGAACCAATTTAGCCACATCTTCATGAGACAATATTAACATGATTCCATCACTAATATCTTGTACCAAGATTTTTATTTTAAACCTGAAAAAAAAATAGAGGATTAAAATAAAAAATAGAATTTGCTTATTGATTGTTTTAAAGGGTTAAATATAAAACTTAACAAAGAACCTTGGAATTGCTTGAACTTCATTCTCAGCACAATTATTGTTCTCACAAGTGTATTTTGGTTTTATTTCATACCCTCCGTTGTCACAATTAGTATTGTTAACAACATAATCAGTGCTTACTTTCGCATGGCAACGGGAGCATGCCATGTGGAACCACCCATAGTCTTTATACACTTGTGATATTTTCCCAAATACAATAAGACTTGTTTCATTTTGTGATTCCCACACATTAGCAATTAGGCTAAATATGTTATTGGTTACAAAATCATTGTAAGAGTCCATGACGATTTTCACTGTATAACAGAAAATTAAAAAGGGTCAAAAAAATAATAAATTAGTAACATAAGATATGTATAAAAGCATAAAGATATTATGAAATCAAAATGAAAAAATGAAAATAAAATAAAATTACATGGTACATACATATAATTGCAAAGGGAAGACAATTTGATCTTTCTTATAGATATAGAACATGTGAATAATTTATAATTCTCTAAAACAATTTATAATCAAATAAAGTATTCTATTTTAAGAAAGGAGCAATACATTATAATACATATTAATGTTGTTTTAATTTAAAACATAAAATTAGTGTTGAATTGGCATAATTTATGAATGTCAATACAGAAATGGATCGAAATTAGGCAGAAGTTAATAAACTCGGTTTTGGGTGTTATAATCAAAATATGGAAACTGATGATAGTGTGGAGCAATTGTATCTAGTAATAAAAGACATTAAGTACATATTTTTATGCATTTTCTAGTAGTGTATATCTCCTTTACATTTAAAATTGACTGAACGATTATTAGCTGGAAAGAAAATCGCCAAAAGCTTAGTTTTAGTTAAATAAATGACTATTTTTCGGGTACTATTTATCACTTGGTCAAACCACATTATTGCATATTTTAATATAAAAATTTGTGAGTAGTAATTTTGTATTGACCAAACACATTGATTTCACATTACCTTAGATTAAAAAATAGTATTAGAAATTTAAAGTTATTACTGAATTAAATTGTATGTTTACTGCTGCACTAAACTCTCTAATAGCACCTACCGTTGACTAATTTTGACCCAGATGTGAATGCATATGTAGACATAAGTAACACATATTTTGACAGAAATAGTTTATGGACACAACAATATACAACCATATAAATCAGAAAAGGGATAGTGGGATTGCTGCAAATAAGTGACTATATGACTGAAGATAATTCATAGTTTTGACAGTGTTTAAATTGCCTTTATATAAGAATATATAGTGAAAGAAATTTGACAATACTATATTTCGTTGACCAAAAATGAAATTATCAACATCCAAAAGCGTTACATGCAAACTTAAGAATTATAAGTATCATCACAACTCTTCTAATGGAACTGTTGAATACATACAAAAACTTTATAAATATTTTTTAAAAAGAATAGACAAACTATATATATATCGTACATTTTAAGTAACAAAAAAAGAAAACTTTTGAAATAGAATAAAAGTAAAACATTGATTGCAAATTAAGTTTTTCAAATAAAGATGGGTGTACTTTTCATGAATTTGTCTATACAAAATAAGAGAAAAGAAAGTATTTTTGGTAATATTATAAAGGTAGTATTACCATGTACTTTAAGACTAAAGAAAGTATATGGATTTAAATCCATATTAAACCATCATGACAAAACTAACGTTTTTATGTTGTAAACATCTTTCAACACTGTGACACCTGGCATGTTTGGCTTAAACATATTAGTAACATCTTAGTCTACCTAAGCGAGAAACGTTTATAAACAGACTTAACTGGGTTAGTTGAGTCGGGTCAAGTTAGGATTGTCCAGGGTGCAATGATCCGGAGGATCATTGGGAGTCGTTTTGGTAATACACTAGTACCGGGTTCCGTTGTTGGTGACATTACATGAACTAATTAAGTATATGTGTAGATTATGGATCGTGTGGTGGATTATATACATAGATGTGTTTAAATGATGTGTAAACGATTATCTGTGCTTAAATATGTTAAATATAGACTAAGGATGCATGCTTATGTGTTAAGATGTGTTGGAATGCGTTAAACACGACAAACTGGAAAACTAGTTAAAAAGGAGTTCTGGTTCGACCACTTCGAGTGGTCGAAGGAGAACATTTGTCTAGTTCGACCCTTTGTAAATGGGCGAACCTAGGAAGTGGAATTGAAAGAATTCCCTTCGACCAGGACAGGGCTCATTCGACCCTGTGTAAGGGTCGAAGGAGGCCACCTTCGACCATTGAAATGGGGCGAAGGAGAAGTAGTATAAATACCAAACTTTGTCATTTTTTCATCATTTCACAAACCCTAACCGTCCCAAAACACTCTCAAACGATCTTAATCATTAAGGAAGGAGTTTTTGCTCTTCTTTTTCATAATCTAACCTATCTACAACATCTAAACAAGAATCCAAGGTGTGTTCTTAATCCTAAACCTTTTAAAAGCATTTTTAATTCGTTTTCATCTAACCCTAATTTTCCGGATCTGTTCTAAGGGTGTTTTTATGATTAAAAACCTTCTAAACATCTTTCTAAATCAAAACATTATCATTTGACATAGGTTTTCATGGTGATAAACATATGTAAATTGTGTATTATGTGGTGTTATGTGTTGTTCAATGATTTGCTGCTGTATCTATGATAGAAACATGATATAGGATTGTTATTGATGCTAGATTATTGTTGTTTAGGGTTAGGATTGGATAAATGATGATATTATGGGTATTTGGGGGTTTTAACGAATCTAGACTTAATGCATGATATTTATGATCAATAGAACTAATAAGGAAAGATCGAACACTCGACAAACTGAGCATTTTATGTTGAATATGGATCGATTTCAAAAGTTTCCAAATTGGGTAAATTATTCATGCATGAAAGTGATGTTTCCATAATCTTTACCATTTTAGGAAAGGGCTGAAATGGACGTATTATTGGGGGAAATCGGTGGGGTTTTGTAGGGATAAGTTATTCATGCTTGACTGCTGTGTTTGATGATGTTTCGAGTCGTTTTGAATGTGTTTGAAGCGTTTTTAGGAAAATTTGCACAACAGGCGCGAACCTGGACTCCTTCGACCGATCGAAGGTGCGAAGGAGAGAATCCAGGGTCGAACCTGGGTTTTGTTTGGGCGAACGTGGTAAAACGGGCGAAGGAGGCATCAAACGGTCGAACGAAATGTAAAACGGGCGAAGGAGACTGAAAACGGGCGAAGGAGACTTAAACTGACTGGTTCGACCGTTCTGATGCAGAAATGAGATTTTTGATACAAACTAAGTGTTTTATGCTTGAACCTTGTGTGTAATCTATGTGTACTTGATTAGTTAGGGTAATGGGTCACCAACGGGATGTCGGGTCGGTCTAGAGTGTCGGTTAAACATTCAAACACGTTTTAAAACATACTTGGTTACGATCTGGACAATCGGGGACTAGATAACCTTATGGTTATTAGTCGGAACACTTATGTGAACATTTTGATAGATCTCCGGTAGAGGGATTATCAAGGGCTTAACATCTTTACTTGTAACCGAAGAACGCTATTTAAGGTGAGTTCACGGCCCCACTTTTACTGCTTTAACTTTTGGGGGAGAAAACATGCGCTAAACTATTTTGGTAACATATGTCATACTATGGTTTTTAACTTTATATTGCTATACGATCTTTGGAAGTCCCGGGGGAAACCATGAATGTGTGGGGATGCACAACGGGGGAAATGTGGATAGATCTATTGGGCGTGACCTGCCCCACTCGTCGGCTTGGAGGGCCGGGCGGGTGCATATTGTCTCGAACAGGAACATTGGTATCATGCTGAACATTCGGGCTGCTTAAACATGCTAAACATTGCTAAACGTGTCTAGTAATGGTTTCCAATCGTAGTAGTAATAAAACATACGCCTAGCTAGCGTACTTGGTAACATTGATATGGTATGGACATGGTAACGTTTTGGTAACATATTGAACAAACCTGTGAACTCACCAGCATTATATGTTAACATCTTTTTGGCATGTTTTTCTCAGGTCGCTAAGGTAGCAACAAATGGAACTAGGCGCACGGGTCTGCATTGGCGTCTAGGCGTAGTTGCACGTTTTGTAATAAAAGTGTTTTAAATACTTTGGGATACTAGCATAGCTGATTAAATGCTTACTAAATGCTTCCGCTTATAAAATCGTTGGTTATGTTTCTTTTACGTTTTTCATATAGAGTTGTTTATTGTGATTGTTGACTTAGATCCTGGTTTGTCATGCGCCTCGCGGTAAAACCCCGCAAGTGGAAATTTGAGGGTGTGACAAACACAATATGCAGATAAGTATTTAGTTGCCTATATAAATTCAAGTTAAACACTTTCTTCAAGTTATAGTTTTGTATCAGATAGATGATGATGCAATAAATAATAGTTTTAAACAACAACAACAACGCCAAAAATTATAAATCAAAATATAGCTTACGTAGTTGTTTTCATAGATAATCAAAGTACTAAACAACTGCTATATCCGCATAGAAACACACAAACTGTTTACTTGACTTTCTCCATAACTAATAAACCAAAATTTGGAGAACGCCTACTTTCATAAGGCTTATTTTTTACTTAGAAGTTTGTACCATAACCACATAAACATATAACTACCGTAGAGAAAATATTGGACTTACATAACTTCATCTACGGACGTGAAAACACCAAGATACCTTCACGCTTGACAAACGTTATACGATAACGTCGTCCATTTTTCAAACCCAGCTTCTTCATCATCGACTTCCATCTTCCTAAGGAATACCTTTTTTTCTCACCTTTCCCTTCAAAGTTCATGTGGGTAAAAAAACACATTCCAATTTCAAATTGAACAAAGACAGTCATAAAATTCTTAAGGTTGAAACTGATCACAAACTCTTTAGGAAAGCGCTGGAAACAGATTTGATAAACAAAATGGTAAATAATAAATCACAAAAAAGTTTATAGCGAAATAAATACAGTGGAAATTATACACTATATTATTAATTTAATGCTTACGAATTTGTAGGTCACTTTGGTAACAATTTGGTGAGTAGGAGGAATAGAGTTGACGTCAACTTGTATACCGGGATATGGATGATCTTCGGTATCACTAAATCCCTCAAAATCCGAAGAAAAGTCACTTTCTTCATTGGAGGTATTGTCAATTTCTTCGTTTGAGTCGGAAGAAATTTCAATAACTTCGGGTGCCATGCTTGAATGTTAGAAGTACATGATACAAAAAATAAAAACAATATATTAGATTTGTAGTATATAAATTAAAGGATTGAACTTTTATTTCAAAACCTAATAGGTTATAATTCGATGACACTTATACAAATCTAAATATGTAAATAGGCATAGTATAAGATGTACGAATTTGATGTACAAATAAGAAAAGACATAATTGCAATTGAATATCCCTTAGTGAGTTCTATTTAAGCATAGTTGCAATGATAAATCTGTGAAATTCAATTGTTATTTTGATTAATGTGACTTATATTCATTGCATAAATGGATTATGAGTTGTTTCATCTTATGATATAAGAAGGAAATTCACATTATAGATTGTTAAAAAAATATTCTTAACCAATAAAAATAATTTTGTTATATCTATTAAAATCAATCTGAAAACATAAAAATCTAGAAAAACAATTCTGAAATCATATCCCTAATATAAACTACAAAACAATCGAACATATTACTAAAAAAAAAATAACAAAATATTATATTCATAAATAAAATGTTGTTAACACTACAAATAATTCAAAAAAATATCTACTAAAACTGATCCGAGAACATAAAAATCCAGTAAAAAATATCAGAAAACATAACCCTAAAATAAACCCTAATTTAAAAATATACCTATTAAAACAGATCCGAAAACTTAAAAATCTAATAAAACATATAACAAAACATAACCCTAAACTATAACACATAACAATCGGAATAATAAAACAAAAAAAAACATAAAAAATTATTTTATCTTTAACTAAGTCATAACAGTTCAAATATGAAGATTTATAGAGAAAAGTACATACCTTTGACGAATTGATGCAAGGAATTTCAAACCTAAATCAACAACAAAGGGAAACTTTTATAGATTAGGGTTATGCGATAAAGATGGATCGGCTATGTAAATACATGTTTTCGAAAATAAGATTGGATTTGAAGATTGTTACCTTTAAGATGAAGAAATCGATGGAAGAGATGGATAGAAGTTAGTAAAGTGAAAGTTAGGTGAATGGTTTTAATGGATGACACTTATTGTATAGGTTGGTGAGATGGCCGACAAAATCAAAGGATAACCTAAAATCTGATGGGCCAAGCATATTTGTCTTATCAGATGGGCTTAAAGCTTAACGGGCCGTATATAATTTAGATGTACGTATGGGCCAAGCATATCTTCTCATATCTGATGGGCTAACATCTTATCGGGCCGTAAGGAATTTACATGGCCCTATGGACTATACACATAGCTATGTTTGTATGTTTAAAAAGTTTGTGTTTCTTAATTCGTTTTATAATTATAAATACAGCAAATTAATATTGTTATGCTTATAAGTATACATTAATACTCAAACTATTTTGGTATTACATAGAAAGTTACGGTAACATGTGTAAGCCGAGATGCCAAAACAATGGCAGATATATAAAGAATCAAGAGAATAATATAAAACATAGCGATTTATTCAATTAATAACCGTACATAAACATACGAGTGGGTGAAAAATCAACATACCAAATTATCCAAAACATATAATCAAACATTGTTCAGATAAACACGACAAAAACAACGATAAAGTGCAGTAATAAAAAGGACAACTCCAATTTTAAAAAACAAACGACACGTCGAGTCACGTTGAATAAATATTACTTCTCAATCTTTGGGATGAGAAGATTGGTGTCTTCAATGGATTTTCCTTTGTCATCTTCAGAACCAAACTGGACATTACTTGTAGACAACATGTGGCTTTCTTCCGCATCGTAAACATCAACCAACTTTCGCTTTATAGTAGTTAATGAAGATTTATTTCCAGGAAAAACATCATCTTTTAGTCCGTCATTAGCAGCATTTGAAACTGGAGTAACATTGTCGCCGGTACCAGAAAATGTTTCCTAAAAAAGCATAAAAGTTTATTTATTACTTTCAGTTTATAGGCTAGTACTTTGTTAAAAAAACCTTATTAGTTTCATGTTTAATATCGATATGTATATAGTAAAAAATGCAACAGGAAATATTGATATGTTACCTTTTGAGTATCCGGAAAAAACGAAGACATGCAAATTGATTCAGAGTCAGTAACCTGAAAAAAGGCTTGTTAGTAATTTAATATAAAAAAAATGAATTTTAAAGATATATTATTTATGTTAATACAATAACAGCATACAACGATTAATACCTGTCCAATGTTCAGTTTTTTCTTTAGCTCCGAAATTATGTTCACATCTTGAGTAAACTTAGAGATTCCATAAACTTCATATTTATTTCTCAAATTGTAGTCGGACACTTCAATCTTGAAAGCAAGTTCCTTCTCCAACAAACAATCGATCTCGTCGGGATATTTAACTGTATCGCCAACCTGAAAGAAAAGGGTAAATCAATATAGTGAAAACATATACTTATACAATCTGTTATCTAACATGTATTTGATAATACATGAATAATGTAATGACACACTTAGTAATACAAAAATACATATTTAAAATGTGTTACGGTATTTTGAAACGTGTATACATATGAATTTGAAAAGTAAAGTAAAAAACAACAAAAATATATATTTAAAATGTCTTACGGTATTTTGAGTTAGCAAGTCTGAAGCAGATTCTTTGATAAGTTCACAGGCATCACGATGAAACAAAGTAAGAGATACTGCACCATTGGTATCCTGAACACGAACTTGAACTTTGTACCTAGTTAAGAATAAATTGTTTATAAAAAATATAATAATATATATGTAAATAACCAGTTAGTTAATACAAACTGTGGCTGAATACAGTACAAACTGTAGATGATGATGTATATGTGACTCAATTAAATGAAACAATAGAACAATTACCTTGGAACTGCGTCAACAATCTTTGAGCTGCACTTGACGTTTACACATTGATGTATCTTCTCCTCCTCAAAATCTCCGGTCCCATCATCTTTCTCCCTAACTATATATTCCGTAGCAACCTTTTTGGTACACTTGGGACAACCAAGATAGTACCAGCCAACTTCTTTACATATCGCCTTAATTGTACCCAAAACAACCAAAGGTTGCTCCTGTAATAAAGACAATAATCCATTCGTTAAATCTTACTATATAATAAGTAAATTATAAAACACAACAGATTAACTTAAATATAACCAACCTCTTGTATCTCCCAAATATCACCAATCCTACTTAAAGTAGTGTTTGTTAAGAAATCCTCCTCAGTGGAAGCAAACATTGAAACACCATACGGACGATGGCTTGAGGACGGAGTATCAATATTGACCTTAATCAAACTGTAAATAATCGGAAAAACAATTATTAAGTACATAAAAAAATTTATGTAACTATGTATAGAATATATTGAAAAACTGAAAATACCAAGACTTATAATCATTAATGTCGTGTATATCGTCATTAATGAACAGTCGACTGATAGCAGCTCCAAAAGAGTTGGACACATATGGCTTTCCTGATATAATAAAGACATTAGTTCACGACATTACAATATTTTTTAGATAAACAGTTAGATCTCAATTGTTGTCTATTTAACTATTTCATACTCATGGGTCAATAGGTTGTTTTATATTTCCTACTAAACCTGATATATAACAGTGTACATCTATCATATGTGCCTCACAAAAGTTTTTCTATGCAATTGGACATTTATTTAATGTAATGCTGTAACAACTGAACACCAAGAATAAAATATTGTTTGGTAATTTAAAATATTTTGGTTCAACTGTGACGGTTCTAAGTAATTTAAATATATAATCGATCACACCAACTATGTGGATAAATAGACATCGTGACAATGTATACATACTTGACTAATCTAATATATAAATACAGTAAAATAACATAAGATATAGATGATACCATTAAAGAACTTCAAGCGCGCAAACTGCAAAATAACAATAACATGCTCTTCCTTCGGATGTCCAACAACAAACTTTTGCATTTGCTTTGCATACTCATCCCATAGTGTAAGATAAACGGACAAACCCCTGATAAGATTAGATAAACAAATTTAAGATGAAAGTATATACATACAAATATATTAGAAAATCAATACAAAATTACGATATTTGATAACATACTCCTGGTTTTGAACTTCCATTGTCAATCTTTTTTTGGTTTGAACAGTCACATCCTTGTCTTCATTCTTGTAAAATCTTTTTACATGGCCAATAAGATATACATAAAGATAAGAAATATTATACTAATTGAAATATAAATATTTACAAGTTAATAGTAATTGCGGATAATTAACATATGATATTTACCTATTGTGATGTTGTCGGGTATTTGATTATCTATGATTGACTGAAAAGGAACAAAACAGAAACCATACATGGGACCTCCAAAATTTTCACATTTTGAAACACGAGTATTAGGATTGAAACAGATTTTGTTTGGATTTTCAGAAAATTTATATTTCGATGGATTGTATCCAATACCAGGACTGGTAATGGTTAAACATGCATTTTCTTCACAAAACCTTTCAAACCTAAAGAACCATCTTTTGAAAACATTGGCTTGGATTTTATTACCCTGTAAAAGACAAAACAGCGTTAAGAATTTTATATAAGGATTTTAGTTTTCAATATTATTCAAAAAAAAAAACGAAAATCAAATAAGCTGTTACTTACGTGCTCATCAATTAGGATCATCTCAATTGAATAGTCTTCATTAGGTATTCTGCGATTTGGTTGTCGCCAAACCCTAATAACTCTTACTCGCAAAACCACATTGTCCCTCATGACATCCAGGTCACGTAACATGGTGATTGCTGCTTCTTCCATTTATCTAACCTTTATAAAACAATGCGAATGTTTTAGTGTTAGCATAAATTTTAAAACAGTATAGGATTGAAAAGAAATAATAATATAAAAATAAAGAACCAACTGAACTTACTTTGAATTGCAGGATTGTTGTGTGAATGTTCAATCTAACACGTATGGTATATATAGTGGAAAGTTTGGATTTACAAATAAGGAAACGTTTTAAATCTGACAGCCAAATTTATGGTATGTAAAATAGTTTATGGTAATGATTACCAAAAAATAGTCTCTGTTAATGATCATCATTAATTAGTATATGTTAGTGTACCCCATAAAATCAGCCACTACTAAAATTTTGATTACAATAAATCGTATTTATTTTATTTATAACTAACGAAACATTTTAAAGCGCTATACTAATTTGGTATGTAAAACATTATATGTTAATGACTATCGTAAAATAGTCTTAATGATGTTCATAAATTATTATATGGTAATGTTTTAAATAAAATGAGTTAATACTAAAATTTTGATTAACATTAATCGTATTTATGATTATGTTTTAACGAAGGAAACCTTTTAAGGCTATATCCAATCTTGGTATGTAAAATAATATATGTTAATGATTACCATAAAATATTTAATGTTAGTTACTAACGTAAATAAGTATATGTTAAGGATTGCCATAAAATCAGTCAATACTGTGTATATATTGTCAAATATAATTAACTTTCTATATATAGATTGTCAAAAAAAATATACAAAAAAAACGTTATAAATAGTTTTCCATAAATATATTGTCAAAATTATAATACGCGGAACATAATGAACTTGCTATAGATAGATTGTAAAAAAAGAAAGTTATAATTACCATAATATAGTCTACGTTAATGATAATCATTAATTAGTATATGTTAATGTCGCCCATAAAATCAGCCAATACTAAAATCTTGAATACCATAAATCGTATTTATGTTATGGTATAAGTAAGGAAAAATTTTAAAGGGATAGCAAAATTTGGTATGTCAAAATAAAAAACGTAATTAATAACTTTTAATAAATATATGGTCAAACTTATAATACGCGTACCATAATGAACTTCCTATATATAGATTGTAAAAAAAGAAAGTTATAATTAACATTCTATATATATAATGTAAAAATAAAAAACATTTATAGCTGCCATATTGTCAAATTATCTCATTATTAAACACATAATTGAGTAATATAATATAAAGACATAATAAATTAGTAAAACATCCACGACATAATATTTTATTAAAACTTTATTTGAAATAACACTGAGTGTTACGTAACGTACGTCTTGAAAAAACAAATGAAATTCAAAGATGAATAGGCAGGTTAAATAACAAATAAAAAACTCTAGTTTATTACCTCTGGTGTTGGAACCTTATGAACTAAAAGCTTACGATAATATGCACACCAATTGAAGACACAAGCATCGCCTATTGAAATATCCTCGGCTTGAATCAAGTAACGCCATCCATCAACAATAAACCTTGTTAACAAATTATAGATTAATATTAAATTAAATTCGAATTGGTAGAATATGAACAAATAAATTGAACATGAAATAAAGTTATATTAAAATATAACATTACCGGGTAGAAGTACCATCGAAATTGATAAGGACGGGCCTTGTCCATGCAAATCCATCGACAAATTTAATTGTAACCTCTAACGTTTCATTTAACCCAGCAATGTGAGCAACTTCATTTGGTATTATCTACAAGAAAAACAAAATGAAATTAAAATTGTAGAAAAATAAATTTGATGTTGCATAGAAAAAACAAACTGTACCAGTTCTTCAGTGATAGTTGAAGTAAACGTAGGAAAATCTGATTCAATATACAATGTCAAATTATGGGTAGCAAATATGTTTTGTGAAGATGATATTTCGTCAGTAAGTAGTTTGTGTAAAAGCATCTGCCGCCCAGTCTTGCTAAACGTGATTATATTGAAACGTGTAATATCATTAAACTTAAAACAAATAAAATCGCCAATTTCAAGACGAAGATCCTCAAGAAATTTGGCCCATCCAACAGTAAAACAGTACTTGGTACCAATTTTTCTAAGGGTAACATCCCATTGATGGCTATTAGTCACAAATAGCTTAACAGGATTAGACGGTAGACCTTCGGCATAATGCCTTTCGGCAAATGACATTGGTAACACCTGAACAACAATTAAAATATTGTTACATCTGTGTTAATGAAAAACTTTAGAAGATAATAAAAAATAAAACATACCATTGGACCAACTATTTCATGATCAATCATCTTGCAAAATGAGTTTGATAATTGTTTAGAGGGACAATGATTGTAGTATCGCATCATAAATGTATAATGGCCTATATAATCAAAAATAGCAAAGAATATGCCGAAGCATAAATCACGTACAACCCGAGACCATCCGTTAGTTAAACAAAATGAATTATCAACCGCTTTGACACGAACGGACCAATCATGACCTTCATTAGTCCTAATGATAACATTTGTGTTATAAAGGTTGTTTGCACTAAAGAAGTTGTTCATTGATCTAGGAATGGGCTGCAAATAATTGGTAAATTAAATAAGGCTACGCAAGTTTTAAAGTATAAGTTAAAGTCATAAAATAATTGAATATTAATAAGAAATATATCTTACCAATTGAAACGAAGAAGGGTCATGTACAACGACAAAGAATTGGTTTCCCTTTCGATAGGCCATACTGAAAAAATAACGTATATTTTTGGAACAGAAGGTTGCTATACAGCCAAATGGAGTACCTGAAAATATTGTGAACAGAATGTATTAATAACAATGATTAACCATGAATTTATATTGACAATCACTAATGGATAGCTAACAGATTCAACAAGGATATATACACTATAAAAATACCAATTGATAGCTTACTTGAATTTACAATACACAATTACAGATCTTTCCATTGTTTAAGGCCTCAGGTTAGGATTTAAATAGATGCATGAATGGGAAACAAATACTCTATTATTCACTTCTCTATGCCTTGTTGTGATAATTGATTATTAGTATAACATTGAATATCCCTTACTGACTTCTGGTTATACAAAGGTTTGCAGAATAAATCTGTTAATTTGCATTCTTATTTTCCTTGATGTGACCTATATTCTTTGAACAATGGATTATGAGTTCTTTCATATTATGTTAGCAGAATCAAAATCACATTATATAACGTCAAATAAATGTTGTAAACCAATACAAATAATTGAAAAGTATATGTATAAAAACAAATCGGAAAAAATAAACATATAGTAAAAACAGAACCCTAAAACATAAACCTAGACTAAACCAAATAACAATCCGATAAAAAACAAAAAAAAAAATAAAACAACATATTCTACTCGTAAACAAAACAAAACCGTTCAAGAAGGTGAATGATTGAACCCTAAAAAAATATTATACATACCTTTGACGACGTGATACTAGGAAGTTCACACCCTAAATCAAGAACGTGAATGATTGAAACCTAAAAAAAATATCAGATTAAAGCATAAATCAGAAAAGAAATAATTTAAATGACATGAAGTTATACATGGCCGATGCATACCTCGGATCAATTGAAAGCAGAAACTTTGTTTGAATGATGGTCAAGTAGCAGGATGTGTAATGAAAGAGATGGATTGATAGGGTTCGAATGCGGCGATTCGTAAGAAGATTGTTTGTTAGGGTTTCATTTGATAGCGGCGATGAGATTAAGTGGTATGAAGGATATGTTTTGTGTGTGGGTTATTGTTATACGAATCGGGTCAATGGATTAAATTTCGGGTATGGGTTAGTCAACAGCTGATTGACAAGTGTCCCATTTTGATGAGGAGCTCTAGGATGGGGACAAGTGTCCCCCTAGCTACTCCTTTATTAGTAGAGGTAGATTGTTATTTATTTAGATTAATTTATATGTTGACCGGACTAAATGACATTTATTCTTTTAAAAATTTACCGAATTTAGATTAGCATCATCATAATTGTTATTTAATTTTATTTTGACTGAATACATAATGTTCAATAAAAAATGTTTATTTTTCCTACTAAATTAAAACTTGAAAGTCAACATATTGACTGTTCCTACAAAATTAAAAATTTAATGTCAATTTACCAAATAATTTTATTTAAATACAGATAAATTGACATTAAATAACGTCATTGATTATTACATTAATGACTATGTTAACCGCAATAATGACATTTATTATTTTCTTTACCGAATTTATATTAACATTATGATGATTGTTATAATAATTTTGCAAGGACGATTGCTGTTGAAATCTCACAATGAGCTATATACCCACAGAACATAACTCAACAATCACAATTACCATCTTAACGGCTTTGTTTGGCAAAAAAAATTAAAAATAAGGAAATGTGTGTTGCTTTTCCTGAGATATACCTATTCATTGGGATAAATGTTGACCATAGATATGTGATAAATGATAGTTACTACATAACAAACTTTAAATACGAAAAAGAATGATCGAAACTTATCATTATATAATAATTAGAAAAAGAAACATATATATATTTACATAATTATGTCTTTATTGTGCTACTAATACAAAATGCTACATGTATCCAGAGATGAACGATGATACTTGTATCCCTAAATTTAGTTATAATTCCGAGATATAATTGTTGACCATTCCAAAATTTAGCTATACATTGCGAAATGTGTGTTATGTTCTATAAATTAAGCTATAATTACGAGATATAATTGTTGACCATTTAGCTATGCAAATACTGGAAAAAAAATCGCTTCCTTAAATTTATCTATACATTTTGAAAATTGTTGACCATTTAGCATAGATTTAGCTATTCATTGGGAAATTGTTATACTATAATATAGGTAGATTATATCTCTATTTTTAATCATTTAGATAAGATTTAGCTATTCATTGCCAAAATTGTTAACCATTTACCAAAAATTTAAGTCTGATATCATGCTTTCTATTTTTATAGTTATCTATTTAGTTGCATGGTATCTCATTACTCAAACTTGCTATACACACCATTAACATAAGGTGCAACAATTCGCAAAATGTAGGATAAACCTTAGAAAATTTTATATGATTTTGTTATTTGTTGATTATTTTTGTTATAATATTTTAACTTTTATTTCATTCCTAATTTTAGTCTTAACTTTTTTGATTACACGAAGAGAACAATGGCCACTGCACAAGCACAAGAGTTTACCATGGTTTAGCCAAATTGATGTCAATCAAAATGATGTTGCTATGAAGCTAAAGATCATTCGGCTGTGGCGGCAGGCTGATCGTCACAATCCTAAAGATGTTTACTCAATTGAGATGATACTCATTGACGAGAATGTAATTCCAAAATCCGTATTTTGTTTTACATTTATTTTTTAGTATATTAGTTTATTAGTACCACACGTTTATATAGGTAGATATCTATATACATATTCCGAAAATATACAATTCTTCTTTTACTCATCGATACAAATATTACAGGGTGACAAAATTCAGGCGAATGTGTTGAAGCGTTTGTTTTTCAGATTCGAGATGTTTTTGTTGGAAAATGCTTGTCTTGTCATAAGAAATCCAAGAATTGGCATGAACCCATCAAAGTACAAGTATTCAGAAAATCCCAACAAATTGTGCTTGAATATGAACACTCAGGTTACTGTTTCTGTGGATTTTCAAGGTCCGTCATTTGGGTTCTCTTTTGTCCCCTACCAAAGAATTCTGGACAATGAGGTTACAGAAAATGTGACAATAGGTCTGTATCATTACTAGGTTATTTTTTTATTATAAACTACATATATTTTTTTTTAATTTATGTCACCATTAATGTTGGTTTATATTTTCATATAAATGTTATAGGACATGCTGTGAGGTTCTTCAACAATGACGATAAAGATAAGAAGGTGACCAAAGATAAAAAGAGGTTGACAATGGAAATGCAGGATAGCGAGTATGAATTGTTTTTTATTATATTTATTATTACATAATTAATAATTTTATAATTGAATTCGATGTATCACTAAAATTGTCACACCCTCAAATTTCCACTTGCGGAGTTTTACCGCGAGGCGCGTGACAAACCAGGATCCAAATCAACGGTCACAACGAACAACAACTATATGTGAAAAGATACGTAAACCAAACCATGCAATAGTTTCAAAGACTTTGATTCAAGACACAGCGGAAGCAAATTTAGTTTTACAAAACTGAATAACGATGAGACATAAGTTTAAAGTTTAACAATCCAAAACGTGAGACGTGATCCTAGACGCAAGTGCGACTCCGTGCGCCTAAACTCAATGCTGCTACCTTAGCGACCTGAGAAAACATGCCAAAAAGAAGTATTTCAAGCTTTATGAATAATTTTATAACATTTTGATGCATTTTTAACTTATCTTTATTGACGTCATGTACACACAACTTCAATAATACATATATTATTTTCATATTTTTATATTTTTCTAGAGGCCCGCACCGTGAGTACCCATGGGTCTCTAACCTAGTATCATATATGCATCTACATTCTACATGCATGCTTACTTTTGGGTTAAATGCAAAGGAAGTCAAAGTTTAGTGGTTGAAACATATATCATCAAGCTTCCTTGTAATGTAAGGGAAGGTCATGTGTTTATTTAGTTGGCAGTGCACTCCTTCGCCTTAGGTAGTTATGTCTTGTCATGGTGTGAGGTGTCTCTCAGAGCCAGTCCTAAGCAGTGGCGAAGCTTGACCCGAAGGTTCTGAGGGTCAGAAGTCACCGGGGGGTCGGAAGTCACTAGTTTAAGGGGGTCGAAACCCTATATTTCCAAAATTTTCTATAAGAATACTATATAATCGGAACTCTGCGCGAAAATTCGGGGGGGGTCGGTCGCCCCCTCCCGCCCCTACTAAGCATCGTCAGTGGTCCTAAGGATTTAAGAGCCTTGTACGAGCCAAAGAGAAAAAGGCCCTTATATCCTAACAAATTATATATACTAATTTATTTTAAAGGATGTCAGTGTTTGACTATCGGCTGCAACCCACCAGAGGAAAAAATTACAAATGCCTTAGCTTCTTCTCTTCTGTTTTTCTTTCAACGACGACAGTTGAAGGGTCGACGTTTCAGAAAAAACGTCACTATAAAATCAAGTTTTAGTATGAAATTTCATCTGCCGGAAGGTGCCCTTGGGTAAAACGGGCCTCGGCCGGGAGTGTGGCTCGCACACCCCTAGGGCCGGCTCTGGTGGCTCTATCTCGAAAATTCGAGGGTGAGCCATTTCTTCCCATCACGGCGGTCAGAAGTGAGAAATTATAAACCTTTTATGTGAAGGGTCACATAAAAATTCATAACAAAACAATGATAAGAAAAGTAGGTGCATGAAATGAACCAAAGAAAGAGACAATAAGGCATTGTTATACTCACAGCCATTTAAAAGTAAAGACTCATCTCATCAATTTATATTTAAATATCGAGACAGAGATTGTACTTTATCGTCATGGAACCACCATCCTGTCTCCTTGGGAGATCTCACATTAATTCCTGCAGTTCTTCACGTACCGTTCATCATCAGACATCAGCAGGGCGTTGCTGCCATAGCAAAAACTCAACATCCGTTATTTGAGTTTGAAAAGTTTAAGGTTAGAAGAGCGAGTGAGTTGTAATGAGAAAACAAACCTGGAGACGATGCTGATGCATACAGAACCGACGACGGTCATGGCTGGGGACAATAAATCATACAATATATCTGCATCATATCAGTATCCAAACGCCCCCGTCAAACAAACAGACAACATTCAAGAATTAAATTCATACATAATAATACTAAATGCTCGTTAATGCACAAACTTATAATCAAACTTTCAAAACTTATAACCATTAACAGCAACACAGGTCGGAAGGTAAACAAACCTTCATTAATAGAAATCCCTAAACATGTACAGTTTCCATTATAATCATCATGGCCTAAGGCCTTATGTTAACTGCTAGGATAGAGATTTAAAACAAATGGATAAAGTAAAGAAACATAATCGGTTATGACGGGCATGTTGATATGGCAGCAGCAAAAACTAACTGGGTTAAGATTCAGTTAGTTTGAGAGTGGTAGAGAAAAATAATTTGCAAGTTGGGAGTAGAGACGGCCACGTGGTTAGTTGAGAGTGACAGCGGCCAACACGTGATAGTTGAAGTTATTAAAATCCAATAACTCTATTTCTAATTTGAAAAAAAAAATGAATTGAATAAACCGGTAGCTAAACTGTTTAGCATCCCTATTGTGTTTACAATCCGCATAGACGGGTTTTAATTAAATTTTAGGCTTGATCATTTAAGTATAATTTAACAAAAGAAACGAACCAAACTAGCCGGCGAGGTGGGTCGTCTAGAATGACCACAACAGTTTGAGTTGATAGATTTTGCAGTTTGAACCAATCTTTCTCCTGTATCTATTAATTTTAGTATAAGATGCATGAATCTTTTGTCATGTATCTAGTTATTATCTGTATCAACTTCTAGTTTTACGTCAAACTAATAATAATAGCCGGATACATGCCCAAAATTAAATGTTACACAAAAAGCCTACTCAATGGTACCTTTTACGTAACGTATCCCTAAGGCTAACCGATGTAGGGGTGGCGCCCCCACCTCAGCTTCAAAACACTGAATGACGGCCTATTTCCATTTCCTAAGCGCCATTGAGGGGCGCCATCCACCTCTTTGCCAAGCACAGCCAAGGAGATAACAAACACTAACGCAAGCCCACTTCGTTTTGCACCAATCACCCTTTTGTTTTCATTTTTTTCTCTTAATATTTAAAGGGACTATTCTATTGAATTTGTAATATTTAAATGGAGCCCCTCTTTACGTGGCGTGAGATGATGCTGACGTGGCACCATTCCTTACCACATAGCCTATATTGTCTTCTTGTACGATAAATGACGCGTGAATGCTTATTTACAACGATGATTTAAAGTTGCATCTATATATCAATATAGATGTGGTTTTGACTTTGTTATGATCGCGTATCGTTTATATGAAACCTAAAAAGGAATGATATCCACCAAACAATAATCACCCATAATATGCAGAAACTTCACACCAAGCACAAATTTATTCAAGGCCTAAGGTTTTAACACTAATCCCAAGAGAAACAAAAAACATAAATATAAGTTGGTGATGATAATGATGATGATGAAATATCCCGCAGAAGCTAAGCAGATACAGTAGCAGAAGCTCCAGAATGCTTAACAATGCAGGCATGGAGATCATCTTTTTTAGCACCCACAACCTTGTCCACTACCACTCCATTCTTGAAGAACAGGAATGTTGGCATTGCCTCCACTGAATACTCTCGAGCAACGCTCTGTACACAAGCAGGAACAGATTGGTGATTCATAAGTTCATAACGCTAAATTGTAAGAAAAAACCTGAATAAGAACATATTTGGGGGTTTAATATTACCTCGACTTCATCAACATCAACCTTGAGGAAGGTCACATTGGGCATCCTTTTAGCGAAATCAGCCAAGACAGGTGCAATCACACGGCAAGGGCCACACCATGAAGCAGTGAAGTCCACAACTGCCTGTCAACAAGTTCATAAAAATGTATGCGTTCAAAGATCCGTCTTTTAATAAGGAATTCATAATCAATGCCTAACATGACTATGCTTACACTTCGTGAGTTCGTGCCTCTTATCTAAAAAGATAAGTTACGTCGAATATACAAGTTATGATATCAGTAACGCGACTGTCGATCAGATTCAGAAAGCCACTACATACGCGCATAAATCATGCAATTAAGAGTTGAAACCTTTAAACTTTATAAATAGATCCAAAGTTAATTAAGAGATAATTTGCATTAAATTAACATTTTACAAAATCAGTAAAGCAACTACCGATCCAATTAAAAATTCCACTACATATGCGCATAGACCCTTTAAACTTTACGAATAGATACCAGACCCCGATTATTTTTAAAAACTTGTATCTTATCATGAATGTCAATACGTCATCCACCAAAGATATCCTCATATACAAGGCTTACAATTTTCTATGAAATCAAAACCATCAAATATACCAATCATACATACGATATTCTCGAAAGATGTAATAATCGACAAAAAACGAACTCAACCGAATAGTAATCTTTGCCAATTGAAAACAATGCAACTATGCAAGCATGTAAACGGCAAATCTACTTTCTTAAAACTGCTACTTATTATTTTATATTTTATTTTATTTCTAAACGTTCAAGCCACGAAAACTAATGTCTGATAACCTAATCAACAACAATTATCTTTACCAAATTTATTCACCCACCTTTAGAGAATTCATATCAGGTTTGCTATTTTTATCCAGCAAATTACACTAAAAATCACTAAACTTTCTCTCCCCCTTCAAATAAATAATACTTTTTATACCTTTATCATTACATTTTCTCTCTTCTTCAGTCACAACCACTTTAAAAAATATTAAAATATAAATAGGGCGGAACACTGTCCCTCAAATATCCAGATGAACAGTAACCGTTTTTTTTCTCTACGCTGCTCACAAGCCCTCAAACTACTTTTAAAAATATGAAAAACTCACTCACAGAATACAATGAACCTGATGCGAATCCTCTAATCGTACCAATTCATATATTAATAAAAGACATATCCTTACAACGCCCAAACTAAAAGCATATATCAATACAACTCCTAATCAAAATAAGTCAACCCTAATCCCAAAAAACAATCGAGATTATTGAACAAAACAATTACCGATCGGTAGATTCATTTTAATGCGTAACATGTAAATACATATCAATAAACAATAACATTTCCTAAGAATATGAATTAAAACAACGATTTTAGGGTTATACCAATTTCTGAGAAGACTTATGCTTTCCAAGCTGCTCATTCCATTGGTTAGCGTTATGACAACCGATCACAACTCCTTCTTCAGCCATTTTTTTTTTTTTTTTTTCAATTTGTCTTTCAAAAAAACCCTAATTCGAATATTGTTAGTTATCAATTGATTTTGCAGAACCCAACGACTTTATATATAGATAGAGCCAAGAAATTAAATATATTAACATAATTACGTAAATGCCCCTAAACACGAAATTTTATTACGGAAATGCCCTAAAAGGGTCAAATGCGTGTTTTTGAATTTCTTTGTTTTGGATTTAATAATAATAAAGATCATACCTACTCTTTGTTTAATTAAGCGACCCTGAACAAATTCAATGAACCAAGACATAATGGAGAAATGATTTTGTCAATTTTGATGGCCTTGTATATGTATAAGACTATTCGGAGTGGTGTGGGGTGTTACCCCCCTTCCCGTCCCCATTCCCGCCCCACTTCGAGCAACCTAAGGGTGAAACGGGTGCTACCCTTGTTTTCTTTTTCCTTCACTGATTTCAATCAATCCTGCACTGTCACATCACTTCACTGATTTACTTCACTGATTCAGTTTTTTGTAGGCAACACTCCACTGATTCACTTCACTGAAATCTTTATTTTTAGTTTTCCTTTTTTTTTAATTACCGTTTTTACTAAAAAAAATGACCGTTTGAATTATAACTATCGTTTGTAAAAATTAAAAATAAACCGTCCCATTAAAATAAAAAAATTACAAAAAACATCTACTAAAATAAAAATACAAACGCCTTCATCCTCCTCGTCGCCTTCATCATCCGCGTCGTCTTCAACCCAATAATGCTCCCATTCGTATTTAGCCGCGATTTCAGTTTTACGTTGGGAATTTGTTAATTGAGGCGGCGTAACATATTGTTGAAACATCATGGGTGGTTGGCTTTGTGGAAATTGTGGGAAATGTGTGTATTGTGAGTAAAACGGTTGTTGTTGGGGTTGGGTTGGTGGAAAATTGAGCACGGGCCTATACGGCTCAACCGTAGCCGATCTCAAACTAGAAACTTTGCCTCGACCCCTAGATTTCGAGGTTCCCCTCAAAACACTCTTTGTTTTCCTTAGATCCATTTGTTTTGTTTGTGTTTTTAAGTAGTTTGGTTAATGTAGGTTGTGTTTTTTAATTTAAACTGTGAACAATTTATACCATTTCAAAAATAACGGTCAACAAAATATTACCGTTTCATTTAAATAAATTCCAAACGGTCAAAAAGTAATAAAATATATTATAAAAAGTGACCGTTGCATTAATTAACTCTTCTTACCAGCCCGTTAGATAGAACCCGTATTTGGTTCACGGGACCCCAACCAACACTGGTGGCGGCGGTGTTACCGTGTTGGTAGTGGGATACCCGTGGCCAATTCTGGTAGAAAATTGAGCACGGGCCTATACGGCTCAACCGTAGCCGATCTCAAACTAGAAACTTTGCCTCGACCCCTAGATTTCGAGGTTCCCCTCAAAACACTCTTTGTTTTCCTTAGATCCATTTGTTTTGTTTGTGTTTTTAAGTAGTTTGGTTAATGTAGGTTGTGTTTTTTAATTTAAACTGTGAACAATTTATACCATTTCAAAAATAACGGTCAACAAAATATTACCGTTTCATTTAAATAAATTCCAAACGGTCAAAAAGTAATAAAATATATTATAAAAAGTGACCGTTGCATTAATTAACTCTTCTTACCAGCCCGTTAGATAGAACCCGTATTTGGTTCACGGGACCCCAACCAACACTGGTGGCGGCGGTGTTACCGTGTTGGTAGTGGGATACCCGTGGCCAATTCTGGTAGCGCCCCGTCCCCCCTAAGTCATGAACTATGTAATAATTATCCTGTATATGTATTTTTTTTTTTTAACGGCTAACAAATCAAACCTGAGCATTTTCGGAGCATCCTTTAGAAAAATTCAAGTACTCTGAGAGTACTCGAATTGTCAAACACCAATTTCGGGAAAACCCGGGTAACCTACCCACCCGTAGGCACGACGATGAAATTACCGATAGTATCCGCCTGACTCAAGAATCGAACCCAGGATCCCCGGGTCTTCTATCATTGTCCACCAATGTATCTACCACTACACTATAATGGTATTGACAATTATCCTATATATTAAATTTTGAACTTTGATGAATAGTAAGGTGCTGTTTGTTTTTTCTGCATGAAAAGGTCTGCAGTCTGTGGACTACATCTGCAGGAGAAGAGGTGGACCAAAAGTCTGCAGTCTGCAAGAAGAAGACTGTTTGTTTGTTAATGTCTGCAGACTGCTGAAATAAACTGAAATTTAAATAAACTGATTTTTTTACAGTAGTCTGGTGGTAGACGGTGGTGGTGATAGTGGGTGGTGGTGGTGGACGGTGGTGGTGGATGGTGGTGTACGGTGGTGGTGGTCGGTGGTGGTGGTGGACGGTGGGAGGTGATGGTGGACCATGGTAGTGGTGGACCGTGGTTGGTGGTGGTGGGTGGTGGACCGTGGTGGTGGTAGACAATGGTGGTGGTGGTAGACGAAGGTGGTGGACCGTGGTGGTGGTGGTGGACGGTGGTGGTGGGTGGTGGTGGACCGTGGTGGTGGTGGACGGTGATGGTGGTGGACCATGGTTGGTGGTGGTGGTGGTGGGTGGTGGTGGGTGAGGAGAAGAGAAGTGGAGAAGACCTTTGAAGACCTTAGAAGACTTTGGAACAAGTCTGCACCGAGAAAAGAGGTCAGGAAGACCTTTTTGAGTGAAAGGTCCTCCAAAAAAACAAACAATCTGCAGACCCTAAACGTCTGCGCGCGTCTGCGTGGCGCAGACAAAAGAGGTCAAAAGTGCTTCTGAGCAAAAAACAAACAACACCTAAATGAACAACGTTTGTTTCATACTTACGGAACACACGTTTGCGTTTCTGGGTCACGTGTCGTGTTTTTAAAAGCTTTTATCATTTATCTTAAACCACACCCATCTCTCTCTCTCAAAGCTCTCTCACCCCTCTCTCTATCTATAACCCCTCCCTCTAGCCGTTTCCACCGTGACAACCTTTACGAAAAACGTTGATATCGCGGTCGATGGTGGATGGTGTTGTTGATGGCGGTTCCGTCAATGGGGTGGGTTATGCAGTGGTTTTGTGATAAGATATCAACATCCATGAGTATCAGTTTATGTAATTTAATAGTTACTTACCGATAAATAAGCAAAAGCGCGACCCATCCACCTACAAGCTCGCCTAAAGTGGCTGCAACGTTTATTAAGAAGATTATCCCGTGGAATTCTAACATCACGAAATTTCACAAATTCTTAATGCCCCATTATCTACTGCAATTTAGGGGGGACGGGGCGCTACCCGTAAGTTTTTTCAAGTTCACTGATTTCAACCAATCCTACATTGCCACATCACTTCACTGATTTCTTTCACTGAAACAGTTTTTTTGGAGGCAACACTCCACTGGAAATAAAATAGAGAAAAAGACAAAAGGGGGAGAGACAAACTCACGGGTACCAGCCCGTTAACTAGAACCAGGATTTGGTTCACGGGACCACTACCAGCATTGGTGGCGGCGGTGTTACCGTGCTGGTAGTGGGGTATCCGTGACCAATTCTGGTAGCGCCCCGTCCCCCCTTAGACCTACTTTACAACCACAGCCATTTATTTCAGACAACATTGTTGTCTTTTGTCTGTAACATTAGTTTAGCAAAAACCATTGCAAACTCACCATGAACTGCATTATTCCAAATCCACCATTTTTTTAACGGCTCCATTTTATGGCTCCATCATTCTAGGTAGTGATAATAAGCTCATCTATAAAGGGATCGAATGTAGAAAAAGTTTGGATGCCTCGGAACATTTGAACCTTAAAGACACGCAGTCAAAAGAGAGCTTGTTGTCGCTTTTAACAAACTCTTATGTTCTAGTGGCTGATTTGGGCCTTGGATACTTCTAAGCAAACGGGTCAAATAGGTAAACTTAAAACTTGACTAGAGAGGAATCGAGTCATACGTGTTGAGCAGATTAAAGGTTAATCTTTTAACTTCTTTGTTCGAGTACAATACCAAAATCATTCCTGAGATTTAGATCTGTCTGTTCAATCCTTTTTTTTTCAGACATGTAAACTTAAAAATTTGACTAGAAGGGAGCCGGGTCAAATGGATTGAGCAACTTAAAAAGTAGTTGTAGTCCATTACGTAATCAGTTATGTTCGATGGGTCTTACTTTTAAGCTAACGGGTCAAATAGGTAAACTGGAAAACTAGACCATGAGGGAAACGGGTCAAACAGATTGAGCAGATCAAAAGTAGCCATTACATAATCAATCATTTATAAATTAAAAATAAAATAAAATAAAAATTAAAGCCATACCATGGTGAAGCTCTGTCATGGCAAAACAAACAAGATACTCCAAATTGTCAAAACCTTCCAAGTCATTACCCTTATGTTTACTGGTACCCAAGTTAAGAACTGAGCCACCCGATAAACTGCACACACCCAATACCTTTAAAGTCAAGTATTCAAAGTTTCAACACAGATTAATGCAAGAAACACACAAATTCAATATTAATTAGAAAAATTCAACAGCATGAGCAACAAGAAACACATGATATACAAATTCACAAGCAACAGAACAGAGACCTGAACCATAAATAACATTTTTTTCACAAATTACACTACAATCAGCAGTACAATGGACGAAACCAATCAATAACAAACCCAGAGTCCAGACAATCAATATAAAACAAGAATCAAAATCCAATTACAGTTCGACAGTCACCTGTAATGTACACCCAATTTGATCCCCACGACATATCAACGCTACCAACCACTTCAATTATAGCAAAATACTTCACAGGATCTTGGACCCTTTTTGGGTCTGTTTGCATCTATCTAGCTACTACAAATATGAGTCTATCAGCTATGTATCCAAAATTAAACAATAGAGTATGTTTAGAAAGGCAGAAACTAAGTTCATGTTTACAAGGACTTGCAGTGCATTGATCTGAATTAAACAATGAACCTCAATCTGCCAAAAGGCCGAGTGTGTGTTTTTTATTCATATCCAATCCTCCACGTACAAGAAACGGCACTATCAACTTAATGGAAATAAGCAATAAATATGACAGATTTCAAAACAACTTGGCTCATATTCATGAGAATAAACGGATCTTCTACCTTGTATAATATTGCTCACAGCTGAGTCACTAAACTGTAAACAAATACATATTGCAATTAAAATCAATAAAATAATACAACATACTGCCCTCATTTTGCTTCCTTTGACCCAGTGTCAGTGAGATTTTCCATTTCAAGCAGTTTTAGTTGCTCCTCTTCTGCATTCTCTACTTCCTTGACAACTTCAGGCTTGGGCTTGTTGCTAGTGGACTGCTGGTACATGACCCCACCAAACATACAAATCAATAGACCAATTGTTCCGATAAATGTTGAGTGTTTATCCCAAACCATGAAATTGATTACCACGGTTAAGAGCTTGTTTACAATACCAAGAACAGTGAAACCAGTAGCCGATATGGCCCTACGACAAGAAAATCCAAAGAACGAAATAGCCAGACCGAACAAGCATGATAACCCGACAGGCAAAATTACATCAAAAGAATACCAATCCGACTCATCACTAAATTCATGTTTTATCTTCTTTAGCTCTCCCATTATCAACAGTTCTAATGGAAAAAGTAGTAACGCTTCAAGATTATTATACAGCACGAGACCCCACGTGTTGAGACCAATCGTCATTACCACATGCTTGATGTAAACAAAATCTATGGACATGCTTATCAAGTACGCCAAAGCCCAACTATAGGCCATGAATGTGAACTGGTAATCAGTAATGACATAGAGCACACTACCGCCAAATATAGTGGCAAGTGAAAGCCACGTCTTTAGTGAAGGCCACGGTTGATGGAGGAAAAGGGTTTCTCCTATGGCAACAAAGATTGGGACTACTGACCGAAACACAATAAACGTGTCGACATTTGCATGGAGAAGGAGCTCACTGTTTGTAAAGAGTGATAAATAGAATATAACCGCCGCTGGAAGGAACCGCCACATTGTCAGCAGATCTAAACGGTCATGTTCTAGAAGCTTAAAGTAGCCCAAAAAGAGGACACCCGCTGCACTCGTGAAATACTGTAAAGCAGTCAACGCTCCAGGGTATGGGAACTTCATAACAGCCCATTTGTTGATGATGGAGAGTAGTGACGCCGATAAGCAGTATCCAGCAGCTATACCGTATATGGAAACCTGCTGCAACAAACCATTATACCATTTCGACTCGGGTCCAGTAGGAGCAGACGTAGGTAATGACTCTTTTTCAGGATTTTCTGTGTCACCAGACATCTGATTCTGTAAAAACATACAATGTACAACACACGTTAAAAAACTATTTCCCCAATCCCCAAATTACAGTTCTTAATAACAATCCAAATTTCTAAAAACTCGGAACTCTCATCATAAAATATCTCCCTAAGTACCGATACCTAACTACTTAGGAAAACCGGGAACGGATTCACCGCCGTATGGCTGACCGGCGATTACTAGCGATTCCGATCACTAAAATGGTTATTATCACCGATGAGCTTAACAAAATAGTTGAAAAGTGTTTTTACAAAACTATTATTTGACTTTTCTTGTTCTTAGTTAAAAAGTAGTTTTAGCCAACAGACCAACAAGAAGCTTTTACATGGCACACGTTGTTGCGCCGGAAGTCTCAAAAGTCTGGCACAACAAACCTCTATGTGACACTGCAGATTTCAATCTGGTGCAGGCAGTGTTGTAAAAATCGGGACTAGTTGGCGATTAGTCGCTAGTCGGCCAGCAACTATATCAATATTTTGCTAATCAGTCCATTAGTAGCTAGTCAATCGTAATCAGCCCTAATCGAACAAAAATCGAAAAAAAATGGGGAAAATCCGATGATTCCAACAAGATTCCAGCCAAAACCTAACTACTTACTGAAACATGATAACATGAAAAGAGAATATATTATTATTATTATTCAGTACCAAATATCTATTAGCAACCCTAGAGAAACTTTCATTCAGCAATTGAGATGAGCCAAGCAAAGCAACAAATCCTACCAACACTATTCAATGATCTACTTTCAACACTGACAAAATTAACATTATTGAACATGATCTAAACAACATTATATTCTACTAATTTATTTAACCAATAAACCAAAACATATCTGTAAATATTTCGAGAGTGAGAAGATGTAACTGTAAGATCTGACAGTGAGTAAAGCAACTGATTATTATTCACTCACTGACTGACCGGAGTGAGAATGTGATTGACGGCGGGCAGCTGACCGGAACAGAATGAAACCGTTAGTTAGATCGATAGCGTCGAAGGGAAGGAGACGGACATATTATTATTAATTCCGATTTTAACACTTTTGCTGGGTTTGGAGAACAATGTTTTGTTATCAGATTTCTCGAGTTCTGACCTGTAAACCAATTAACCAAACACGATATACATGGTGATATTACATAACTACCCCTCAACATGTCGGTTTCCTAGTAAAGGCTGGTTGTAATTACGGTAGTGCCCCTGAAATGTAAAATGCATGTTTTAAATATTTACAAAACATTTTCGCTTAAACCATAAAAACAAAACGCGATTTGTCTTGTTATGTTATGTTATTATTAGGGGTGCAAATAACACGTAGCAGTTCGAGAGTTACTTGGGATTGATTTGGTAAAAATCTCGGACGAGCCGAGCCTTAACGAGCCCGAGCCTGAGTTCGAGCCTGAAATATGACTCGTTTAGTTATCAAGCCCGAGCTCGAGCCTTACATGCAAAGTTCGTTTAGGCTCGCGAGTCCAAACAAAAGTTATATATATTTTTTATATATGCGATTTTGTCCTTCGAGCATGTTCAATTTTAATTAATAATATTGGTGAGCTAAGCTCGAGCCGAGCTTTTGCTCATTTAAGCTACTGAAACGAGCTCGAGCCGAGTTTTTAGGTTGTTTAAAATTATTTTTAAATTATCTCGAGTCGAGCTCTTAGGTTTTACTTTCGAGCCGAGCTCAAGTTCAGAATAGTAGGCTCGAGCCTCAAAAGACCATGACGAGCCGAGCTCGAGCCTAGTCAAGCTCGGGCTCGGCTCGTTTACACCCCTAGATTCTATTCTAGTGTTAAAATGAGCTTAAAGCTACTCAAATCGCCTGAGTTGATAAAACCTCAAATCAAGTCAGGCTTAAATGAGCTCAAGTTTTTAAGGGTTCTTGTAGAAGTGATGAGTAATCGTGCGACTCGTGTGCATTATCATAAGAACAAGCTACTTTTACTGAACGTGTGCATGAGTCATGATGTGATGACTCGTGAGCAAGGACAAGGTAAAAGAGAAAACTAAAAGTGTATTTAACATTGTCAAATTTATTTGGGGTATTCTATAAACACCATCATAATCATCTCAACAACAACAAAAAAAAAGAAAAAAGAAAAAAGAAAGAAAGAAAGAAAAAAAACTAGGGGTGCAAACGAGCTATGCTTGTTTAGGTTTTGAAGGCTCGAGCTTGGCTCGTAGGTATTTTTCCAAACTCGAGTTCAGTTCGTTTATTATTTATTTATTAATTAATATTAATTATAAATATTATTTTATATATAATTTAGCTATTTTATGATAGTTTTATAAATAATAATCATTATTATTTACATATATTGTTAATATATTAATTAAAAATTTTATAAATATATATATATATATATATATATATATATATATATATATATATATATATATATATATATAGGGGAGGGTTATCTTGAGAACATGTAATTTTGTGAGAACACTAAGAACCATTTTCATCCCTAGATCATGATTAATTAAGGGTTAAGATTAAATGGAAAACTAAATAGAGAGGAAACCATAAAATAAGATGCAAAAGGGCATTATTGTAAAAACACAGATCCAAAAGGCCATATATCTTATGATCTTCTTACTATCATCGTCTTCCTCACAAGATCTCCAAAACACAGCAGCTTCCAAACCCTAATAAGACACAAAACTCCATTCATATACCTTTCATGATGCATATTTGCAACGAGAAGTAGAAGATATAATCCAGAATGTTCCTGTGAAGAAAATGCTAATCCTTGAGGTAATACTAGCATAGCAAATCTGTATAAAAACTGCAATTTGATGTTAAAATTGATGATTTGTAACCCTAATTGTTGATTCTAAACCCTAACTCAACTGCGCAAGTGTTTTTCGAGTTTGTATTTAGTTCTATTGTAATGTGCATTTAAGTTCTGATTTTTTTTGTTTTAGTAGTTGCACATAAGGTGTTTGATGAAATGTCCAAGTGTGTGTTGTGTTGATTTTATTCGATACTTTTGTTTGACTAGTTTCAAATAAGGTGTTGGCAAGTATTTGTTGCGTTGATTTTGTTGAATTACTCATGTTTGAGTAGTTGCATATGAGGTATTTGGTGAAAGTTTTAAGGTTTAACTATCGCTTGGGTTGTTTGTGTTGGATTATTTTTGTATGAGTAGTTGTAGAAAACGTGTTTGATGAAATGTCTTATTGTATATTAGAATTCATCCAAATATATCTTGTAAGCTTAATATGTATCTTGTATTAAAACCCTATATTTGAAGTCGCAAACGTTAGAGAATTGCAAGGATAAGAGCAAGAAGTTTTTCAGAGAATAGGGTAAGTGAGAAGTGTACACATGTGTAAGTGAGCTATTTACACACGTGTAAGTATACATGTTTATTTGTTTAAAATATCAGTGAAAACAAATGACTTAATGGTTTTGTAATTTGTCACTTTAAACAGAAACCTTTCAACAAAATGGTGCATTCTACTTGCGGTTGAAAAAGGACAAATAAAACTTTGAGAGATCAATTGTAGAAGCCCCGAAAGGATGCGAAGATTGTACTTTCAAAAGTGAGTATTCACCGGGAAGATAAGATCAAGAAAGCAGTAGAGTTTGAGAGGGAACAAAATGAAATCAAAGACTAGTTGATATTTTGAGTTATGACTTGTTTTTATGTTTTCATGCATACCGTTTCAATGATTATGACTTTTATTTTTATATAATTGTGGATATCATACCTCAAATAATACATGACTTATTGGAAAAGTGAATACTTTTGATACATTTGTAATCTTATTTTGGTATAAATCCTTAATATATACACATAATATTATATTTTTTTAATTAAGTTTACGCATATGTCAGCTGCAAATGTGTAATTCGGTATCAAAAAAGTGATGGTGAGAAATTTACACATGTGTAAACAGACCGTAACACATGTGTAAACACAGAAACTTAAACATGTGTAATATAACCCTAGATAGGAAAAACAATAATAGTTAACAGTTTACACATGTGTAAATCAGCTACAAATGTGTAATCCAGAAACAAATAAGTGGCAGTGAACAATTTACACATGTGTAAAGATGAAAATAAACATGTGTAATACAACTTAACAGAGGTAAAAATAAAAATAGTGTACAGTTTACTCATGTGTAGATCAGCTGCAAATATGCAATCCATAAACAAATAAATGACAATGAGCAATTTACACACGTGTAAAACAGACACATACACATGTGTAAACACAAGCACTTAAACATGTGTAATACAACTTAAGATATGTAAAACAGAAATAAAAGACAGTGTATAGTTTACACATGTGTAAATCAGCTACAAATGTAAAAAAGACATGCCTTTGAATAATGCACATTTACATTACCGTTTGAAAATACAACTTTACAAGCGTTGTATATTATAGACATGTGACAATTAACAATTTACACATGTGTAAACTAGCTAACCAGGTGTAAACCATACACAAATATGTGTGACCTTAAACACTTGACACATGTGTAATTTAGTTGCATACATTTAAATAGACACAAATATATGTCAGAGATCAGTTTACACATGTGTATTCCAGCTGCACATATGTAAAACAGACTGTTGGATCAGTATATTGCTCTTTTGTCTGAACTTGCTAGTTGACACTTAAGTGTTTAGCAAGTTCTTGATGAGTGATAGCACAGCGGAATGTTTATAAGTTTAAAGCTACACTTATCAACAGGAGTTATTACTCCCCCTGGATTCAAGAACTAATAAATGATAAGTGTTTATTGAGAATCTAAGTATTGAATGAGAATGAAACACTTCGACAGATTCTCAATAAACACGAAATGGAAATAACAATAATAAGTGTTGAAGGATTTTTTGTATTAAAATCAATGTCTAAAACAGAGGGATGAACCCTTCTATTTATAGACTTTACAAATACATGAACCTTGCCAAAAGCAAGTTCAGAAACAAGTTGCAACAAGTTGTAGTCTTGGAACTTGTACATAAAGCAAAAAGAAATACTAAAGTAATAAACTACTGATAGAAAAAGGCGGTGGAAAATATCTTCTGTAAGTACTGATGAATGACAAACTACTGATGAGTAGTTTGTCTTCAGTAGTTCTTCAGTAGAAGTGTCTGGTTTGAACTTCAGAACTTCTGATGACTTTTCTTCTTCAGCACTTCTGAATCTCTTCTTCAACAGTTTGATCCTTCTTCTTCAGCAGTTCTATACTTAGAGTATTTTGACAGAAGTGAATTAGACTAAGGTTTGCAAAAGTGGTTTCACCAATCCTTTTTGTCCTAACAATCTCCCCCTGGATTGATGAAGCCAAAACCTTACTAATTCCTTATTGTTCTTTTCTGTCCTTCACAATTTTCCATATTCCTTTGAACATGGAATTCTTGAGCTGGTTCAGCTGTTCATCAGTAAGAGACCCTTTCTGTGGTTCTAAGTGTTGGATTGTAAGCAGGTCTTTGGTTGATAGTTTCTTCAGCTCATTCATCGACCTATAGGCCCTGTTTGTCTGATCTCTTCTTGTCACAAGTACTGTGTTTCTACAGTAAAGGACCATCTGATGATTGGTACTTTAGACTTGTCAAAGTCTTCAGTGTAGGGAACCATGGTGGTACCCTGGGTTTCTCCTGAGTGTTGAATGTTTTCAATTTCAGTGACTCTCAGGTGGGATTCACTTCCCTGCTGTTGTTCCATCACATTAGGTATCTGAAATGTTGGCAAATGATGTTCAGTTACTACCTTGGTGTGCAGTTTGTCTGTGATAGTCTTCTGGATTTGATATGCAAAGGTGGAAGGATCCCTGAATTGTGTGATCAGAGGCTTTTCTTCTATGTCAAAATCAGAATGGACTACTGTACTACCTTCTAGTAGTACCATTCTGAAATCATTCTTTACTTTCTCCTCTGATTTCTTTCTTTGTGTAGCTGGTCTTCTCTGAACACCAGAAGTTCTAACTACTGAAGTTGAAACTTCAGCAGTTTGAAACTTCTCTAGATTAGCAGCCCTTGCAGCCTTATATTTTCTATATGTGTCCACCAATCTTTCTTCTTTCCATTTGGACACTGAGGCTTTTGAACCATAACCATTAGCTACCAGTTCTTCTATCATCTGAGCTCTCTTGGCCTTTGTGTCTTTACTTGTTGCAAGTTTGTCTGCAATAAGTTGAGCTCTTCCTGTCAGCTCTTCCACAAAGAGTCTCTTCAATGTGTGGGCTTTGATTTTGCTGTTCTTTGTAATGTAAGACATCAGTTGATGTCTTTTGTCTTCTTCAGCAATCTGGTCTAGGCTAGCCTGCCTTTGGAGTTCAGCTTCATAAGCCTGAAGTTTTTCTTCATGGCTTAGATCCAAGTCATCCCTTTCTTCCAGTGTTTTCCAGATCTGATCTTCTCTGGCCTTCTTTTGGGCTGCCACTAAACTCTTCTCAAGTAGTTCTGCTGATTGAGAGATTGGAGAAGGATTTAGCACAGTCATTGTGGTAACTGTTGTAGTAGGCCTAGTAGGAACAGAAGTTGGTTGAATAGAAGCAGTTGTTCTGGAAGGGTCAGCAGTTTTAGTTTTGGAAGTGTTGACCTTTGATGGGTTGACAACAGCTGAAGGTTTGTCAACTACTGAAGGATTGTCTTCAGTACTTTCTGATTCTTCATCAAAAGTTTGGCCATCAGAGGTTTCTTCATTGTGCCCTTGGGATTCATCAGTCTTTTCAGCATCTTCTACTTCTTGAATAGAGATACCAAATTGTTGGGCCAGTTTCTCTTTTCTGGCTTGATCTTTTTGATCTCTTGCTAGGATAGCCACTCTTGCCTTTCTTCTGGCTTCAAGTGTATCCATAGGTACCTTGATTTTCTCCCCCTTTTTGGCTTCATCAGCCTTTGAAGTTGAAGCTTGGGAGAACTGACCTTGAAGATGAGCAATCTGTTTGCTGTTGTGGTCAATCTTGTTGGACAGATCATTCATCTTTGTCTGTATCACTCCAAATTGGTTCTTCATGGACAGCTCCAAGTTAGCTGTGTATGTTTGGAAGTGATTCTTGATGAGGGTGCTCATCATGTGGTAAAAGGGACCATCTGGGCTGCATAGCTGGTTCATGTCTATGCTTGTTTGCCTAGTGAATTGGGTAGGCATTTGTAGTGAGGGGTGTGTTTTTGGGTGATCTTCTTGTTGTACAGAAGATGCCACTCTAGGGGAATCATGGATTGAGTGGGCTTTAACCTGAGATGGTGTGACTAGCTTCTTGAGCTTAGATACACCATGTGCAGGACCTTCACTTGTAGCCGTCAATTCAGTAGTTTGGTGTTTTGAAACATCATCCAAATCAATGGAATCATCTGAATCCCTGATTACATCCTCAATGAGGACTGTATCAGTTACATCATGAGCTGAGCCCAACTCAGTTGTCTCATGTACCTCTTTTTCTTGGTTCAGAGGATTTCCTACCTCAGGCATTAAGCCTTCATCAGTAGTTGCCACAGTTGAGGTCTTAGCTATGTTACTTCTGTCCTCAGGTCCACCACTGGGTGGTAAATGAGTAGTAGCAGCCTCAAAAGTACCAAAAGTTTCTAAGTTTGGGCTTAGAGACTCTGGTTCATCCTCATCTCTTTGGTTAGGGCTTTGAGTGTCCACATCCATGTCAATTTCTGAGGCTATGTCCCCTGTTTTATATGGTTGATGGGGACTGACATGTGTAGATGGGACTTTCTCTTTTAGCCCAGAGAGAAGTTTGGCTATTTCAATGTCTGGTTCAGAAATTTGGGGTGCTGGTTCAGTAGTTTGGGCAGTGGGTTCAGCAGTTTCAAAAGAAGAATCAATTGGAATAGTTTTCTTAAGTCTTTTTCTTTTGAAAAGGATTGTTATTGGTGCTCTTGGTGGGGTTTGAGATGGAGGAGACTGAGAGGATGTTTCAGTCACATCTTTAAGAAGTGCAGATTGCACAATAGGTTGTTCAGGCATCTCAACCTCCTGAACAGCTTTTCTTTTAGGTTTGGTGGGTTTTTGTTTTTGGATCTTGGGTTTCTTGGCCTTTGGTGGAGTAGGTTTGGAAGATGAGGGTTCCATGGGGACTGGTTCTGGTTCCCCTTGGTCATCTTCTGGCCAGGCAGCCTGTTTGTTTGTGCCTTGAGTATGCTTGTGAGGTTAAGGGTTTTAAAATTTCAGTTTTACCCACAAGCACCTCATTACCCAGTTCAGATATTATGCATTGCATAATGAACCTTGGATATAACAAAAACTTTTTCTTAGTGTTATTGTGATGTAACACCAACTCATTAAAGAAAAGTTTTGATGCCCTGAAATTTGTTTCATTCACAATGGAATGAAAGATTGGTTGAAAGGTTGAGGGCATCTGGTCATAAGACCCTGTTTTAGGACTCAAGCACATAATTATATAATGAAACAAAAGTTTATATTTTGGTTCAAAATACTTTTTAAAGATAGTAGCTTGTGAGAGAGTACCTTGATAACCACACTCAGTCATGGTTAGGTGGATTGCAGAGTTGTCAAACTTCTCAGGGGCATTCACATCATTCAACCCCAGTCTGTTTGCAAGTATGGCCGGTGTAATGGCCATTTGTCTCCCTTTAATTGTTGAGTTGAGAGAGATAACTTCATCATCCACCATCACTGTCTCAGCATTAGCCCAGAACTCATTGAGAGTTTCAAGATGTATTGGTGGGTCTATTGTGAGAGCGGTGAAATATTGGGATTTGACGACGAGATCAATGATCTCATCATATTGGGACCAGCCTTCTTGTTTTTCTAAGTAGGCTCTGAGATTGTGTCCCTGTTTAAGAACTAAAGCCATGTGGTGTTGTGTGTGTTGATGAATCGAACAGTGTTTATGTTGCAGGTTCAGGGGTTTGAGAGCTTTCTTGAGAGAGAATGAGGGAATTTTTGATTTTGAATGGATAAGTGTTGAAAAAAGATATTTATCAGAAGTTTTTAACCGCTTGGATCTTCTTTATTAGAAGTTTTAAACCGCCTAGGTTAAAATCCTCTTTATCAGAAGTTTTAAACCGACTAGGTCAAACTTCTGATGATGGGAAAAGTCTGATTTGCCCTTTTTGACTAAACTGCTGATGAAGAATCTTCATCAGTAGTTCCCATTTTCTCTTCAGCAGTTTTGAACAGCTGATGAGAAATTCTTTATAAATACTTTATTCATAACTTCTGAAGGTTGTTTTATCAGAAGTTAATCACTTTTTAGAAAAATATCCCCATACTGATGTTTTGTTCATCAGTAGTTTCTCTCTTTTCAGAAGTTTTTCAAATTTTTGTAAACAGATGTAAGTGAAAAATAAAAAAGTTGTGCAGAAAAATAAAGAGAAACACTTACAAATTTAGCATCCCTAGCATGGATACTAACTTCTGAAATGTTGATGTGTCAAGGGGTTTAGTGAAAATGTCAGCTATTTGATTAGCTGTTGCTACATGTTTCACTTCAATCTTGCCTTTTTCATAGCAATCTCTTATGAAATGATACCTGATTTCAATGTGTTTAGTCTTTGAAAACTGAACAGGATTTTGAATGATGCTAATGGCAGATTTGCTGGCTACAAGCAATGGTGTCTTGGTCTCTTTGATTCCATAATCAAGAAGTTGATATTGAAGCCATTGTATCTGTGATGTACAACTTGCAGCTGCAATGTATTCAGCTTCAGCAGTTGAAGTTGCAACAGATGTTTGTTTCTTTGATTGCCAGGACACTAGACAGTTTCCCAAGAATTGACAACCACCAGATGTTGATTTTCTTGACATTTTACACCCTGCATAGTCACTATCTGAAAAAGCTGATAACTTGGTATTGCTTGAAGCAGGATACCAAATTCCAAGTGTAGGAGTTCCTTTCAGATATCTGAAGATTCTTTTGACTGCAATAAGGTGTGATTCCCTAGGAGCTGATTGATATCTAGCACAGACAGATGTTGAAAACATAATATCTGGTCTAGAAGCAGTTAGATATAAAAGAGAACCTATCATACATCTATACATGGTTTGATCAACCTGTTTTCCTTGATCATCTGGTTCAACTTGTGTGGTTGGTGTCATGGGAGTGGAACATGATTACAGTTTTGTAAAGAAAATTTGTTTAATAATTCTTTAACATATTTTTATTGATGTATAAAAGTTCCATTTGTTTGTTGTTTAATCTGCAGTCCCAGAAAGTACTGCAGTTCTCCCATTGTACTCATCTCAAATTTTGATTGCATGAGTTTCTTAAATTCATCACACAATTTTGTGTTTGTTGAACCAAAAATGATATCATCAACATATATTTGAACAAGTAAGATATGATTTCCAACATGTTTTATGAAAAGAGTTTTATCAATGGCACCTCTTGTGAAGTTATTTTTGAGCAAAAAGGTTGAAAGTGTATCATACCAGGCTCTTGGAGCCTGTTTGAGCCCATAAAGAGCTTTGTCTAGTTTGTACACCCACTCGGGATGAGAAGGATCCTCAAACCCAGGTGGCTGACAAACATACACTTCCTCTTTTATCTTTCCATACAAAAATGCACTCTTGACATCCATTTGATAAACTTTTATTTTGTTGGAAATGGCATAGGCCAGAAATAACCTGATGGCTTCAAGCCTTGCAACTGGAGCAAAGGTTTCATCATAATCAATTCCTTCTTTTTGAGAGTAACCTTGTACTACCAGTCTTGCCTTGTTCTTTATTATAATACCAGCTTCATCTTGTTTGTTCCTGAAAACCCATCTTGTGCCAATTGGTTGCTTGTTTGGTGGTAAGGGACATATTTCCCATACCTGTTGCTTGTTGAATTGAAGCAATTCATCTTGCATTGCCTGCACCCAATTGTTGTCTTTGAGGGCTTCCTGGTACTTCTTTGGTTCCAACTGTGAAATAAATGCTGAGAATAGACAAAAGTTGGAAAGCTGGTTTCTTGTAAGAACACCTGATGCAATATCACCCATGATTTGATCAAGTGGATGGTCTTTGTGTTCGATCAGTTGTTGTAAACCACTGACAGGTGTTGGTGTGTAACACCCCAACCGATGGCGGAATCATCGAGGTGCCACGTAGTGACGATTGTTCAAAAGCTCATGGTACTAAAATGTAAATATTCGATTATTGAATATTGTTTTACAACATGTGAAATTAAATACAAGACAACATAAATAAAGATAAATTGATTGATTTAAGCTATGTCCAAAGTCCTATGTGAAGCGTCAAGCAGCTTATCCTGAAACATGCACGAAAATAATTTTGTCAACATATGAATGTTGGTGAGCACTACTTAGTTTTGTACGTATAGTATAAGTTTTGAAAAGTAGTACAATCCATGTGTCTAGTATCACCAAGGCATTATGTAAACACGCAAGTAATCAAACAAGACAAAGATCACATGTAAAGTTTATACAATGTAATTGATAATGAGCACCTTAACACGTGTGAGTCTAAAAGAGCACCATAACACAAAGTTATGTCTAAATGAGCACCGTAACATAAGTTACGTCTAAATGAGCACCATAACATAAGTTATGTCTGTATGTAAAGAGCACCATAACATAAGTTATGTCTGTATGTATGATTTTGTATGTAAGCTACGTTCATGTTCAAGCATAAGCACAAAGATAATCAAGACACGTATATGAATTGTAAATGAATAAAAATTTATGTGTGAATAAATACGAAAGTTTTGTATACTTGTGCATGAATCACCCCAAAAGTTGTAAAAGCGGAAAAAGGGGATAAGTAATACTCACCTTAGCAAGGTGATAAGTCTCATGAAATTGAATAGTGTAATCCAATGTTGCTAAGTATCACCCTATGTATAATGTAACAAATAAGTCTAAGTCTATCTAGTCTATAAATATTTTCTAGGGCTTCGAATTGGGGATTTGGTTACTAAATTAAACGTTTAATAAATAAGGGAAATTTGGTAAATAAATAAACAAAAAGTCTTTGAGTAAACTTTAAATCAAATATGGTCACAATATAAAGTTTTAAGTGTGAAAATAATTTTTATAAAATTATTTTCTTGAAAATAGAATATTTAATCTAATTATTTCAAATTGTCAAAATACGATTTTAATATCAAAAAAATATTAAAATTAAAGAATTCTTGAATTAAAAATTGTATTTCTGTTCTAAATGGATAGAAATAATTTATGTAAAATTTTGGTGTACAAATATTGTAAAATGAATTTATTATGAATTATTTATGATTAAAGCTAACAAAAATTGATTAAAAATATTAAACAAACGGTTTTTCAGAAATAAAAATTATTTCTGAAATGTATATTGTTACACAAGTTTAGAATAATTTTTGTGGAATTTTATAAAATCGTTTAGATATTTTTATTGAATTTTATAATTTTAAGTGAATAAACTTGTAATATTTATAATATATATTAAATAAATTATTTTTGAAAAACTAAAAATTGTATGTTAAACTTTACTACTAGAATAACATAAAATAATTTTTGTAGAATTTATAAAAGAGTTTTAGTATTTTAAAACGATTTTTAAAAGAAAATGACAAAAATGTAAAGAATAGAATTTTTAAAAAAGAAAAGGTTGTTGTTGGTGGGGATTGAACCCCTGACCAACCGAATTTTCACACAACTAAATCACCATCTGATCTACATCAGATTTGGTGTTAGAATTTGATAAAAATAATATTTTACACAGACTTGATATCGTGTCATCTTCCCCAAATAAGACTTTGAAACCCTAGCTTTCTTAATCATAAAATACACGATTAAAACCCCAATTATTCATAGGGTTATTAACGACCAGTGGCCGATTAACAATTAGAAACAAGAATTTGAGTTCATACCACACACGTAGCCTCCAAATTTCGTGGTCAAAACAAAAGTCAACCGTTCTTGATTTAGCACGAATAAACACGATACAAGAAGTTTTGAGGGTGGGGGTTTGTTAATCGCTCTTTTCAGAGTTTGTGTGCAAGTCTAATTGGTTTAAAGTCGAGTATTTATACAGATTCATATGAGTTGTTTAGGAAAGTTCAATAATGGCATTAATTTGATAATTGACGTGCTTAATCATCCATGGTATTGGTTTAGGAAAGGAGAGGTGATTAGGGTGTGAAAAATCCGGAATAAATTGATTATTAGCGTGTTTTTGGTTCAAAATTCATGGCTCCTTGCGTGATTGTTGGTGCAGCGTGCGACTGCAGAGGAAAAAGGAAGGAGCTTATCAGCGTCAGAAAGAGGTTAAATAAAATTGGGGTTGGGTTTAAATCACAAAAGAGGTGTAGCCCGGGTGGTATGCGCGCGCGTGTAGTGTTTGGCCCTGCTCCGGTTCGAATCCGGGCAGAGGCAGCGTTTTTCCTTTTTTTTTTTTGAAGGGAGAGTGGAGTGTGGGCTGCAGTGGGTTGGGCTCGTTCTTGGGCCGGTTGTGGGCTCAGGTATGTGTAAGGCTAGAAGTGGGATCAAACACAAGGTGGTTGAGGTTTGGTTATGGTTGGTTTAGTTGTTTGATAAGAAAAAGACTATCATATATATATATATATATTATAATCTAATTTTTTTTTATATATTATTATTATTATTATTATTATTATTATTATTATATAGAAAATAAAAAATATACTGAAAAAGTGACGGATGTCACAGCATCCTCTACTTTTAGAAACTTCGTCCCGAAGTTATTAGAAACATAGGGTTATGGATGCTTGGGTAAAAAAAAATTAAGATAACTGTGGTTTGGAAAATTCGATTGATTTGGGTAAGAGGTTTGATAGGTGTGAGTTAAGGATTTGGACTAGGTTCGAATAATAACGAGAATAAGAATCTAGTAAATCACTTAAATTGCAAGTTTTAGGAATCCTAAAATAAATGTACGAGTTGATTGACTATAGAAAGACCAAATGAACTACCAAGTAACTAGAGTTTGTTCCTGGTCCGACTTCCAGTCTCACTTTCAATGCATCATTAGTGTTTGTATACAGGGTGTACCGCAGCTAACCCACCACACCTTTGATACCTTGAAAACGTACTGGACGCCTACCAAAAACTCTAATAGAATTTCACACTACCCTAACGCACCTGTAAATTCATGATTACGTTCCGGACCGGAATCATCAATTTACCTTACATTAGGGTTTTATGTCCTTCTATGATCCTAATCTAACACACATTAAAGCAAATAAGTTTCACAAGAAGATGACATAACAGCACGTTTATCAATGAGATGAGGCTATGTAATAACGAGGTCAATTGCATTGGTTTGCAACGACTTGTAAGCATAACAGTAACTAACTATGGGCTACCACTCGTCCGAGGAGCCCTTTAAATGAAATGTTTATCTGAGTTGCGTGGATAATACACACACGCAAGCAAGTTTGTAAGTACTAAAACCATTAAGTGTAAGTGTTATCTTAGTGGCCTATAGAAATGGTTTACGAGTATCGTGAATAATTAAATGTTCAATGAATAGTCAAATTAATGGAAAAATCAAGTTTCATGTAATAACCAATGATGTTTTCTTAGAAAGGCTCTGTAAGATCAAGTATCAAGTCCAAAGGTTTCAAATAAGTGTAATGTAGAGTCTTGTACGATTAAAATAAACGCAACCAATATGATAAATTCCCAAATCGGTGTTCGTACACAATGGTATGCAAGGAAATTTCTAGATGTTATACGCTTATGAGTACGACAAAATTGGGTACAAATGATAATAGGACCAAGAAATTAAAACACAAGTATTGGATTCTCGAGTCTTAGGAAGATTCCATCCATGGCTCAGCCAGTGGAGTTAACGTCATCCTGACCGTTTGCTTCGTTGATGTTGTTGTTGAAAGCTCGTCCATGTGCCACCAGGTTTACATTATTCAATTTAGGGCATTGAGGTCGCATGTGGTTAGGGTCTCTACAATGATAACATGCGCGACCGTTAGTAATCTGTAGTGGTTGTTGGGCAGCTGTTTGATGATTACCTTGTGTCCCAACCATTACTCGACAAGTGGTGACAAAGTGTCCAAACCTTCCACATCTAGTGCATTGACGGCATGGGAGATTTGCAGGGTGATGATACCTGCAAGTGTTGCATTGGGGATGGGTTCCCGTGTAGGCTTTCTTGATAAGGGGTTGAGTCACCGGATCAATCACAACATGGTTCTGATTATTGCCCATTCGTTTCTTAGAGTTTGAAGCAGTAGTGGCGGCCTTTGCTAAAACAGTCTTAGATTGTTCAACAGCATTGGTGGTTTTCTCAGTAAACGTCTTGGTGCCCTTCCTAACCAAGTTTCCTTTCCTTACGTGTTTGTCTGTCAACGTGGCTGCAAGTTGGATGGCTTCTTCTACCGTAGTGGCTTTGCCTCCAGTGACAACGTCTTGAATCAGGTCAGGTAATCCCTTGATATATTTTTCGATTGCTCGAGAGACCGGGGTGACCATGTGTGGAACCAGTATGCTAAGTTCGTGATATCGAGTATTATACGCAAGATTCTCACCACTGTCTTGTTTCAACCCATGGAATTCTTCCTCCAGTTTCCTGATTTCGTTCCTAGGGCAGAATTTGGTGATCATGAGTTCCTTAACTTCAGCCCAAGATAAAGATAAGGCAACATCAGCTCCTCGATTGCGTTTTTCGCCATTCCACCAGGTTAGCGCCCCCTTTTGAAGGACACTAGTAGCATAGCGAACGCGGAGTTCATCAGGACATTCACTGTTCACAAAGGTGCTCTCCATGCTTTCAAACCATTGGAGGAGGCCAGTAGCACCCTCCTCACCAGTGAATTTTGTGGGGTTGGAGGAGTTAAAGTGTTTGAAAGTGCACCGAAATTGGGTCGTGCTTCCTGTGTTGGCACTGTTACTATTCTGGGTTATCTCACTGACAAGGTTTCGGATCACTGCAGCAATTTGCTCGGCGACTAAAGATGCGAGGCGACGATCAGAACGTTGTCCAGAAGCACGAACAGGACGTTGGCTGGCATCACGGAGCATGCGGCGGGCAGACATCTATGAGGTAATCAATGAATAATCATGAGATTAGAAAATGTAAGTGTATAACTGTACAAATGATTATGAAAGTATGAACGTGTAAACAATATATGAAAATCATGATATACAGGATATTGTATATGAAACGAGAGAGTATTATTGAAAAACTTGCATAAGGTGCTTGGAGTGCCCTTGTCTAGCTGTAAAGCCCAACAAGAACGTTGACTTTTCAAAGGAGTTGAACCCAATGGTGATCAAAGAAGACATGCTTTAGCCTATAAGTGGACACTCACTCCAGGAATCCCCAGGTAAGCATAACAGGTCCGTAAATGGATTTATGCGCTATGCTTGCCTATGCCAGAAAACCCAGTGTACAGGCGTCCACCCTTCCAGATTGCACGTGTTCTATCACACTCATTAAAGCTCAACAACTTTGAAGGAGCAAAATAAAAGTAGGCATTATGTCTAAGAGTGTCTTCATAAAAGGTACTGCTCCCGTTCCATGATGATGTAAACTTTCCACTCCCTGTAGGACACCATCTCTATGTACCATGATGAAAGATGAGAAGAATGGAGAGAGGGAAGAAGGGAAAGATAGAAGAAGGAAAGTAGAGGGAAATGAGGGTAAGGCAATTTAGGAAATATTATGCATGAAGGTTCGGTTATAGTCTAGGCCATTTTATCTAATAACCTAGTTTCCCTATAACCATGGCTCTGATACCAATCTGTAACACCCCAACCGATGGCGGAATCATCGAGGTGCCACGTAGTGACGATTGTTCAAAAGCTCATGGTACTAAAATGTAAATATTCGATTATTGAATATTGTTTTACAACATGTGAAATTAAATACAAGACAACATAAATAAAGATAAATTGATTGATTTAAGCTATGTCCAAAGTCCTATGTGAAGCGTCAAGCAGCTTATCCTGAAACATGCACGAAAATAATTTTGTCAACATATGAATGTTGGTGAGCACTACTTAGTTTTGTACGTATAGTATAAGTTTTGAAAAGTAGTACAATCCATGTGTCTAGTATCACCAAGGCATTATGTAAACACGCAAGTAATCAAACAAGACAAAGATCGCATGTAAAGTTTATACAATGTAATTGATAATGAGCACCTCAACACGTGTGAGTCTAAAAGAGCACCATAACACAAAGTTATGTCTAAATGAGCACTGTAACATAAGTTACGTCTAAATGAGCACCATAATATAAGTTATGTCTGTACGTAAAGAGCACCATAACATAAGTTATGTCTGTAAGTATGATTTTGTATGTAAGCTACGTTCATGTTCAAGCATAAGCACAAAGATAATCAAGACACGTATATGAATTGTAAATGAATAAAAATGTATGTGTAAATAAATACGAAAGTTTTGTATACTTGTGCATGAATCACCCCAAAAGTTGTAAAAGCGGAAAAAGGGGATAAGTAATACTCACCTTAGCAAGGTGATAAATCTCGTGAAATCGAATAGTGTAATCCAATGTTTCCAAGTATCACCCTATGTATAATGTAACAAATAAGTCTAAGTCTATCTAGTCTATAAGTATTTTCTAGGGCTTCGAATTGGGGATTTGGTTACTAAATTAAACGTTTAATAAATAAGGGAAATTTGGTAAATAAATAAACAAAAAGTCTTTGAGTAAACTTTAAATCAAATATGGTCACAATATAAAGTTTTAAGTGTGAAAATAATTTTTATAAAATTATTTTCTTGAAAATAGAATATTTAATCTAATTATTTCAAATTGTCAAAATACGATTTTAATATCAAAAAATATTAAAATTAAAGAATTTTTGAATTAAAATTGTATTTCTGTTCTAAATGGATAGAAATAATTTATGTAAAATTTTGGTGCAAAAATATTGTAAAATGAATTTATTATGAATTATTTATGATTAAAACTAACAAAAATTGATTAAAAATATTAAACAAACGGTTTTTCAGAAATAAAAATTATTTCTGAAATGTATATTGTTACACAAGTTTAGAATAATTTTTGTGGAATTTTATAAAATCTTTTAGATATTTTTATTGAATTTTATAATTTTAAGTGAATAAACTTGTAATATTTATAATATATATTAAATAAATTATTTTTGAAAAACTAAAAATTGTATGTTAAACTTTACTACTAGAATAACATAAAATAATTTTTGTAGAATTTATAAAAGAGTTTTAGTATTTTAAAACGATTTTTAAAAGAAAATGACAAAAATGTAAAGAATAGAATTTTTAAAAAATAAAAGGTTGTTGTTGGTGGGGATTGAACCCCTGACCAACCGAATTTTCACACAACTAAACCACCATCTGATCTACATCAGATTTGGTGTTAGAATTTGATAAAAATAATATTTTACACAGACTTGATATCGTGTCATCTTCCCCAAATAAGACTTTGAAACCCTAGCTTTCTTAATCATACAATACACGATTAAAACCCCAATTATTCATAGGGTTATTAACGACCAGTGGCCGATTAACAATTAGAAACAAGAATTTGAGTTCATACCACACACGTAGCCTCCAAATTTCGTGGTCAAAACAAAAGTCAACCGTTCTTGATTTAGCACGAATAAACACGATACAAGAAGTTTTGAGGGTGGGGGTTTGTTAATCGCTCTTTTCAGAGTTTGTGTGCAAGTCTAATTGGTTTAAAGTCGAGTATTTATACAGATTCATATGAGTTGTTTAGGAAAGTTCAATAATGGCAATAATTTGATAATTGACGTGCTTAATCATCCATGGTATTGGTTTAGGAAAGGAGAGGTGATTAGGGTGTGAAAAATCCGGAATAAATTGATTATTAGCGTGTTTTTGGTTCAAAATTCATGGCTCCTTGCGTGATTGTTGGTGCAGCGTGCGACTGCAGAGGAAAAAGGAAGGAGTTTATCAGCGTCAGAAAGAGGTTAAATAAAATTGGGGTTGGGTTTAAATCACAAAAGAGGTGTAGCCCGGGTGGTATGCGCGCGCGTGTAGTGTTTGGCCCTGCTCCGGTTCGAATCCGGGCAGAGGCAGCGTTTTTCCTTTTTTTTTTTTGAAGGGAGAGTGGAGTGTGGGCTGCAGTGGGTTGGGCTCGTTCTTGGGCCGGTTGTGGGCTCAGGTATGTGTAAGGCTAGAAGTGGGATCAAACACAAGGTGGTTGAGGTTTGGTTATGGTTGGTTTAGTTGTTTGATAAGAAAAAGACTATCATATATATATATATTATAATCTAAATTTTTTTTATATATATTATTATTATTATTATTATTATATAGAAAATAAAAAATATACTGAAAAAGTGACGGATGTCTCATGGTGGCTCATGTTCTTCAAACAAACTACTGAGGTCTATTATATCTGGTTCAGCAGTTTCAGTGTCTTCAGTAGTTGTAGGTGCTGAAGCAGATGTTTGAGTTTGTCCTTCAGTATTTGTTGAATCAGAAGTTTGTGAAACTTCTGATGGTTTTGAAGTTGACTTTATGACTGTTTGAGGAGTCCATGGTGCTGGATCCTCATCATCAAACCTTTGATCACCATAATAAGTAGGTTTGGATGAAGTGACAGTCTTTTTAGGTTCAAAATGGAAGTTGTCAAGGTCAAAGAGTTCAGCAGGATGTGCTGGAATGAGAGTGTGTTTTGACTCATTGAACTTGACATTCAGTGTTTCTTCTACTATCCTGGTTCTTGAGTTAAAAACCTTGTAGGCTTTTCTAGTTGAGGAATAACCAAGAAAGTAACCTGAGTCAACTTTGGCAGCAAACTTTGAAATAGATTCCCTGATGTTCAAGATGAAACATTGACACCCAAAAGCCCTGAAAAAGGAGATAAGGGGCTTCATGCCATGAAGAACTTCATAGGCAGTCTTTGAATGTCTCTTGACAACAAGAACTCTATTTTGAATATAACATGATGTGTTAACTGCTTCTGCCCAGAAGTATAAGGGTAGGCCAGAATCAGCTAACATTGTTCTTGCTCCTTCTATTAAAGTTCTGTTCTTCCTTTCTACCACACCATTTTGTTCAGGAGTTCTGGCAACACTGAATTGTCTAATAATCCCTTTAGACAAACAGAATTCATTCAGAGTTTTGTTCCTGAACTCTGTCCCATTATCACTTCTAATGGTTTTGACAGGTAGAGAGTATTGCTTCTCTACTTGTAGAATGAAGAACTTGATGATTTCAGCAGCCTCATCCTTGGAAAATAAGAAGAATACCCATGTAAATCTTGAGTAGTCATCAATGATGACTAAGCAGTACTTCTTTTTACCAAGGCTCATGATCTTTACAGGCCCAAATAAGTCCATATGGAGTAGTTGAAGACATGCAGTTGTTTTTTATTCTTCAATAGACTTATAGGAGGACTTATGTTGTTTACCCTTTAAACAGGATACACAGTGTTCTTGACACTGGTATACTTTTAAGGGTAGACCTCTGACAAGCCCATTTTTGTGACTTTATTTATGGTTTTAAAGTTCACATGGCCAAGTCTCCTATGCTAGAGATCAGTTTCTGAAGTTGATGCCCTTGAGAAGAAACAGGCAGTGTTGTTCAGTACTTTGTCTTTTTCAATGTCCACTGCATAGACATTGCCACATCTTTTGGCTATTAACAAAGTATGATCTTCAATGATCTTCTCTATCAACTTCTGGCCTTCTGGTGATATGATCTTGCATGTTGTCTTTGTGAAAAAGGAAGAATATCCTTTATCACACATTTGTGACACACTCAGCAAGTTGTACTCAAGGTTTTCAACCAGATTGACCTTGTCAAACTGTATTTTTCTAGAGGAGACATTGCCATGTCCTAGCACATATCCCTTAGCATTGTTCCCAAAGGATACAAATCCATCTCTTTGACTGATAAAATTGTTTATCAGGTATCTGCATCCTGTCATGTGCATTGAGCCTCCACTGTCTACATACCAAATGCTATTTAAGCCTCTGGAAACTCTCTGCACAAGATTGCAAATTAGTTAGATTTAGGAACCCAAGCCAGTTTGGCTTTGGGTTTGCTCTTGAGAACATTTACAGTTTGATTTTGACCAAGTTTAGAAATCCATGTCTTTTTGGCAATGGATTTTGCATTAAGAACAATGGTGGTATCCTTTTGAGGACCACCATCAACTTTGGTCATCAGTAGTTGTACCAAGTTCATAAGATCTTTAATCTCAGCAGTTTGTGAAACTGCTGATGATTCAGGTCTAACTACTGAAAGAGAATTTTGATAAAAAGACTTTTGTTGAGATTTTGTCTTTTTATGAGAAAAGGTTTTTGCTGGTTGTTGTTTCTTGGGAGAAAAAGTTTTTACATAATCATTTTTGATTTGTTTCCCCACAACCAGTTGTTGATTTTTCTTATTGAACTGAATACCTTTTCTATATCTGCAAAATTCTGTTTTGTGGTTAAACAGACCACAAATTTCACATTCTTTTGTCTTTTCTTTCAAAGACAAGTCTCTGACTGTTTTGATTGGTTTTAGGTCATCAGTAGTTTTCAGGTTCTCAACTCCTGATGTAGTTGAAACTACTGATGGCTTAAAGTCAGATTTAATCAGTACTTCTGAAGAACTTTCTTTGTGTGACTTTAGAAAGTTTTCATGGAAAGATGTGCATTCTTCCTCTTCAGAAGTTTCACCTGAAACAATTTTTCTCCCATCTTCAGTAGTTTTGGGAGAGAAATCTGTTGGTGTTTCAGTGTGATTGTACCCTATGCCAAACCTAACATTTGAAGCACTTTGTTTGTCTAGCAATAATTGGTACCCCTTACAAGATTCCACCCATTTTTCACATGTAACCTTGGTGTCAGCAAGCTCTTGTCTGACATTTCCTAGGTCATTTATCATGATTTTAATTTGTGCTTGGGTTTCAATAGCAGAGTTATTTAATTTAGAAACTTCTTTTGTTTTTGCAGCAAGTTTTCTTTTTAAATCACATTTCATCTGAGTGAATTTTCTCTCAGAATCATTTGCTTTTCCTTGTAAGTGCACATTTGTCTCTCTTATGAGAGCAAAAGATTCTTTGCATGAATTTGAGCACAGTTTAGTCAAAGATTCTTTTGATACCTGTGACAAGGCAGATTTTAAGGAGCATCCCTAAAATGCCATTAAGGCAAAGTTCTTTCTTCCATTGTCAGGCTCTCCCCAGTTGATGTCAAACATTTTGTTGTCTGCATCAGGATTGCACTCTGTGGTGTCAAAAGGAAGACTGCTCCAGTCAACATACCCTGAGGTAAATAGACTTTGTTGAGAGGGTTGCTGTTGCTGTGGAGGTTGTTGAGCAGCTGGAAAGGGAGGGATTGATTGTTGGCTCTGCATCTGTTGAGCAGGCATCTGTACATATTGTACTTGTGGCACATATTGGTGTTGTGGAGCTTGTGCCTGTACAAAATGTGCACTCCCTTGTGTTCCATTATTCCTGTTATAATTGGGGTTAAAATTGTTTCCAGACTGAGATTGGTTAAAGCCAGAGCTTCTACACTCTCTAGCAAAGTGTCCCAACTTTTGACACTTGTGACATCTAAGTTTAGATTTGTCAAAACCAATTTTTGTAGAACTGTTAAGTCCTGGAAACTTCCTTCCTGACCTTTTGTAAAATTTATTTGTTTTTAAACTTAACATGGCCAGTTGGTGCAAAATATCCATTTCTTCTAGGTCATCACTGCTGAAACTATTTAAGTCATTCATGATAAAACACATGTTATCAGCAGTTTGACCAAAGTCATTATTGTCATAACCTGGGAATGATCTTTCAGATGAGATCCCAGCAGTTATGTCAATGTGGTCAAAAGATCCAAAACTATTTGAACAAGTTGGTGAGTCTTGTCCCAATAGTGCTGTACTACCTGGTAGATAGTCATCAGCAGTTTTACCAGAATTTTGTAACTTTTTCTTTTGATCAATTTCTCTCTCAAAAGTAAGTAATCTCCCATGAAGTTTTGTAAGAGTGAGGGAGCTAAAATCTGGTGAAGATCTTAAGACTATTGAGTATGTTTCCCATTTATCAGGTAAAGACCTTAAAAATCTATGAAGCATAGATACAGTTGTATAGGTCTGACCATTTAGCTTTAGCTCAGATATTAATGAGGAAAATCTTTCAAATTGCTGTGTTAAAGTTTCCCCATTAATGTGAGCAAAAGTTTCATATTGTTGAGCCAAGATTTCTCTGGTGTTGGCAATCACCTCTTCAGTTCCTCTAAACTGTTGTTTTAGGCAATCCCAAAGCTCTTTGGCACTATCACAATGTAATAGGCCAGAGTAGATTTCATTTGGGAGTGCCATTGCCAACATAGAAAAAGCTTTTGCATCAAGCTCAAGTTTTAGGAAATCATCATCAGTATAGTCTTTTGGTTCTTTTGGAATCTCTTCCTTAGTTTCAAGATTTATATTTACTGGTTTATGAGGACCATATATCACAGATCTCCAACAACCTGTGTTGGTCTGTGACAAGGTATGTGCCATTCTCTTTTGCCATATGTTATATTCATTTCTTACAAGCATGGCAGGTTTAGTGGCAGAACTAGTATTATGAGGATCCATTTTAAAGAGTATTGATTTGTCAAATATCTCTTAAAGTGATGGATGTTGATAAAAGTGAGCTTATAATCCTTTATTGAATATCAATAAGAGCCTGTGTCTGATTCTCAATGTGTTAGATTGATATGTGATCAGATAAACCAGTGCTCTGATACCAATTGTTGGATCAGTATATTGCTCTTTTGTCTGAACTTGCTAGTTGACACTTAAGTGTTTAGCAAGTTCTTGATGAGTGATAGCACAGCGGAATGTTTATAAGTTTAAAGCTACACTTATCAACAGGAGTTATTACTCCCCCTGGATTCAAGAACTAATAAATGATAATTGTTTATTGAGAATCTAAGTATTGAATGAGAATGAAACACTTCGACAGATTCTCAATAAACACGAAATGGAAATAACAATAATAAGTGTTGAAGGATTTCTTGTATTAAAATCAATGTCTAAAACAGAGGGATGAACCCTTCTATTTATAGACTTTACAAATACATGAACCTTGCCAAAAGCAAGTTCAGAAACAAGTTGCAGTCTTGGAACTTGTACATAAAGCAAAAAGAAATACTAAAGTAATAAACTACTGATATAAAAAAGGCGGTGGAAAAGATCTTTTGTAAGTACTGATGAATGACAAACTACTGATGAGTAGTTTGTCTTCAGTAGTTCTTCAGTAGAAGTGTCTGGTTTGAACTTCAGAACTTCTGATGACTTTTCTTCTTCAGCACTTCTGAATCTCTTCTTCAGCAGTTTGATCCTTCTTCTTCAGCAGTTCTATACTTAGAGTATTTTGACAGAAGTGAATTAGACTAAGGTTTGCAAAAGTGGTTTCACCAATCCTTTTTGTCCTAACACAGACACACGAAAGTAACAATGGGTAAATTACACATGTGTAATACAGCTGAACATATGTAAAATAGACACATATAAGTAACAGCGAACACTTTACACATGTGTAATTTATATCCAAATGTGTAAAACATATTCAAATAGGTGACAACGAATAATTTACACATGTGTAAGACATGCACTTACACTTGTGTAAAACGAACACTTACACATGTGTAAAACTTACACTGACATAAATATAATTTGATAACGATTAAGAAAAGAAGCACAAACATATTAATATCAGAACATTAATATTATAATATATAAAACTATAAAATCCAACATAAAAAAGTTCAAATTCAACTACATGATAAGTGTTTAAATTCATAGTACATGATACCTTTTTCACCCTAATACTAACGAACTAAAAATATAAACTTCATTCATCATCACTGTCTTCATCACAATGTCTCTCTTCTTCACTATGACTACCTTCATAAGGATGGACTTTTTTAGCACATTTCTGAGAATCATGCGAGCCATGTTTGTCACAAAATTCACACTTCCTATTATTCTTCTTCTTGTTTTTAGCCTTAGCTTCCTCTTCCGGACCAATTAAACAATAAGTTGTACCATAACCTCTGTTTCTAATACCTTGCGGAGAAAAAAATAGATACACTATCTGGATTTGAATATGTGATAAATCTTTCAAAGACACCTTCCTTTTTTTTTTTTTTTTTTGAGAACTTGGGTCATTTGGGAACTCTTAGAAAACTCTTTTCCTAACAGCCTTGATTTCTGAAACAAAAGAAGCAAGCTTTACTAGTTCACACCTTAATCAGCCACACTTGTGTAGATCAGACAATGGCAATAGTTTTTCTCTGCAAAAATAGCCGTAAGAATCTACACATGTGTAAATTAGAAGAGAAAACGATATTACAAATTGCAATGGAAACAACACTTCATAAAAATACATGTGTAGTCAACTTAAACTTAAGTAAAGATAACGACAAGATATCAAGAAACATACAATTCAAAAAATTAAACAGTGATATTTTATCAACCAACAAAGATCTAGAGTAGTGCCTTCCTCATAAACAATACTACTATTAACGATTCACTCCAACACAAACCATAATATATTTTTTTACTCCGGATTGAAAAATCCTTTTACAATTCGAATCACAATTCATCACATACAACTTAGGTTCAACCATAATTGCAATTAATCAAATAAGAACTAATTAGGGCAAATTAAGAACTCAAAAAGGAACTAAAATCATGGTAAAAAATCAATAACTGATTACGAACTCAATACAACCTGGATATCAAATTAAAATCAATATTATGAACACTACTTGAAGGTTAGAATCGAACGTGTCAAACTACCTACAAATAAATTAATGAATAAGTTCAACAATATTAGTAAAGCAACCCAAACCCTAAACAATAATCAAATGCGTATGATTATGAAATACCTGTAAACGAATACATTGATCAGGAATGAATCGAACAAAGCTTTGATTTAGGTCTGGATGAAGCTTCGATTGATTAGAATAAATCTGGTGTGAATGAGAGAAATAGTAAAGCCGAACCCTAAGCCATAATCAAACGCACCCAATTACTAAATCCCTATGAATGAATTGGTCGATTACGAACGAATTCAATGAATTGCTTTGGTTTAGCTCTATGTGAAGATTTGTTTATCAGAGGAACAAATGAATCTGGTGTGAATAATGAAGCAATAGAAAATATAGGGAATGTTTAAATTACCAATTTAACCTTTTCATCAAAATACAAGGGATTATAAATGAGTGGCTGAGATTTGTTCTCATGGTTCTCACAAAAGATGGGTGTTCTCATTTAAACCCTTCCCTATATATATATATATATAGGTAGAGGTTCGGATGCAAAAGAGTGTTTTTGTGAGAATGGTGAAAAATAAATGTGTCCATTAGACTACATAGATGGATGGATGAGATTAAATGAATGGCAAACTTGTAAATTATGTTATAATCTAATTAAATTAATATATGTATGAGGGTATATAGGTAAAAACACTTTATTTGTATTAAAATGTGACAACCGGCAAATTTCGTACAACGATTAACGTGATTCTAATCATGTTTTAGAAATAATTAACATGGTTTAAGGTTAATTATGGTTAGTTGAGCTAATATGAGTCCTACGATGTCCTTTTGAAAGTTCGTTGAAGTCTTGATGCCTTTAAAGAAAGACTTCGCGTGTTTAACGTAACGAACTGACATCAGCAAAAATTTGTCAAACTGGAATAACATAAACTTATACTATGAAAATACGACACGTATTTACTATCGATGCGAACGGATGTGAAAACGGCGTGGTAAACGGCCAAAAACGCGGCGTTTTGGAGAACGCGGAGAGGAACGGGCATGGGATTCGAACGTCGAAACGCGTGGCTTTAACCGTTACCGAACCTCCGGAATAATTATTTAATTGCTCGGTCTGGTGTTATTTATGACTACGAACAAAAAAACCGAGTCCAGAAGCGATAACGGGCTAAAACGGAGCAGTTGGTACGCGACGTTGGGCTTGAAGCCCAATCCAAAAGCCCACCTATATAAGCTTATAACACTCCCAATTCTTCTCATTTCTCACATCACTTCCTCTCTCTAAAAACCAAACTCTCTCAACTCTCTCTCTCTCTAGAAATTCCGGCAGCATTCCGGCGGCGGTCCGGCGGCTGTCCGGCGGCTTCCGGCGGCCGTCCGGCGAGTTTCCGGCGACCCTCCGGCGAATTTTTCCGGCGCGTGACACCCCCACCCCCACTAATATCGACGCCCCGAACGCGATGGTGAAGGCCGTTTTCCCTAAAACGAAGCGGTTTGAACGTTGGTACCATTCCGGCGACTTTTCCGGTAAGCTCGTTTTCGAGTTTTCTTTGTACAAACGTTTAGATTGGGTCTTTGGGAGACTCCTCACAAGTTTTCACGGAATTTCGTTCTCCGGCCATATTCCGGTGAGCTATTTCCGGTTAGTTGCGAGTTCAGGAGGGGCCGGAGTGGGTTTTGGTTGGGTTCCGGTGGCGCGCGGGTGGTCAGAAAGAGGATGCTTGGTAGCGTGGATGGTGGTGGTGACCGGCGGTCGCAATTCCGGCCACGGCGGTGGCGTCCGGCGGCCGCAGGTCCGGTCAGTTTTGGGGATTCGGGACTCGGGGCTCGGGTCAAGGTTGTGTCCTCGGGTCAGATCGGGTGCGGGTTCACGTTAATGGTCCGGGTTTTGTTCGGGTCTCGTCAGATCTAGTCAACCCCCGGTCAAACGGGTCAGATCTGGGAAATTCGCTTATGGATCAGATTTCGAGCTCGGTCAAACACGAGTCAACTCCGGTCAAACTTTGACTCGGTCAACGCGTCGTTCGAGACGTGTCAAGTCACGCACGCGCATATCGGTATAATTTAATCGTGTTTATTTTCGTTACATTTATAAAGCATATTATAAATATAAAACGACTAACTCGCGAACGAACCGATAAAAGTATTAACGAAAAGTATTATGAGACAATATTGGTATATTAGTCGTGACTTGCGTTGTTGTTGGACTAAATTGATGGACTATACGTATATATATATTTATATAAATAGTACGATTTATATAATAGTCACAACGTATAAAGTCTCGTGGATTAGAAATGCGGATAAATATAATGTCGTCTTTGTTTAGGGTTGATTTGGGAATTTGTGGACGACTTGTGTTGTCTGGTTTATACCAAAAACAGAGGAAACTCTGCCGAAATTTTTATAAATCCGAAGCGCGACAAGTGTGACTTTATTGTTCGTTCTTATAAATAACTTTCCAAACGTTTGACAAGTGTAGTCATGTACAATCACGACGTTTTGACAAATATTATTTGTAACAATAATAGTCCATTCCGAGAAATATTTCAAACAAATATATAGTCTTTTGTTACCAAGCGTCAAGTATGACGAGTTTTTAAAGGTTACTTGGTAACTAAAATATGTTTGTTGTCGGATTAAAAGATGTATAAACGTTCGGATTTATTTGGAAAACCTTGTTATAAAAAGCAAAGTCTTGAGATTTGTAAGATACTCCGATTCGGGAAAAGAAATAACAAATGTTATTAAAAAGGATTTTAATAACTATATTATATTTCAGCAAAGTATATTTTCCGAAAATAACTATACAAGACGATTACATTTATCCGATTTACGAGACAAGCTATTACTCGGGATGAGTTATACGTTTCGTGATGTTAGTCCAACATAGTTTGCACACGAATAGTAACAAGTGCGCGACTTGGGTACTATTTCGTAAGTGAACACATGAACTATGATAAGTCACGATCGGTTCGTCGAGTTAAAACACTTAAGGACTCGGGTTAGTACACACGAGTCAAGATAGTTGAGTAAACTATCTTTTAACCAAATAAGCTAGATTTATATATGATAGACTTTAAGGTGTCCTTTATTGGTAATTAGGGCACGAGGAAGTCGGTCAAGGCTTTGGATTTTATTTGCTAGCTAAGCATGGAAATTAAGGTGAGTTTCACGGCCCCATTTTACTGTTTTAACTGGGGGAAAGATATGTTTGTCAAAAATTATCACATATTGAAATGTTTTCAAAGGTTAAAATGTGGTAAGTGGCATGATGAGTACTTGAGTTTTTGGTCGCCACTCGGGGTTGGGTCCTCGCTACTGTAACCATTAATTCAGGTAAAATGAAACCAAAGGAATATTTGGATAGTACTATTGGTGCCTGACGAGGCCCACCTCTGGTTGATAGCGTCAACCCGGTAAAGACAAGAGGTGCACGTATTCTGAACTTAAGTCGTTGGTTTCCGAGAAACGACTTGGAGCGGGGCATATTCATTAGTCTTGGTTTGGTTATGGGACTCAGGGGATTGCTTATCATCATAATTTGTAGGAGCTAGCTACTCCATACAAAGGCCACGAAATGTGCTGGATTTGCACAGGATATAAAAATGTGCTGGATTTGCACAGGATATAAAAATGTGCTGGATTTGCACAGGATGTAAAAATGTGCTGCATTTGCACAGGATGTAAAAATGTCGTATTTACGAAACTAAAACCTGTGAACTCACCAATATTTTATATATTGACGTCTTTTTAAACATATCTTTCAGGTAACTAAGTGCTGAACAGGTATGCGGCTAGTACGGTGGAATTTGGGATGTCGGACAATGGTTGGGGGTTTTCATCTATTGTTACCTTCGGGTTGGGACATAAACGGAAACACCCCACTTTAAAACTTAATGTTTGTGGTTTTAAGTAATGTTTGAAACCAGGTACTCCTTCCCGACATCTTAATATAATGATCTTTTCTAATTAAATATAGTTTGTGTTAATCTTGACTTTGATATGCTTTCGAGCGTCGCGCCACGTGTTTCCGCCATTGGCGTGGTGTGACATAAAAGCTCATTAATTTAATCCCCCATTTTAGGATCTTCCCCTCTCTACTCTCTCTCTCTCTCTCTTCACCACAATTCTCTCTTTTCTCTGTTATTAAGAACACTCATTCTTTTCCATTTTATGCCGTCACCGTCCCTGTTTTGAAGATTTTTTTTTAGTGTGTCCAGATCGGTGGGAGTTTCAAAGAGTCTTTTATTGTTTCAAAGCAATTGGTCAAATATTTCTTGCTCGGTTAGTGTGATAATTGGCCATTGATAATTAATTTTGAGTTTGTCATGATTTTAACAAACTTTAAGATTATACTCAACGATTTGGACAATACTTTCGCTTTATATTTTCGAAAATTACAAAAATAATCAATGTTTGCGAGGTTTTTTTTTTAATTTATGAGTAAATAAAGTTTTGTTCATCTTCTTGTTATAGATCCATCTTTATGGTATTGTTTATATGTGTTTTGTGTTTTTCAGGACTGTTTACGGTATTGTGTTTTAAGGGCTGGCACAATAGAATCACATGAGTATGTAACATGAGTTTAAAACACAATAGGTTTTAATGAGTGTTATAAACATATGGTTTTGATAGAACACAAATAGGTGTTAAAATACACGGCATTTTTGATAAAACACAATAAGTTGTTATGAGTTTAAAACACACGACCTCTTTGATAAAACACAATAAGTTCTTATAAGTTTAAAACACATGACGTTTTTTGATAAAACACACTGACTTTTTTGAGATTATAAAATCCCAAAAATATCTCACATTGATTATAGATTGAAATTTCCATAATCTTGAATATGTATATAATTACTCTAATGCCCTTTAGATTTAAATAAAACACTGCCACATGTCACCCTCACAAGCCTTCTCACCCTTCTCACAAAACACAACCTTTGTACCCTAACCCCACCCTATATGTATATATATAGTATAAGGTTATATTGGAAACCCTCGTTATAGTGAAAACCTTGGAAACTCTATCAAACTCTAACTCCCCGACTTTTTTTTTTTTATGAAAATTTTAGGGTATGTAATATACATGATTTTAAGCATTTTGGGCTAAAAAAATCGAAAAAGCGTCGAGCAGTTTTTTTTAAATAAAAACCGTCTTCAGGTAAAAAATGGGTAACACGTGTTAGTTTGGCTTAACATGTGTTAGTCGAAATTTTATTTATTGTTAAAAAAAAAGTGCTCGGCGTTTTTTTTTCGATTTTTTTGGCCCAAAATGCTTAAAATCATGTATATTACATGCCCTAATTTTTCAAAAAAAATAAATAAATAAATTTGGGAAGTCAGATTTTTCACTATAAGAGTGGGTTTCCACATTATCCTTACCTCATATATATATATATATATATATATATATATATATATATATATATATATATAGGGGAAAGTTAATTTGAGAACACCTATATTTCGTGCGAACCGTGAGAACGGCATCTAAAACCATTCAAATTCAAAATTTCTTTTTACACTTGTCTTTATTACTAAAATTCCATCCCAAAAACACAAATTACGCATAAAAATTCTAACGTATACGAAAATAATTTGTTTTTACACATGTGTAAATTTACTGTTTATACATGTGTAAACTGTTTCATTTACACATGTGTAAAAAGTTAATTTGAAAGTGTTTTTGCAAGAAAAGATGAATTATTTGGAAAGAAAATTCATTTATTAATGTTGTATTTTGATTATAATGAGGTTTGTATTAAAAAAAATTGATTTTGATTGAATTTTTTACTTGTTCTCACGGTTCTCACAATATTTAGCGTTCTCAAGATAACCCTCCCCTATATATATATATATATATAGGGGAAAGTTAGAACACCTATATTTTGTGCGAACCGTGAGAACGGCATCTAAAACCATTCAAATTCAAAATTTATTTTTACACTTGTCTTTATTATTAAAATACAATCCCAAAAACACAATTTACGCGTAATAATTCAAACATATACGAAAATAATTTGTTTTTACACATGTGTAAATTTACTGTTTATACATGTGTAAACTGCTTCATTTACACATGTGTAAAAAGTTAATTTGAAAGTGTTTTTGCAAGAAAAGATGAATTATTTGGAAAGAAAAATCATCTATTAATGTTGTATTTTGATTATAATGAAGCTTGTATTAAAAAAACTTGATTTTGATTGATTTTTTTACTTGTTCTCACGGTTCTCACGATATTTAGCGTTCTCAAGATAACCAAAGCTCGGGCTCGAGCTCGTTTGCTAAACAAGCTAGTTTTTAGGCTCGAGCTCGGCTCATTTGCACCCCTAAAATTTAGTCTAAAATTATGCACGACACTCTCAGCTTTTACTATTACACACCATTTATCCAAGTCTAAGGGGGTCAAGAACCAACAATGAAGGAACGAAGGTCATTAATACAACAAGAAAAGAAAGAACAAGGGTTTAAGATTTGTCTAGTTACACTCTAAAAACTTAATTAGATATCGTCAAGGATGCATCAGTTATTTTATAGCAATTAATGTGAAACCAAGAAGGCACACTAATAGTAGACTATATATAGATCGGGGCAAAGACCAGAAAGACTTTTGTTGGACGGGCAATCATCTCTGTCAGCCATTGGTTTACATTCATTCCCCGTGAATAAAGTGACCGGTGGAGTTTCCTTGGGGTTGGTAAAGCGAAATGGGGCCACCCTAGTCCATTTAGTGCTTTACCTCGGGCCATCACGAAATGATAACATATCGTGTTATTTTTTTTAAACATGAACACGATCCTGTTTATAACATGATAAGACATGATAAGATGCGATAAGACAAAAATCTGTTTATAAACATTAACCCTAAAATCGTATCCACAAACATGTGAATGAGAGACTAAACGATATTGGGGTTGAGAAAAAGGACAAGTGATAAGTGAAAGCTGACGACAACGGTGGACTGGGACAATGGAGTTGAGAAGAATGAGGATGAATGACTGAGCAGTGTATATGTTTGCACTTTGTGATTTGAAAATTGCAAATTAAGGTTCTTTTATCCTTAGTCTGCGCATATGTATAAGGTATACCCCCACCCCCTTACATATTTTTCTAAATAGAATTTTAACATGTTAACATGTCTTTAACTTGTTTAGACACGAAACATGTTAAAGCCATATCGTGTAGACTTGTTAAAAACATGAAACCTGTTAAGGTCTTGTAGGTCCGTTTCGTACTGTCATGTTATCGTGCTCGTGTCTGAAATTATCAGCCCTGATAAATAGTTTAGTTTAGTTTTTAATCATGGATTTATGTTTTCTAATGAACAATAACAAAAGGTCATGCTTGTGAATGCAATGGTGCTGATGACTCGACCTGTCATTATTCTAAAAGAAACATCGTCTGAAAGCTCACTGTAGTAAAAGCTATGGCTCAATCTAGAGCATTTTTGCTCTAGATGGAACAGAATCCATAACTTTCATGTAACAACCCAGAGCGGAACCCAAAATTTTTCGCGTTTAGTTTAATTAAAACCAATAAATAATACGGTTGTGTGCGGAACTAAAAACCGAACCATATAATATATAGGACATTATTATAATACATGTTCGAGACCGAGTTAATACGCGATAACGAACCTAAACCGCACCCGAGCGGATTGGGTGAGTCACCAAGGGAGAGGACACTTGTCCTCCCCTCTTGATGCCACCCATCCCTTTATGTTTTATAAAAACACAACACACACACACACAATCTGTGTGTTCATTATAACCTCACATACACACACACATAAACATAAGTGAAGAGAGAGAGAGAGACTTAGAGAGAAGAAGAAAGAGACCGGAGGTCTCCTCCGCCTCCGGCGGAGCTCCGGCAGCCGGTCCCCTATCCAACCCCCAAACACTCCCTCCTCTCACAACTACACACATACACATACAGACTAGAGAGAAAGAGAGGGAATCGAGCATAGATCAGAGAAAGAACAGAGAGGAAGAGAGGGACGCAGAAGAGAGAGAGAGAGAGAAGGAGGAGGAGAGAGGAAGACGACGGCGGCGGCGGAGGATGGTGGTTCGCGAGGGCAGCAGTGGCGACGACAACCCCTTTCCACCTCAAATCGGATCAAATGGATTTCCAGGTATAATCCCCTTACAGTTTGTCTTTTGAAAGAGAATAGTCATGATGTTGAGGAGTTATGATTAGGAGGAAGGTTGGGTCGGGTTATAAGATTGTTGATGGTAGATGGTGGTCGCGGGTGTTCGTGACAGGCGATGATAGTGGTGGTTGTTGTTGGTTAATGAAGTGGGTTATGGCACGGGTGGGTATACAGAAAAGGGAGCTGAAGTTGCTGGATATAGATTTGGTGGTTTGTTGTCAAGATGGTGATGCTTGGTTTATCAATTACTAAGTCAGGGGACGGGTAAAAAGGTCGGGTCAACCTTCGATCAACAAAAGTCAACCTGGGTCAACTGAGTCAACCGGGTCAGCCCCGGTCAACGCGAACTATACTCCGAGGAGTTGAGGTATAACCGGATCTGAAAACTTAATAATTATACTTAGTTATAAACTATTTAGTTAACCTTGCGTGTGGGGACTTGACGAGCGGTTACACGAACCAAACATAAGAATGAATGTATAACTAGCTACTTGAACCTTTGAATGCCCAACTGGAAATACGGACTTGACATTTGAACCTTGGATGACGAGACTCCAAGATAGGGATCGACACTTGAAACCTCGGACATTGAAACCTAAGGCTCGACACATCAAACACTTAGACTATGGACTTGACAACTAAGGACTTGGATATTTGAAGGTCACGATACAGAATAGGAATACAATTAAGATCGACACCTAAGCATTGGACATGGTAGTTATAACCATTACATAATAAGTAGGAATAAATACATAGTAGAATGTACCTCGACACATGGAATAATACCTCGGACATTTGGACATTGCTTAGGACATTTGATACCTCGACAACTAAGATTCGGACATAATACAACTTACTTAAAGTAACGATATAGAAATACATATATTGGAATGGATAACGACATGGATTTAAGACATAAGGTGCGGACATAATAGATATTGTAATAGGCATCGTCTCGACTAGACATGAACTAAGTTACATAGTATAACTTTAAGATGTGGTACATTGAAGAAAGATAAACCTCGAGGTTTTTGGCTTGAACATTATCATAAGCAAATAGGACTGAAGTATAAACACCATTAAAACGGATGTTAACTTGTAATACCTTGAGCAGAGAACTTAAGTGGTAGACTTGGCATGTGAAACTCCGGACACACAGATACATAGAAACCATACGCCCGAGCTCGTCCCCACGCATAACACTTGTGATTAAAACAAATACTAATAACGTTTGTCGACTTAGGATTTGACTAGGAGAGTGCCAATACCGGACGTCAGACGCCTTGTTATTTCAAACCATCCATGCGCACTTCTTCCAGGTGAGTTCCGTGAACCATCCCCCTATTTTTGTACTTTTTAACTGTTTTGGGGTGAATACATGCTTCCAGGGAAAAACCAGTAGAATATGAAGAACCAGTGATGTGACAAGATGTGCTCCCGATAACCAAACCGTCACACTCATAAACCCAATGAGAGATCGGGCCGCCTAATATGTGGGTAGCGCTACTTGGGGAATCCCCCGCACGCAGTGGACCCGGAAGCCCGGGGAACCCTCCACTGATATAAGTGTCATGTATTTTGCCAAGGGAGTCCATAATGGAAGCAGATGGATCCAGTGTTAGGATTGAGGTGTGGCTTGTACATCACCACATGTAAACCTGTTTTAACTTATTAAACTTGCTTTTTGAATGATAACTTGTTTTGAGACGATAAACCTTATTTTAGAACTAATAAAACACACGCACGGACTCACCAACATTATTGTTGACCCAAAACTATTTTAAGCATGTGTTCAGGTACCTGTTCTGGAGTTTCAAGGATTATGCAGCTGCAACTCAGAGTATCCCCGACGGACGAACCAGAAGACAAGCGAGAGCGTTATTACCTAGAATACTTGTGTTGGAAATTGTACCTTACTTTATATGTAACTAGATATTTATAAAAGATTAGTCATTTATATTACTTCCGCTGTTTGCTTGCATTACGAGATGTTTGGTAACAATCTGGAATTCCGTCTAGGCCCACCTAAGTCGGGGTGTGACATTTCACATTAGAAAGTCATGGGGCTGCCAATGAACCGGAAAGTCATTAGGTCTATATAAAAGAGAACTTTTTCATACTACAAATTTATATCAACTTATTGGGTCAGTCAATTGTTGGATAAGTACTCTAACTTAAAAAGAACAAAAATTTGGGCCTGGTGATCAAGAGGTTATCATAAACTGACCTAATTGTGCATGCTCAAAGAGTCAAGTTAATGTCACAACTCACATTGGTCCCAATGTAAGGAATAACCAATTACACCAAAATGTGCAGTCAATACAACCAGAACCATATTTGTAACCCAAGTTAATTCACGAGTTTTTTTTTTAAATCCACTGGTGAGATATAGACAAAATACATGTAGGATCATCATTAAGACCATCATACTTGCCGACCATTGATGAAATGATCAGATTAACCAACCAAAATTTTCTTCAGTCGTTATGTATTGAACAGAAGCAAAAGCATCAGTAACGATCGGACGATCTTTGATCTTTTACGTAAAAGATCAAAGCAAATCCAGTAGCCACTTGTACTAAAAAAACAAGCAAGCGTTACCGGTTTCTTTTCTTACAGGTGTTAAGTTTAAAACCAGTTTTGGTTTTTGTCAACAAATATCAAAATTGATTCTTGTAAGACATGTTCAGTTTCAAACTGGTTTTTGAATTGGAAATAGATGGGCTCGGTGATAGGTTTTACAAAGAAAAACCTACAAAACTTCTAAAAACACAAGACAAGAATAGAGATCAAAGCACAAAGCTTTCTTTAATTTTTTTCATTCATGTTTTAAACAAAATTGCATATTACATATAAATAGCCTAAAGAAAAATTACATGCTCCTAAATGTAAGGAGTAAACAACCTACTGCTACATGTAAACAACCTAGTACTACATGGGAATGCCAGTGGCCAACGTGGGACACCTCAAAATAAACTACTCCTAAATGCATGCAACATATTACATAAACAAACATGGGAGACTTCATGGGTCGGGTCAACAGGTCACTGGATCGTATCAATACTCCCACCCTAAAAAATGTCCATGATACGATCCATCATGCCCATGACCCACCGTGCAACGACCCAAAAAGACCCGGTAGAAGATTGCAAGCCACGTTTATTTAGGCACATTTATTTATTGCATGTTATTAGGAGATAATGTTATTTTCCATTTATGCATGTTTCATTTGCATATCACGTTTCATTCATGTGTTAGTTAGTTTGTAAACCTATTTAAAGGCGATTATCTTTAGAGTAAATGGAGAAGAAAAAATGTTTGCAAAGCTTTGTGCTAGATCCCTCTTTTATCTTGTGTTTTGGAAGTTTTGTAGGTTTTTCTTTGTAAAACCTATCATATTGATACGATCCGGTGACCCGTTGACCCGACCCGTGAAGTCTCCCATGTTTGTTTATGTAATATGTTGCATGCATTTAGGAGTAGTTTATTTTGAGGTGTCCCACGTTGGCCACTTGCATTCCCATGTAGTACTAGGTTGTTTACATGTAGCAGTAGGTTGTTTACTCCTTACATTTAGGAGCACGTAATTTTTCTTTAGGCTATTTATATGTAATATGCAATTTTGTTTAAAACATGAATGAAAAAAATTAAAGAAAGCTTTGTGCTTTGATCTCTATTCTTGTCTTGTGTTCTTGGAAGTATTGATAGGTTTTACTACCTCAAAATAAACTACTCCTAAATGCATGCAACATATTACATAAACAAACATGGGAGACTTCACGGGTCGGGTCAACGGGTTACCGGACGTATCACTCGGTTCGGTTTTTAATTAGTTTGGTCTAGTTTTACCTTGTTTCAAGGAAGGATTTCTCAAAACGAGGCCGGTTTCAAGTGTGCATGCAACAATCGTCCATTAGTCCCATCAAATTCGTAAGCTGACGGACCTAACTCTTCTAAACTAACAATATATAAAAACAAATAAAACAGAAAACTAATGATCATAGCATTTCGAAAATAGTAATTATTCCATTTTCTAATACGTGTGATGCAACAGGGGAATGTATTCTATTGTAAATAAATATTGGATATCATGACCATTTGACTAGTCATTGTAATAATTCTACTCAAAGTCTTCCTAATTTTCTTCCAACCTTCTCTCCTAGTCTTATGTCTCACTTTATTTTTTATTATTATTTTAGTTCATCTCCTTCCAAAAAAATAGAAAAACAATTTTTTTAAGCAGATTGTTCTAGGATCAAGAACACTGCTCTGATACTGTTGGGTCTGCTGACCTAGAAAAGAACAGATGATTGGAAAGCCAAAATATGCTAACAGTTGATCCTTTCAATAAACAGTCTTTACACTTACTTCTCCCAAAAGACTGCTGACTCTAACAACTGTTCTATCCAAACAACTGTTATGACAACTGCTGATACAAAGAACTGCTGAATAAACAACTGATGAAGAACAACTGCTGACCAAAGGTCTGATGAAGAACAACTGCTGATTCAAGTACTGAAGACCAAAGCACTGCTGGAGCCAACAGCACTTAGGCTTCAGCAGTGGATACAAGACCATCAGAGTTTTCCTACAACAGCTGTTTACTATCAGTGCTTTCAATGTAACAGTAGTTTGTAATAGGCAGATGTTTATGTTTGTTATTCTGTTAGAGGTCACTGTCTTAGGTGACGTCAGCTTAGGTCATCAGTGGTTTAAGTCTGTCTATAAATAGAACAGTGCTTGTACTGTTCTATTGCATCACACACACAAACATTCTCTCAGACAAACACTGTGTTATCAGGCTGAGGGGGAGTAATTGTACGATTGTAATCTTTTAGATAAATGAAAGCTTTCGATCTGAAAACATTTACTCTCTTGTTTTGATTAACAGTTTATTATTCCGCTGCAACTTCATTTTATTTTCGTTTCACTTATTTCATATTTAGTTAAACATAATCAAAACAATCAAACTCAGATCCTAACAATTGGTATCAGAGCTTGGTCAATTAAATTCGATCTAACAAATCAATTTAATAATCAGCTCACAATTATTGATATCGTTTGTCTGTTGGATTGAAAACAGAGTAATAGTTTAATTTCGTTTCAACCGTTTTTAAACAGACTTTGTTTTTTGAAAAATCAGAGAATGGCTTCAATCAATCATGATCCACATAACACTGGCATGAACAACAAGCCACCGATGCTTGTCAGATCTGAATACAATATCTGGCAACGTCGGATGAGCCATGTTCTAGCTCAACAGAACACTGGGTGTTGGAAGTCGGTTATCTTCGGACCACATGTTCCGACTGTGCCGAGTACTGAAGATCCCAAGGTGTTTGAGCCAAAGAAACTTGAAAACTACTCCGACCAGGATTTTCAGAAAATTGAGTTAGATGCTAAGGCCTTCAGTATTGTGGCCATGGCTCTACCAAATGATATATATGCTGGGTTGTTACACTGTAACAGTGCAAAGGAGTTGTGGGATGCACTGAAAGAACAGTTTGGTGGGACTGAGGAGGTTATTGAAAACAATCGTGAAATACTTAACCAACAATATGAAACATTCAGTCATGTCAAAGGAGAGTCATTAACTCAACAGTTTGAGAGGTTTAATTGCTTAATTAGTGAACTAAAATTGGTTGGTCTTACTTACCCTCATTCAACCTTGAACCATAGGTTTTTAAGATCATTACCAGACAAATGGGACACTATTGCTATTGTGATGAGAAACTCAATTGGATTTAAAGACCTATCACTGACCCAGCTTCATGGTAAGCTCTTGACCTATGAGAGAGAGCTTAACCAGAAAAAGAAGCTCCAGGACTCTGGAAAAGTGTCTGATGACTATGTATTTGGGAATACAGCACTTTTGGGTCATGATGAGGTGCCTAGAAACACTAAGGATCAGAGTTATGATCATTTCATTGATATAACTTCAGGTTTTAACTCAGGTTTTAACTCTGATTCTTATTCACCAAACTATGCTTTCACAGCAAGTGGTGGTGATATCCAGGCATCTGACAATATATCCTTTGAGTATGATGACCTGAAAAACTTTGACCCTGATGATTTGGAAGAAATGGACATTATGCACCAATTGGCCCTTCTCAGTGTAAGAACTAATAATTTTTACAAGAAAACTGGGAGAAGGTTTCCAGGGTTAACTGGCAGATCTAAGGTTGGGTTGGATAAATCAAAGATAAAGTGTTACAAATGTCATAGACTTGGTCATTTTGCTAGGGAATGTAGGGGTCAACATGGTACACCTATGATAACCTATCCAAATCAAAGACCACAGACCAACACTTATCAGAATTCCTATAATGCCCCTGGACCAAATATGCAAAACACTGCTCATTTTGCACAGTCCTCAAACACTGTTCCTGTCCAGTATGTCCAAACCACTGTTCCTCAGATCCACTATGTGCAAACACCTGTTGCTCAAGCACCTGTGCAAACGACTGTTGCTTCATCCTCTGCCCCTGCAGAGACCAGTCAACAGAGCTTCTTTACACAAGGCTTTGTTGATTGGAGCAGTCTACTTGATGAGCTAACAGATGAAAATTTTGCACTAGTTGCCAAAGCTGAAAATGAACCAGAAAACTTTTGTTTCATGGCCATGGTGGATGAGATTGAATCTGAGGAGGTGGTAACTGAATCTGATGTTGTGACTGATGATGTTGTTAGTGAAGTTGTTACAGGTGAAAAACCTGAAGAAGAGGTTGTGAATCTCTCAGATCCCTGGGGTGCATCTGATGACTGTGAGTGCAAGTGTGATTGTGCATTGATGGCTGCTGCTAAGGTATCTCCTCAAATTCTTAAAGAGTTGTGTTCTGACAAATGTGTAATAGCATTTGCTAACATCAAAGAGGTGAATGAAAACCTTAGAAAGAAAATTTTGGATGATGAAGTTAAATTTGAAAAATTTACAAAAGATTTAAAAACAAGTTTAACTGCAAAAGAGTCTGAAATAAGCAGCTTAAAACATGAAGCAACCATAACCAAAGACCAGCTCCAAACTATGATAGCAAAATATCAAAGTTGTAAAAGTGAGCTTGAGTCCACCCAAGTTGAATGTGAGAAATGGGTGGAATCATGTAGAGGTTTTGAGATGCTACTCAACAAACAAACCAAAAGTCATGTGAAGTTTGGTTTTGGTTTTGAAACCACTGCTCCAGCTTTTGAAAACACTGACAAAAAGAGTCAAAAGTCTGTTGAGGTAGTACCAACAAACCTGCAGGGTCAAGAGATTAAAATCACTGAACCAAATGGTAAGAAAATTGTTCTTGAAAAACCAGAAGGTTCCTCATCTTTTACAGAACTTGAAAAGTATGAATTTAAACCTACTTGGTCTGATGAGTGTGATACTCTTGAGAATTTTAAACCAGTTGATTTTAAAACACCTGATGGGAAGACAGCTCCTCAGGCAAAAGTCATTCCCCTGGCAAAGGTCATTCCCCTAAAAAATCTTCCAGCAGATGCTCAAACATCTACTGAAAAGAAGACTGAAAAGGGGAAGAAGAAAGAAAAGACTGTCAACTTGTTCTGTGATTTCTGTGAAAAGAAGAATCATGTCACTAAAAACTGTTTTCTTCTAAAAGCATATGACATTAACAAAGGAACAAGTGAATGTGATTCCAAAGCCACATGCTCAATATGTGGGAAAAAGAATCACAAGACCAAAGAGTGCTTGTATCTCAAAAATTTTTATGTAAAAATACAAGAATACAAAGCTAAAACTCTTGCAAATCCTGTGGTTAGTACTTCAAAAGGAAAGCCCAAACAGACCTTCACCCCTGTCCAAACACCTGTTACTAAAAGGCTTGAAACATCTGCTTCTAGAGATGTCCAAGTAACAGATGCTCCACCCACAAGCAAATACCCAAGAGGCTATGGTCAACCACCATGTCACAATCTGCCACATGTTTATGAGGAGCCAAAAAGACCCTCTAAACCAAGAGTGAACAGAAATCCATATGGGTATTATCATCTGTCAGGAAGTGATCAAACAACTGCTGCCCCAAGTGTTGACATTCAAGCACTAGCAAATGGTCAGCAGCAGTTGTTGAACTTAATTCAGAAATTAGTCCAAACCACTGATCACCTTCCAAAGCTTGAGTCTGAAAGGTCTGAGGACCCATCCAAAGCCAAAATGGCTTTGGACACTGACCAAAACTAATCATTTACTAATGTGCAGGGAGCTTCTGCTTGTTTAGATAGTCTTTGGTATGTAGATAGTGGAGGCTCCAGGCACATGACAGGATGTAGAGCCCTTCTTCTGGACTTCTTGGCTCATGGAGGGGGTGATATATCCTTTGGTAATGATTCAAAAGGTAAGGTGTTGGGTTCAAGGACTGTACAAGCTGGTAAACTCAAGTTTGAAAATGTCAATCTTATTTATAATCTCAAGTTTAATCTTCTGAGTGTTTCACAAATGAGTGACAAAGGTTATGGCTCATTTTTCACAAAGAAAACTTGTAAGATTATTGGGCCAGAAGTGGTAAAAAAGATTGATACCGTCATTGCTGAGAGCAAAGCACAACTTGTTGCTCATAGAAGTGGCAATGTGTATGTTGTTGATATGTTAAAGGACAATCCTATGGCAAATGTCTGTCTGTTTTCTGCTGCCTCCACTAAGGAGACAGAATTGTGGCATAGGAGATTGGGTCACACCAACCTCAACACTATTAACACACTCTCCAAACAAAGCCTTGTCAGAGGTTTACCATCAAAAGAATTTAAATGTGATGAGCATTGTGTTTCTTGTTTAAAAGGGAAGCAACATAAAAGCTCTTACAAATCCATTGATGAGTCCAAAACTGGTCAGTGTCTACAATTGTTGCACATGGACTTGTTTGGCCCTGTTAAAATCATGAGTCTAAGAAGAAAGAGATTTTGTCTTGTCATAGTTGATGATTTTTCTAGGTTTACATGGACTTACTTTTTACATTCTAAGGATGAGACTGCAGGTATATTGAAGGACTTTGTTACCAAAGTTGAAAAACAGTATGACTTGCCAGTAAAAGTCTTCAGGAGTGACAATGGAACAGAGTTTAAGAATAAGGAGTTGGATGACTTCTGTGTGTCAAAAGGGATTGTGAGGCAGTACAGCATCCCAAGAACACCAGAACAAAATGGGGTGGTTGAAAGGAAAAATAGAACTCTTATAGAAGCTGCAAGAACCATGCTAGCAGATTCTGGTTTGCCACTGTCCTTTTGGGCAGAAGCTGTAAACACTACTTGCTATGTTCAAAACAGAGTTTTGATCAACTCCAGACATAAAAAAACTGCTTATGAAATTTTGTTCAAAATCAAACCATTAATTTCATTCTTCAAAATCTTTGACTGCCCATGTTTCATTCTAAATCTCAAAGATTCCATTTCAAAATTTGCAGCCAAAGTAGACTGTGGTTATTTTCTGGGATATTCTTCTACTGCCAAGGCCTATAAAGTGTTTAACACAAGGACTAAGACAATAGAAGAAACTCTGAATGTAAAGTTCAATGAACTTTCATCTCTAAAAATCCCTGCAAACCCTGCTGAACTATTTGATTTAGATAAATTCAAATTTGAAGATATCACTGTTAAAGCTAACAATGCAGGTATTCCACAGTCTCCACAACAAGATTACAGAACAGATGTTGTGATCCCCAGTCACTACAAAATCTATTCTGCCTCAGAGGAAGCAGCTGTTCAAAACAATTGTCAAAACTCTGCCACAGCTGTGTCAACCACTGTTGGCCAGTCTTATCCTCAAACCACTGCTTCATCCCTCACAACCACTGACCTATCATCTGTTGACAAAAGTCAATCATCTGTTGACAAAAGTCAATCAAGTTTCACACCACTTGGACCCATTCCTCCATTACCATTCCAAACATCTGATAGCACTACAGAAGTACCAACAGATGTTACACCAACAGAGTCACCAAACCTCTGTCCATCACCTCAAAATTCCATTGTTCCATATCAGGGAGATCTTATTTACTTAAGAGCTCATCCACCAGACCAGATCATTGGCAACATCAGAGAGGGTGTGCTCACAAGAAGCCAATCCTCCAATATCTGTCTTTTTGCAGGTTTCATATCCCTCACACAACCTGTCAAGTACCAAGAGGCACTGAAAGACAACAGTTGGGTAGAAGCCATGCAAGAAGAACTCCTTCAATTTAAAAGACAACAAGTATGGGAGCTTGTACCACTACCTAAGGATGTCTGTCCTATAGGAACAAAGTGGGTCTTCAAAAACAAGACTGATGAAAGGGGTATTGTTGTCAAGAATAAAGCCAGGCTTGTGGTTCAAGGCTTCAGACAAGAAGAAGGAATAGATTATGATGAGACTTTTGCTCCTGTAGCAAGACTAGAAGCCATCAGACTTTTTTTAGCCTTTGCTGTCAACCACAACATAAAGGTGTATCAGATGGACATCAAATGTGCTTTCCTTTATGGCAAAATTCAGGAGGAGGTCTATGTATGTCAGCTACCTGGTTTTGAAGACACATTCCATCCTGACTATGTCTACAAGCTCAACAAAGCTTTGTATGGACTCAAACAAGCACCAAGGGCCTGGTATGAAACTCTTTCCACATTTCTCTTATCCATTGGCTTCACAAGAGGTAAAATAGACAAAACTTTATTTCTTAAATGGAAAGGGAAACACTTAATGATTGTTCAAATATATGTGGATGACATCATTTTTGGATCCACATGTAACCAAATGTGTGAAGAGTTCAGAAACTCATGACAGCAGAGTTTGAGATGAGTGCCATGGGTGAGCTTCAGTGTTTCCTTGGTCTTCAAGTGAAACAACTGCAAAATGGCACATTCATTCACCAAAACAAATATGTAAAGAATTTATTAACCAGATTTGAGATGAATGATTGTAAGCCATGTAGCACATCCATGAGTACAATCAAGCTGCTCACTATTGATGACAAGGATGAACTGGTTGACCAAACACATTATAGATGCATGATTGGGTCTTTACTGTACTTAACTGCATCTAGGCCAGACATTATGTTTGCTACCTGTGTCTGTGCCAGATCCCAGGCTTCACCCAGAAAGTCAAACCTTATTGCTGTGAAAAGGATATTCAGATATCTCAAAGGTGCTCCCACACTTGGTATCTGGTATCCTGCTAATGGAAACATTGAGCTTTCAGGTTATTCAGATAGTGACTTTGCTGGCTGTCAAACCACAAGAAAATCCACATCAGGAGGGTGCCAATTTCTAGGGAATGCCTTAGTCTCCTGGTAAAGCAAAAAGCAGGCAGCTGTTTCAACCTCAACAGCTGAAGCTGAATACATTGCTGCTGCAAGGTGTACAGCCCAACTCATGTGGCTTCAAAATCAATTACTGGATTTTGGGATAACTGCACTACAGACTCCACTCATGTTGGACAGTCAAGCTGCTGAAAATATCATCAAGAATCCAGTCTCTCATTCCACTACCAAACACATTGACATAAGACATCATTTTGTCAGAGACAGCTATGAAAAATGTTTGATTTCTCTGCACCATGTTCCAACAGAGGATCAGTTGGCAGATGTGTTAACAAAAGCTTTAGACACATCTACCTTTACAAATCTGATTTCCAGAATTGGCATGTTAAACATGGATTAAACAAATAAATTTTTTAATAAATCATAATAAAATGTTTCAGAAAATCAATTTTTTTTTAGCTGTTTGGTTGAAAAATCTGTTTATAACATCTGATCAGATAAAACAACCACTGTTTCATTCATATCCACTGTTGGTTGAAAAATCTGTTTCAAAACATCTGATCAGATAAAACAACTGTTAGTTGAAAAATCTGTTTCAGAACATCTGTTCAGATAAAACAACTGTTTCATTATATATCTATACTATATCTATACAAAAAAAAATTGGTTCCATCAGCTGTTTGTATCAGTTGTTTGCCAAAAACAGCTGTTCTCCACCAGATGTTTCATCCATCAGATGATTGCCACGTCTGCTCATATAAGTAGAGTTTTGGCCACATCAGCGGTTTCATTGAGCCTATAAAAACCCTGTTTTACCACAACAGACGTTACACTGTCTCATTGTATTCAAAATACTGAAAACCGCCTTCTTCATTCTCAAACCCTCCATCAAATTTCAATCATCTTCACCTTCGAAATCCATTATAATGGATCTTCAAGCTAAAGCCACCCACAATTGTCTCCCCTATCTGGTTAAAACAGATGACAATGTTTCATTTCATTCCACCATCGACATTCTCCTTAACTCCAAATACTTACCCATCTTAACCGCTGACGCCCCCATTTATCTCGATACTCTTCAAGAATTCTGGTTGAATGCTGAGTTTCTACTCCAAGACAAAAAGCCTACTTCCATTATTTCCAAAATTGGAGAAACCAGTATCGTAATTACCCCTGAAACCATATCCACAACCTTCACAGTGAATGACCTGGCAGGTAAGGACTCTTTTACTAAAACAGAGCTTCACACTGAGTTCCAAGAAAGAGGGTATGAGGGTCAGATGACTGGATCAACTCTTTTCAAAAAGTTTTTCCCTCCAGTCATGAAATTTTTCTTCCATACTATTCTTCTATGTGTCTCTGCTAAGTCCACATCCTTTAATGAAATTCCATTAAGGATGCAATATCTGGGTTATGCCATGTTTTCAAACTCTGACTTCAATCTTTCCCAGGGATTGTTCATGGACTTAGTATCAAATGTGAAAGTAGTCAAGTCTGGGTCTAACAATGCTTTTCTTATTTACCCAAGAATTCTTAGTGTAATCTTACAAAAAGTCTTACCAGAAAAAGTTTTCAAAAAGGGTGAGGCAATGCAAATGAAAAGCTTAACTGATGAAACTTTCACTAGAATGCTGGGTGGAAGCACCCAAGAAAAAGTGTCTAAAGTGTCAAAAGTTTCTAAAACACAAACAAAGAGGACAAAGACAACAACTGTTGTCAAAACCTCTGTTGTTGAGCCCACTGCTCCTGGTGATCATGGCACTACATCCAGTGCTGTGAAACCCACACCAGCCACTTCCAAAAAGAAACATCCATCCACAAAAACCACCACTCAACCACAAATGAGGCTTCTGGATGATGAGGTACCAGAAGAAACCTCTGTTGCAACACAAAAGCAACCTGAAACCACTGTTGTTACTTCCTCACAACAGTTGGATATACCTCCACCTGACCAAACTCCTCATGAATCCTCCCAAAAGGATCATGTTGTAAGCCAAGGGGACACACATCATGATACATTTGAGTCACTTGGCCAAATGTTCACAAGCCCCTCTCCCAGGGCTAATTCTCTTGTTACTCCTCCACCCTCACCATCACATCATGTCCCACAAACCATGCAACCTCTGTTTGAGGCAATTGACAAATCTCAGGAAGATCCCAGTTCCTCTCTTCCACCTATCACTGAGAGTATACTCCCACAAGTGACTGGTCCTGAGAACATTCAATCTGCTATCCAACAAACAGAAGAGGAGGTTACACCACCTGAGTTCAATGCAACTCAAGGTGAGTTTTCAAGTGGAGCAGCCACTACTGATGTAGAGACCACTGTCTCACATCAGGACAGTGATTACATTGCTAAGACTCCCTTGAAGGCAACAACTGTTGAAGCCACTATAGTGTCTCCAAAAACAGTTGGAAGTCCCCAGTACCAAGAAAAAGGGGCATCTGATTCACCTATTAGGACTGAATCAGGTAGAACTACCACTGGTAGGGACTCAGATGATCCTATTAACTTAGGAGATGGGTCAAAATACCAAGAATTGATGGACAGAGTTTCTGTAATTGAAACCTCTGTAGCTGACATCAAATCTGATGTCAAGCTTATACTGAGCTCCATTGCAGACCTTTCCAAGAGTCAACCATCAACTGCTGATATAGCCAGTGAGCTATGGAAATCCGTTTCCCCCATCATCATAGCTCACAGAAAACTGGCTGATCAGACACATGAGACTTATATGGCTGAGATCAGAAATATGGTAGATGCAAGGTACAAAGATACCCATGCAGATATTAAAGCCATCAAGGACCACCTGCTGAAGACTACTGGCTCTGCCCCTACCACCATTCTCAGGGATGAAAATGATGATGCTTTCACGGCTGATGATGCCAAAAAGGGGGAGAGTGGCAGAGATAGGCTACCAAAGCTGGATCCCTTTGGTTGTCCTCCTTCTCAAAAAGGCCAAGCCAAGTCTGCCAACAAACCAGAGTCTACTAAAACAGCTCCTCCACAACAACAACAACAAGCAACACCAACAGCACCACAACAAACCACTGACAAGAACAAAGCAGTTGATGACTCTGCAAACATAGAAGCTGAAAAGGCTGCTCAAGAAAAACAGAAAAGAGCTGACACCTTGGAAGTTAAAGCAGAGTCATTAGTAGAACTCAAGAAGAAACAACAACAAGAAACTGAAGATGTGGGATCCTCTAAAAGGATGAAAAGGCCTGCTAAGCATGTCAGAAAACCACCATCCAAGTTAAACACCTCTGTTGACAAAACCACTGCTACTGAAACCACTGCCACCCAAAACACTGAAACCACCCAAAACACTGCTTCCCAAACCACTGTACCCAAACCAACAAACACACCTGAACATACAACCACCAAACCTACATCACCAGCCAAATCCCCAACATCTGCTGGTTCTACTAAAAGGCCAACAGATGTTAATCCAACCACTGCTACCAAATCACCATCCCCTAAAATCATGTACACAAGGAAGAGAAAATCAACCTTTGTTGTACATGATGAAAACATACACACATCACCAAACACTACCTCAACTGCACAATCCACTCCTCCTATCACAGCTATACCAATCACATCATTCTCACCACACATATCCAAATTCAGATCCCATAGACCACCACCAACCATTAAACCATTGGTTGTTCAGTATCCCCTTGAACTTGATCTACTCAAGGGGGAATTACAATCCTTCTACAATACTGAACAGCCATCAGACAGATCCTTCCCATCTCTCCCAAACTTCCCTGTTCCCCTCAACATTGATACTTATCTGAAATACAAGGGTGAACAGGTGGATGCCATCATTAGGGAGAAATGCAAAGGGAAGGATGATAGGACTGCTCAGGGCATCCATTCAGCAGAGCTTAGCAAACTCAGAAGGATTGAAGACTTTGCTAAGACCCTGAGCAACTCCATGTCCTCCATGCCTCTCAGTGGTGACTTGGAAAAGGAGGTAAGGGAATCTCTTCTGGAACAGATTATGGCAACCAAGCCTTACAAAGCAACCAAGAAGCAGTTCAATGGTTGGACCACACATGCTTTGAGAGAAGAACTTCTCAGAATTGAAGAAATGACCAAAGACCCCAAAGCTAAAGTCTCTACTCCTAATTTTGGCAAAGGCAGAGACCCAGTCAGAGCCTTGAAATTTAAAAGGATGAGGCAAGAGATTGTAGCTGCCAACTATGGGGAAATGAGGTCAGTTTCTAGATGGTCTGAGCTAAGGTTGGTTGAGACATACAAAAGTCTGGAAGAAAACAGAAAGAAGGATCCCAGCCTACCAAGAAAACCTGTTTACACTGATGAGCCAATAATGAAGAGACCCCAACAGACTTTTACCTTGGACAACTTACTTGACACCTCTGATCTAACAACTGCTGCAAGAAGACAGTTCAAGAAACAGAAGGAAATGTCAGAGGAAGATCAGAGGAAGTTTGCTGATACATTCATCAAGGAAGGGCTCTTCAATCAAGTACATTTCTTCTCTGATCCTACAACAGAGAAGCTCAGAGAACTCATTGGAAGACCACCTTCACCCAACTCATCAAGAATAAAGATTCAACTCAGCAAATCCACTGACTCAAAGATTCTAAAATGGAAAGTCAACAAAGACAACCATGAATTGACATTGCTCAGGTCAGATGGAAGGGTTCAGAAGATCAGCATGGATGATGCTTACAGTCTATGTGCAGAGGATCACCATACACTGCTAAATCTGGAACTAGAAAGAGATGAAGAAGACTTGTTTGCTCTGAACTTTGAATTACAATTCAAAGGTCAAATCAGAGAAAGTCTGATGAGGAATAAAGATCAATAAATAAAGCTAAGTTTTGGCATCATCTGTTCTAGGGGAGATTGTTGGGTCTGCTGACCTGGAAAAGAACAGATGATTGGAAAGCCAAAATATGCTAACAGTTGATCCTTTCAATAAACAGTCTTTACACTTACTTCTCCCAAAAGACTGCTGACTCTAACAACTGTTCTATCCAAACAACTGTTATGACAACTGCTGATACAAAGAACTGCTGAATAAACAACTGACGAAGAACAACTGCTGACCAAAGGTCTGATGAAGAACAACTGCTGATTCAAGTACTGAAGACCAAAGCACTGCTGGAGCCAACAACACTTAGGCTTCAGCAGTGGATACAAGACCATCAGAGTTTTCCTACAACAGCTGTTTACTATCAGTGCTTTCAATGTAACAGTAGTTTGTAATAGGCAGATGTTTATGTTTGTTATTCTGTTAGAGGTCACTGTCTTAGGTGACGTCAGCTTAGGTCATCAGTGGTTTAAGTCTGTCTATAAATAGAACAGTGCTTGTACTGTTCTATTGCATCACACACACAAACATTCTCTCAGACAAACACTGTGTGATCAGGCTGAGGGGGAGTAATTGTACGATTGTAATCTTTTAGATAAATGAAAGCTTTCGATCTGAAAACATTTACTCTCTTGTTTTGATTAACAGTTTATTATTCCGCTGCAACTTCATTTTATTTTCGTTTCACTTATTTCATATTTAGTTAAACATAATCAAAACAATCAAACTCAGATCCTAACAGATACCATATAGAAATCTAAGCGGAAGCGATTTTGTGTTTGAGTTGAGTTTGTTTGTTTCGGCCTTGCGGCCGGAGGCCGCTCGGTTTCTAAACAATGACTCTCAAACCGGCAATTAGATTATTTGTTTAGATGGTATAGAGATGGAACAAGTGTTTATTATTGATAGAGATGTTTGGTACATCCCCAAGGAGAAAACAATCTCCTATAAATACATAAAAGAAAACATAAAATAAGTAATGAGCTAATCTTGGGTATGAGTAAAGCTTGGAGGAAAGTCAAAGTGAAGCATAAGACTAGAAGAGAAGGTTGGAGGAAAATTAGGAAGACTTTGACTAGAATTATTACAATGACTAGTCAAATGGTCATGATCTCCAATAGTAAATGCTCTAAATCATAATTTTACACTTGCAGAGATTTGAAATCTCATTACTTTTGTGTTGAGGGAGGAGTTACCATTAGGTCATAGGTCATATGTTGTGATTTTGCAGAAACAACGGAACATTTGTTCGTGACTTGCGGATTTTCTCAAGCGTTATGGCAACTAGTGGCGCAGTGGTGTAAAGTGGATCCGATTTATGCGTTTCATTTCAAGGACTTATTGGAGCTTTATTTGCACATCAACGGATCGATTAAGAAAAAGAAGGCATTTTACGCGATTTGCTTGACGACAATGTGGTGTATATGGAAACATAGAATCGAAATGGTATTCAATAAAAAACTAGTCTCTCTTCAAATGGTTCTTGGCAACATCAAATCCCTTAGCTTGTTTTGGGTTAAGGCAAGGGCAAAACAACCGTCTTTGGAGTGGAATATGTGTTGTTCTTTTAACATTTCTAGACTTGGTTAGTGATAGTGCTATGTATTGTTTTTTGTTTGGTTTGTGTGGCCTATTGCTAGTATCCTGCTAGTTTTGGTGGAATAAATTTGTTCATCGTTCAAAAAAAAAGGTCATAGGTCATAATCCATATTTATTATGTTTGATATTTTATTTTTATACATGTTTGATATTTATTATATTTGATGTTGATATTCTATTCTTATAAATGTTTCATATTTACTATGTTTGATATTTTTTTTATTCTCATTTATGCTATATATATATATATATATATATATATATATCTATATTTTATTTTTGGGAAATTGGATTTTAACACCCTGAACTATTGACAATTGGCCGTTAATGCACTGAACTACAAAATTGAACAACACCGCACTGTACTTTCAACTTATTGGCCTGTATCACCCTCAGACTAACCATGGTTAATTTTTTGCTGACGTGGCATGGTGACGTGTCCATTTTTGCTAACGTGGCATGGGGAATAAGCTGACGTGGCATGGACACATAATCTGCCACGTCAGCAAAAATGGACACGTCACCATGCCACGTCAGCAAAAATTAACCATGGTTAGTCTGAGGGTGATACAGGCCAATAAGTTGAAAGTACAGTGCGGTGCTGTTCAATTTTGTAGTCCAGTGTGTCAGCGGCCAATTGTCAATAGTTCAGGGTGTTAAAATCCAATTTCCCTTTATTTTTTTAACAGCTGATCCTCTATATTTATTATGTTTGATATTTTCTTTACCTGTGGTCCTTTTTTTTTTCCTTTTGCTTCTTTATTTTAAAACTAGGTATTAGTTGCCCGCGCTTCGCCGCGGCTGCGGCTGTTGTGTGAAACGCGGCGAGAGCTCCTGTTGCGTTAAGTGTTTGGCAGACATTAAAGATCGCGCGTCGCTGTGAGAGCTCCTGTTGCGTGGAGGGTTTCGTGGACACAAAAGATAATATTATGTGACTGTTATTCTTGCGTGAGCTTCAAAAAAATACTCGCGGCTAAAAGCTAAAAGTTTGGTGGTCAAAGTTTGAAATCCTAAAAGCTAAAATTTTGGCCAAAGTGCAATGCAAGTTTAAAAAAGTTGAGTGGTCAAAGTTTGAAATCCTAAAAGCTAAAAGTTTGGTGGTCAAAGTTTGAAATCCCAAAAGCTAAAAGTTTGGTGGTCAAATTGAAAGAAAATAAAGTTAAGCTAAAAGTTAGTGACCAAAGTTTTAAATCCTGAAAGCTAAAAGTTTGTTTGTTGGTGGTCAAATTAGAAGAAAATAAAGTTAACCTAAAAGTTAGTGGCAGAAATAAAGTTAACGTAAAAGTTAGTGGCCAATATATATATTAGGTGGTCAAAATGGAAGAAAATAAAGTTAAGCTAATAGTTAGTGACCAAAGTTTTAAATCCTAAAAGCTAAAAGTTTTTTGGTCTAAGTTTGATGGTCAAATTAGAAGAAAATAAAGTTAACCTAAAAGTTAGTGGCAGAAATAAAGTTAACGTAAAAGTTAGTGGCCAATATATATATTAAAACAAAGACACTATTAAAGTGTCTTTGTATTAATATATATAGATAATTCTATCACTTTCGTTAAAGCAAATAGAAATTGTATACAAACATAAAAACACTGGATTATACCTCAGAAGCATCCCGGGTTAAAAATTCTAATATAATGTATATCAAAATGCAGACTACAACCATCAAACTTGATAGCTGATATATGCACGGAAAATGTAAATAAATGCAATAGGGTTTAAAGATATACCGAAACGATGTCAGTTCCTTATTTTGCTCACGTAAAAGGTTCTCTTTAGAAATAACAGCTATATAAACAATTACAGATTAAAAACTCATGCTACACACATTTAAGCACATACCGCTTCATGTTCCAACTTAGTCACATGGAGCTCTTTATCTTTATCATCCACAGTTATTTGCAAATCGATTATAGCCTTTTTTTTTTTTCTTCCATGCAGTTGTTACATTCTAGTAAACCACGTATTTTCACATATATAAAGTATAAACACAAATACTTAAACTAAGATAATTTAAACCCACCTCAAGTTTAACATTCGACGCAATGTGCTCTTTAATTTGTGAATCAAACCGCTCCTGAATCCCTATTACCTCTGATCTAGCCATAAGTCTAGCTTTGATATGAACCTCCAAATCCTGAAGTTGTTCTCTTTGCTTAACAACCTCATCTAAACGCAATTCATGTTCAAAACCCCCACTAACCGTAACCAGGTCGCTACGCTGATGTACCTTTACAATCAAATCAACAAATCACACTCATTTCCTATTATTAATAACACGCCTCATAAGTACAATCTTACAATAATAATAATATTTATACATTTATACCTCGTAAATCAATCTCTCATCCCTTTGCCCTATCTTTACACGGTCCAATTCCTGTTAATATAATAATAATAATAATAATAATAATAATAATAATAATAATAATAATAATAATAATAATAATAATAATAATAATAATAATAATAATAATACATATCCTTTCCTTCCATTTCCTTCCAATTTGAAAGGAAAACTAAACTAAAGGATTTGGCTTAGCTTTCCTTCCATTTCCTTTCTTTTCATTTCTTAAGTGAAACTCATTAATAAAACATGTTTTGTTTTCCTTTTTTTTCTTTCCTTAAATGAAACTCGGGAACACAATCAAAATTTTATTTTCTTTCATTTCATTTCTTTTCTCTCGTTAAGTTAACTCGGGAACATAATGTTAGTGAGTTGGTGAGTCTAGGTAACCCTTGGCCGGGTAGTCGTAACAAATCGGGTACATCACTACCACCCTATTGTGTATACAAATCGAATTGTGTTTTCATTAAGTACTTACCAAATAGGGAAGAGGGAGATAAATAGTAGAGCAAAAGGAGGTGCCCTAGAGTTTAAGATAATCTTGTTAGTAATTAAGGTGTTTTTAGAGTAAATTATGATACAAGTAAGATAATAGCAGTGGGCCTTCGGATGGCTCACCCGGGTTTTTCCCCTGAACTGTAGATGCTAAGCTTGGACTATTGAGAGTTGTTTGAAATCACAAACGTATGAGGTTGTCTTGTGCCATCAGGGGCGTAGCATTTAAGGGGCGGCCAACCCCTCCAAATTTTCGCTCAGACGTTTCGATTATATAGTCTTCGTATGGAATTTTTTTTGGTATATACGGTTTCGACCTCGTTTTTTTAAAATATAGCTATATAAACCAAAACTTTAACCCAAAACAAAGTAAATGTAAAGTCTAAATCCTAAAGTCCTAAGCCCAGCAACTACATGAGCGGTATAGTAGATTCAATGAGCAAACGATGGAGCCGGAGCCTTATCGAGCCGGAGCTCAGCCTTAGTGTAATATTAGGTTTGTTAATATTTAAAAATATTTAATAATATTTACCGCCTCATTTAAGTTTGTTTTCTAAACGATCCCGAGCCGAACTTCATTTATCGAGCTCCGAACCTATTATTCATTTATTTATATTACTTTTATTTAAAATTTTAACTAATAGATAGTAAACGAGCCGAGCTCGAGCTCTCATAAGTTTTTCGAGCTCTAGCCTGGTCGAGCTTTGTTTTAGCTCGGCTCGTTTGCACCCCTATCCATAATTGAAGAATTAAAAAATCTTAAAGGTCGACGGGCTTAAATGTAATTCTTCATCCAGGTACCAACCCTTTGTCTCTTTTTTAATGTTTTAGTGTCTTTGTTCAATTGTTTGTTAAACAATGCTTAGAACTTTGATATTTGTTGTATTTAATGTTTGACTCGACTCGACCCGAATCGAATCACCGACCCAAACATATCAACAAAACCATAACTACATTAAAAAAAAAAAAAATTAGGTCACGCCCCGTAACCGTTGACTTTCAACCCCCGATTTAAATTCTCAAACCTCACCACTTTATGCCATTATGTTATCTAGGGATGAGCTCGGGATGGTATCGGTACCGAACCGATACCGACAATACCGATACCGAAAAGTCCAAAAAACCAATACCGATACCGAACACATACGGTACGGTACGGTATCGGTTCGATATCGGTACGGTACCGGTATGGTATCGGTATTTTATACCATACCGATCTCATACCGATACCGATAATACCGAAACCGAAAATCCATAAATATGGATACCGATACCGATCCCGAAACCCCTCAATTCGGTATCAATTCGGTACGGTATCGGAATCGGGACGGGACGAGATCGGTATTCGGCCTTGTATGCTCATCCCTAATGTTATCTCAGATAATCGAGCTTTTATTCATAATTGATGAAAAAACAAGATATTTTCACTTAATCACTCCATGATTCTCAATGTCTCAAATCAACAAAATTCAATGCTTGATTTTCAATCCTACACGCCATTATCCAAAAACAGATATTTTCGTTTTCACTAAACAAATCACACACCACCACGTGTCACAATCTCAACGGCTCAATCATCACCTACCATCTTCCACACAACCACTATATATAACCAACCATACAATACAAACCACCACACCACAAACCACCACCATGAACCACCTCTCCATCACCGTCTTCCTCCTCTTCGCCGCCGTCACCGCCATCGCCGGCGACGACTCCAATTCAGACCCATTAATCCGTCAAGTAGTCCCAACCGAAGAAACAGATTCCATCCCTCTATCAAACGTGGAGCATCACTTCAACTTATTTAAAACAAAGTTTAAAAGAACATATGCTACCCAAGAGGAGCACGATTACCGAAAGAAGGTGTTCAAGGCTAACCTACGCCGAGCTGAACGTCACCAGCTGCTTGATCCGACGGCTCAGCATGGTGTTACTAAGTTCTCTGATTTAACTCCTGCTGAGTTCAGGAAGAATTATTTAGGGTTAAAGAAGGGCTCTTTAAAGCTTCCAGCTGATGCTAATAAGGCTCCTGTTCTTCCCACCAATGGTTTGCCTGAAGATTTTGATTGGCGAGATAAAGGCGCTGTTACTCCTGTTAAAAATCAGGTATTTTTTTTTTTTATTTTAAGTTCGGGTCGGGTTTGATAGAACAATGTTTGTTTGATTAGGGATAAATACATAGAAAGTGACTTATGTGGACATAAAAATTGTTAGGGTTCATGCGGATCATGTTGGTCGTTTAGTACAACCGGAGCTCTGGAAGGATCGCACTTCCTTCAAACCGGAGAGCTGGTTAGCCTGAGTGAACAGCAGCTTGTGGACTGTGATCATGAGGTTCATCTCCTAATCTATCTGTTTACATCAAGTTAAATTTATTTGTTTGAATTCAGAAATTTTGTAATCTTGTTGGTTAATTGAGCTCAGACTAGTAATTTGTTTGGATTTTGCAGTGTGATCCTGCTGAATACAATTCGTGCGACTCTGGTTGCAATGGCGGCCTGATGAACAATGCATTCGAGTACATTCTCAAGGCAGGTGGTCTTCAGAAAGAAGAAGATTATCCTTACACCGGAAAGGATGGTACTTGCCACTTTGACAAGTCCAAAATCGCTGCATCTGTTTCCAACTTTAGCGTTGTTTCCACAGACGAAGACCAGATTGCTGCGAATCTCGTCAAATACGGCCCTCTTGCAAGTAAATAAACCTACCATTATAATCATAATAATAATAATAATAATAATAATAATAATAATAATAATAATAATAATAATAATAATAATAATAATAATAATAACCAAGGCGTGTATTAATTCGAATGTTTTGTGTTCTTGTTGTGCAGTTGGGATTAATTCAGCTTGGATGCAGACATACATTGGTCAAGTTTCATGTCCATATATTTGCTCAAAGCAAAACATGGATCATGGCGTGCTTCTCGTTGGATATGGATCTGCTGGGTATGCTCCTCTGAGGTTCAAGGACAAGCCATACTGGATCATCAAGAACTCATGGGGAGCTGACTGGGGTGAGGACGGGTACTACAAGCTTTGCACTGGGTACAACGCTTGTGGGATGGACAATATGGTGTCCGCAGTGGTTGCCACAGACGCTTGAAGTTGTATTGTATCATTCTAAAGCGAACTGGATGCTCGCTCCCATTTGTATATATCTTTGTATTATATTAGTAACAATGTATTTGTTATCAAAACCGTCCAAGTCTAGATGTATGTTGGCGCGTAGTTAATGTGTCATGAAGCATCAACGTGATAGGGCTCGAGTAGCTCATAGTATAGATGTTAAGTCTTATGTTTTCTTATTATCCTACAAACAATTATGAACACTACTTAGTAATGAAGGCTTTGATTTTCATCTAATGGTAATGTTGTAACTTTTGTAGGTTCATGGGTACAATAATATTATTCTCTAAGTATAATTATTAACCAATCAGATCAGATGTAGCGTTTGTTTCCTTAAAATCCAATCTAAGAACCTCAATTTCATCCAATTATGTTTCGTTCAAAGAATTCTTTTGAATTGGTATCTCAAATTCGGACGTTAACATGTTTGGCTTAATTGCAATGTATTTTCTTAATTTCCTTTACAATTACGAAGGAGTTCAAAGGAATTGGAATCTACTACTTCTGCACCACTGCCGCCAACACGGCATCACCACACCACCGCCGCCATCACCATTGACTACCACTAGTGTGCGTCGCCCCTTCGATCACCTCCACCGTCCCTTTTACGAAAAGATACATGCATTGATTTAATATAGTTTTTACTAAACTGAAAGCTTTTGGAAGTTCACACAAAAAAAAAAAAAAAAAAAAAAAAAAAAAAGAGGGAGTAGTACATGGGTTGTTCATTGATACGCCCACAAAAGGATGACGAAGGAACCGCCAAGGGTTCGTTTGGTTGCAGAATTTTTTCGGAAAATGTTCGAATGAGAATCTAACTGGAATTGAAATGAATGCATCAAATTTTCTGGTGGCGAGTGTGATAGCGATGGGAGGCAGCAGTGACGAATAGGGGTTCTGTTCAATATTTTCATAGTCATGTAGCCTACTTGTACAAGATGCATGACGGTATCTCAAATCATTCTGTTACACTGAAAATGGTAGTTTGGTCATTTGACAGGATTAATGAAGGGTAGATTAGTAATTCAGTTTGTTTGAATGTTTGTTATAGTTAGTTACTTAGGCGGGAAGCCTTATGATTGTATCTTGTATAAATACCGATTGAATAATCAATAACAATTAGCTATGATTTGATAAATTTCTTCTCTCTTTTGATTCTCTCTCAATTTGTAGCTAACAAATTGGTATCAGAGCAGCTGATCCTCGGCTCTCAGATAACCGTTACCAACCAATTAACCGTCACCAACCATAACTAACCACCATCAACCTCCATACCTTCTGTTTTCGACCACCATTAACATTCAATCAAGCTTCAACATACATAATTCATTTCTAATTCGTACTGTTCTTGAAAAATTCTTTTATTTTTTTCTCATAATTCTTGTTCTTAATTCATTTCTTTAGTCGTGCTCTGTTTTTTCTTTGAACTACTCTGTTTCAATTCTTAACGTGGTATTGATCAATTGTGATCATACTATTCGATTGGTCTGATTAATTTGTGATCACCAATTCCAGTGGATCGTTCATTTCGTGAATTGTCCATTCTTTAGCATAATCATGTCTACTCGCACTCAAACTCTAGAACAAAAACTTCAAGAACATGAGTCATCCTTAGAAGGATTGAAAACTAATATGACTGCTATGAAAGAGCAGATTGAGGCTCAAGTTTCTGAAATCTTGAAGTCTATTCAGAATATGTCTCATACTCAAGGGAATATTCGTCATAGGTCTGACATGCAGACTAGTGGTACCATAGAACACTATAATAATCACAGCAATCGTTTAACTAAAATTGACTTTCCCAAATTTAATGGTGAGAATGTGGAGGGATGGCTGTGTAAGGTGGAGCATTTCTTTACTATACATGCAACTCCTGAAAATGTGAAGGTTAGACTAGCTATAGTGCATATGGAAGATATAGCATTATTGTGGCATCAAGGTTTTGTCCTGTCCGGGGGGGTCAATTGATGGAATGACTTGGTTTGAGTACAAAACTTTTGTCATGGCTAGATTTGGCACTGTTTTAAGCCAAGATGCTATGGGGGCTTTGGCCTCTATAAGACAAACTGGCACACTGAAAGAGTTGTGTCAAGAATTTGATCTAGCACTCACCAAGGTGTCTATACCTGATGAGTATGCTGTCAGTTTGTTCTTAAGGGCTGTCAAGCCTGAGATTGGCTATCCTGTTCGAATGCTAAGACCCAAGAACCTACCAGAAGCTTATATGTTAGCAAGGTATCAAGATGAAAATCTTGCAGCCACTAGCATTGGGTGGTCTAAAAACTCAAAACCTTCTTACACATCTGCCTCAAAACCAACCTACTCACAAAACTCTACACCAAATACCAATAACTTACCCTTATTGCCTAAACCAACTACTAATCCTAAACCTGTTAATTCCAAAAGATGGACATTATCACACAAAGAAATTGAAGAAAAAGGGGCTAAGGGGGAATGCTTTGGATGTAATGAGAAATACACCCCTGGCCATGTGTGTAAAAAGAAACAACTGTTCTCTATTGAGTTGGTGGTGTCTGAGGAAGAAGAGGAAGGGGTGGAAGATTACAATGAAATAGTACAGAATATTCAAGAACCCAAGATCTCCTTGAATGCAATGTTAGGTGTACCTTCTTTTTCCACTATGAGGGTACAAGGGTCAATTGGCACTAAAACACTTCAAATTTTGAATGACTCTGGATCAACACACAATTTTATAGATGAAAAACTTGCAAGAAAGATGAGGTGTCCATTAAAACCCATTCCAGAGGTTAAAGTGACAGTGGTAGATGGAAAACAGGTTGTTTGTAATCTGATGTGTCCTGATTTCCAGTGGCAAATGCAAAGTATATGGTTTAAAACTGATGTCATATTGATTCCACTCCTAACTATGATATGGTATTAGGGGTTCAGTGGTTACAAACCCTTAATGATATAATGTGGAATTTTAAGGAGTTAACCATGAAGTTTAAGGTAGGAGATAAATGGGTGGAATTAAAAGGGGTGGATAATGCAGAAGTGAGTTTGTGTTCTGCTGAAAAGATAGATGATATGTTGGAAAGAGAACAAGATATAGCAGAGGTTCAAATGTTTACTTTGATGGCTGCAAATGATCATTCATTTCAGCATGAAACTAAGATTACAAATGAGGTGATCAATGGAGACTTAGAGAAGTTATTAATTGACTTTGAGGGTGTGTTTGCAGTCCCTACTACTTTGCCCCCTATAAGAGATTGTGATCACAGGATTATCCTAAAGGATGAAACTGTTACCATCTGCTCAAAAAGATGTAACAAAAGAATTATTGGACACTGGGGTAGTTAGGGACAGTCAAAGCTCTTTTGCTTCACCTGTTGTTTTGGTGAAAAAGAAAGATGGAACCTGGAGATTCTGTATAGATTATAGAATGCTCAATGCTGCAACTGTGAAGAATAGGTTCCCTATTCCTTTGATAGAGGAATTATTAGAAGAAATGGGTGGGGCACATGTGTTCTCTAAGCTTGATTTAAGGGCAGGTTATCATCAAATTAGGATGCATGAAAAAGACATTCACAAAACTGCCTTTAGAACACATCAAGGCTTGTTTGAGTTTGTTGTCATGCCTTTTGGCTTGACAAATGCACCAGCTACTTTCCAAGCATTGATGAATTCTACTTTCAAACCACTGCTTAGAAAGAATACATTGGTATTCTTTGATGATATTTTAGTATACAGCCCTAACATGCAGCAGCATATTAAAGACTTAGAACAAGTTCTGTGTCTTTTGAGGAAAAACTCATTGGTAGCAAAGAGATCTAAGTGTTCATTTGGGGGTTCATCTGTGGATTACTTAGGCCATGTGATCACTAGTAAGGGAGTGCACACTGATCCCACCAAGATCAGTGCTATTGTTCAATGGCCCATTCCTAAAAATGTTAAGGAACTCAGGGGTTTCTTAGGCCTTGCAGGGTATTACAGAAGGTTTATCAGGTCATTTGGCATCATTGCAAGGCCATTGACTGGTTTATTGAGAAAAGATGCTTTTCAATGGAATTCAGAAGCCAATGAGGCCTTCAAGAAGCTACAACAAGCATTGGTAACTGCTCCTATACTTGCACTTCCTGATTTTTCAAAAGAGTTTGTGGTAGAAACAGATGCTTATTCTAAAGGTTTAGGTGCTGTATTGATGCAAGGGGGTCACCCTTTGGCACTCATTAGCAAGGCTTTATCTGTCAGACAGTAGGCCTATCTGTCTATGAAAAAGAACTCTTGGCAATCTTAATGGTTGTTAAACAATGGCACCATTATTTGATTACCAAAAGATTCTTAATTCAGACAGATCATAAACCATTGAAACATTTGTTGACTCAGAAAATTACTACCCCTTTACAACAAACATGGTTGTCAAAACTGATGGGATATGATTATGAGATATGTTATAAGAAGGGGTCTGAAAATATGGTAGCTGATGGATTGTCAAGAGTCAGTGGGTTGGCTTTGTTTGAAACTTGGTTTAAAAAAGCGCGTCTCAGGCGCGCTTTAAGCGTTTGAGGCGCGAGGCTCCAAGAAAAACGCTTTTTTTGCCAAAAAGCGCTGAACTACATGAGGCGCCGCCTCGGGCGCTTGAGGCGCGCGCTACAGTAGCGCTACAGTAGCGCCTCAGCCAAAAAAAAACCTTTTAAAGTGCTTTATTTGGCCCGCTACAGTAGTGCCTCATCGTTTTTATGTTTTGAATATGCTTTTTAAGTGTTCAAGTGTGTTTTATAATCATGTTTTTGTGCTCATGATTGATTAACACGTAGAAAATGTCATATTGACATATATAAATATTTTTTTATAATTTTTTTAATGCTATACGTGAAGCTCTCGCCTCGCGCTTTAAGCCCCGCGCTTCGGATTTTGGACCCAAAACGCCTCGGAGCGCCTCGCGCGTTTTTAAACCAAGGTTTGAAATGACTTTGAGTGCAGTGGATCCAATGTTGTTGGGTAGAATTAAAGAATCTTGGAAAACTGATGACAAGGTACAGGGTATCATTCAGAAACTGATAAAAGGGCAAAGAGTTAAGCAATTCAGCTGGGATGGAAATTTGTTGAAAAGAAAATCTATACTGTGGATTGGGAATGATACTCAGCTGAAAGATGACATTCTTAAACTCTTTCATTCTTCTCCTATTGGTGGTCACTCAGGGTTTGTTCCAACTCTAAAGAGACTTAAAGGATTCTGTTATTGGAGAGGATGTTCAAAAGATGTTTTTAACTTCATCAAAGCCTGCCATAAGTGTCAACAGGCTAAGTATGAGCCTGTTGCTAGTCCTGGATTGTTGCAACCATTACCTGAGCCTAATCATGTTTTTACAGACTTATCTATGGATTTTGTCTCTGGACTGCCTAAAGTTCAAGGTAAAGACACTATCCTGGTGATTGTAGACCGCCTAACCAAGTATGCCCATTTTCTACCCTTATCCCATCCTTATTTTGCCAATCAAGTTGCTCAGACTATGATGGATTCTATCTTTAAGCTACATGGTTGTCCAATGACCATTGTATCTGATAGAGACCCTATTTTTCTAAGTAAGTTTTGGAAGGAGTTTATGAGATTACAAGGGGTCCAACTGAATTACTCTACTGCTTATCACCCACAATCAGATGGTCAAACAGAGGTGTTAAACAGGTGTCTAGAGTCCTATCTTAGGTGTATGTGTATGCATGCTCCTAGTCAGTGGCTTAAATGGTTGAGCCTAGCTGAATGGTGGTACAATACCACCTATCATTCAGCAATACAAATGTCCTCATTTGAGACTTTGTATGGATTTCCTCCACCTCTACATATTCCATACATTCCAGGTGACACCACCATTGCTGCAGTGGAGGAAATACATAGGGACAGAGAAGCAATGATTGTCCAACCGAAGCAAACTCTCACTGTTACCAAAAACAGAATGAAACAGTATGCAGACAAAAATAGAAGTGAAAGACATTTTGCAGTAGGTGATTGGGTTTAGTTAAAGTTGAGGCCTTTTGTTCAAGATTCACTTAGGTTGAAGAAGCATTCTAAATTGGGTCCTAGGTATTTTGGGCCTTTCCTGATAATTGATAAGATTGGTAGTGTGGCTTACAAATTAGACTTACCTGAAGAAGCTCAGATGCATAATGTCTTCCATGTTTCTTTATTGAAGGCAACTCATGGTCAGCATGCTCCAACTTTACCTCTACCAGCGGCTAGTAGGTTTCTGCTTAAACCTAGGGCTATAATTGATAGACGAGTGGTTCGGAAAGGTAGCAGAATGGTACAACAGATCTTGGTTCACTGGATTGATCTTCCAATCACTGAGGCGAGTTGGGAAATTAAGGATGAGTTTGATTTGAGGTTCCCTGGTTTTGATTCTTGAGGACAAGAATCACATTTGGGGGGGAAGATATGTTACACTGAAAAGGGTAGTTTGGTCATTTGACAGGATTAATGAAGGGTAGATTAGTAATTCAATTTGTTTGAATGTTTGTTATAGTTAGTTACTTAGGCGGGAAGCCTTATGATTGTATCTTGTATAAATACCGATTGAATAATCAATAACAATTAGCTATAATTTGATAAATTTCTTCTCTCTTTTGATTCTCTCTCAATTTGTAGCTAACACATTCTCTTAAATTGAAGAATTAAAGTAAGGGGTCTATAGTCTGTTAAAAAATTTCATTGATACTAGTTTCTGATCAGGACCCAATCAGATGACGGAAATAAAGATCCCCGATTATTATTAATTAATACACAAAGAAACATCAATGTCATTTAAAAAAAAATAACTATAAGAATATGGTCCTTAGCAATCCTGATATCACTGTGGATTCAGCTCAACAACTACAAACAAGCAGCCATGGGTATCTGACCCTAAAACATTAGAGATGAAATGACACCCGAATTCGGTAAACTGTAATATTAACACAAAAACAAAAGGCATAGATCTCTCAAAAAGTGAATATTATGGGGGAAATATAGTAAACCTCAAGAAAGTAACTTAATATCGAAACCAACTGGTGCTTTTATACGTAGGTGTCCTCTTTGAAGAGATAAAAATATTGAATCATGCCAGTCAACAAGCAACAACAACACGACAGGAATATGCATGAGGCGCCTTATATGTTTTTCCTGTTTAATGGATCCAAATTCTTCTGTTTGAATTCCAAGAATTTAAATAATGCATCAATATATTATCAGCAAATAAGCTTGATCTACACAAATAAAGAAATTAAAATAGAACATTACCTGATAGTAGTGACTTTCAAATCATCTGATTTGAGCCGGAGAGCAGAGTAAACCAGATGCATCAGATCCAACCACAGAAAGGTTACAAACAGCGCAAATCTCCCCTTCCTGAGAAACAACAAAATGTGAAGTGCAGTAAGGGCACAAAACATCCTTCTGCCCCTTGTAAATTGGAACATAAGTTGCCCCACATATCACAAACGGATTCCTAAAGTCATAGTTCAGCTGTGTGGAGTCCGTCATGTTCCTCTCAGCCGCCTGTATAACTGAACGTGCTTTCTGACCATGAACTTCAACAGGATTAGCCTCCAAAAGACGCCTAGCAAAGTTTGATGCTGTAATTAGATTACCCGCCCTGAAACATAAACTCATAGCATTCATCAAAGCTAGTTTCAAATGAGGTGGCTGTAGGTTGCAGTGAGTAAAATAAGCAGCCAGCTCCAGCTGACGAACAGGGTTGTCTTTAACTTCTCTCCTTTTAAGTTCCATTTGCAAACCCAAAACATATTCTTTACAAATAATAACCAACTCTTTAACTTCGTCCACCTCTCTCCTTGATTCAACCACAATCAGGGGAATAGTATGAAGAATACCCATAAAAAGCCGTAAAGCTTCAGTGAATTTCCCAGTAGTGGTAGCTTTGTATCCAGCTTTGAGTTTTTCTTCCAATTGGGAAAAACTGAACACGAGTGCAGGTGGCCTCCGGACATTGGGGCTTGCGGATTCATTCCAATCTCTCTCAACGGCTAATGAGATTATTGGAGATGACGGGCAAGCAGGTAAGTAAGTATGACTTCCCATGTTCAGATCTATGAATAACGATTTTAACGGTGTAAAATTCTTTATTCCCAGCTGTCGGTTTAGCAATCGCATTGCAGTGTCGAAGTTGCCTGCTGCTGCATGTTCAGCAGCCAGAGATGATTTCTGGACCCAAATTTGGCTCACAGGCATGCCGGGTGTTGGCACCACATATGATCTGGTAGTTGTAGCCTTTGGGGTTTCAACATCAGGAGGAAGTTCAAGATCCTCAAGATCCCAACCACCCTCTTCATTTTCTTCATGTGCTTCATCGTTCTCCAACACCATGCTGATGTCACCATTCTGAATGTCCTGCACATCCACGATATCCAAATCCTCACCCCAGTCAGCATCTGCTGCATCCTCATACTCTTCCTGTGCATCCCTTCCTACACTATCAAGGCCACCCTCAAAGATCCCTTTCATGACCCTTAATAACGGCCAATCTCCACCACACAATACAGGAGTTGGCGGCATTAAAAGAGAACGGTTCCTACCACTAGGCAAAATTGGAACATTATCGTTAAGCTTAACAGCAAGATCTTCAGCAATATCATTCAACCCATGGGACTTAGCTGTAGCATAAGCTAGTGGCAGATGACCTGCATTTTCCAAAATTTTGATTCTTTCTTGAACGTCACCCAAGTACAAGGCATTATGAAACTGACCCATAACATCGTTTTTTACCTCGGCAATTTTCATCATTTTTGACAACTTATCTAAATTTCCTGTAATTAAGTACAGAAAAGATAGCCTCTCAAAATTCTTTGTCCTCTGGTATGCATATTCCACAATACCTGAATTACCCTGACGAAGGGCCTCCACACCCAACTTATACCAGTGATCTTTTTCATCAATTTCCTTGGCAGAAGCAACTGCAATCTGAATATTTCCACTTTCAACGGCTAAATTGAACCGGGTTCTTTCATCTTTCACAAAATGTAAAGCAACCTCTGGAAACCCCTTTTGTTGCAAATATGCTATCATGGCTTGCCCACATAGCTCTGAGTTCCTTATCATGCTCATAACATGATCATATCTCTTTTTAAGAAGTGACAGCTTGAAGAGATATTCAGTTGCATCAATAACTATTGACCGATTTTTGCCATCCCGATCCAAACAGAAGATATTATTTCCAAATATCTTTGTGATATATACAGGAACATCAAGGGTTTTTATGATTCCACAGTCTCCGTTAGGTAAGCAATATTTGATATGGGTAAGAGTTGTGTATATGAACACACCATTATCATCCCATGATCCACTTTTAACACGGATCGTTTCATGAAGAGTGCAACGATGAACAAGTTTTTTATCAGCAATGATTATTGAATGTTTGCTAAGTAAAGCAACACTCTCCATGTCATTTGACCACACAACATACCTTACAAAAGAAGTTTGAAGGTCCCCAAGAACCATTCGCTGTTGAAGGTCAAAAATGACTACCCTATCCTCTGCCTTACATAGCAAGTTACCCGTACCCGCATAGAATATTGCATCAGTAACAATTGGAAGGGTACTCTTCTTCACCATCTCATTTTTTAGGTTTTTGACTAACACTTGATTGGTGCTCTTTTCAAGCACTGCAAATCTATTTCGAGCAACAAAAACTGCTGACCCGCCAACACCTCTTTTTGCTTCTTGAGCTGTATCACCTTTACTAAAGCTATCTTTAGGTAAGATATACAGTTCATAAGATCCACCATCTACATCTGAACATATTAGAACCGCATTCTCAGTGGGGCTATAAGAAAGAGTTTTAGGACCCTGGTTCAGTGTGGCAGAACCAGGCCTGCGGATTGGGATAATTTGTGTGTCTTTTTGAGTTGAGTACTCATAAAACCGGAGAAAACGATCTTTCACATAGTACAAAGAGTCATTGCTAACAGAGAACGCTGGGCGTTCTCTTTCCAATTTGAAAACTATCATGCCACTATCATGGCCAGCAGCCAGAAGGTTCATTTCAGGATGACAACAGAGGATCCAGAAACGGTCATGCTCCCTTCTGAAAGTTTGGAGGCCTGTTCTTTTTGTAGCATCCCAAACACGTATACTTTTATCCTCTGAATTTGAGACTATAATGTCCTGTCTTGAATGAAAAAGAACTGATGAAACATTGTTCATGTGACCTCTCAATGTGTCTACTTCCCAAGCTTTTGAATCTGAAACATAAAGGCATATTAGGGGACATCCTTAATTAAAGTAGTATTATAAAGCTTTTGTGTGATGAAAACTAATAAATGAAAGTTATTTTCAGATTTCTCGAATCACAAAATGAAAATGAAAAACATGCGTCATATCCAAGAAAAAATATTAACAAGAAAAATAGAACCAAATAGCAATGGCAGACAATATATTCCTTGAAGAATTTTCATGAAGAAACAACTTCATAAATGTAACATATAAAAGGACTAAAAGAAACAAGATCATAAAAATCTTACCGTTCATTCGCCAGATCTTAATTTGACGATCGTCAGCTCCGGAGACAATAAGAGGAAGAGTGGGATGGAATGAAGCCCAGTTAACTCCGCGATCATGGCCCTCCAGAACATACTTAACAACAGCATCTACACCACCAAAGAAATCTGCATTCATTTGACCCAATCCAAGGATATCATCACCAGGTGAAGCCGATTTCTTCCTGAGTGCACCAATATCCCAGACCCTAACAGTCTGATCTAATGATGCTGACACCACAAGATCCTCCTTTGGATGGAACAATGCACACATTACATAATGATTGTGTCCAGTTAACACAGATATGCAAGTACGTGACTGCCAGTTCCATATCCTGATAGTTTGATCGTCACTAGCACTAACAATCCAGGGGGCCTCATGATGAAACTGAACTGTTCGGATGTAGTCAAGATGTCCAAGAAGAGTAAACAGACACCTATGCAGTTTATAGTTCCATACTTTGATCTTGTAATCATCTCCTGCAAGTACCATTTGTCAACGCAAAAAATATTCAGAATCTAATACAAAAGAAGCACTGAAATTACAAATTTTACTATAATTCAGTTTATACTTCTATATTTTAATCCTGTAATATCTCCTGTAGGCACCATTTGTCAATGCAAAAGCTATTCAAAATATAAGATCATCTCCAATGCACCATTTTGGACCTATCCGCAATTACAAATCACCCATTCCATACCCATGTGTGCATTGGAGATTTGGAGGAGTTGAAGTGCCAAAGTTTGATCCATTCCAGCGGATCTATCTGGACCCAATGGATGGGGACCACACACACACACACATACATTGTTTTTTAATATATTAATTAACATAAATATAAAAGTAGGGTCAGAGATGGAGGTTTGGAATGGTTTAGAGCATGTTTGGCTCTCCTCCTTGTCTCCTTATGACTTTTCCCACCTCAAAGCTTCTTAATCCCATAAGTCACAAATTGTGACTTATGACTTTTCCCCCCTTTTCTCCTTTTCAAAGCACAAATTCTTTCAAAAGTTCCTTTTCAAACAATTACCCAAACACTTTGTTTTTAACTTTTGACTCGTTGAATAAGTCATAAGTTAAAAAGAGGGGAAAAAATGGAGAGCCAAACACGCGTTGGAGTAAAAAGTAACTTTTTTAAGGTTGAGATCTGGAATGATGTGGAGTGCTAAGGTGGAGGTCTGGATTTTGGATTCCCTCTTGCATTGGCAATGCTCTAATACCAAAAAGAGGATTAAAACTACGGTCTACAAATATGACTATAATGCAGTTTATAGTTTCATACTTTGATCTTGCAATCATCTCCCGCAAATACCATTTGTCAATACAAAACCTATTCATATCCAAAATCTAATGCAAAAAAAAAGAGGATTTAAATTTGAAACTACAAATACTACTACAATTTACAGATCCCAATTCCATAAACTCGAATGACTAACCGAACATCATATTCATATATATATTTAATAAACTAATCAATCCTAACAAACTCCCAATCATCTTCTATCCAATTACAACATCAATAAACAACAATGCTATACAAAACTCACACCTAGATCAGTCATCAGCCTAATCAAACCTAACAAAAATAATAATTCAACCATCAACAACAAATCAAAATGTACCTCCAGAGACAAAAAGAGGCTGAGACTTATGAAAATGCACGCCACGAACCGGTCCATCGTGCTCATCGAACCGATCAATAAGAGTGCCCATTCGATAATCCCATAGCTGGATCACTCCACTATGAAGACTAGCTAAGATCCACGGCCTCTTGCTATGGAAACTTAATCCTTTCACTCTGTTACTCTTTGTTTCAAACTTCGTCAACATTCTCGCTTCGTTTCGTTACCAAACCCTAACTAATATTAATCAATCAATAAATCAATCACAATATAATTAAATAAACAATGAAATCAATTCAATAGGATAGAATATTGCGGTTACTTACGTTCAGATCTGGAATATTATGGGGTGGTTATGATGAAAGTAGGTGTGGATCGATGGATCTGAGGGTTGGAGATTAAGAGGATGTGGATTTGTGTGTGCGTAGATCAGAAGGCATATGGTTATAGTTATGAAATGAATGGAGATATAATAATAATATTAATATAATAATAATAATAATTTTGCTGGTAGATGTAGATGTAGATCGAGTGTCTTTTAAAGTCTGCAAGACCTTAGCGTGGCAATTTCGTAAATAAAGTACGGTTAAATGAATGCTGAGGTACCGGTTGGACCGGAGGGAAGACACCGGGTTGAAAGCGGTTTGATTAACGAAACGTGGTACGGTTGTCGGTGGAGATAAAAACTGATGTTTGAAGTGTGTGTGTATATATGGGCATGATGGGGAGTAGATCTGGACTTCTTGGTGTATGATAGGAGGATGATGGCTTTTGGCAAATCAGTGAGTGCCACGTGGCATTTATTATGTTTTTTTGTTTTTCAAATTTTGTAGTTTATATATGTAAAATAGAAAGTATTTATCTAGAAGTATGATGTGGCTCATCTTGTGTAATTCTTTGTTTTGTTTTGTTTTTTTTTTTTAGAGTTTGTTGTTTTGATCTTGTAGCCTAGGTGTGTCGGGCCTTTTGAGGTGTTTCCAGCCTCTTGCTGGCTCTTTATATATAGCTAAAAGAAGTTTGTCGTTTAAAAAAAAGAAGTATGAAAGCCTAAATGGTGTGGTGGTTTTGTTGGGAACAATGAAGTAGCCAAGTAGGGATGAGTACATAGCGTTGAACTGATCTCCTGATTTTGATCACGTACCGAACTGATACCGAATCGATGGTGTTCGGTATCGGTACCCACATTTAGAGGTTTTTGGTTTCGGTATTATCGGTATCAGTACGGGATCGGTATGGTATCGGTATTTTAAGGTAAGATACCGATACCATACCGTACCGTATGGTTTCGGTATCAGCATCGGTATTGGGTTTTGAAAGTTTTCAGAATCGATATCGGTTGGTACAGATACCGTCCCGAGATCATCCCTACAGTGAAGGGACTTGAATTCTAATCCCATTCTATGCGAGATTTTTTTTCTTTCTAAAAAGATTATGTTACATTTAACATTCATGGACTTTAACCACTTCTATTTTCTATTCTTTTACTTTGGTTAATTTATGTTGTTGCCTCAAACTTCAAAAACTAGTGAGATACCCATCCGCTGGGACGGGTTTTTGAACGGGGATTAGAAAAGCGTGAAAGTATATTTGGGTTGATGTTATTATTTTGAGTAAGCGAATGTCGATAACTAATCTCTATATAATCTTAAAGTATATCAATTTTAAAAGTTTTGTTAATATATATTAGTTATGAAATCAGCCATTGAAAAACAAATACTAATTTATTTGTTTTGTTTAAAAAAAAGTATATGAAATCTTGGTATGAACCAAAATGTGTGACAACATTAATACCAACCACACCAACATTACTACAAAAGTTTAAATATAATACCAAAAACCTACAAAACGAAAGTTGCCTTAATCCACAAAACATACCAACATAGCAAGTAGTTTTAAAGTCAGAAACATAAACATAGAAAGTTGGTTAACATAATTGAACACAAACATGATCTACTTCTTGGAATCGCATTGCATGTTTTCGAATGATTTCTCAGCCTCTTCTTGTAGCTCAATCTTGTTTGTTTAACATTTGAATGGTCAACAACTGTTGAGTTAGGCACATTGTTGTCACCATTTTGTACTAATACCTTAGATTGGCTAAACTCACTCTCTTGCTCGTTATTAATAATTCCCTAAACGAAACATACACCGGATGAAGATCATTTAGAAAATAATATATCTAAAATCATATAAATAAAATCATTACCTCTTCTTTCGTGTCGCTAGCCTCATCCTCTTGGTCATGAGCAATAATACCCTACACGAAACAACCCAAGATGTTACTTGTATGAAAGCAACTATCTTACTAACATAAAAAGCAAAGAAATATTTTACTTCTATTTTTGCTTTGCTAGACTCGCTCACTGGCACGTTATTGTCAACACCCTAAACAAAACATATAGACGAATGAATCACATTTAGAAAATAAAAATATATAAATTCATATGAAAACAAATCATGTACCTCATCTTTCGCTTGGGAAGCCTCGCCCTCTTGGTCATTAACAACACACTAATTAAAGAAATAAACAACATGTTACTTTTTATAAAAAAAAAGTAACTAACTTACAAAGATGAAAAGAACAAATATTTTACTTCTATTTTTTGCTTGGCTAGAATTGCCTTCTTGTTCCTTAGAAACGATACCCTGAAAATAACAAGTTGGCGCCCACCGTGGGGCTACGCCATTGCCTTTACAAAAATCAGTTGTGTAGCTCCAACTCTCTCCATGTCTGACCCTGAGTCCCAAGAGGAAGTCAACCAGATCTCTCCAAGCACAGATCAGACTTCTCCAGCCAGATCTGTGTCTTTTTCCACTCCAGGAGGCACTCCAGCTAGAACTCAGTCCCCACCTGCACATCATAGGACAACAAGCTTACAGACTCCACCTCCCACTCGTTCAAGGGTGTTTTCTCCTCTCCCTGATCTTGCACAGACTCCCCAACGTATAGATCTTACCCCTGAAGGAGTGGAAAGAAACTTCCTGCAGCTTAGATCCCTTTTGAACCAGTACGTCATGAAGGAGAGGGATAAAGGAGTCCGCCTCCGTCTAGACTATGGCGAGGAAGAAGAGGTGTCGCTCTCACCAGGGCCTCCTCCCCCTCCTCTAAATGCCACCTACAGTCATAGACCACGACTCGGAAGCAGTACCGCTGGCTCCAGCAACACATTCTCCACTTCTCAGCATGAGACAAGGTCCAGCCTCACCGCTTTCCCACTATTTACCACCCAAGCTGCCACTACTGGCACACCACTTGGGCATGAAGTCACCCTAGATCAGCTTATACAGTCACCAATATCCAGTGTGCCTCCACCGGTAGCCACTTCATGGGATCAAGCCATGGCTTCGCTCCCCATGGCTAGGAACGCTTCCATGAGCATCCCCATGGTGACTAGCAACGTGGCCACAACCGAAAACCTTCAAGGTTTTAACCTCATGCCCTATATGATATCACAAGTGATGGCTAACTTCCCTTGGCAGCAGCTCATCAGTCAAGCCATCGCTGCTCAACAAGGGACTCCGGTCGGAATGACCAACAACAGGACAGAACAACCTGTCAACCCACCCTACAAGCCAAACAGCTTATCTTGCTTCTCACCAGAAATAGAAGATTATGACTTTCCTAACAAGCTAAAGATGTCAGCTCATATAAGAACATATGATGGTTCTGATGATCCAGAAGATCACCTTCAGATCTTCTCAGGGGCAGCTCGGATCGAAAAATGGGGCGATCCTGAGTGTTGTTTAATGTTTATGCAAACCCTTGTTGGATCTGCAAGAATCTGGTTCAATGGCTTAAAGGTTGGAAGCATCCGAACCTTTGATGAACTCGGCAAAGGATTCCTGGCCAACTTTTCACAACAGAGAAGATGTGTCAAGGATGCAACTGTCATCTTCCAGATAAAGCAAAAAGATGATGAAAGCCTGAAGAATTTCATTGAGAGGTACAAAAAAGAAGGTCTTACCTACGTTGGTGCAGATGAAAAGATGAAGGTTGCAGGGTTCATGAATGCCATCAACTCAAAATACCTCACCAGGGTCTCCCCAAAACCCTTGAAGAGGCTTTGGAAAGAGCCGAAGCCCACATCAGAGGAGAAGAGGCTGTAGACATAAAGGAGCAAAGAAAGAGGGCTTCCAACTGGAGAAGCAACAGCCCTACTCGGAAAAGAGGAAACTATGGTACCTACGACAACAGATCCAGGAGATCTGAGCCTCGAAGGTTGGAAAGCAGGAACCCTCCAAGCAAGGACAGAAACATAAATTTTACAGCCCTCTCCAAAACTCCTCAAGAAATTCTGGCCACGGAAGAAGTCAAACACACCTTTAGACCACCTCGTCCCTTGCCTAAAAGCAAAAGAAACGAAAACTCCAACCAGTATTGTGAGTTTCACGAAGAAAAGGGACACCACACCAACGACTGCTTCCAGCTTAAGAAGAGGATCGAAGAAGCAGTTAGATCTGGCGAACTAGCCCATTTGGTTAAAGGTGTCAAAGAAAACATAGCTGATGGCAAGAAGAAAGATGTTGCCATGGTGTTTGTTGAAAGTGAAGCGCCAAGCAAACGACAGAGGTTGGAGGATTGGGAATGTCAAGGCATCTACTTCCCTTGTACCAACAAAGAAAAACATTGTGATCCACTAGTCCTTGAAGCCCTCGTGGGTTCACGTCAAACACAAAAGGCCTACATAGACACCGGAGCTGCTACTGAAATCATGTTTGCAAAATACTTTAACCTTCTAAGCCATGAAGAACGCTCCACGCTCAAGCCAGCCGAAGCTGCCATCAAAGGCATAGCTGACATTCCCATCAAACCCCTGGGCGAGATGGTACTCAATGTAACTTTCTCCGATGGGCAAATGCAAAGAACTGAACCGCTGACGTTCATTGTCTTAGACCTACCATCCAGTTATGATGTCATCATTGGTAGACCCGGTGTAGTAGCTTTCGATATGACCGTTTCCATCAGCCGGAAGAGTGCCAAGTTCCCCACCAAAGAAGGAGTAGGAACCCTCCAACCATCAGCCTCTGTGCTAACGGTTGTTGAAGAACAAAGCAAACTCGGTCTTAGCATCAATCATAAATACCCTGATCAAAGGATACGGGTAAACACGGCCCTTCCTAGGGAAATTCTCTCAAAGCTTGAAGCGTTGCTAAAAAACAATGTAGATGTTTTCGCTTGGTGTCCCAGTGACATGACAGGGATCCCACGTGATGTTGCTGAGCACGAACTCAAAGTTCCCCAAAACATCAAACCAATAGTGCAAAAGAAAAGAAGCCTTGCACCAGAACGAAGCAGAGCAGCTTGCCAGGAGGTTGACAAACTGGTCGAAGCAGGAATCCTCCGAGAGGTCAAATACCAATCCTGGGTTGCAAACCCAGTGATGGTTAAGAAACCTGACGACTCATGGAGGATGTGCATAGACTTCAAAGACCTCAATAAAGCTTGCCCAAAGGATTGCTACCCTTTACCGGAGGTGGATTTGAAAGTTGACTCGTTGACAGGTTACCCTTGAACCTAAAAACAACTTTTAAAGTTATTCAACACCTCCCAAATTTGTTTCTTTTCACATAATGCATGCTTACAAGCTAACCCTTCAACAGGTTTCCCCTTCAAATGCTTTTTGGATGCCTATAAAGGTTATCACCAAATACAAATGAAGGAGGAAGATGAAGAAAAGACTGCTTTCCATACTGACAAGGGTATCTTTTGTTATAAAAAGATGCCCTTCGGCTTAAAAAATGCAGGTGCCACCTATCAAAGGTTGGTTGACAAAGCCTTTACCGAACAAATTGGTAGGAACATGGAAGCATACGTGGATGATTTGGTTATCAAAAGCAAGACTGAGGATGAAATGCTCGAAGATATACAAGAAACCTTCGACAATCTCAAGAAGATCAACATGAAACTAAATCCCATCAAGTGTTCCTTCGGTTTTGAAGAAGGGAAATTCTTGGGTCATGTTGTAGGAAAACAAAGCATAAAAGCTAACCCAAACAAGGTTCAAGCCATCCTCAAAATGAAGTCACCACAAACCAAGAAAGAAGTGGAAAGCTTGAACAGCAAGCTTGCCGCCTTGAAGCGTTTCGTGTCGAAACTTGCTGAAAAATCCCTTCCTTTCTTCAAGACCCTCAAAGGTTGTGATGACAAGAAGAACTTCAGGTGGACAGAAGAAGCTGAAGAAGCCTTCAACGCTATGAAACATTACTTGGCTTCCCTTCCCACCATTGCAGCACCTGAAGC